>JAOTQP010000001.1:18798079-18808596 GCA_026413545.1 Cichladusa arquata
CTAAAAACATTATGCCCTGCTTTTCCACAAGAAGAAAAAAACTGAACTCACACAAACAATAATAGACAAATTGGCTGAGTAGAAAAGGACAGGATGGCTATATCCAAAGTGCTGCAAAAGCAGAATATAAATGAACAAAGACAGAAGCATTATCTTCATCCAATTTTGTGCTATTACAGTCATTTTAAGCATTGTCTGTTACAAGAGTAAGCTTGAAATTTGGAAGCAGATGCATGCTAGTTGTCAGTCACCACTCTCCACTTAATTCTCTATTATTGGGGCCATCATTTTCCTAAAATTAGTTTGAACTTTTCCAATTACACATTTTATTAGTGAGTTATTTGTATTTCCCTAAGTGCTACTACTTTCCCAGTGTTTAGACACAGTTCGATGTGCACCCAGGGAAATAACAGTGAAATGCAAAATGAGACTGCATTTCAGATAAAGTTACTTTTTACTTTTCCTTAAAAGCAAACTACAACTCACAAGTTACTTGTAGCAGACTATAGTGTCCTGTATTTATATTGTGAAAAAATTAATCATTAATAGCTGAGAGCAGAGAGAGAGAGAATCAAAGAACACACACGATTCTCTGTTTCATGCACCTGCAGAATTTCCCATGTGATGGAGTAAACTTTCAAAACAATTTAACAGATGTACTGGTTCATCTGCAAAACCCACAGGATTCCGTAAGAAGAAACAGCCTCAAGTTGCACTGGGGGGTTTAGATTGGATATTAGGAAAAATTTCTTTCCCAAAAGGCTTGTCAAGCACTGTAACAGGTTGCCCAGCAAGGTCCAGTAACCACCCCTGGGGCTACTGAAAGTGCATATAGATAGGCCACTTGGGTACATGGTTTAGTGGTGGACTTGGCAATGCTGAGTTAATGCTACTTGATGATTTTAAAGGTCTTTTCCAACCTAAATGATCCTGTGATTCTGCAACTGTGAACATCTCAATTAATTCTTAATTATTTTAAGGATGCTTCTTTCAGTTTTATACACCTTGTCTGTACACTTCAGTACACAATCCAGTTGAAATAGAACAGAACAGGTGAAACAGAAAAATAAGACACAGGATGGGAACATTAGTCAAAATATCTTACAGACTCAAAAGAAAATGGAATGGAATGCGTTCAACCTCAAATGGCAACAAATCTCAGGAAAACAACATTAGTCATTTAAAACATTTATACACAGAGTTTCTGTACTGATTTAAATAAGAGATAAAAAGGATTATACAAAATCTGTAAGCAATCGGACCTGGCCAGGAAGATGTTCTCCAGATATTACAATAAAATTTACACTGGAAATAATTAATATATAATATAAAAATAAATAAATAAATAAATAAAATAAATAATTAATTTCTTTTTCCCCAGGTTTGATGGGGAAAAAAGGGGGAAAAAGTTTTACATTTCTTTTTACACCCATTTCCAAAAGATCAAATAAATTTTTATTTAAGGTAAGTCATCTACTATTATTCATGTGCAATTTACACTGCCTGTCCTTTTTAATAAATCTTTCACTCAGCCATAAGAAAAGTTAGCTGAACTGCAGAGCAACTGTTGAAAGACCAACCAGGAGAAAGGACAGTGGTGTTACCACCACAGGAGGATGAGACTGTTTCACTGCAAGTAGCTTCTGAATGGAATGGGAAACTTTACACACATCACCAGAGAGGAAAGCATAAGAAAGACCTCAGACACTGCCTTCACCTTGCCTCCTCTCTGTACTGAGCAACTGCTTTTATTGAACTCCCACAAACTGTACCCTACAGGTGTTTCTTGTTCTGTGGTGTAGGCAGCCTGTACAGTACAACTACTCAGTGCAGTGGGCATAGAGACAATCCAGTATGACTTGGACAGTATTGTTGTGTTGACAGTATTTTGTGTTGACCTTGTTTCCTCTCGAATCAAACAAAAAAACTCAACGAAATAAAAACCTCAAAAACCTAAACAGGAAATTGTAAGCTTATTCTTTAAATGGATATCAAAAGCATGTTAAGGATTTTTTAAGCTCAAGAAGAGATTTCTGAATGGCTCTGATTTGACCTCAGTAGGAGCAAACTCCATAACCACTCATATTCTCACCAGCCAGCAGACACTTATTTCCAGTTGTCAGGTCCCTCATGGCATTCCTGTCTCCTTGCCTAGGTAGTTCCTTCCTATTTGCTCCTTCTATCACAAGAGTTGCATTTGTCACTTCCTCTCTCACCTTCCCTTTTACGTAACCAACCAGTACATCAAGACTTTATTTATGTTGCTTCTATCATACTCCAATTTTTTCCATTTTTGAAAATCAGGATCTTTCCTTAGTCCTCCATCCTGTTATCCTGTATATCTTGTGCCACCTTCTTTCCCACACCTGCTCTGCTCCACTCCTACATGCAAGCTATCCACCTCCACAATCTCTGTCCAGACACATGCACTCCACCACAGCAAGTCACTGAGCTGAGGCTCAAAACCAGGACCTGGCAGGGCAGGTACAGCTGTCCACTTCAAATAACCACAGATCCCATTTTCCCTGTTGCGCCATAATCCCACATTATATAATCCAAACAACTGGCCAGGGAGAGCTGATGGCTGCAAAGGACAGAGGACAGGTGAGGTTGAAAGGTGCACCACAGAAAGGAACCTCTCCTGTAGACCCATGACCTCAAAGGGGGCAGATGCCTGAAAGTCTCTGCCCATTACCATTTCCCTGAAAATAATCCCTTTCTTGCCCACATTCCAGCAGGGGAAGTTCTCAGTAACAAGCATCTTTGAAAAACAGTACTGCTAAAGACTTTTTTTTATGCTGGCCATATTGAATTGGATGTTCACATGAAACACTAATGACACACTCATCACAAAATGCCATTTTTATACGGTTGAGAATTTAAGTTCCTCCTCAGTCTTCCCCTCTCAATGGTTAATAACACTAATCTCCTAATAAGACCTCCAATATAAGGCAATGTTTCTCAGATTCTAGCTTGGTTTTCTTGTTTCCTTCTGGACTGAAATCAGTCCACATCTTTTCAACAATATCTTACCAAAGCTGAAGAGAAGAAAATAAATAGTTTACATGTCATACATAAAGTTCTGCCTACACTTCTATGTTTACACTTTGCAGTTACATGGCATCCTTACAAAGTGTCTGATTTCCATAACTATTTTTTTCCCTGACCAACTGCATTGAATGTAGATCCTTACAGAACCCCAAGTCCCTTCCCACCATCTCCTCCTAATCAGCTCCAAAAGAGTGGCATGAAGAGTTGCACTGCAGTCACACAGTGTGACTTTTCTGTGACATCAGTTCCATGTTACATCTGGTCCCAGATACAGTAAATACAGAGTACTAATAAGACATTCCACTTAGTTTGGGGTCTTTGATACTGACTTAATATTTTTAATTGAAATCAAAGACCCCATTCCCACCTATATTTTTTTCAAGTGTTTAGTTTATTCTGAAACTTCATAAATCATTTAAGATACAGTTAATATTCGAAGACCTTGTTATCATCCCAGCAGGCAAATTTCCCCAACAGTTCAGAGAGAATGAAATTTGATAGAAGAAAAAGAAGCCACAATAAATATTATATGGCCAAGGGGGTGTTTGGTTGAAGAGCATTCCCAACCATGTACAAGCAGTCTCTGAGGACTTCGTTATGTTTTTTATCCTGTACTCTTCAGCCTTCTTCCTCATTTTCATTGTGACAATAAAAGTGACAAAGCTCCTAATAATAAATGTGATACATAACTTACATTCACATCCATGACATCACTGTCAATCCATGTAGATTAATGAAGTGAGCATCTCCTTTTAAACAGCAGAAATCATTATCTAAATACAACAAAGTGAATTATAGCTCAGTATATTACCTGCAGCGTCAATCACACCATTCAGTTCTTCAAAACAGACTTTAAATTAAGCTGCAACAGTCACCAGCCTCATTCGCTCATGATTGTGCTTGTCCCTACTTAAAAGATTCTTCAAAAAAACAAATGTGGAAGAATACATTTGTATTTTTTTATTTTAATTAAAAATTTTTCTGGATCAAGTTGCAGATCTATTATTGAATGTAAAAGAATCATGACTGAATCTAGCCAGATTTATCGTAGTTTCAAGTTAATGCCAAGATGGTTGCAGATAATCTGAATGAGGAGGATTTCTAAAAAAGAGCATCTTGGCAGTAATTATATCGGTATCGAAGCATATATATAACATGGACCCATTACATGATGAAGATGATCACCTCACAAGCAGGGACAGAGACAAGGCAGAGGTGTTTGTGACCCTCTTTGCCTCTGTCTTCAACATGGATGGTGGATCAAGGGGGTCTCAGTACCCTGAGCTGAAGGAACCATGACTGCAAGAATAATCAAATCCCAGTCAACCCTAAAATTGTGCACGATCTACTGCTCCAGCTGGATCCCTACAAATCTATGGGGCCTGATGAGATTCATCCAAGAACCCTCAAAAAGGTGGCTGATGTCATCACAAAGCCTCTCTTGATGTTCTTTGAGCCACCTTGGGAATCCAGGAACGCCCCAGCTGACTGGGAGCTGGCAAACATTGTGCCGATTTTCAAGAAGGGCAAAAGGAGGACCCTAGAAACAACAGGCCTGTCAGCCTCACTTCAGTGCCTGGCAAAACCATGGAAAAGATTGTTCTACTGAAAAGCACCTGAAAAACAATGGAGTCATTGGTCACAGTCACTATGGCTTCCTGAGAGCAAAGTCCTGCATGTCAAACTTGTTTTCCTTTTATGAAAAGGTAACCTACCTAGGTGATCAAGCAAAGTCAGTTGATGCTATCTTTTTGGATTTCAATAAAGCTTTAAAAACTGTCTTCTCTCAAGATCCTTCTGGACAAACTGCCCAGTTCACAGCTGGATAAACACATCATGTGATGGGAGAGCAGCTGGCTCAGGCATTGGGCATAAAAGGTTATAGAATGGAGCAACATCAGACTGGTGACCTCTCACTAGTGGGGTTCTGCAGGGCTCCAGCCTCGGCCCTGTGCTCTTCAACACCTTCATAAATAACATGGATGCAGGACTGGAAGGGACACTAAGCAAGTTCTCTTATTATACAAAAGTGGGAGGAGCTGCTGGCTTTCTCAAGGGCAGGGAAGCCCTGCAGAGAGACTTGGAAAAATTAGAGGGCTGGGCAATCCCCAACTGTATGAAGCTTAACAAAGGTAAGTGCTGGACTCTGTACGTGGATAGCACTCTGCACAGACAAAGTGGGGAATGAGATGCTGGAAAGCAATGCCATGGAAAGAGATCTGAGAATACTGGTCAATGGCAAGTTGAACCTGAGCCAGCAGAGCCCTGGAGCCAGGAGAGCCAACCCTGCCCTGGGGGCATCAGGCACAGCATGGCCAGCTGGGCAAGGGAGGGGATTGTCCTGCTCTGCTCTGAGCTGGGACAGCCTCACCTCCAGGACTGGGGGCAGCTCTGGGTGCTGCAATGTAAGAAAGATATTAAACTATTGGAGAGTGTCCAAAGGAGGGCCATGAGGATGGTGAAGGGCCTTGAGGAGAAGTGTGAGGAGTGGCTGAGGGCACTTGGTCTGCTCAGCCTGGAGGAGACTGAGGGGAGACTTCACTGCAGCTACAGCTTCATCATGGGGGCACAGGAAGGGCAGGCACTGATCTCTTCTGTCTGGTGACCAGTGACAGCTGTCCCAAGGGAACGGCCTGAAGTTGTATCGGGGGAGGTTGAGGTTGGGGTTGGATATCAGGAAAAGATTCTTCACCTAGAAGTGGGCACTGAAGCAGGCTCCCCAGGGAAGTGGTCAGAGCACCAAACCGGAGAGAGTTCAAGAAGCATTTGGACAATTCTCTCAAGCACATGATGGGACTCTTGGAGATGACCCTGTGCAGGTTCAAGAGTTGGACTTTATGATCCTTGCAGGTCCCTTTTAATTCAGCATATTCAGTGATTTGGTGGTATTTTTAGGACTTTATATTCAGGGACACTTCCTACTGCTTTTTGGTCTTGCTGGATTTCACACTGCTTGGTTAAAAACTCAGGTTGAGCTGAACTCATAATGACTAACAACTGACACCTTGGTACTCAAAATCTAACAATATAGAAGATTTATTTACCTCTTGTCAAGTAGCCTACATGCCACTTGCTATGAAATGGCTCTCCACTAAAGTAGACAATGTGGCTGAACAGAAAACCTGTGGGCTGTTTTCCCTCCTGCCCAACAGCTTGCAGAGCAACCTTTAGCAGATCACCTCCTGTCTGAGTTGCAGTGGAACAGAGGTAACATACATGCTGACTTCACGTGCTATATATGGCCAAGCTACCACGATGATGCACACTGCTCAGAGGTGACACACTCAATATAAAACTCACACCTGCCTCAGAGACAGAGATTTACTCTCTGAGGATTCAGAAAGTATTCAGTTTTTACTGAAATTACCAAAAGACACATGCAATACATGATGATTAAGAGAATGAAAATGGATATTTAACGTGGTAAAATGTCATAGGAATGGCAACCAAATTCAGTCATTCTGTACCTCAGTACATTCTCCCTGAATATCAATAATGCAAAATGAAATTAAAGCCAGAAGGTCAGGACATCAAGAGAAACATTAACCTAAAGAACATTCAATAGACATATTTTATTCTACCCCTTTTCCTGTAAACTAGATAACAAGTTACACTATTTGCATCAAGAAAGATTCATTTTCTACATACCGGTGGATGGAATCAGTTGTCTCCACAAAACACATCCAGAATCCTTTAGGCTTTCTTAAGACGACATCCATGTTCTTCAGCTGACTGACCCACAGGGAGAAAGAGGCAGCAGACACCCTCAAGACACAAAGGCAAGTAATGCCCCACCAAGTAAGCCAGAACCCAGCTCCAGCTGGAGAGCTGACAATGTGCTTAATAAAGCACCACCCCAAAGTCTTCCATTTCTGAATTTGATTCCTCCCTGGGACCACTTCTTTTAACCCAGCCAAAACCCGAGATCGAGCAAGGTCAGTCCACCTCTCAGTGTCCATCATTCTGGATTCTATCTCCACACCTCCACCACTTGTCACACAACAAATCCAAAACACTCCTAGAATGGACTGCATTACTATGAAATACACTTATGCTTTTTGAGATGCATTTCATAGAGTAAGTCAAAGGAAGAAGGAGAAAAGTATAGGCTACTGCAAGGAAAACCTACCCAAATGCATTCTCTCAACATGCAACACAGTTATGCTTACCAACAAACTAAAGACATTCACAAGACTTGGGAAGGAGAATTTTTTTTCCCCATAAAGGCCTATAATGAGGGCTTGCATATTACAAAACTAGGACTGGAATTACATGTTTTAAGAACAAATTTTAAAAGGAAGGTTCATGTGAAGTCAATGGGGAAAGCCTAATTACAAAGGATCAGCTGTGTACGAGACATAGCAAACTGTCAAATTCTGTTTTTTCCCCAGTAATTAACATGTCTGAAACAAATTACCCACACTGCTTACAAAGTAGAAATTCAATTTATCTCATGGTTATTGCAAACAACAAAAACTACATAAAACAACTTGGCAGCTTAATCATTACTCATCTTAAAGGTTAGGGCACCTCTAGATACTAAAAGTCGGAAGACTTAAGGAAAACTACTTATATTCTAAAACCCTAAAAGGTTTTTTTAAAAGAGGGGAAAAAAAGTTGATTCATCAACTATAGCATTAAAAAAAAAAAGAAATACAAAATATATTAAAAATATTTGTACTCAAGTTGAACATGGAAAATAAAAAATTTTCTTGATCCTTTAAAAAAAAAAAAAAGCCAATTTTACTAAACTTAATATAATTGTGTGCTCAGTCAAGCATGACATCTAAAAACAGATTCTTCACCAACATGCCCTTCTGTTACACACAAAATTTCAAGTTACGCTGTATGCAAGAACCAAAAAAACCCCAAAACCTATTGCTAGGGAGGTTACAGACAAGGAGGGCAAGTGGCTTTTACAAAAAATGACACTAGTGTGCAGATTCACTAATAAGTGATGGAGCTATAATAGTAACATTGCTGCCTTTTGCTCAACCTGGAAATGAAATTTGAGATTATTTAAGTAAGGAGGTAATAAAAAAGTGGATCTTTATTTGAAGGTTTTCAGGAGCTGTAATGGAATGATGTCTACAAAAGCCTACTTCCCCCAGGGGTGAGGACATTTTTACAGGTTTTAGGAAATTAGCATAATGGATAAAAAGAACCAATTAGGAGGACAAGTGATGATGCAATTTTTTCTTAGGTGAAGCCTTTTCTCTGGAGCCCCCCCTTTCAGCACTAGCTGCACTTTGTCCATGAGAATGAATCTCCAAGAGTTATTCTCAGCCTTTGTTCCCAGGAAGAGCCAAGATAGCACAGAGCCTTGTACCCCCCCCAGGGCCTGGGGCTTCAGAATTTGTCTTTCTGCTCAGGGAAAGGCCATGGAAAAGTACTGGGAAAACTAGCTACTAATACAATAGGTGACAGTTATAAACACATGTGTGAAGAATACAGAGAACATAAAAAAGAAAAAAATGCAAAACCCAAATAGCATCAACACAAAAGACAAATCTAAAAGTTGTACTTGTCTACATTTAAGTGTCTTTTTTAACTTTGAAAACATAGTATTAATACAATAAAATGAGTAGATAAAGCAACTAGTACCAAGGAGTTTTAACTTCCCAAGGAGAATATAGCTAAAACAGTATGGATTTAAGGCTAAACTTTATGTCAAGCCAATTTCAAATAATTTTTTGCAAGATTAGAAATTTGGTTCATAATAGGTCTCCAGCAGCGATTACCAACACAACACCTTTCACTGACTATACTGACAACATGTTATGATCGACATTATTTTCACTGAATTACTTGAAAAAATTGAATTACTCAATGTCACAAAATCAAATAATAAATAATTAAGCCAAGAAAATCAGTAGTATGGTTCACTGAAGACAGTAATTTGACTTCCATAAACAACAAGGCTCAAGTAAAGAACTAAAGATCTACTAGAAATTTAAAAGATGAAAATTAGGAAGGCTTCATTTAATTATGAATTTCTATCTAAATAAACTATGAACAAGACGTAGAGATCATTAAGAGCTAACAAAGACAACAAATTTCCTAGGAAAACATTCAGGAAAACTAATAAAATTAAATTTGAATCTGTAAAGTTAGAATCTCATATAATCTGAAATAATAAAGAGTCTGTAGGACATCTGTTGTTGTGGCAGCTTCCCCTAGACAGTATCAGAGAATAATATCCAATTTAGGTGCCCGCATATTGAAAACAGTTCAGAAGAACATGAGAATGACTGAAGCAACCAAAAGTATGTTTTACCATCAGCACACCACAACATATAACCTCATTAGCTTGTCAGAAAAAAAGGCTGAGGAGAGTTAACATGAACTGAGAATAAAGAGTTCTCTAAATCAAGAGCTGTAGCCATGGTGTCTCAGACTAGAAAAGGTAAATGTATAAATAAGAAAACAAAAAAAGCTGTAAAACTTGCTACCCTTCGGAATTACTCAGAGGAAAACCAAAGTTAAAAGGCAGCATTGTTTTGCAAGAAAGAATGAAAGCAAATGGAATGGAAAGAGCACTAACAGGGATTTCTCTCTCTGCCTGCCCTGTGCTATCTATAGCTGACCAAAAGAATGAGGGTGAGAGCTCAATCAAACAGAAGAAAAGCTTTGTTAGAAGAAGATGCCTTAGTTAACCCAGAGGAGTTATCAAAAGAAAAACTGAAGCTGTCAGCAATCACACAGTATAAATAAAGATGATATGCAAATATACTGATGACAGCAGCATTTGAACAGTACTTACAGAAGTGGTTGCATACTAAGGCCTTTCTTTAAAGAAAAGAAATCAGCTAAAAGATGAATGTTCAGAAACCAATGGCAATACACTTTTTTCTTGAAGGCACCAGGCCAGCTGTGATTCTCTACACAAGCCTTTGAGATGCATATTTAAATGAATTTCTTTTTCCCTCTGGAAATTACATTTAGGGAAACAAAAGATGGCAGATGTTATTGTTTTTCCAGATGTAGGTTTCTGTCCTGAATCAACTCTCAACACTGAAGGTGCCTTGGCTCACTCTGCTCCTTGCCAGGCAGCAGCAAACCACAGCCCACGAGCTGAGCCAGGCATTGGCACCTGTATCAATCACACAGATTTCGGGAGACTCTTCTGCGACACTGATACCTCAAAAACTGTGTTTAGAAAGACAAACTTTTTACTTCAGAGTTGCACAGAGATCAACATTTGTTTTGTGAGACTTCTCTGTAACGTGGTGCCAGGAAGGATCCTGCACTGTGCAGTGTCAGCTGCCCCCTGGTTCTACACACTCAGAGCTACAGGAGCTGCATTCTGCTCTTCTGCTGTCTCTGTGGAGTGCCTGCTACTGCCAGCATCAGGGGTGTGCCACAGCACTAGAATAGCCACATATCAAGGCCACAGCTTCCCTGGGCACCCTGTGCCAGGGTCTCCTCACCCCATCCTGATCCCAGCTTGCTCCCTACCTGTATCT
>JAOTQP010000001.1:18813609-18823668 GCA_026413545.1 Cichladusa arquata
TCGGGGGTCTCAGAGGGGTCTGCCAGGGGGGTCCTTGCATCCCCAGAGGAGCCAGGGAGGTACCCTGGACTCCCACATAGCACAGGACAGGATTTACACAGCTGGGAGCAGCTGTACTCAAAGGGACCCGAGGGTCTTGGTGGACAACAAGCTGATCACGAGTCAGCAGTGTGCCACTGCAGCAAGGGACGGCATCCTGGGCTGAATGATCGGGGCATTAAGAGCAGAGGTCGGGATGTGATCATCCCACTCTGCTCAGCACTTCTCAGGCCACATCTGCAGTACCATACTCAGTTCTCATCCCCACAATTTAAGAAAGATACAGGCAAACCAGAGAGGGTACAAAGAAAGGCCATAAAAATGACCAAAGTGGTATAGGACATGCCTTTTGATGAAAGACAGAGGAATTCAGCTTTTTCTCCCTGGAGAAAAGAAGGCTCAGGAAGAACCTCACAATAGTATTCCAGTATGTAATGCATAGCTGCAAAGAAGATGAGGCTCTCTCTTCCAAGAAGCCACATGGAGAAGACAAGGGGGAAGGGTACAAGCTACATTGAGAGTAGTTTCACTTCAGCATAAGATACATTTATTTATAGTGAGACTGATCATTCCCTGCAACAGCCTCTCTCCATGGATGTGGTAGAGACCCCACCACTGGAGGTTTTCAAGATGAGATTAGAGAGGATGGTAGATAATTTCATCTAGGTTCCCATTCCCAAGAAAGTTTGGACCAGATTATCTCTCAAGGTCCCTTCCAACCTGGGCTGGTTTACATTTTTATGACTGTAACTTATGATAGCAAATACAAAA
Organism: Cichladusa arquata; assembly: GCA_026413545.1. Taxonomy (NCBI): domain Eukaryota; kingdom Metazoa; phylum Chordata; class Aves; order Passeriformes; family Muscicapidae; genus Cichladusa; species Cichladusa arquata. The sequence continues at coordinate 18,814,420 of JAOTQP010000001.1, forward strand.
GTTTTTGTAGCTACTCTAGCTTTATTAAATCTTTTTTTGCCCCCCAAAAAAGGATGCTGAAATCAGTGGGGCTCTTCTTTCTTCAGCTTTGGTTTAAGGTTTACACTATTGTAACATGCAACCACCTCCTTCCACCTTCATTTTACTTCTTAAAAGAGTAAAAAAAAAAAAAAAAAAAATTACATCACAGGCCATTTTAGTTCAACCACCCAAAAGTTTTCCCATGGGAGATACAGGCGTTATGGTAACCGAGTTTCCAAGGCTCTGCAAGCCTCGTGGCAGCCTACCTTCAGAGGTGCAATGATCTCATGTTTCTTAAATTTCTCTGCCTGAAGGAACTGAGACCAAAAACAAATCTATGAAACAAACCAATGTGACTGAAATAGAGCAGAATGACATACTTTATCTAGGCTATTTTTAGAGAAATGTATTAAAACCCTCGGTTCTTGTTAAGCATATTTTTCTATCATATTTTTTCATTTTTCTTTAGCAATTGCAGCTTGTTGCGATCTTCCTTCTTCCAAAGCAATTTACATCCAAGTGAATTAAATAAATAACATGTTATTCCTCATAATTCTCACCCCAGAAGAAACACAAACAAAATGCAGAACTACTTCTCTGTGAAAGCAGTTCAAATTGTTCCTAGATGATGCATTAGCACACAAAATTTCATTTACTGAATTAGACATACACCTAGCACGGCAAACAATATAGTCTTAATAAAAAGAAGGCTGGCCAAAGGGAAATGTGCATTATCTTTGATCCCTGAAGCAGAAGAAATCTGAGAAGAGCCAGCATGCCTCACCAGGTAACCAGTACAGTCTCCTGAGTTTCATTTGCCAACTTCACCATGCAGCCTGGCCAAAAAAAAAAAAAAAAAAAAAAAAAAAAAAATTAAAAGCGAGTTTTCATACTCCAATGCATGTGTTGCCTGGCATTGGAGCACCAGCCTGGACTGTTTCCACACTGCCTATCAACAGTCCCCCCAAAAAGGGACCACATGGACCAGCTCACAGCTCACTACATCCACCACTCCTCCTCCACCACACTGACGGCACAATGGCTGTGTGAGCCCCAGGGTGGCAGAGGGACAGACAGGGAGACATTGCCAAGAAACTGTGGAAAGCACAAGAAAACATCCCCTCACCTACATCCTGCTAAGGCTAAACAGAGTAACAGCAACAAACCACTCAACCTCTACCAGATCAGCTTTCCCCAAGTGTTCATGTGAGCAAAGCTCTGAGGTCAGGGAAAACCCAGCGCTGTCTCCTGTCAAAGCTCAAACTACAAAAGGTTTTCAACTGTCAGCAAAAGGCACCTACATTTACAATTTACATAAAACTTACATTTTGAGGAAAAAAATTATTGGGCATTCTGCTTATCTGTAGAAAAGTCTAGGCAAAGTCTAGACGTTTCTTATGTCTGACAACAAATCTCTTACCAGTTTGTGGAGGTTTTGGTTTGTTTTTGTTTTAAAAAAAGGGAGCATCTCTCTTTTTCATTTCTACAGTACCCATTGAACAGTGGTCTCCAAGCAATGGTTGCCTGAGTGCCTCTAAACCAGTCAAGGAAGAACCATTCCTTAAATCTTAAGAGGGGAAGAAAACTGCAAAAATAACAAACTAGCAACTTTTTAATACAGTGTTATATAAACTTTTACATAATTCACCACATTGCTGAATAAGAAACGTTTCGTGAAAGAAATAATCACTTTCAATAGATTTTGATCAGCCTTTCCACACAAACCATACTAACAGATTCTCCCTGAAAAACATGCTTCAGGTATCATTAAGTCTGAACCAGAAAACAGATGCTTAAAAATAACTTTTGCACTTCTAACCTTTTAGACTGCACTGTTCAATTATGCATGCTTTCCTGAATATCAGTCTGGAAATAAAACAGAGCTCCAAGTATTACCCAGAAGGAAAATTTAAAAAAAATAAAGAAAAGGAAGGGAGAGAATGACACATCCTGCAGGCACAAAGAGGATGTGGCTCACGCAAAGCTGGAGCCCAGCGCCGCCTGGCAGCACGGCAGCAGGAGAGCACGTGCACTGAAAAGGGTTGCACGATGGGCAGTAGTAAAGCAAGAGTTAAATGTTACAAAACTACTTTTTCCAGTCATCCTCAGATGGAGGAAACACATCAGGAGGGAAATGGAGAGGAAAATAGGACACTGCTAATGGAATTTCAGTGGTCTTTATTTCTAGTTTTCAAAATAAACAAGCGCAGAAGAGAGAGATCTGCAAAACAGTGAGCAGCTGGAGGACAAGCAGAAAGCTATGATGGATCAAAACCTCTCCAAAACATATTTACTAAGGTAACAGGAACAAAATTCAATATCCTACAGCAATATTCATAGTAAATGGGGAAGAAAGGAAGGATTCTTAAGGCTTTTTTAAATTACTGCAATCAAATAATGAGAAACACTCAGCTACAAATGAACAATCGTATAGCATGTCTAAAGAAAATGTTACAAAAATGTCTCTCTTACTATATTAAAATACAACAGATCTCAGTGATGACATGGAGAAAAATGTCAACATCAAGGCAATTTGTCACTGTTAAACCAAATTTCAGGTGTGCATTGTTAGGACTTGAGGGAGAAATTTAATCAGTTAGGCACGTTCCCACTGAGAAGAAAGAGGCAAACCTTCAGCATACAATCCTACCATCAAATATCATCTATTTCCTGTCTCAGCCCACAAGGCCAGGCTGTTTGTAGACAGCAGCTGCTGAAAACAGTTGGGAAAACCTAGAGGACCACTAACTCCAGAAATGAAAACATTTTCAGTCACACAAGAGTGCCTTTTAGAAAATTGGATCAAAGAGGTAAATCCTAAGGGTGCAAGTATTTAAACCACTGTTTGTTTATAGCCCTAAATTCCCATGTTAAAGAATCTCTCTTGGTAGCCTTAAACAGTGAGGAGTCACTACACCATCAACTACCTGACTGTAGGGGGATATCACCCAGCAGACATCACACTGAAAGATGAGGTGGCCTCCATATTTTTATCTTACCCATAATTACTTGAGTTCCAGAAATCACTGTACATGCCTCACATGGAAACAGTCTGTCTCCTCAATCTGCAAGTTTAAGTACATGTCAGTTTTCTACTGATGATGCTCAAATTCTTGGCTTCAGAATGTGAAGTACAGAAAAAGCACCGGAGAGGCACAGGTGTACAGAGGTGTAAAGAAAAGACGAATACAAGAGGATCACCCATACAGGACATGCCATCCTCAAAGAGAAAACAAAAACCAAAAATCTGCACACCAAAACACTAAAAAAGTCATCCTTAAACAACAGGTATCTTCAGCCTTCTACACCAAGAGTTTCTGCTGTGCAAGAGGGTAAACACTCAAATGGGATTAGTGCACACAGGTTGATGGCATTTTTTAAGCATATCTGTACGGGAATGCAAAAAAAAAACAAAACACCAACACAAGAAGAAAAAACACAGTGTATGTCTCACCACTTAAAATTATGAATGTTTTTTTGCTTTCTGAGTGATTTTATGTTTGGGGTTTTTTGGTGCTTTTAGGTGGATTTGTTGTTTTGTTGTTCTTGTTGGCTTTTTCCCCTGGTTTGACTTCATCTGGAATAGGCAATGCCAGTGTATTTTCAACTAATTCAAAATGATGAGGAGTCTGTATGGAAGGCCTAACAAAAGGCCTTATGTAATACAGTGAAACTTCCTGAATGCCCACATTCATTGTTTGAATTCAGAAGCAAAAGGGGTACTGCCATCCTCTCTTGCCAAAGGCTCAAAATTACATACTCAGATTCCAGCAGAAGACTTGCAAGAATTTAACAGAAATAATGATAGCCTGTCCATCAAATGGCTGCCAGGTACAAAGGCTTTATATACTTCTTACTCCCACTGTCTGAATGATGCTTTTAGAAAGAAAAAAAAAAGTAATTTGCTTTGTATGGACTTTAGAGTCCCCAGGCTTTTCTTTTTATTCTCCCACTCTCTTCCCTCCAAGAAAAAAAAGAGACTGCATAAAAAGAAAAGGTCTCTCAATTCTAGAGTTACTGGCCAAATTCTCCACTGCATTGGTGGAATTTACCACAGTAAATTACCGCTGCCTTTCATCAGCATCATACATAATTTGGTATTACTTCAAACTTGATACATTTTAGTGGTTTTGGTCTGTCATATGAAGTGACAGTAATGCTTCTGCAGAGCAGTTTTCTTTGGATTTTTTTTATTTAATCCTTGCACTTTTCAACAGATAGCTTTCAAAAGAAAAAAAATATTAGGTAAAACTTGAACTTGCTTACATAAGCAAAAAAAAAAAAAAAAAAGCTGTAAGTAAAGATTTGGTTTTCTTCTAACTTACTACCTGAAAAATAGTTACCTGAATAACCTCACAAAATGCTTCTCAGAAAACACTTTTTACATGAAGGCAAAAAAAAATGCCGTCTCTTTTTCAACATAATCTCTCTTATGGTTATCATCTTTCATGTCATATTAAATTCAGACTAACAACCTAGGCATCTCAACAAATCTCTTCAAATCACAATATGGCTTGCTGAAGCTGCTAAATGCCTTAAAAATCACACATAAAAGTTAATAAAAGTATGAAGAGAAGTAACAAATGCAAATTCCTAGGGGAAAAAAAACACAACCCAAGCTACAAATAACAGGAGACTGGACAGTAAGGTAGATAACACACAATTATCACCACGACCTCTCTACTCCTGTTTCAAGAAAAACTGTCATCTGTATTGCAGTGCCCTTGAAAGTAATTTTTCTCTTAATATAGCTGATTCCACTACTTGGCTCAGGTTTAATTCTGTTGCCTAAGTTTTCTGTATAATTAACAGCCAAGCAATATGATTTTGGTCCAGAATCCAAACCTGTAAGACAGACATTTCAGATGTGTTTCCAGCTGTCTCAATACAGAGACATAACAGGTGAGTGCCAAGCTCTACTACTCATATTCACTTTTTGAAATGCCAGGTATGGTGAACAACCACCATATGAATGCTCTCTTAGAGGTGATCACGAGCTGCTGAAAGCTGCCCCAAACCTGCAGTGAAGGTGGCAAATATAGATGCAACAGGGGATTGCTACTTCAGGGAGCATGGAAGAATGGCTGCAAGGATACAACATGATGTGTCCTTGGGAAGTCAGCTCTTTTCTAGATGAACATGTACATGAGATCCTGGGACAGACACACTCCTTTGCAGGAGTCCCAGCTCCTGAGCTTCTTAGCAAGGGATGGCACAATGTCACATGAAGATTATATTTTCATATGCAAAGGAAGATTGGTCATACCTGAATCATTACATTATTGATTAATACTACTACTTATTGGGAGAAGCAAAAATAATAGCATTGAATTCTGAAGACAAAGTTTGTCACTAACAAAAGAAAGGAACAAACAGCAAAAATTCTTCTTTTGAAAAAAAAAAAAAGGGGAGATAGCTAATTCAGCTTTCCTCAATAGGACATGTGGCAGATACTATGTCATCTAGGCACCAAAGCCTACATTTATCAAGTTGAACACTTGACTAGACAGCCATTATCTTCACTGAATTCCTTATTTGTGAGACTAGTTTTGAGTAAGGGCAATGAAACAGAGATAAATCCAGACAGAGCTTCAAATACTCCTGGACAAAAAAGGTAAAGATCAATCTCTGACATGATAGAAAGCTTTACCTTATTCTTAGGTGTTTCCTACACTCATACACACATTTTGACCTCAAGACCTAATTATTTTACAAGGACCCAGCACAGCTTGGAGACAGACTTGCCACAAAATATAGAAAACTGCAAAAACTTGCAGGAAACAAACTCAGTGATAGAGTCGAACAAGGCAACAGCATGCCATTACATCACACTCTTTGGAGACCCCTCTGTGCTTTTGTAACAAAATAGGCTTAAAGAAACAAAGGTTACAGCACCAGCTGCACCAGGCTCCCAAAAAGTTGGTTTATCCTTGGTCTCAGAAGCTTATGATCTTAGGTTTCATAACAGCATTCAGAGCTCAAAGAACGATTTAGTGTTTAGAACTTGCTGGTTCCTTCAACCTAAAAAATGATACTGAAATTTAAATTCATCAGTTCTAGTAAGGACCTCACCTTGGTGTTGCTCCTCCCTTCCTAGATCTTCTTAGGAGTTGAAGAAAAAGCTTCCTGTCTCAGTTACTGTTTCTTGGAGCTATATAGGAAGAAGAGGAAGAAACTGCAAGCCTCTCTTCCTAGAGCAGGTGAATGCTGCTTGCTTCTTCCTCTACAAAGATGAGATAATAACTTACACTTTTATTTTTTCAGACTTCTGGTTTCTTCACAGCATAGAGAAATTACCCACTGCAGCTGTCCCATAACTTAAAAAATAAGAAAAACAAGCCAACAAAAAAAACCTCTTAAGTAAAAAAAAAAAAAAAAAGAGGAAAAAAAAAAGAAAAAAAAAGAAACTGACAAGTAAACATTAAAACTCCTATACAAAAAAAAAAAAAAAAAAATTCAAAAGAAAGGATCTCAACCCTTTTTTCACCCTGAACTGGCATATAAAACCCCAGGGGAACTCCAGATTTACTTCCAGTCTGAGCAGTGGGCCTGATCTCTGGCAGAAAAAGAAGCACCACTGACTAGGTTTTAAACACTGCTTTAACTCTTCACTGGTGTCTTTATGGATAACTTCAATATAGATGTGTAAGTAAGTATATGATATAAACTAAACATTTTTGCTATTGTCAAATATATGAAAGACTAATATATTTTTCTAAGAAAGACCATAAAACAAACATTGTGTATTTGCAGGAGGATCATGTAAATGTATTACCCAAATGCTGTTCTCATTGCATGAACATACTTGCTTTCTTTTGGAGATCCCAAGAGTTTTGCTTAACAAAGCAAGTCAAGGAAAGAAAAAGGATGATTCTTCACTGTTAAAACACGGGTCTTTTTGCTGAAAGTGCACATAGGAAAGATAATAACTAGCAGGCTGAAACTAAGAAAACTGCAGAAAACACTAAGGTTGTCTGCAGTATGTTACCAATACGTTCAAAATGTTCCCATTAAGACATGCACTTTTGTCTCCAACATTTTTTCATTTTACTATGAAACAATCAAGTATCTTCAGTTATTTTCTCTTTTATAGAAAGGGAGAGTAAGCTCAAATGGTTGAGCATCTCAGCAATCACAAAGGAAATTGGTACTTAACATGAATTCAGATCTCTTCATGCCTCACCCTGTACTTTATGAATTGTACACTGACTTTGTGGAAAACATAGCTAGAATTAAAATACTTCATAGAGGATGTAAATCATTCCAATAACCTGAGAAGTTATGTTACAGTCTTAAAAACAGTGCAAATACACTCTTATAACTCACCCCAGTTTCAGTCACCTCATATAAACCCTGCAGTTATACAATGTAAAACAGGCATTCTTCTCACAACAGGTCTTCTTCATTCCTAGTCTTGTCTTTCATTAAGCACTGCCGACCATGCTGCAAGTAGTTTACCAAACACAACTGCAAATAAGCTTAGCCTGCTATTATTAAAATATAATCTTCATTTTATTTTCTAATTACCATCCCTCCTATCTTTTGCAGAGCCCTGACTGCTCACTCGAAGCTTGGCAGCTCCCAAACCATTGGAATGTTTTAGACCAAAGCCTGTTATCGCATATGATCAAGTATTTATACACAAACACTTCAAGGAAAATATTTAACAGTTTAATTTCTCACAAATACTGAGGAATAACATACTATGCAAGAGGGAGAGTGGCAAGTCTCCTAAGATTTCTACTGCTGTTAGATTAATTTATTTTTTTCACAGAATTATAACATCCAAGAGGTTGGAACAGACCTCCAAGATCATCAAGTCTGACCCATAACCCAACATCACCCTGTCAACCAGACCATGGCACTGAGTGTTGAGCCCAGTCCTTCCTTAAGCATCTCCAGGGATAGTAGCACTACCACTGGGCAGTCCATTCCAGCATTTAATCACCCTTTCTGTGAAGAAATTCTTCACAAACCTTCTTCAACCTAAACTTCCCCTGGCGTAGCTTAAGACTATGTGTTCTTGTCCTGTCACTGGTTGCCTGGGAGAAGAGGCCAATGCCCACCTGGCTAGAGCCTCCTTTCAGGGAGCTGTAGGGAGTGGTAAGGTCACCCCCTGAGCCTCCTCTTCTCCAGGCTGAACACCCCCAGCTCCCTCAGCTGGTTCTCGTGGGACTTATGCTCCAGACCCTTCCCCAGCTGCACTGCCTTTCTCTGGAATCTCTCCAGCACCTCCTGGTGCTACACCTCTCTCCCAGTTTCCTCCCTGAACTGAGGGGCCCAGAACTGGGCACAGGACATGGGATGTGGTACAGGCAAAGAATCACTTTCCCAGTCATGCTGGCCCCACTATTTCTGATTCAGGATGCCACTGGTCTCCTTGGCCACATGGGCACACTGCTGGCTCATGTCCAGCAGCTGTTGATCAGCATCCTCATGTCCCTCTCTGCTGGTCCCCTTTCCAGCCACTCTGATCCAGCCCACAGCCCTCCAGGGCATTGCTTTGGCCAAAGGGTAGGGCCCAGCATTTGGTCTTGTTGAACCTCACACTGCTGGTCTTGGCCTGTCTATCCAGCTTATCCAGGTTCTCTGCAGTCTTCCAGCAGATTGACACTCCAACCCAATTTGGTGCCATCCATGAATTTGCTAATAGTAGACTCAGTCCTCTCATCCAGATTATCAGGAAAGACATTAATCAGGAACGGCCCAACACAGATCCCTGGGGGACACCACTGGTGACTGATCCCCAGTTGGATGCAGCACTGTTCACCACCACTCCGGGCCTGGCCATGCAGACAGTTCTTAACCCAGCAAAGAGTGCTCCTGTCCAAGCCAGGGGCTGCCAGCTTTTCCAGGACTGTGCTGGAGTACTGCTGAGGATGAAGGCATAAATCAAAGTGGTGCTACAAAAAAATCTATAAAACTATCATTTTGATACACCTCCCTGTTCCCAGGATGTTTGCTTTTACTAAGCATGCATAATATTCTAATTTATCACTGTGTTATGAATGTCCCTTGTCGTTCCTTTGCCGATGTAAACCGATAATGAACAAGGTGTGAATGAACAAGATGTTAATGGCATGAGTGGTGTGGGAGTCCAGGGTACCTCCCCCTGGCTCCTCTGGGGATGCAAGGACCCCCCTGGCAGATCCCTCTGAGACCCCAGAGTGATGCCCAAGAGCCTCAGGGGCTGGATTTAGCTCCTTGGAACAATTTACCAACATTGAG
>JAOTQP010000001.1:18823768-18932967 GCA_026413545.1 Cichladusa arquata
AAAAACCAGGACTTGAACCACCAGAATGTCCCCCCGAGGTGATCTCGGGTCTAAGAGAAACCTCGGGCTCGGACAGAGTGGCAGCCAGAAGAAAAGAGCCCAATCTACAGCATAGGAGAATGGGCAAGAGAAGCAGATTTATAAACACAGGCTAGATGGTAACATTGGAAATAAAAAAGCCCAGGACCAACAACAGAAAATGAACTCGCTACCTGGGAAGCACTGCAGTTAATTACATTATTTGTATTTACTTGCAGATTGTGAGAGGAACAGACAAGTAATCAAGATGATTAATCTAGGCAAGCAACTGTAAAGGAAGATTGAAAAATAAAGCTTCCAAATACTTTTAACAGTAAAAGAGGAACACTTTTTCTATGCTTGACATTCTTCATTAAGCCAAATTCTTGGGATCACCAAAAAAAAAGCAAGCATGTTCATGTCATGGGAATAATATTTGGGTAATAGATTTGCATTCCAAAATGCCAGCAGCCTTCTGCTCTGCCCTTTTACCACAACTGACTGGTGTCCCATGATTTGAGATTTGCTGTGTTTCAGAAGATAGCAAAATTTGAACCTAACATTTCATATCCCACAAGACCCCAACTCAGATATATGTTCTAATAGCAACTGATTCAGTATGTATATTTAAAGTCTTAATAAATTATTGCTTTACTTGAGGTCCTCCATTTCATTTAAGAAACCTCTAATCAATGCTTTTCTCTGGATGCCTCTGAAATTTACTCCTTTTAAAAAATGTTTTTATACTGTTATTTTCCACAGTCTCACACTATGTCTTAAAACCCTCAACTTTTGATTGGATGCCTTTCATCACATTTACTTCTCTTGAAAATTCTGCATACTTCCTGGACTTAATACAATAAACTTACAGGTTTAAAATCATTGCCCTGTGAAAACAATTTTCTTTTTTGCATTTTCTAACAATCCTTTTTGCAACACAAAATACAGTAAAACATGAAATTTGGCACATTAAATATGACAAAGGAGTAAGACTTTATCAATGTAAGTAAGTATCTAAAGGGGGAATGCCAAGAGAATGGAGTCAGGCTCTTCTCAATGGTGCCAAACAATAGGACAAGAGGCAATGGGGAGAAACTGGAACACAGGAAATTCCACATGAATACGAGGAAGAACTTCTTAACTGTGTAACCTACAGTTACCTACAGTAATGGTCTCAATATGAACAAAGAATGAGTGACATTCCAAGAAGATGAGTATAGTAATGTGGAAATAAAAGACTGCACTAACTGATTTTAAAACCATCATATAAAGGGTAAATTTCCAGAGGAAACAGGTATTATATTAATGTAACAGGAAACTAGACTAGAATGCTCAATCTCCGTAATTACCAAAGGAAGGAACTAACAAATTTCTGTTCCTATGTTTCCATATAAGAGTATTCATTAACATTAGATTAAAATGCATTCCTGTAGAAGATTATTTGCTATACAACCTACTTTCAATAAGGGAAGACTGTTGATTGTAAGGAATACCTCAGAGAATTTTTTTTTAACATACCTGCTCACATTTTTCTAACCCTCTTTTTTTTTTTTGATAGGACAGATGGGTGGCAGGGGGAAGTCTGTAAAAGATGCCTTAGAAGAAGGATCCAGGAAAAAAACATTGCTTGATAATTCTGTGAATCCATTCTACCCACCAAACTGCCCCACAAACTACAAACTGAAGAAAATACTCAGAATTGCAACAGTCATTTGTATTTTAGTAGTGATGACCAGCGACTTGAAATCGGAACAGTTTGGATGAAATCTGCTATACAGAAGGAATAGCTCACAATGGTGGCAGAAAACTAGATTTGGCATTTTGAGTAACAGTCTTTGATGAAGTGACTTGGCATTGGCTGGAGTCAATTATTTGATTCCCCCTCCCCCCACCCTTACCAAAAAGATTTCCAGCTGGCCCATTCTTTTGGGAAAATAGCTGCTGGCTGACATTGGAATCTAGCAAGCAGCCATCAAAATAATATCAAGAAAATCTGAGAGACAAAAACATTGATTAAATGAACAGCCTTAACAACATGAAGCAATTATTTAATACCCCAGGTATATCAGTATGCATTTTATTCTTAGCATGTTTAACTAAGGTCTGCAGGACATCTGGCAAGCTTTAGAGAGCTTTACACAGAGGAGTAAAAGTGAAATATGGCTTTTAGGTTGTGTTTTGGGGAGTTAGGTTTCTTTACTTAAGAGACAGTGGATGTTCTTAAACCTCAGCTTAGGTGTTTTTCCTACGATTCTAGGAAATGATTCAGCAGTTAAGCTGATTTATTAATGAACTAAATGAATACTATAGGGATGCACCAAATGAAAAGAAGAAAATAGGAGTCATTAATTTTGCAATGCCATAAAACTTTGGTGGAAAGAATAGCAGAAATTAAGAATAAAAATTATTTTCAGTTCAGAGTTATTGCAGCATTATTATAGATCTGCTAATAATTTGGCATTTACCTTTTAAGCTTAAGATTCTGGATTACAAAGAAAAAGGATATAATGGCCACTTATATTTTTTCTTTTTATTTCCCAAGTCTTTTAACCAGGAAAAAGTACTACATTTATTTCATATCTGAGATGGGAGCAAATTCATAAAAAGACTATTTCCCATTTCTGAAATATATGGGAATCATGCCTGATCATGTAGCTCATATGACAAAACTTTAGTTTTCCTATCCAAAAGTAACTCTGCTATTAAACAAAATGAGGTCTTCAATTTCTTGAGAAGATGTCACAATTGGAGATTGGGAAATTGTAGGAAATACTGCAATATTTTTCTCCCCATCCTACAGAGACCTTACAAAAAAATAAATGTTTGTACATAACAAGCTCTGCCATTCAGCTAATAGTTTAAGATAAATGAAGTGAAACCAGCTGAAATCTATGAAAGATAATTTTAGTCAGGATACTGTGATTTGCAGACAAATCTCAACTGACAACTCAACTGCCAGATTTCACAGCTAAAAATTCAGAGTTTCTGCATTTTCTGTGACGTACATTTCTTGTGATTCATCACACAAAGACTGAGAAATGGCAAGGAGGGGAGATCAGTGATGTTTCTTGGATAAAAATGCCCCAGAAAAAAACAAACAACAAAAAGACTGAAACAAACAAAAACCAAGACGAAACCAAACAATTAAAGAAAACAGAATTACTGTTGCCAGAGCTGCCCTGACAGCTCATCACATAGGGCAGTCTTGGTTCCTCAGTACAGCTCCTCTCCTGTAGCTATGCCACGCTCGTGAGCTGCAGCTCTGGCACAAACACCTGCATCACTGATTGTCACCTTCCAATGTCACAGGATCAAGATCATCCTTGTCTTACTGGTAACCAGCTGTAAACCAAATGCAAGGCTGTCCTCAAAGCAAAAAGTTTTGTTCTTGCAGATTTGCAAATCACCCTCTTAATGGCAGTGGAAGACTGCCAGTCCTGAGCTGCATAAATAATGGAACTAGACCTTGCCAAGCTGAGAAATGAGAAATAACAAGGCTGGCTGTACAATTGAAGGTGGGATAAGGAAGACAATATGAGGGCTTTGACAATAAGACTTTGTAAGCCAAGGCTTACTCGATTTCTTTCTTAAGAACATATAATATTCTCAAGATAACTTCACTTTCAGAGTTACAAACTTACAAATGTCCTTAAAAGGATCACCCACACCCTGTCTCCCTTAAAAGGAGCCACCACAGCAAGTTCCAGGTAGAAAATAAAGCCCTACATTTACTAGAAACAAATTAAGACGGTGAACCTCACATCATGAAAAAGTAAGACAGCTTGAACAGAAATCTTCAATACAAATTCCCAAGGGAGCATTTAGAAACCTCAGGGGAACCCCTAAAGTTCACCCCATATTATGCACCATCACAAAAGAGATCCAAAAGCCACACCAACTTCTTCTGTGTGCAAAAACACAACTTATGTGCCCAGCAGAGCAAACTAAAACCATCCCAAAGTACACAGTCATTATGAACACAAAGTATGACCTCACCAGTCAGTATGTATGGTCAGTATGACCAGCTGACCTCACCAACAGATTCTCTGCTCTCACCATCTCCTCAGTCTCATCCTCTTCACACTGCTTTTGCTATAAGAGGACAAGAGAATGCTACATAATCCATGTACATTTTGTTCACACTTTGTTAATGCAGCCTTGTACATCTGCTCAGACCTTTAGAAGGGAATATTCTAAACAAAACAATGCAGAATATAACCAGCCCTGTTGCCTGCCTTGTGCTTTCCTTTCAAGACCAGCACATTGCCAACAGTTTGCATCTCAGCAGCTGGGCCAGACACAGAGCAAGTTCAATGGAGGTAAAGGTTCAACAAGGTAAAGGAAAAATAAAAAACCTCCTCTGTGGTGCTCCTGATTGTTCACAAAGCTGTTGTTCTCTCCAAAGAGCCTTGGCTGGCAGCACTCCAGCCCCTGCTCACGGTGTGACGAACACCCCAGCGCAGGGCACAGGGCTGAGCCAGCCCTGCCAGCTCCAGGGCCACCTGCCAGCTCTGGCTCAGCCATTCCAATCCTGCCTCTCCCTTTTTCAGAGTCTGAGATTATCTTGCCCTGAAGAGCACAACTGTTTCAGGTCTGGAAGGTACTCGTGGTGGTTTTGCAAAGTTAAAACCACATTTAAAGTGCTCAGAAAGAAAACAAAACAAAACAACAACCAAAAAACCTCCCAATGTCTACAAGCACTTTATGGTTCAGGATTTCTTTGATTCAGCACCTCTAGAGCTATTTGCAATAGTACTCCAGGACTTACTCTTGGGGCCAGCAATAAAAATCTCCTATAGATTTTTAGATCTGTAGAAGATGGCTATGTCCATTCATGTTAAAAATCTATCACTTCTTCTGACCTCATGCCTTAGGTACAGAAGCTATTGTGAAAGAGTGGACTGCAGGTTACTTCTATCTGTGCACGAACAACTTTCCAGCTTCAGCATCAAGATTTAACTTCTCCCCCCACCTAAATGCTCAGTCCTTCTCTAGCACGTTAATGAGCAAGTTGAAAAGGGCCACATGCTAGCAACTCAGCTGCTTGGAAGGTTTCTTGCCCTCTCTGCACTATAACTTAAGAAAAAAAAACACAAACCAAAGAAACAATAAAACCCCTTGCTTTTGCTTCTTGGAAAACGGTAAAAAAAAATCCTGATTTTGCAGGTTGATTTTGTTTCTTTAACTCATTCCAAAAGCAGCACAAAAGAATAGCACCTGTTCCACTAACACCAAATTCTGAAAGCCGAAAGGATACATTCAGCTTCTTCATGTTGACATCCACCCTGAACTCAAACCATTAGCAATGGCTCAGAGGGCCACCAGCACCCAAAACACAAGTGCCTGAAAGTTCTACAACCTGTGGATAAAGGCCTTTGGTCGTGTGGTGATCCTTACAGGGTAACGGTAGGGGGAATGTTTTTACAGAACTAATGAGGAAATGAGCCAGTTAATTTTTCACTATTTTTTAATTCAGGAAACATACAGAGAAATGCACAATCTAAAAATAAATTGAGGTTTTGGATGCAGTTAGAAAGTTCCCATTGAACACCTGAACATTTCACAATCATTTTTTACTGTTCAGTCACAAGCAGTAACGTGATCAGCTTTTACCTAAGCTCTAAATCAAAATAAACACTACATCCACTGTCCAACCTCTGACTGTCCAAAAAAAAAAAAAAAAAAACAAACCCAAAAAACCCACAAACCTGTTCTTTGCCATCTGAACACCTGCTGCTATGGATAAAATGAGGTTATTTGGCTGCACAGTGAGCAGTGCTTCCTCCCATGCCCATACCCAGTGGAAAGCCTCGCGTCGCAGACCGCGCAACCCCTGTGGCTGCTGGGAGCCTTCTGCAAGCAAACATCATGACAGAAGCTCTTATTTCAACAGCAACACAGCTCCCCAGCTCACTGCTATCCTCTGATAACGTTTCATAACAGGTTATCCCTTTCATAAGGACCTCTGCACTACTGTAACTGCACAAGTTTAAAATTTCCTCTTCTTTCCATTCAGTAGGTGTGCAGCATGCAACATAGCATAGGCAGCTTCTGATGGAGTAGTGTATTCATTCCATAAATAATTATGTATAAACAAAAATAGGAATGGAATGTCTATATAAGTAAAATACATAGGCCTTAAAATGCTTGCTTGCATATTAAGCAGAGATAACATACCAAGTAATTTTAGTACTCTCCAGCACATTCTCACAGGGTAAAGAGTTATCAGCTACCTTGGGAACAGTTATTTTTAATGACAGAAAGGTCATTTAAGTATTTGACAAATATTTTTGAAAGAAATATGTACTTTCAGTAACACTAAAAACTTTAATGGGATTCCAGATCAAGTTGTCTGAATATTTTCATCCTGATATTCACCCCTTCTCACAAAAAGTGATTCAAAACCAAACCAAACAAAGAAAAATCAATCCACCCTATTCTCCCAAAAACTCATTCAATAGCTGCTTATTATATTTCTGCTTTAGAAAACGTTAGGGGAAAAAATGTGAATTTGGAGTTCCTTAATGAGTGTCTTGGCCACTGCACCATACTGTGCACAGAGCAAAGCTGTTGTTTCCACAGCATGAAATGCATGCAATAGTCACAGACAGGAGAAAAAAATTCTAGCTTTAAACTGCAGAAAATCAGATTTTTCAGTTCATCTAGTAAAAGAATTCTTTCACTCAACTTTGTAGAGTTCTTACTATAGAAAAAGAAAAGCTGACTAAAATAGTTGTGCATGCTAATCTAGTTCGATGTTTTATTTCTTTCAGTTTTCAATAGCGAATAATACATTTTATTTATTAAAAAAACTAGATGAAAAACACATTCAGTAATTTTTTATGAACTGTTTCACATAATATTACAATATTCTGCTTGTATCACCACACAGGTATTTCCGCTACTTAAGAGAGGCCAGCTACAGATGTAGAGGTGATCCATGAAGATTTTGAAATGAAATAAAACATATCATACTACAAGAGAAGACAAAGAGAGGGAGAAAGACTAAATTGAATATTCACTGCAGTGAATCATAGGCAACTGACTCTTCCCTATGAATAAGCAAATAATCTGAAAGTTCTTTAAATGTTTGGTTTTGTAAAAAACTGGAGGAGTTAAGGCTCTAATAATTTTTGCAGAATGATAAATCACTTAAAATCCAAGTCTGCAATGGAAGCTTCTATTTAAAAGAGCTATCTATAGATCCCATTACTTTTGGTAAGCCTACAGTGATCCCTCTACAGTACTTATAGTCAATGCTATAATGAACCAGATTATGTCCAAGCACTGAACTATATAAAAAAATCCCATCACAATATCTTTCTCCAAAAACCCTCTCTCCTGACATTGCTTTGTACAAATTTACAGAGCTTCATGCATTAGCAGCAAGCCTGCCAAACAGCTTTGTCCCCTCCAAAGAACAAAGATCCCACCTTGTGACAACTCATCTCTATACTCAAAAAAATCCATGTAAGCAATTATATCCTTTCTTACTGAATTACCTTAATAGCCAGGAATAGTGACTTATAAATTAAAGCAGGACATCTTAAAGTTGCGTCCAAGGAGTTGCTAAAAGGCATAACTCTTTTACATCATAAAAAAGTAGAACATCTGATGTAACATCATCTCAATAAATGTTGCATAATATGAATAGAAAAATACGCTAGCAAATTATTATAACACAGTGTGACTATGCACTTGCAAACACAATATGACAAGCTGCATGCAGCAAGATCTACTTTTGACTATTATTTCTTTTTGAATTCCCCAAGCACACTTCACAGCAGTCCTTTTCCAGGATGTGCTATTGGTACGAGACTCCAGTGGCTTAGCAAAAGAATAACCATTTGCAGAATCAAACTATTAAATACTTGCTCAGCATAGGAAAATCTAACGAACACACAAACAGGAAAGAACAAGCAGTGGAAAGAACTAACCACAGATTATAAGGTACCAAGAGTGGAAAAGCTTAGCCAGGAGGCAGGTATCAAACCTGCTCTCAAACTGAAAGCATAAACTCTCTGTGCTTGCCAGATGCAACTCACCTTCAGAGGGGAACAGCCAGAAAGAAATACCATTTTGATCAAGCAACTGTTCTTTCAAAATAAACACAACACAATGGGACGTGCACGGACAAACAGAAAAGCACATACAACTTCAACTGCAGCTAGGCACAAGCAGGCTTTCATCCTGCTCCTTTCCACATTCATTCCCTTCCTCCTAACAAACACCTAAACAAAGAATAGGAAGAGTTAATGGAGAAAGAAGTATATTTTTTAAAGAATCTATCACAGAAAACAAGGTATCAAGTATAGCTTCACAGCATGTAAAGATGCACCAAAGGAAAATCATTTGCAAATCACAAGAACTACATTTCTCAATGTAGCAGGTTAATAACTCAAGTTTTCAGCACAAGTTATATTTACCTCCTGTCGGCAAAAATTCACTTCTTAAAAGGAAGTATTTGATTATACGTCCCTTTGACCATTCGGCTTAACTTTCCAGGCGAGTTAAGAGGGTTCAAGTAGAAATCATGCATGAAAGATTGAGCTTGTGCATAAAAGCTGCTTCACTGCAGACTGTATTAATTTAGTACATACTTAGTTTTTCAACTTGAAATAGATGGGAAAACACACTGGGATTCTGCACTGGGCACCTTATTTTCCCGAACTGAAGCAAACACACAGCCCTTGGAATTAATGAGATGGCTTTTGCTCCCTGGAAGAGCTTAAGCAAAGACTTCTCAGCTCTGAGGCAGAGGGGGAGAACAGCTCTTTGCTCCACCTAATGGTGAAAGGGAATAAGCATTTCCATACGGTTTTGCTTCACACCAGGTGAAGTCAATCCAGTGCAACTCATGCACATTTTTTTAAGTCATAATGGAGCTCGTTTGGTCTGTGTGGTGATAAGGCATGATGTGGGTACACAGAGGTGCAGAGGCAGACATGCTCCTGGACAAGGCAGGTAACCACTGCTAATGCCATATCCCAAAGCAGAAGCTATGGCTTTTTTCTATGCCTGTCTCTGCCTTCTTCCCTAAGTCTCTGACCCTGTGCTGGAGCTGGCTGCATGTATCAGCCCTCCTGCCATTGGATGGGGATGTGAGGGCAGGCAATCTGGGACAGGACCAACAAGACCAGCTTCACAGAAAGCACTGGGCAAACAGCTGAGCACCACCTGCTGCCAAGCAGGGTATGATCTGGCAACACAGCACTCTCCCCAAGCCAGCCTGTCCTAGCAACCCCAGCATCTGTTTGAATCTGCCACCAAAGGCATGGATGGAGGGAGATCAGTCTTTATGGCTGGCCTCCACCCAAAATTCAGTGTTTGGCTAAGGAAACATCATTATCTTACCAAAGGACTGTGCTGCTTTTCCACTGAAGGACTATCATTGATCTCTTACTCTCCAGGGCTTCCAAGAGCCCTTAAGTGGAAAAAGAAAGAACCAGGAGAATTTCTATAAGACCTAAGACCACAATGTTTCCGGGGAACTTCTGGGATGGTGTAGGAGTCCCTAAATACTGTCCCAGTCTGTTTCTTACAGTTCCAGCAGGAGGCTGGAACTCTGTGGTTCTCTCCTAATGGTTGCAGCAAGAGGCACACCCAGTACCATCTTCTGGAATCACAAAGCACACACAGGTTTAGACAAACCAAATGATGTGTGGTTTGTCCTCACACACCAGGTGCTGTGCACCAGGGCAACACAAGGTGGTTCTGCTCTTCCCAGGCATTCAGAGCAGAGGGCACTGTCCCTCCACACACACACACCCAGAGCATAAGCAAGAAAATGTTCACACACCAAACACCACTCACCGCTTACTGTATGATGACCATGTTGACACTTACCTGCATAATTAATCAACCTCTGAACAGACAGTAAAAATACCTCATTGGTCCTTTTAGAAAATTAATTAATTTGGAAGTAATAAATCTTTGTATGTAGGTGTTTTGAGTTTTTTATACATCAATATTCAAAGGAAAAAGACTTTTTTAAAAAGTTATTCTGAGTACTCACAGCACTTTACACAAGCTCAATTTTCAAAAAATAAGGAGGAAGATTTCATTAGATGTGAATTGGTAGGAAAAAAATGTCAAATAAAAGCAGAATTATCTTCTAACCTGAAACAAGACAAGGTGATGAGTTTCACCCAACATAACCTTCAAATCCAATAATGCAGCACAAGTTAATTCAAATATCTCCTAAAGATAATTGAATCTGTATGTCAAGACAGTTGGAGTTCTCTCCAGGTAGAGAAGTTTTATTTTATTCTAATTCTGTATGCCATCTAAAAATGCTATGATCTGGTCATCTTCTAGCAATTAATACCTAAATTATATCTAGTTTTGTAAAACACTTAATAGTTGCATTATTAAAAATACTTGAAATATTATCTCAGCTCATCAAATTTTTTGTACTTTGATTTCTATGAAAATGTGCATATATTTATATATAAAATAATGTTTACTACCATCTTTCAAAAATCAGTGTTGACTAACTTTATACTAATTTTCTTTTTCCCCAGAACTATAGAAGCCTTTTTTTTTTTAATTCTGTAAGTTCACTCTTCCTTTAGAAACATGGCAGCAAACAAACAAAGGCCCTGTACATGACAATGTCTTAAATTATATCCCTGTCACTACTGAAAAAAATACCACTCAGAAGTATCAGATATATATAGTCAGTACCTTGGCATCAGTTTGAATAGCTAAATACAAATAAAATAAGTACCAATATTCATTATGAAATGGGAGTCAAGACAGAAAGCTCTTTAGGCACAAGAATAAAGATCCTTCACTGCCACACCACAGTCTAAATATCAGGGAAAAGTCCACATTCAGAAACCAAACACTTCAGGATTCATCTACAAAGAGCTAGACTAAATTCCATCTGATAATAATTCATCACTAGGTCTTACAGCTCCTGTAATGTACTAGTCAAAAGAAGAGCAATGTTATCTGTCTAGAGGTGCAGCATGAGAAAATTAAATTGGTTATTTATTATCAAAGTTTCTGATGTTCTTCACATAAAAAAGAATTAATATAGTCGGAAGTGAGGCCAGGCAACTCCTCAGAGAAATTTACCACATGCAAAATTTCATAATTTAACAGGCACCCACTTGGCAGGGAAACATTGCTGAGGTCAAAGAATTCACAACTTTACACAGGCACATTTACAGGAAACATATAACACACCTTGACCACATATAGGAAGGGCATTCCTAGACTTGACAAAGAGAAGACCTATTTCACTAAAGCCAAGCTTTGAAAGATCTCAAATATATTACTTACCATGTAATTCAATTGTAGCAGGTAGAGCTAAAATGTGCACAAAATTTAGGGTATTAGAATGGAAAGTAGTAAACAGTTAAAACATCCTACTTGGAGTAAAATGTCCCAAATTAATAACAAAGGCAAGAGAAGTGGGAAGTTTTTGATTTTACTAAAGATAAAATAGAAATTACATTTAAAAAATCCTGGCAGCTTTGCAACAGCAGTTTGAGCTGAAGATTCAACCCCATCAGTGAAGAGGCAAAGGTATCTTACTCTGTTTTATACAATCCTTATGTTGAGATGAGGTGTGCCTGGTTAAATCTGGACATTCTCTAGCTCAGCATTAACGTCCTTGTTCAAGTTCTCCTCTACTACTGCCTTAAGCATTAAAGGCTTCCTCTAGCACCCTGTCTTGCCTTCCCCCAGGTACACTAGTGCTCTTACCTTCCAGCAATTTTGTTCTTTGCTTCAAACATTTCCTTAGGAGCTCCAATATACAACAAAAATTATATTCCTTTCTTTTCACTTATCCTAGAATCACAGATGGGTTTGGGTTAGGCAGGACATTAAAGATGATCTAGTTCCAATCCCCCTGCCATGGGCAGAGATACCATTTAATTAGACCAGGTTGCTCAAAGCCACATTCAGCCTGGCCATTGTGGCCAGCTAGGATAACAGGTTTATCTTTCTCCAAACATTCACTATATTCTCATTCACATTTACAAAACATGTTACCTTTTAGTTTCACATTTATTTACCTATTCTTAAGAGATTTGTATTAAATAAAAATTCAGTTACACAGTATGTTTATGAGTTTTAATTTTCTCATTAAAATAATTTTAGCTGATTGCTTCTCGATTTTCATTTTGATCTCTTTCTCCTGCTTGCTCCTTTAAAACATATGACTAAAAGAGAATAAGGAATATAAGCCTATGAGCCTTCACTCTTAGCTGTGATGTATGCACATGCACTTTTTAAAGTAAGTCTAATGTTTTCAAATGAATAGAAGTATAACGTGATGGTTTGTATCTCAGCAAAGAACAGGTAAAAGAAGTAGCAATGAAAGAAACATACCATGCAAATCACTGCATTACACAGCATCAAAACAAATGCTTTCTTAATACGAGATATAATTGCTCATCCAATTTATCAGCTAAAATCAGTATGCCATCCAAGTGTGTTTTAGTAGATGACTTATTGTCTAGAAAGGGTAGTTCCTTATTCAGCTCTTGTGTAAGCAGCCAACTTAAGATAATGTTTTGCAAAAACAAGTTAACATTTTACTCCATTGTTTCAGTTATAATACTGACAGGTTTAAAATAGATTTCTGTCTAGCTCTCCCATTTTCCATTTCCCAAAGCATATTTCTTTCAATTGTGTTCATCATTCTCTATTTTGTTCACAAGGAGGAAGGGGAAATGAGAAAGCAAAGAACTTGCATAAAGAGAAAAATGCGTAACTATGGAGCTCTACACTTGGCTTCAGGGAGATTTAAATGATGGCTCAGTAATTTCAAACCATATTCCAAAGAGCATATTGTGATAGACTGTTCCCCATCCTCACCATGTGCCATTCAGAGGAAGGAACTGTGAACCACAGCTTGAGATGAACCTGCTACCAACTTCCTATAGTTTGGGAAGGCTACAGATGGGCCAGCTGGTGACATTTACCTTCTCCAAGAGGCAAGTCTGCCCAGACTGAAGTCACCATCCTCTAAGGGCACATAAACTCCCGTTACACCAGGAGCCAGTTTATCACAGCACCTGGGCTGTTAGCCTCTGGTCCAAGTGAGCTCATCTGTGGCATTTGTCGTGGTTTAGCCCCAGCCAGCAGCCAAGCCCCACGGCAGGCACTCACTGCCCCACCAGCGGGGTGGGGGAGAGCTGGAAGGGCAAAAGAACTCGTGGGTTGAGACAAAGGAAGTGTAATAGGGAAAGCAAAACCATGCACACAAGACAGCAAAACCAAGAAGTGATTCACTGCTTCCCATGATCAGGCATCTCCAGGAGAGCAGGGCCCCATCACGTGTAATGGTGACTCGGGAAAACAAACTCTATCACTCCAAACAACATTGTGCCTCCTCCTTCCCCCCACTTCATATACTGAGCATGAACTCAAATGGTACGGAAGATCCCCTTTTTAATGTGTAAAAGGTCAGAAAAGGCCTTGGCTCTGTATAAGCACTGCTCAGCAATACCAAGAACACCTCCATGTTATCAACCCTGTGTTCAGCACAAGTCCAAAACAAAAGCTGCCTACCAGCACAGTAAAGAAAATTAACTCTACCCCACCAAAACCAACACAGCACTGTAGCAGGTTAGATAAGCAAAGACACACACCTATGCCTTCTGGCTAACAGGTGGTAACTGCTGAAAAAAAGCATTAAGCCAAGGGAGTTTAAATAATCTACTGTCATCCATCTGTAACCAGTTTTATAAGTATCAAAAACCAAGACAAAGAATTCAAGCAGTTCATTTAAAGATGCTTTCCTTTAATTAATAAAAGTAAATCAAGCTCCTACTCAGCATAGAATTGGTATCCTGCACCTCTGTCAGACCTCCACAAAGCTGGCTTGTGCTTTCCTTTCCAAACAGGACACAACACCTTAGCACCCAGACTGCTGAAACCATACAACTCTTCTGGCAAGCCACTTTTAGCAGATTTACAAAGATCTACTGCAAATAAGGTTTTGTTTCCTCTAAAAATCTCCTTCCATAAACACGTAAGTCATCCAAAAATCAACTTGGGTCTCCTTCTGTATCACCTCTCAAACACAGCCAGCACCTGTACAACCCTGCAAGCTTTCCTGGCACTGTGGCAGTGCAACCAATTTAGTCATTAGAACACCAGAAGAATTTTCAAATTGGAAAAAAAAAATTTAAAAATACACACTTGCCTCCTGATGCCAAGAAAAGACACACAGGATTTCAGATATACAGAGTCTATCACAGCCTAGAGAGAGGTCATCACACTTGTGACCAGACTGCCTACCTTGGCATACCACTTAAAACTCCCCTAGAATCACATTCCCTGATTTATCTTTTACTGCTACGTATCAATTTTAAACTTCTGTATTTCCTAATTCTTCCTTACCGGATACGATTTCTAAAATTATTCCAATTATATCTTCTTCAAACATAATTGGAACATGTACAATTAGCAGGAAACAAGTTTGTCAGATTGTAAAGAACTGCCAGAGATGACCTATCAGCCCAAAATTAGCAGTTTTTCCACATGGCTTTTACTAACAAACTCTGAATCACTACACATCTCAGTCTATACTTACTCTCCTCCCAGAAACACTCCTCCCAAACTCCCACAGGCACTAAGATTAAAATGTTCCCTTATCATTCAACCAGTGAAATAATTTAGACAGCCTTCACTACATTTACTTGGCACCTTTCTTCCCCCCCTGGGCCTACAAACATAATAAATATTATTATGCTCTGGTATTTTGTGCATACTATGCAGAAAGCCTGAGCTTTGAAAGTATGTTTGGCATCACAATTACCTGAGAAATAAGATTTAAACACAATTCTAATGTCAGAGTTTACAAAAAACTGGCTAACAAAACTTTCTGTGAAAGTTTATGAATGGCATCCCATTGCATGAATCAAACTTTTTACTCTCAACTGGAAAAGGATATTTTTTTTTTAATCCTCCAGATATTACATATAATGATGTCACAAAAATTTTTAAATAAGTTCAAAATGAATTAAAAAAAAAAAAAAAAAAACACAACCAAAAAGCCCAAAAAGAAACCCATACCACAACAAAGCAATCCAGGGCAACTTGTCATAGGCTGGGAGGAAAAACACAGAGTAAAAGTTACTCTGAGACAATAGGGGAGGTTTCTCATTCCCTGGCCTTTTCAAATATACATTAAGAATAACCCAGGCATTTGGTGAGCTGCAGTTGACTCTTGAGGCTAACAGTCTTTCATATAAATCAAATGCTAAACTGGGTAACACATTTCCATACACTTAATAGTGGGACCAGTGAAAACTGATAAAGAACACAAAAAATTTCAAGCCAAACTTTTCTGGTGGCTTTCATTTTACACTGATTTTATTCATTTTACACTTGTGCTTCCAAATTCTTAATATTCATGTACTTCTCTGTTACTACTAGCACACTACTTATGTCCAAATGTTAGGAAGAGACCAAAATACAGTGTGCAAGCTGAGCTGTTGGTGCAAATGGAACCAGTGCCATCCCAAGGACAAACAGGGCCAAAATTGCAACACCAATGGAGAAAATGAGGTTTGGGGTTTTTTTTCCTATTCTACCTGTTCTCTGCAGGCAAAAGCATTTAAGGGAGAGTGACAAGACTTAAATATCTACTTCTGTACAAGCAGCAGTCAGCAATCCAAAAAGAGAAGCACAGCAGCGACTACCTCTATCCTTCCTTCACCTCATGAGGGGCAGGCAGCATCCCTGGTGTCATCCATCCTTCCAACAGCTCCACTGGGAACAACAAACCTCCCTTTAAAAGGGCTGACCCCCAGTGGCAGTACAGGCATGACTTTGCCTGGAATCAACCTGCCAAGTCCCCCTTCTTAGGGACTGTAGCACCCAAATACACTGACAGTAAGTTCCAGACCTGCTGAGAATGCCCCTCCATCGGCCACTGCTAACACAACCCAGTTTGCTCTTGCTCACACCTACATGCATTTGTTCTTTCAGCACAGAAAGGAAAGCCAAACATTTTTCCAAAATTTCCCCATTTTAGACAACACATTAAAATACTTAACAAGGCAAAGTATCTCTTAATATTAGAAACAACAATTAGTTGGCCAGCATGACAGACAGAGGTCTATTATTTTTCTAGATAGTTGAACAAACTGTTCAATAAATTAAATAAGTTGAAACATAACTGGATATATATGCTATTTAGAGTCTCCAGATATACAGGCTTCACATACATAAGCCCAGGTACATGCAGTATGGGCCTCACAGAAATCAAAGGGAGTTTTGCTCTGAGCATCATTGAAACTGAAGATTTCTTTATTAAACTTAGTTTTGAGAAACTACTTTCAGATATTAAGTTACTACATTCTTAAATATTTACATTAATATATCCAAATCTATTTCTGCCAGCATTAAAATTAATATATGTACAGAGAAGCTCATAGAATCTTGGAATGATTTGGGTTGGAAGGAGGGACCTTAAAGATCACCTTTGGTCAGGGACACCTTTCACTAGAGGAGGTAACTCAGCCTCATCCAGCCTGGTCTTTAACACTTCCAGGGATGAAGAGTCCACAATCTCTCTGAGAAACCTTATCACCCTAACAGTACAGAATTTCTTCCTAACATTTAATCTAAACCTGCCCTCCTTCAGCTTAAGGCCATTCCCCCATGTCCTTTCACTTCAGGCCCTCATGAAAAGTCCCTCTCCAGCCCCCCTCAGATACTGGAAGGTGCTGTGAGATCTTGATGCACCTTTCACTTCTCCAGGTTGAACAGCCCCAACACTCTCATCCTGTCTTCATAGGAGAGGTGCTCCAGCCCTCTGATCATCTTCGTGGCTCTGCTACAGTCCACAGCTAAACAACAGTGAATGTAATACTAGATGTGAAAGGAGGGCTAACAGAATGGATCTGGCATTTCCAAAGGCAAATGATTTATCCATTCCTTATTTTGAATTAAAAATCAAGTAATTTACATAGTAAAATTAAATTTTAAAAAGACATTATTTATCATAAATTTGTAACTATGTAGGGCCCACCAAGAATAGTTTTTGGCCCTTTGCTATTTAACAGTTCACTAATGATCCAGAACACAAAGGGTTGCTGTTAATACAAGCCATCACTGGCAGAGGGACCAGGGAAATAATCTAAAATTTATAGCTGGGGATAAAATATTCTAACCTGTTCTGTAGAACTCTATGCATGTTTTAAAGAGTAACATATACAAAGCATTCCTAGTGAGCTAGTAGGTGAATCTGATTTCCTAGGATGATGACATAGGAATGAAGAAGTAAAGAGCAATTTTTGGATAAATCAACAGGAAAACAACTAAGAGTATTGATTTTAGCATGTTGTATTACTCTGGCCAGGCAGATGTTAATAGTGCATGTGCAGTTCCCTTTTAAACCTTTTAATAAAAAAACAACTAAACCAATTCATATCAATACAGTACCTCAAAGGACTAGAGAATACGCCTTACAGCAAGAGTTAAAGAGATGTCTGATTAGTTTAGAACAAGAGTATTGAAAAGTGACTTCATTAGAAAGTATAAACATCTCACTAAGAATAGAGGATTGGAGCTCTGAAGAAACCAGAGGCAACGCCTGGAAACTGAAGCCAGACAAATTCATATTAGAAACAGAGCTTAATTACATTTTTCAGCAATGAGGACCATTAACTACTGATGAAGTTAGAGTGCAATGCATCTTCCATATCTGTAAATGAAGACCAAACACTTCTAGAAGCTGCACTCCATGGTAAGTACCAGCCTAATAGAAAGGTAGCTGCATAGATTCAGAAAAAGCCTATATTATACAGTTTAACCCATATGATATAATGGTCCTACATGACCTTAAAATTGCTAGGGCACATGAATCAGTGTCAAGATAAGTAAATTAGTAGTAGTAAACCACACAGATCACACAGCAACATTAGAAAGAGATTCCCCATTTTTTTAAAGTCACTCAACACTTCTACATGGAAACAAGGCATCTCCATCTGGTAACGATAACACATTTTCCACATACGATCTCATTTCATGTAATAAAAAGGCTTTTCATTACATGCATATCTTAAAAAAAAAAAAAAAACAAAAAAAAACCTAACCTTTTTCTACTACTTAGCAGCTGGGATAAATGTCACCTAGATATTAACACAGCATTACTGAAAATAATATCAATACTAACAAAATCTAATGAATGCTTATTACTCTAATGCTTCAAAATGCTTCCACTAGCTGGCAAAGTTCATTTAGGTTTGAAACAACTATTTTGATAAAAGAGAGAAACATTGATTACATAATTTGCACTCATTTTGTCACTTCTGTCCTTTTTATCATTTTCTTTTCTGCCGCATAGTTGCTTGACACTGCTGACTCACAGGCAGCAAGTATATTCCCAGACTGAATGTAAATGCATCTCATGCCACTAAATTGCCATTTTCCAGATATTCATCTCCTTCTTAACACCACCTGTACACTAAGGGTGCATCTGAAAAGAGATTAAGTGAAGAAGCAGAACTGGCCTCTGAAACGAAATTGTTTCTTGATTGCTTTGTAGGAAACCATTTCATTAGGCATTCAGTCACTCCTCCAGCACACAGAAGCAGGAACTGTACAAAAATTACCTTAATTTGCAGATCATAAATACAAAATACACACATCCATTGGACAGCAGGGTTTACTGGCCTGCAAAACGTTATTGTAAACAAAAATGAGAGCTTCAGACTGCCATATATTCACACAATAGGGTATGGATCCTTAAGGAAAGCAAGTCCTTAACTAAAAACAACAACCACAACAACACCACCACCAATTGGGGGGGGAAAGGGCACAGAAGAGGACCTGGAGAGGTCAGACAGCCCAAGTCCCAACTCCAATGTAATTCAGAGTTTTCCAGTCTATTCCTCAGAGTCTCCAAGTAATCTATTCCAGAGCTCACAATTCTTGCTGCTCAGAAGTATTCTGCCCATTCCTTACCTGTCTTCTGTTTGTCTTTTCAGTAGCTAACCCACATTCTTTCAGCTTTACATTGAAATTCTTGTCCTATCCTCTACGAATAAAAAGTGTATTGTTGTTTTTCCCCTGGCATCAGACTTTTACGTAGATGAAAATTTGTTTCTTCCATCAGTAAATAAAGCATCCTTCGTTCAGACTTCTCAAAAGGTCACTTTTCTTAGACATCTTATTACCTGTTGCCTTCCTTTAAACTAACATCTTTCTAGACTCCCAGTCCCTTGCCCACATCCATGCATGGCCCAAAACTCTACACTGAAGTACATCCTCACACAATCTGCACAAGAACAGAGGGTGAGAAAGCCGTGGGGGGGGGGGGGGAAAAAGGGGAACATGCAATGAGGGATCACAGACACAAAAGATTCTAGGCAAAAAGTAATATTGTTCCCAGCTACACTCAGGTTTTTTTATCAATATTTTGGTCTACTGAGCTTACTTTGACCTCATTATAAATATGAATTTATTTGTGCAGCATGATATAAAAGGACTGTGATTCTACCTGAGGCTTCTAGAATAACAAACTATACCAATGAGGAAAACTCTATAAATCCACTATACACATGCATACCTCTAAGTAAATAATTTGCCAATTTCAATAGCTCTTAGACTATACATTTTTATTACATTTCAAAAAAGAATAAAATATTTTACCTTTGGAATGATGTAAAATCTTAACTAACAACTGGAATACACTTAGAAATAATTCACTATAAACTAATCTATCAGAATTCTACATTATGTTTTCCACCTGGTCCATCTTGCTATTGTCCCTTCCTGACCTAGACAGCTATATATCAGCAATACAGGCTCCAAAAATGCCTAGGCAAATGTTTCACAAACTCAGGACAAAATTATCAACTTTTTTTGCCACTCATGTTAGAGGCAGAGACAGCAGAGTGTGCAACCTTAAGCACAACACAGTTTTGAAACAGCTAATAATGTAATCATGGAAAGAAGTCTGTCTCACATCGAATTTTTTAACTGTGAACTTCAGATTTTACACCACTACTGAAGATCTGAAAGCACAATTTGGACCCACTTTTTTATCTCTTGCCTTGACTTCATTCAGGCAAGCCCTAGTGATGCTGAAGCCAACAGGGGTTTTGTCATTCAATTCTCTGGTCCATAATCAGATCTCCTATCAGAAACAGTTATTTATTCCAGTGTTTGAAAAGACTTTTCATTTACCCCAAGCAACTTGCTTTTCATTCCTCAGTCCTTCAGACTTACACACACAAGAAAATTGAATAAATCAGATTTATTTAATCTCTATCAATTTTTCAGTGTTTTATGTGGTTGGATCTGAAAGCCTTGGATTAACAAACTGAGGGAACATACACATGAAGCAGGCACCATATCTCACCCAGCCTTAACAGGATAAAGCACATTTAAACAAGCATATATTCTTACATATAGCATCTGAGTGCCCTCAAGGTCTTAACATGTATTTAATAAATATATCATAAAATATGATTCATAAGCAAATACTGATACAGATGATTCATTTTTTTTCTACAAAGCCTTTAATACATCAATCAGAACATGGATTACACAAACACACACACAAAAGATAGATTGTTACAGAAGGGGCAATTTGGCTGCTTCTCAGCAAACACAGATTAAAGCACACAAGCTTTAGTGCATACAAGAAAAAAAATAAATAACCCCAAAAGGTCACAGCACATACTCTGCAATCTGTGGGTACTTATGCAGTAAAAGATAAAACTTGCTTCTGTGAAAAAAACTGAATGATTGCAATATTCAGTTTCAATCCACTTTTAAACATGTATGAAA
Source organism: Cichladusa arquata (assembly GCA_026413545.1). NCBI lineage: Eukaryota > Metazoa > Chordata > Aves > Passeriformes > Muscicapidae > Cichladusa > Cichladusa arquata. Next base: position 18,844,556 of record JAOTQP010000001.1, read on the forward strand.
ACATGACAATCACTGTATGTGCTGCAATATTTTTTCTAGTAGCAGGTTTTCTAATCCAGTGAGAGGAAATACAGTGATGGCTACAAGTAAGTACCATGGCCACCTAAACTTAAAAGTCAAATGTCTTCACTAAGTTTTGTTTAACACATACAGTAACTGTACAGACGCAGGAGTACAAAATGCTGGCTTTTCCCAGATGGACAGGTTTTAAAAAGAAAAAAATATCTAGACTTATAGAATAAGGAGGGTCTTCCATATCACTTAAGTCAGTGTCTGCAAACTACAGCTTCTACTTAGCAGAGGCTGAACTGAGCCTTTTTATTGCAAAAGTGCTAAGCAGAAAAGATGCCTACACTAACAAAGTCATTTATGGCAGAAAGAAGGATTTTGACATTTGCAAAAATGGAAAATAAGTATTTATTTAAATTTTAAAAAATTAAAAATATTTATAAATAAATTTCAGATCAGAATTGAGGAAAAAGTTAAAATTAAAAACAAAACAAACAACAACAAAAAACCACATACTCAAACCAACCTGCCCCCACAAGTTTGTTCTCATTGTCCAGAGAGGGACAAAAAAATGAACAGGCCCATGAAAAATCAGATCTATGTGCCCCATATCACAAGTGAAGACCTAGACTTTCATTTAGCCTTAATAATTTCATGTCTCAATCCCTCTTCTGTAAACAGATATTAAAAGGCTGTGCAAAATTAATTCAGGATAGTTTTAAGTATGCAGATAGAATAATAAGCAGCCACAGAGCAGCTCTGGAAAACAAACAGTTCTGAGCATATCTCCTCCCTGAAACAGAGGAGATGTGGCCAAAGAGAAATGTTAAACAGCTGATCTTTGTTAGATCACTATCCCACCTCACACACAGAAATACAGGCATGACATGAAGAAAAAAAAAGAAAGAACTCTTCAGGTAAGAAAAAGTTGTTCTGTCAGCATTTTACCCTGCATTTCTATTTGCCAATTTTGGCATAACACATGCAGAAATTGCTCAATCCTCATTCAGATTAATTCTAGCTTTCACAAAGTACTGCAGAAAATGTATTAATAGGGAAAAAATTGACTTCCTTATCGTACAGCACTTACAAGTTTCCCTACCAAGTCTATTCTTTCCATATTGGAAAAGAAGGATTATTAAAGTCTTAAAAAATTTAATATTTTAAATATAAGGACTCTAAAATTGAAGATGTAAGAACATGACATAATAAAATTAACTTACGAAAAGAAGTGCCAGATATTTCATACTGTGGACTTTAAAGCTTTACCAAATGTTTCCTGCATTTGGGCAAGAGTCTTCATTATGCACCAGTGTGAGATCTTCCTTTTTGTATCATTGAGAGTTCCTTGTGTTAATACAAAGTTGCTAACACATTAGACAATCTTTTTGCAGAAATGGCTTATCATATCACATTCCTAATGCATTTGTGCTCATTTCTGCCATGACATGGCTAATGCAGCCAAAAGTGTGCTCTTCTGCATGATCCTCAACAAGGCTGTCAGATCTCACATCACTTTCACCAGTTTTCAGTCAAGGTTTTTCACATTAATGTGACACCTTAATTTAGAAGTATTCGGATTGTTTTTATAATTAAGAGTCTGATATAATTTACAAGAACCTCAACTACAGCAAAACAAAATATTTATATTTTATTAACTCATTTCAACTGAGAGCCAGAGAATAGATCTTAAAACTATTTTTAAAACTTGTTTTGTAGGATAAAGCTTAAGTATCACAGGCTTTTTTCTGGAATTCCTATTTATTTCCTAAGTTGCCAATATTAGCACAAGAAAGGCACAAAGGCAGATTGCAAAGGCAAAGTAAAAGCTATTTTTATCAAAACATACATACCTCAGTAAACTCTTTTCTTAAATTTCCAGTGAAATATGTTGGATTCGCTAAATATCATCTTTTGAAAGGTGGTATCATTCAGAATTTAATGAGCTGGTATTTTACAAGTTTAGTAGTTCCCATAGAATTTATACAGATTTTTTTTTTTTAATCCAGCTCTAGCTTTCAATATTAATCTCTTATTTCTTCCCCTGATTTAAATTACCCTTATCACAATGTAATGCCAACTATGAAACACACAGATCTTTCAGTAAACCAGGAAAGGAAAGGCAGAAGCATTTTTCTCTTCCAGATGCAAAACAAAATATTTTGGACAAATTTCTTACCTAACTTCCAATCCTAAGTAAACCGCAATGGTAACTTCTGTAAATCCATCAAATATTTTCTGGGTGCTTTTTTTTTTTTCCTGTGATGATTTAAAGCAAATAAACTCTGAACAACAAAAATGAAAATCAAAATAATAACTAAAATATACTCCCAGTGAAGGTGGGAGTTAAGAGGGAAAGCATACCAGCTATGAATAAAAAAGGAGAGTAGAAGCCTATAGCAAATATACTGCAAGTTAATGGACCAGTCTGGCCCAGAGGGACATTCACTGAATGTGTCTTTGGATGCAAGCCTCAATACTGCATAAATCACAAATGAACAGGCATTATTCAAGCCTTTTCCAAGTACTCTGAAACAAGTAAAAATACTCTCATAGACAGAACAGCCAAAACTGTTCAAACTAAGTCCACAAGCCATTAGAATTTTACAATGGCAAAGTCAGGCAAGTCCTTCCCTCCACAGCATTGTCACCTATGCCTGGCATCCTCCAGATCCCCAACTTCCTTCCATTTCTCACCCTCCAAAACCCTTTTTCAAGGACAAGATCCAAGTGTTGCAGATGTCAAGACATACACGACTGGCATCATCACCAAAATCTTTTCGTGACTTCTCTCAGGCAATTCCACACAGCACTGACTCCTTCCCTCTGCAAGTTTCCTTCTTCCATCTCCATGACTGGCTAACCCCAACCTGCCCCTTACCTGGCCACCTGACCCTGTCTGTCCCTCACACAGCATCTCCTTTACCTTGTCTGTCTCTTGCATGACCACATGTCCCTTATCTGCTCACAGCAGCCTCCATCCCAAACTGCAGCAGACTCCAACTAACTCTCAACCAACTGCCCCACTCTTTTATAACCCCCATCCTCATTGGGCAGGAAAGGCTGTTTTCACTCCTCAGTAATTAGTACAGTTGTAATTCATTGGGGAAGATTGCCTCCTGCACTATGCTTACAAACCATCCTCCCATATCCAAGTGCTGCCCTTTGTCCCTAGGCAGCTGAGCACACCCACAGGCTACAACCACAGGCTGCTGCCCTTTCTCAGCGACCTGAGGAGTCACCACACGGCTTGAGAGCAGCAGGCAAACCCAGGAGAACCAGCACCTCACAGCACCCATGGCTGAGGGCACAACAAACCTCAGCTGAAAGCTCCCAGGTGCCTCATAAAATACTTCAGCTAACAGAGCTATCCACATTCAAGCTGAATTGGGAAGAGTGACACCAAGCAGGCTGAGGGAAGGCATCACGTACCCAGTGAGGTACATGTAGAGTGCTGGGTCCAGCTCTTGGCTCCCCGGTGCAAAAGAGACATGGACATGCTGGAATAAGATGATTAAGAGCATCTGACAAACAGACAGAGCTCAGCCTGAAAAGGAGAGGGCTTATGAACATGTATAAATACCTGCTAGGGAGGGTAAAGAAGACAAAGCCAGGCTTTCCTCAGTGTTTCCCAGTGATAGAACAAGGAGAAATGGGCACAAATTTAAATATAGGACACTTCATTTGACTAAAGAAAATATTTTCTTACAATGAGAGTAGTTGAACAGTGGCTCAAGTTGCCCACAGAGTTTGTGGAGTCTCTGCCCTTGGAGATATTCTAAACCCAGCCAAACATGCCCTGAGAAGGGCGTTGGATCTGATGGCTTTCAGAGATACCTTCCAGCCTCAACCATTCAGTGATTCTGTATATACTAAGATTAAATGACCATCCTGCTGCTTGATGCCAAATAAGAATGGAAATACAGCATATATACTAACATCAGCAAACACAAAGATGATTAATTAAGTCTCCAACTTAAAGCTACACAGAATGAGCAGAACTAAAATAGCTAGGGCTTCTGCTCATAATTTGTTGGCCCTGACCTCCCTCTCTGTTGAGGTCCCTCTGCTGTTTGATGAGGAGACATTTTGTAAAGGCAATTTCTAGATTCAAAAGAACAATTTAATGAGTCAAGGGGGTGCCAACTTGGCCTCAAAACTGAGAAATGGGTTGATTTTTCTCTCATTCTCTTTAAACACTCATTCTGTCCCCGCTATTTCTCTCCCAAACACACATTTATTTCTCTCATTTCTTCTGCATGCTGTTTAATCTTTTGCAACCATCAGGAATAACCCTCCCCTGTCATCACTGTATCCTGAATCACCAGCAAGTGACATTCTTGAAGTAATAATTTAAGAGTCATCTTAACAATGCAGTCCCTGCTTCTTGCTTCACACTAACATCTATTTTTTGCTCTAAAAACAAAAGGCAATGTCATCCACAACCATATTAAGACCCTCACTGCAAAGCTGTAATTAGTCTTCTTTCAGCCCGTGCCAACATTTCTTCTTAAAGTGATAGTAAAAATGTGTACAAACAAGCACATCTCACCAGCACTCTGCCTAGGAATGCTCCCAAGGCAAGATGTCACAAGGAAGGTTTGTAGAAGTTGGCACAATTTTTCAAAACCTTCGCAGTTCTGGTGATATATAGCAGTTTTTTCAGAAGTTGCTACCAGTAAGTACAAGTGGTACAAGAACAGGTGTACTCTTTCTAAGGATAAGTGATTTCATTTTTCTTTCCACTGCCCATTTTCCTCTATCTCCTCATCATTTCTACTTGCTTTGCTATTTCCTCCACAGCTCTCCCCCTAATCCAGTTCCTAAGTCAAATTTCTACCTGCTTATAGCTGATGTTGCTACTAGATAGTTTTAGGGGAAAAAAAAAAGCCTAGCAAAAACCTTAGCACAGCAAGTTGTGCTTTGAATACTGATCCATATAAACCACATGATTTTCTGCATGCACTTAATTAATGCCTTTTCTATTGTCCTCAGTACTCTTTTCTTGTTGCTCTTTCAGCAACATCTCCAATGGACTGGCCTTCTTCATAACATCAAGCTATTTTCCCAGGCAAGTTTTGAATTATTTTCAACTAAGTGCTATTAATTGTAAAACATAAGACTGAGAAGCAAAGAACAGATCCTTAAGGCACACATTCAACTTTCAGCTCAGAGCTGGAGAAAACGCAGAATTTAAATTTAGAGCTTGGCTGTTCTTCTGTGAAGATGAGAATGAAAATAATGCAGCAGATTCTCAGGAAAATAGTTTAAATAAAATACTAGTGCTGCTTCACATACTGCAAGCAGGACTACAGATGAAAGCTCTTCTTCAGCTTCAAGCTGAACTAGCTGAGGAGAATAACAATCCAACTCCTTCCTTCCCTGCAAGAGCCCACCAGATCTGACTCTGCAAAGGAGATCTACGTGAGATTTACAAAATCTTACCACATTTTTCTGCATCCTCATTCTCTAGAAAATCCCTCCATTATAAAATCCCTTAACTACTAGAGTGAAACCCTGCTGGTTTCACTGTAGTAATTAAGTAAGAAAAGAATTATTTTTCAAATGGCATAGACTTACCCAAATTATTTTGACCGGTGGAGGTCAAAGGAAAAGGGCATACAAGTGCTAATTCTGGCACTGATTATAAAGGCCCAGCAATCTTGAGCAATTTGGGGCCATACAGGCACCAGTGCCTTCTTCAGCTGCAACTGAAAGACAACATCCAGCAACTATTTAAAAACTTTTTGTTAACTTGCTCCAAGAACACGTCACCCTGAAAGACCTGTTTTATCAATATAGAGCACAGTAAAAAAGCTGTGACTCTAGGACAGCTGAACTTACCTATGTGCTGGTCTTTAGATTCCAAGAACCTGCCATTTCTTAAAAAAACTAGGTGATCAAGAGAGGCCCTCAAAACAAACAGCTGCAAGGTTGCTGGTGAACAAATTGAGTAAATCAAGACAGAAAAGAGCATGAGCACAGTGCCCAGATATAATGCTGCACATTTTTTCCCTGTTTGGGTAGTACATTCCTAGTTTATAGTTTAGTCAGCAGTTTTTTTAGCTTTCAGAACCCTTTCAATTCAGCATATACTCAAGCAGAGACAACAAAAGTTCACAAGATTTGCTCCTATACCCAGAACTGAATAAAAAGCTGCATCATCCACATGACCTACTACTCCTTAGAGAATCCTCGCTTGGATGCCTTAAGACCAAGATGAATGGGCAACTCTCTTCTCTCAGAAAACATTGGAAAGAAAAGGGGAAAGGAGTGTAGAAAATCTACTGTCCTATCATGCATCATTCTTACCTTTTGGCTTGAGAAACATCAGAATTCTCCTTTAAGATCCCTCAAGAAGCCTTTGGAGCTGCAAGTGCATTGTGACCTGAGGGGAGCCAAAGCTCACTCTTAAACTGGCAGCCCATCGACTATCCCTTCTAATCCACCAAACCCTGACAGCTACAAATTCTCATAAACAAAACAGGTTATTACATGGCTGAAGATACGTGTAAGACAGTTCTTTGAAGGTATCATCATGCTGCACAAACCTGAAAGCTGTCTTCTGGATCTTCTAAGACAAAATCCAAGGAGGGCCAACCCTGTCCTGGGGGCATCAGGCACAGCATGGCCAGCTGGGCAAGGGAGGTGATTGTCCTGCTCTGCTCTGAGCTGGGGCAGCCTCACCTCCAGGGCTAGGGGCAGTTCTGGGTGCCACAACATCAAAAATCCATCAAGCTATTGGAGACTGTCCAAAGGAGGACCATGAGGATGGTCCAGAGCCTTGAAGGGAAGCCAAATGAGGAGCAGCTGAGGACACTTGGTCTGTTCAGCCTGGATAAGAGGAGGCTGAATGGAGACCTCACTGTGATCATCAACATCCTCACGAGGGGAAGCAGAGGGGCAGGTACCAATCTCTTCGCTCTTGTGACCAATGACAGCCTTTCAGGGAACAGCATGAAGCTGAGCTGGGGGAGGTTTAGGCTGGATGTTAGGAAAAGGATTTTCACCCAAAGTATGGGTGAGCAATGAAACAGGCTTTTAAAGCCTGACAGAATTCAAGAAGTGTTCCAACAACGCTCTCAGGCACGTGGTGTGACTGTGCAGGGCCAGAAGGTGGACTTGATGATCCTGATAGGTCTCTTCTAACTCAGCATATTCTATGATTCTATGATAATTCCATTATTCCAGAAAATGATGTATAGCACAAGTACAGCCAGTGTGACAATAATCTGATTTATCATGCATTTAATTTGCTTGCTAAAGAATGTGAAGTTAACCTGTGTCACCAGCTTTTGCTGTCATTAGTTCAGCACTTTCTTGCTATAGGGATGATCAAATGCTTCCTGACATGTGAACTTCAAAGAGCTTCTACGACGAGGACCTTGGGTAAAGGAATCCTGAGGGAGGAGTGGCAGCTCACTACAGATCTTCCATAGCCTCAGCCTTCTTCAAGGGGAAATGCGAAAACAAACAAACAGAAGTGGCTTCAATCAACTCCTCATTAATCCCTGATAGAGCAATCCAAGCAGACAGGAAGACAAGATGACCACACTGTGGGAACACAGCTTTTATAGGGCAGAGCACATATAAATACTCCACAGTCCTGGAAGCTTCTGTGAGTGACAGTAAACAAGCTGTATTGAGAGAGGAATTATGCTAGCACTCCTAATTTCGTGGTGCCTTCCTATTTTATCATGCAATGTTGGCATAGACTACAGTTCTAATGGGCCATCTTTCCTCACTTAAGCACTAAAATATTTCCACCAAATTCAGTATTATACACTTTAAGAAACAATTGTCTCAAGAAAAGGGGCATCCTGGAGTAATCCCAAATCTGCCTTCAAACCAGTGTAGTCCCTAAATACAAATCATGTCCATTTGGGTGTAATGCCTAGGGGACTTTAAAGAGGCAACATTTCTCTAACAGCTCTTCTAGGGATCACTAACAGCATAACATAACACATCAATACATCTTCTCTAAAAATTAAAAAGGGAACAAAAATAGTCTTGGAGCTTTCTACACTGATTTCAAAGAGACTTCAGCTAAGTAGCTTCAAAATGACAGTTCTGCTTTAGTCTCCCAGATTAGCTTGTTAAGTCTACGAGCATAACACTGGAAATAGCACATCTAAAGTAATAAAGCAAATAGATGCAGACGTGAAATTTGGAGTTCTATCCCAACAATAAACTGAAAAACAAAACAAAGGGAAAAAAAAGTATGCAAGAGGCTAATAAGATTGCAGCTTTTTAAAAAAATTATTCTTTTCAAAATATCATGTATCACACTCCTCAAGTTAATGCAGTCAAAGTTAAGTCTCAGAAAACACTTAGGAGAAGTGAAAAGTCTTGAAAAGTCTCCTAATTTGAGTGGGAAGCAGTTGCACATCTGTCAACAAGCCTTTGCAACCAAAATAGCTATTGCCATCAAGGAGATCAATTTGCAAGATTTAATCAACACCTCCATCTCCTTACGTAGTTGCCATTAGTGACTGGTTTTGATACTACCTTTGCTCATCACACAATATATGCAATTATCATTAAAAATACATAATTTGTAAAAGCACATATACATTTATATATATATTTGCAAACTAGCAATCCTGCAAATCAGCATGCCTACAAAGAACCAAGAAAGACCGCAGGAACATGCTATATGACCCACAGTAAGGCACAATGGCTGTATTTAATAAATTACATTTGAAAAGGCTGTAGAAAGCATGAGTCTCAACTATCCAACATATCTGGTCTGCAAAGCAACACAAAATATTCTTCTTGATTCATGAAAAGCACCACTGGTGTTACAAACCAAATACACTGGGTTAACTTCAAATAGCAAAGCACAATTTGCTTTTGCTTTAAAAGCCCTCATGCCAAGCACAGTTTTTCTTAGTCTTTTCACTTCTTCTATTTCTTTCCTCCCTTTTGGAGCCCACACCAGGCTCTTATTTCCCATTCTTTATTGATATGCAGTCTAACAGAGTAAAGCACTCTGAATTAACTCATGGGACCTCAGCATTTCCATGGCTTGGGATCTGCCTCATGGAGCTAAGTCCCATCTTAGAAACAAGGTCTTCATTTGCACTCCCTCCCTGGCCTTACTAGCACATGGCACAACCTCAGCAGGGTGACATGGAGACCACCCCAACACAGCCACCACTCTCTGCGGTCCCTCCTGCCCAAAAAACAGCGCAGAGCCACAGGGAAAGCATTCACAACCTGCACACTACCACCTGCTGTGGTGGAACGTGCTACCAAAATAACCCAGATCAGTGCTCATGAGAGTGATTTATATTATTTCACTGCTCGACACAAAACAGCAAGTACGCAACTTCCAAGGACGGCACAAAAATAGCTTCCAGCTAATTTTTTAAGCCTATCCTAATGTTAATTTTAGCTTTGGAAAACCATCACGTGTAGCACAACACAGAGTCCAGCACCTTCCACAAGGAAAAAACCCAGTGTCATTATAGGCTCATATTTGGATATATCTGGCATAAGAGGCTTTCATTTTCAAGCTTAGAATGCATTTTAATCATTTACATATTTATTTTCATAATAAAAATAAGAAATTAGGTTATTTATCTGTACTGTCTTTGGCATCAATGAAGCCCAGGAAAAAAAAGTCGGGGGGAGAAAGCCAACTGCACCATAGCTGGCTGTTCCAGCATAATGTTGCACTGCAGTGGAAGTCTATTTTGAGAAAACTATAGTTGCCAGTAGCATAGCCCTCTTAAGTCATTTTGGTAGAAGTTGTCAAAATACATGTTCTTTTGAGTCTTGCTGGATTTCGAATACTTTATCTGGCCTTATTTTACAACAAAATGAAAATTTGTGACTTCCCTCTAATAAAAGTATTTGAAGAAATGTTAAGTCTGGATGAAAATAGAGTAAGTAAAATAATCTACAGTTTTCTCAAGAACATGTAGGATATATGGTACAAAGTGGTATTAAACAGAGGCAAAGTTGAGTAAGGAAGGCAGGAACAGTCTAGGTACCTTTATACATAAGAACTTGGGAATGGTTAATGGGATGAGATGGACAGAAGCTGAAGAAGCTGCTGTCTGTTGGGAGCCCTAAGTCTCATCTCTGCTCTGCATGTCTATGTTAGAATGAGAGAATAAAAGCCCTGGATAAGCCCAGGAAAAGGGATTGGAATCAAAGAAGTCCCTTTCCTAGGCAGCTAATTACAACTACTTAACAGTCAGACTCATATTGTTCACTACTCCATTTTTATTCGTGTATTTACAGGGAATTCTTTCTTCCTGGAATATCCTAATGCCTGGTAGTCAGGAGCGACAGATGTTGGCTCAGATCTCCAGCCTTCAGAGGGGGTATGAAATGCACAACATCCAAAGAAGGGCAGAAATTCTGCAACACCATTGTGCCTAATGACATTTTCTACTAGCTACTGCCAAATGGTTTCCCAGATCTGCTCATCAGGGACATCTGGTATTCTGCATTAGCCAACATGAACTGGTCTGGAACACTCAATAGCCTCAGGAATGTGGTGTAAATTTTCATACCTAAGGATGCTTCTTTTTGTGATAACAAAGTTACTTGGACTCATCTGTAGCTTTTGGAGGTCACCAAAATTTTAGATTATATCACAACATTGCAAATGGGCTCTGTAGTTCACCTACACACTTGCCTCAGCAGCTATCCAATCTCATTTGGCATCCAGCCTTTTTAGTTTCTGGAATGATTTCTTCAACGATTCTGCATGGTCTGTAGACAGCTTCTGAAATGGTGCTTATAAACTCTCACAGAAGTTAACGTACACAAAACTAGGTAACAGCAGTTCACTTTTGCATACCAACTAGAAAATGTAGAGACACTCAAGAGTAGGTAGATTATCTCTTGCCCTCTATATTTTTTTTATTTATTCTACAGTTTCTGTAAACAAGTGAGCATTTAAATTGATGGGGGAAAAAACTGCAGAAATCTAAACATAAATCATCAAAATTTAATTTTTCGACAAACTCATCAGCTGACCAACAGCATGTCTTCCAGATTCTCATCACTTTATTTACTGTTTATCCTCTCCAAGTGGAAAAATGGTGATAGAATTCAATAGATAGAATTTCAATACAGAGACTGCTACATTCAGAATACCCTTCTAAATTTTTATTTAGTTTATATTAAGTGCTATGCTGTGCAGCCCATGGAAGATGGATGAGAAGACACTTTTCCCAATGAAGCATAGGAAAGCTTAAGGCTCGTGTTTTCTTTGCAGTAGCAATATGTTACGCCAACAAATACAACAGAACATTTTCCAAAATGCTATTCCTCATGAAGCCTTCTCCATACTAAGGCCAAATACAGCTGAAATCTGTAGCAAACTGGCCTTTGAATCTTTTTGCCTAATTTCATCAGCTAGAAGTCAAATTACATGCCACAAAAATGCAGATTCTAACATATTTTATGCTAAATCAGACTATAACATTCCAGAAAAATCCAACTCTTGATGGTATTTAAGACTCACAACTACCAAACAAGTGCTCATTTTGGACACACACATTGTTTCATAAAACTTCTCCCTGTTAATTCTGTTTCTTTTCTTCCTTTTTTTTTCTTTAACTGCTCTGGAGGTTCAAAGTTTTTGATGAAATAAGAGTAAATATCAAACCCATCCTTTACCTCACCTGAAAACCTAGTTTTGTTCATCTCTAAGAAAGTTGTCTTTTTTCATCAGTTCCCAAATATTCATCAGCATGTGGGAGTTCTTCCTATCCTCCAGCATTTTTTTTAAACAGTATCTGAAACTACACGCAGTGTTCCAGGTGACCATGGATTGCCTCACCAGATCTTCAAATCTCTTCCCCATTACAGTGGAAACGAAGCAATTCTTTATGAAACACTGCCAAGTCCATCCCTTGGATGAACAGAAAATTTTGGGTTTAGACCCTACCATTGAATGCTGATGGGTTTTCTACAAGTAACTCAGGAAAAATATTTTGCAAATGGTTAAGAAGTTGTAATCCAGTAACATGAATAAAAAGCTACTTCCAAACTACTAAAAGACATGTCATACTAAGCATTCTCAGCAAAAGCATTTCTCCTGATTTTCTGAACTGTGTAAGTAAAAATCAGAAGGGGAAAAAAAAAAAAAAAAAAAAAGAAAAAAGGAAAGGAAGCAGGGAAAAGAAAAAAGCCTACCAGTAATGCTTCTGGAATTTCCATCCAAGGGAGCAGACTCCTGGCTAAATCCAGAAGAAAGTGATCTTGACTGCAGGTGATGCACTCTTCTGACACCAAGTGCCACTGCAATCAATCAGAATCACTATAGGAACATGGGGCAGAGGAAAGCAGACAGTTTTAAAATTGAAATGTGAAAAGTGCATTTTTAATGTGAGCATGGGTATTTTTAATTATGCACTATAAAGGCATATTTCAGGAAAATTCTGCATGGAAATAGCATGTCCTTTAGAAAATTCTTAATGTCCAGTATGTACCTGGCATAATAAAATGACAAAGGTGGCCTTAAATTTCAAAAACCAGCTTGAATTTTTTACATCCTCACATGGAATTTCAGCGCTCATCAGCTTACAGACTACCAGATATCAAACTCCCAGTTCTTTCCAAGAGGAAAAAATAAATAGTAAAAAATTGTCTTTAATTGTTGTGGTTTTGTTCCACTCCACAACAATGAAATAAAAAGAAACATGCAACAAACCAGACAATTAGAACTGGTGGCTTCTTCTGGAGGAAAATTCTCTCCCATGTTTTACCAGGTGACAGTTTAATTCTGTGATCTGATCTTTACAATGAGGCCAGTACCTGGTCATTACAGAGGTAAGTCTTCCTTCCAGGTGGATCACCATCCTTATCACTAAGTATTTTTATGTGTTGATAAATGTCAAAAAAATACTAAACAAGTCACCAGGCATTAACTGCAGAAATACCTTTCTCAGAGGTGAAATAGTACTTTTTTCTTCTACTATGAAACAGCCACAACTTTCAGTACAACAGGCCTAAGTTACCAAAGTCTAACTTGAAAATGGAAAGTCATGATCTTTGCCTCCAAAATGACTGTTCACTTATATAGCGAAGATTCTCAACAGATATTTTATAGGAGCTGTACAGTAAGCTGAGTGGGCACGTGTACCCAATGATGCATTTACAGACCCCTAAATCAACAAACATGCAACTCCTTTGTCATTATTAACGCTGGGGTTTCAGCAAATTATTCAAAACAGTTGCTGGACTAGGTTTGCCAGTGTGAAGAACAGATCATGTCATCTTTCAGTGTAATACAAATTGCACATCCCTGCTGAAGAGCCTGCCAAGGCTGGGAACCATCACACTCAGAAGCACTCCATCAGCACAGGGAAGCAGACCCAGGATTTTCAGTCTCAAGCTGCGTCAAGGGAAAATTCAGTTGGATATTAGGAAAAGGTTTTTCACTGAAAGAGTGATAAAGTACTGGAATGGTCTGCCGGGGAGGTGGTGGAGTCACCATCCCTGGATGTGTTTAAAAAAAGACTGGATGTGGCACTCGGTGCCATGGTCTAGTTGAGGTGTTAGGACATGGGTTGAACTCGATGATCTTGAAGGTCTCTTCCAACCTGGTTATTCTGTGAATTCTGTGAAGATATGTAGGGCAGGTTTCCTTCCCTCACCCAACCTGACAGCAGTGGAGGCTGCAGCTCTGTGCTGAGGGCTCTGCATTTACTCTGCTCAGGTACAAGGGGCAGCTGTGGCTGGTCAGACACACAGCTGGCACTGGGACAGGCAGGTCCTACCAGATGAAATTAGAGCAACAGTTAAGCCTGCAAAGAAAGTTCTGGCAGCGATTCAAGTTGCACTGTTATTTACTGAGCAAAGAGATGCTGCACACAAGGTTATTTGGCCTATGCAGTGTGCACAGTCTGGCTGGAAGGAGAAAAATCCACCACGTTTTAGTTGTAAGGTCTGTGCCACTCAGCTCAGAAGGAAAAAAAAGAAGTAAAGATGGAATAAAACTAATGTATGTGAGAAACAAAGTAGCTATGCTGTTCTTACTTACTCAGCTTTTGCAAAGACTGAACAAAAGCAAAAGTAAAGTTTCCTTATGGCTTCACGTAACATTAAACAAACTTTACAACTTCTGTCACTGTTCACTAAAGGCAGAATCACCATGAATTTGCGGTCTAATGCTCCGAACTGTTCTCTCCTGAACATAATTATAAATGAAAGCCTAAACCACCTATTTCCCCAATACCTTTAAAAGCCAGAATACTGAATTAATTAATAAAAAAGGGATGTGGATCAAGGTGTCTTTATTGTGGTCAGAGTGCCACACACACACGCCTGTGCCCCTGCCAACAGTGCCCAGCAGTCCAACCAGAACAACTGGTGAGTCAGCATTAAATACTCACTGTGAAAAGGGGGACTAGAGAAAGAAAGCTGCTTCAGTTGGAAACTGATTGGAGGGGGATGGGGGAAAAGAACAAAAACAGCAAACCATACCACAGAAATTGAGAGACAAACTGTTTTCTGCTTACCATCACATTTGTAGAAGGGAAAAAAAACATTTTGAACACTGAGTAGATTAAATGTCAGTTCTTATAATTACAGCCTGGTAAACAAATATATACAAATATTACTGGTAACGTTTTATGCAGCTAGAATAAATTTCAGCCATTTTGAAATAACATCCAGTAGAACAGGTATTGTCTCCTCTAATTGGAAAGCTGTTCATTACAGCACTGAACTATGAACCATTTGAAAAAAAAAAATTGAAACTAATGCTGCCTTACCTTCTTCCATGAAAGAAACATTTTAAATATTTAACGCGAATATAGAATTTCTCTTTTTTAGAACCAGCACTTAACATGAGAAAATGGGATGAACTCTGACATTAACGGCTAAAGAACACTAATGAAAGGAAAACACTCCCAAAAACATACATTTGTCTAGTCATTACAAGGCTAAAGAACACTATGAGGTTTGGACAAGCTTTAGAAAACACAGCAAAAAACCAAATCAACATTCTGCCATTAAAGAAATACAAAGTACTTTTGCTGAGATGAAGGAGGAGGCTTGCAGTGACATCTGAAAGAGTGAAATTCATCCTTTTCCCTTTACATAGCAGGCTACTACTAAAATCTATTAAACAGTCACAGCACCAAGTAGCACACCCAGATGCCATGGACAACTCGAATCCAACAGGACAACTATGGAAACAAGTGACAGGGGCAGAGAATCTGCCATTTCAGAACATCCCTGTCTCAACAAGACCTTCACAGGACCTTCATGCCTACTAAAGCCATCAGAAGAGAAGAATAATAATCAATGTTTTGCTCTGAAAGAATACACCTTTGTATCAGTAAACAAATATTCAATATATTCAGCATCAAAAAATAAAGATATTGGAAGTGGTTTTTTATCCAAACATGTCAACTAAAGAAAAACAGAGTTGCATTTCACTGTTCATATTCCAAGAATATTACTTATAAAGTGGTCTTTTGTAAGGCAAGCTAACTATAAGTCATGCATATGCATTATGTTAGCCACCTAGGAAAAAAGTGTAAAAGCTACAGTATTTTTAATTGTGCATCCTGAGAGTATTTCTTTTGATATACTATGTATTTTTTACAATAAAACACCCAAACTAAAAGAGCCTTAGTAGTTCTAAATTAATTTTTTTTCTATGGAATCATCTGTTATGAGGCTTTTTAGAGCTCTCCTTTAGACTCATCCTTCAAGATCCCCAAAACCATGATCTTTTTTAGACCATATATTCAGTGATGTGATAGAGTTGATGGATAAGCATTGCTAAGTATGAAAGTGATCAACAAGGATGGGGGCTGATGAAGTGCCATATATGTATAAGGAATGACAGAAAATACAGAAGGAAGAGAAAAACTGCTATATGGAAACTCCTCAAAGTTTACTACTGCTGCTGCTAAAAAATAGAAAGCCACATGGTTCAAAGCATAATTAAAAATTCAGGCTACTTATGCACCTATAAAACTCCCACTTCCAGTTTAAAAATTAAGAGCATTTGAAAAGCAAGCCATTAATAATCTCCAGTTATTTTTCTGTGGTCTCGGAAGTAGCACAGACACACTATACTTGCTTCTGTAAGAAGTTTTTTCCAAGTTCAGAAATAGAACATTTGAAAGAAACCTTTTATCTCTTCAGACAGCTTGCAGAACCTGGAAAACACATCCACAGAAAGGATATAACTGCAAACTTGCTGCTAGGAATGAACACAGGGTCATTATTTAAAAGATAACCAAAGAAAATTAAACAACCTCTCATTTATCCTGGACAGTTCAACCTACTACTACAAGCAATCTAGGAAAATTAATCCCTTGGACAACCACACTCCTCTGCTGCCTAATAAAGTAAAAATATTATTAGAAATCTGCTTTTAATAACAACAGGAAGCCAGTTTCTTTAGACTGCATGGCATGGGAGCAAGGGTGCAACACCTTCATACCTCAGGATGTGCAAGATACACAAAGCTGCATTTAGCACACAGAACCTGCACTTGGTCTCCCAAGTGCCCAAGCAAAGCCAGGTCAAGTCAAGGCAGCAGAACAGGCTCCAAAGGCAGGAAAAGGAAGCAAGAGAAGCTAGGAAAGATCTGAGGAATTTCAGAGGGGCTGAAGCAGCTTCCCCTCACTCCAAGCCATCTTTTGCAGAAACTCCCTCCTTCCTGGATTTGCTCGTGTGTGAGGTTCCCATGCAGCCTCCCCACTTCCCAGAGGTACCTGCAGGAAGGTTTCATCTCTATGCTTCCACCACTAAATGGGGTGCAATGTAACAGAGCTCAGCATACACCAGAAGCTTCATTTCCCCTTCTCCCCTGCCACCTCCCTGTCCAAGATAACATGCTTCAATCACTTCTGCCAAACTAGTTTAGATATCTACCAGCAGAAATTAAACAAACCAAAACCAGTTTTCTCGTGGTTTTAGTCCCTGAAGTAGCTCACCATGGTGTGAGACAAAGGGCTGCAGGGGACAAAATGGGGAAACTGAAAAGCAAAAGCAAGTGGAAATCACACCCCACAGCCTCATTAGGTCTTCTCCAGGAGATGTTACATGAGGCTGATCATATTACAGAAGTTCCCCCTCAAAGTGCCTCAGAGTACAGGGACTTAGTCCTAATTCGTCCCCATACCAAATAAAAATTAAAAAAAAAAAGACAAATGCTTTCTGGTTTTTTGGACCTTTGTTTTTTTAAGCCAAAATGAAACATAAATACATTCCCCAACAACTACAGATTTTGCAGTCAAGTTATCTGCATTCAAAGAGGGGAAAGTCACAGGGCCCATCAGTGAACCAATACAGGAGATGCAGGAGTTGAGCCTCACCCTGAGAAAAGGCATCATCCTGATTGCAGGGTCTCTGAGACACAAAATGCACGGGGAGTCAAGGACCACCTTGTTATTTCATGTGTTGAGTTAGTTCACATTTAGCCACCAGAAACCCCTCAGAAAAATAAAGACTTTCAAGCAGAAACTCACGACCTTAGAATTCTGACAAAAAAGTTGTTTCTGTTCCAATGCTGGAGTGAATTCTTCCATTTTTTAAAACAGCAGTCACACAGATTACAGCACGTCTCACCAATTAATTCAACCAGCCTCACGAAGCAAATAAACTCCTACCCAGGCAACAATGCAAGTTCACCTTCACATAAAGATCAGCTAATCTTGAACTATTAGTTCAAAGGGCAAATTAGCCCCCACCCAATACAACATTCATTAAATTCCTTTCTCCAATTTCTTTCTTTCTACCTTTGCCATTCCTCCCCTATTACATGCTGTAGCCCATACTCACCCTGCCTTCAAAGCAGAGAATTCAAGTACAGATCATTCCCCACGTGCAGTTTTATTCTGTCCCCCTTCACTGTGTGCCCTGACACAGGAGAGGGCACTCCTTGTAAACATGACAGGCAACACATAATACATTATGCAAAGCAAAGATCTAGGCAGATAGCCAATTTCATGAGAAAACTATCTGCCTGTCCCACTGGGCAAAAAAAAAATCTTCAAAGATAAAAATTAAAAATTCAGTTAACATCATCCGTGGCTTGCGACAAAAAAAAAAAAAAAAAAGAAACAAGAAAAGCAGATGCCTTTAAATGGCAACTTTCATATGATCCAAAACCTAATGCCAGTAAAAAACCCATGAAATGTGACAATTTCTACCTGAACAGATATAGTACATTTTGACTTATCAGCCACATTGTACAGTCAAAACAAAACTTATGTCTTTTCCATGACAGAGGTGCATAACCTGTTACTTACTGCACTGTTAAACAGACAGACCATCCCCTTCTAGAGTGGGTAAGTTAACACTACCATATATGACCCTAAATTTTATTTCTTTTTCGTGGGATAAAGGTCTAACATCACAAGCCAAGAAAATTCATAGGATCATAGAATGGTTTGGGTTTGAAAGGAAGATCATCTAGTTCCAGCCCCAAAGTCTGCTGGAACAGGCTCTTCTGTGCAATTGCAATCTCTGCTGTCTCAAGGCTCCTGTCACAGATGCCTCAAGGCTTGTCACAGCCTCATTTAGAGCAAGTCAAAGTCAGTGCCATCATTCAGGCATTCAGGTAATGAAGCATCCTGCCTCTACAAATCTGCTTAGAGATGGAATATTTCCAGATTTCTTCTCCAGTTCTCTCCAGCTCTATTTCAGTCAAACAGAGAGCACAAGTGAAATAAGGCAGCTCGGACATGTAACACATGCCTGGCTTGTTTTACATGGCTGGTGCAACTGCTAGTACTCCTGGTAGCATTTACTGCCTAAAGAATAATTTTGCTTTCCAAACATATGAGGATTGCCAAATCCAGGGGAATACAATCACAAATTCAAGATTAAGAACAAACAGTGAAACTGCAAAATCTATGAGCAACATAAGCAAAACCTTATGGGCTGCATAATGCTGGAAAACTATTTTAAATAAATATGTAAGCACTTACAATAGAAAGGCTAACAGTTTATCTGAACAATTAAAAATCCATCATGCACAAACCTTAATGAAAACCTTCACCCTAAATAAGGTACAATCAAATCAGTACTGAAAAGTTCTACAAATAGTAATTTTAGATTTTCTTCTTAAACAATGTTAGTTTTAAAAATTATGTCTTTTCTCTCCCACTCCCTAAAAATAAACAGAAAGGACATACGCAGAAATAAATTCTGAAGAACAGAAGGGAGATTTTTTTTGGTCTTTTTGATTGTTAATGCAAATCACTTAGTAGTTTTCATCAATCCACACGTCACACCTTTTGGTTTGATTATCTATAGATATAAAGAAGTCATAATACCTTGCAATATCCCAAGCCTCTTTCCCTTAAGCCTTAAAAAAATTTCAGCAAAATCCAAAAATAAACTGTCAAGAGCCAGATCATAAGAAGATTCATTCTCAATATTTGACTCTTGCATACAAATATTCCTTCTTAGTCTTTACCCCCTTCTTTCATTTCTGTGTTTCAATTATGTTTTAACCAGCAGTTCTGAAAATCTTGCAAGATATCCATCTATTCTGCAGAGCCTTATTTCCCCACAGACCCATAGCTAAAACTGATACCTGACAAGTCCACTCACTAACTTTATTATAATTTAAAATGTTGGTTATTGTAACTAATGAAAAGTAATTTCTCAGTTTGTGGCCAATAATCAACATATTAAAGGGAGTTTCTGCACTCTCTAAACTAAAGGAATACTGGTAGAAACTTCTACAACACCAGGTCCTAATTTAGGTCAGAGGGACTTTTGAGTCCTGAGTACTTTACTTCTCTAGCTCCAATGTACTTTCACAGGTTTAGATTTTAAACAGTGTGGATTTCACTAGGATTTAAAATGCAATTACTTACTGAAATTTATATTACTGGCACTGTTATTTGCTTCATTTCCAGTCAATGGAATAATTAGCAGAAACAGAGACTCACTGACTATTTTAGAGGTCTTTAAACATACCTTCAATAAATGTGCAGCCTTTTCACTTCACAGATTTCTTCAAGGTATGTCACAAAACTAATTGCTTTATTCATGATTACAAAAAAGCAGCTTTAAATACAGTTTGGTATTATCAGAAGTCAATTCCTGTTCAAGCATGTTGCTGTAGTATTTAAACATGGATACTTTATCAGCACCAAAAGTTTCCATAACGTGTATCCAAATAGGTCTTATGCAAACAGTCAAGAAAAAGAGTAATTCACATACCTGGATGGTCTTCCCTGATTTAATAGAGCTATTTGTGCATCACACAGTAGGACTGGAACCCAAAATTACCTTTCCTTTCCTCACATTGGAATTTTTGCATTATTTGTCTACAGCAGTTAGAGATCCTTCTCAGATGATGGTTCATTTTATAAGAGGTGGTGGCTCCTACATGACTTCAGTCAATTCTTTATCCCATCAGTCAGATACTAAGTTGTGACAGACCTGACAAACTGCTTGGAAATGTTTTCAGGAGCAGTAAAATCCCCCTTCTCCACCACATTATGAGTGGAGCTGAGACCATGTATCATCCTCTCATTATTTCAGGTCATGGCTTGTATTCCCTATGAACAGCCTGGTACACTTCCATAATGATCTAGAATTCTGCAACATAAGGTAACATATCCTCATTTTTTTATTACTGCTATGGTGAGAATTTTTTTTTCAATTTAACTGAAATTTTCCACATGAATCTGTCAGGCTGAAAAGTAGGCTTCTCAAAAACAAACCAGCCAACCAAATCATACCATGAACAAGCAAACCTTCTCTCCCATTAAAAAACTAACCATAAACTGTAAAACACCTCAAGTTCATCCTGGTACCAATGCAATAGAGGCAAAAAATCCAGAAAGAAAACCCTCTTCTGTCTTCTCACACCATATAAAAATTTAAACAGAGTGACTTAAACATGCACATACAAGAACATTGCAGGCTACAATTATAAGAGAAACTATCCAAAGATTCTTGATTTGGCCATGTCACCAACAATTTTACATTACAGATTGAAGTCTTCCAAAATAAACCAAAAGCAAAAAAGAAAAGCCATCTTTCTAGGAATAAAAGCATTATATCAAACCTGCACATTTTGATTTTTCTTAAATCAAAGAATAAATTCTCAAAGTTTTCATTCCATTTTCTTCAGTAATTAGTAGAAGAAGCGAAAGAAAGCATTACTTGGTGTTTATTCTCTTTTTTTTTTTTTTTTTTTTTTTTGCTTTCTCAAAAATTTCTGGAGACAATGTTGTTTGTGGTCTAGAGAACACAGATTTAGCAGAGTTGTACCATCATTCACTGGCCACTTGACAAGTTTACAGCAGTTCATAATATAAGGAGTGGTTTTAATAAATCTCTAAACTGCTGAAGTCACTATGACATACAACATTACTAACATCACAAACGTTAAAGCATGTGTTTTTATTATGTGTGTCAGCTAACAAACAAAACAGACAAAAAATAAAATATATAAGGTAAAGCTCCTATATTAATGTGACTAGGCAAATGTAATGCAGCCCTCAAGAAAAAAGGCTGAAATGAATTATTGGTTATTTGAATTATCATCCAGTATAATAAAATCCTTTCTGGAATTAAATTACCTCCTTTGAACATAAAAAGGATAATCATAGGCTTTCTTACTGAGTCTTTTGTAAATACTGAAAATAACTTACAAGCTACAATATTGTCATTGCAAAGAATTCTCATAAAAATTGTTCCAAAAATCATATTCCAAACAGCATTGGTAAGTTAATCACACTTTCAATAGTCTCTCCATTAAGATAGGGGTTTTTTAAACTTCACAGGAAAATAAAAACTTGGCAAGGAAAATCACAAATAAAGAAAGGTGCTATTCTGATGAAGACAGAGAAGCATCCCAAAATCTTTAATTAATTAAAAAAACCCCAAAAACACAAAAACAAAACACAAACAGCAAACAACAGATGGGCTAATTTTAGAACTTTGAATCTAAAAAACATACATCTGCTTGGCTGCATAAAAATAACTAAACCATGAAGACAAGCAACTCACTTCCCAAAAAAACCCAAACAAACAAACAAACAACAAAAACAAACAAAAACACAACAGAGAGTACTCAGAAGATACAGGCAGAGCTTCTGGTCCGCTACATTTTAAGACAGATCTAGGAGAGAACATTTCACACCAGTCTGGCAGGACATCTAAAGGCAGTATCTGGAGAGAACAAAACTGAGCACAGAACTACAAAGGCTGGAAAGGGAGAAAACAAATGCAAGGCTCCACATTAGTTTAGGCTTCTTTCACTTTTACAAGCACCAGGAACCCAAAAGTCCAAACATTTGTGCAGGTACCAAGTCTGTCTACCTGACTAGAGAGGGCCAGCTATGGAAAGATAAACACAAAAGATAAGAATGTGAGATTTATCCACACTAATGAAAAAGAACTTGGTAAGAAGTTCCTTCTCAGTTAGAAACCCAGCCTCAGGTTCACCATAATCACAGCAAAAAAAAAAAAAAAAAAAATCATATTTGACTGTTCTCTGAAAAGAAGAGCTTGCAGGGTTAAGGGATTCTTTTGTTGTCATTTTACAGCCAATTCCAAGGGCCGGGCTAGCAAGGATATGGCTATTCAAATCCCATTTTAATGGAATAAATTTAAACTCAAGGATAATAGATAGCAATGCTAAACTTGAGCATTAAAGTAAAGATCCAGGTAAGACAAATTTACCTACCCCATACAACAAACTGCTTTGCTGCTAAGGGCAGGTCCAAACCTTCCTGCTATCCTCCTGTTTGTTATATGAGGTTAACTCTCCATTCATTATACTTTTAACAGATACAATGAGGTCTAGATTTCTACTTTTTACCCCATACTGCAGGCCTGTTTCTTGGAGACTTCCTTTCTGGTGAGAAATGACTCCATGAGCTCAGAACTACTCCCACAAATATAACTGTGTGACAGTTGTCCACCCTACCCTCAGCAGCATTGCCACAGCTTAGAACCTGATGGCCACTCATGCAGACAGTCATGCCATTTCCTGCCTAGTGTTACCTGGAAAAGTAACAAACAGGGGCACAGGAACTTTAAATCCCTAGGGTCACTACCTCACTCAGTCACATTCAGGTGATATCCAGACAAGCATCTTTCCATATCAAAGTTTTCTCCCTGCTGTGAAAGCTCTGAAATAGAACTGACCTCAACAGACATCACAAAAACAGTCATTCCCAGTAAAAAAAAAATTCCAACTAAAAATATATTCTATAGGCTTTAAATCTTGATAAGTTCCATTCACTATTCTGACCTACTGTTTCACAGTTCATCTGTCCAGTACTGACTAGAAACTTGACACTGTGTCCTTTTCTCAGATTTTCCTTGATCTGAAAACAGTTTCATGTTCAGAACAGCAGCACCATTCTTCTCCACTGCCTATACCTATGCTCAAGAATCACCACTTCTCTCTTACTCTTTCTCCAAGCAGCTGCTAAAAGGAACTGAGAGAGAATACAAGGCACGACAGACTTCTGAACCAACCTGAGCTGCAGTTGAGCACTTACCTATAGACTGATCCTCCATCCCAAATTACAGATGCTACCACACCATACATGTGTGCTGCCCACACTACAGAAAGATTCACCTGCCTTGCACAGCTCCACATCAGAGCACTGACCCATTAAACAAGGCTTGTCAGTCATTCTCTACACTTGGAAATTCATTACAATACAAGGCATGTTTGTGGGTTTTTCCTCCAGAGAATGACACCATAAGATTTATACCAAAACATTTACTCCAGACTACTACTAGATTGGTGAATTTCCAAAGCAGGATGGGGGAGAGGCTATGTCAAGGAAAGTGTGATCACTATTTCTACATGGTATTCTTGTTTTCAATGTCTGATGGCTATCTCCAAACTTTCAAAATCAACAGAAACTTTATCACAAAGCATCTGTATGTCTATGCATAGTGCATAATGTGACAGACCTACAAAGTCAAGGAAAGGACAAGATTACCAAAGATCATCTTTGACAAAAAACCAGTTTGGCATTCTCTCTCATTTCTGCACATAATCCTTTTCCAGATTATTTTCCACTTACCCAGCAAGTATGGACAATTGTTGAAGCCATTATGGAAGCAGAGTCTCTAAAAGATCCTGAACACAAAGGTATCACATAAAAAACCCACATAGATAATTAAAATATAAAAAATTATGTATGCTATGTAAAATTTTATATCTAGTAGCCACCCTCTAGGACTTTAAACCTCATTTTAAGCTTACTCCAGATTTTTAAAAAATGTATGTTAATTGATCAAGACAAAATTTAAGTTTTTACCAGATCCGTTAAAATCATATCATGACCTTAGGAAGTATCCCTTCCAGTAGTCATGTATAGCAGAGATTAGGTGTGCCACTGCCTGCAGAATCAAGGCTGCAGACTAAAACTGTAATAAAAGACTTGCCACTTAAAATGAGGAGACCTGAATGCACAACAAAATAAAATTTAAAATAAGTTCAGCACCAGCTATGTTCGAAACAACTTCTGTAGGTAATCTGCCTGTAAGATGACAGTCTCCGTTAAATATTTTCTTCAGAAAGGCCTTCCTTCTAACAGCAAACAACTGGTATTTTTGGGCAAACCCGTTTTCCAACCCAAATGCACAAAGGGACTAAAAATGGGGTTTACACTGGAACCTGTCTTCTCCATGAAGATCTCATAAAATTGGAATAGATACCTGGCTGTAACCTAGGAAACAGCAAATAAAGTCAAGTCCTGTGTAAACTATTATGTCTTTTAACAACCGGAAAACAAGAAATAAAAAGTGTAGCTCAGTACAGAAATCATTTACTGCAATCTACAAGACAAACACAGGCCGTAAGTATTTCACATCCTTAAATGAAGTGGAGGCAGATACAAGCATTGAAACTTGCAATTTCATTTCAGAAGGAACCTTCAGGTTCTTCTGAAGAATTTCTATGATCTGTCTTCACTTAAATACAAATCTTAGTTCTGTCTTCAAGTACGCAGCAAGCTATAGATTTTGTACACACCAAGAGAGACCCAAGCTTACAATATATATATCTAAAAACTGCCATGCACCTGACATAATAAAATTTTTGAATGCTACATCCCTTTCTCTGCCTTTGATTCTAGACCAAGTGTGACGTGAAGACCTGGGAGCTTTTCTAAAAGGAAGTTTTTCTAAAACATAATTTCCAAAGAAAAAAGGAGAAGGTCATGCAATTCAATTTACCTGGAAATAAATACCACAATATATGACCTATTCCTTATCTACGTGAGCACATTTTCCCTCTCCTCAAAGTTTGTGCTGTAGCTCCTGCTGCTGCAGCTCTAGTGGTATCAGCCAGTAACACCACCCAAGGCAAGCCGAGGGGGCCGCTTGTATTGTCACTGTCACACGGTGTAAAATTGCTGTGAGCAGGATGAGACAATGATGTGCTTGAATGACAGCAGCTGTTCTGTGCTGGCATGCCACAAGCAGAGCTGTAATCACAGCCAGGTGCAGTGGTGGGAATTTTGGGGGATAAAGGCAGTGCCTGCACCTGTGGCACTCTGTAACTTCCAGCCATGCAATATTTGTTCTTTACAGACCATCTGTCATTTTGACAAGCTCCCTACCTGACCGTCACTGGAGCAAGCCACCTTTTTTATTTCCTTAACAAGGCCTTTCTCCCTTTTGTACAACATCCAATTTCTGCCTCATACGTGCCTCATAAACAGAAGAGGATATGGTAACTATGGTGTAGGAACCAGTGAATCATAAGAATTTGAAACACTCCTAGTTACAGTGATCAAAGCTAAATCCTTTAGGAAGATTATCCACACCAGAACCCTGAAAAAAAAAAAATATGTGACTCGAGTACTTTGGTACTGCATCTTTGCGATAAAGCACAATCCCCTGTGCAGCTGCGAAGGGCTAGCTCCAGTTACGCCTAACTACGGTGAAACATTGTACCAGGGGCTGCTGTGCCTCTTGATCTATCTATGCAGCTCCAGGCCTGGCAACCAGCTGCAAACGCAACAGTCCACAGGCTGAGACCACAACTCTGAGGCCATTCAAGAGAAGGTTTATTCGGAAAACAAAGAAATAGAGCAAAATAATACAAATCAACCCCACATTTAAACAACGAGAAGAAGGAGCCTTCCAAGCAAGGGATAAGAGACGCCCAATCCCCTGGCGCCCCTGCGCCCATCACCGTGCGGAACGGCGGAGGGGCAGCGCTCACCGGCGATGCGAGCGGCGATGCGAGCGCTTCTCCCGCACACGGCTCCGGGAGCGCTGTGCCGAGCGGCGCGCACCGCGGAGCGGAGCGGAGGGCAGCACACCCGGAGCGCGGCCCGGCCAGGCTGCCCGCTCCTCGCAACTTCGCCCC
The DNA here is from genome assembly GCA_026413545.1 of Cichladusa arquata. Lineage (NCBI taxonomy): Eukaryota > Metazoa > Chordata > Aves > Passeriformes > Muscicapidae > Cichladusa > Cichladusa arquata. Next base: position 18,870,870 of record JAOTQP010000001.1, read on the forward strand.
CGCCCCGGCAGATGACCGAGACCCGCACCGCGCCACCAGCCCCCAACACCAGCACACCCCTCGCACACCGCACCGCGCCCGGCTCCGGCCCCTGTCGCCGCTTTTGCATTTCCAGCAGCACTCCGGCCGCCCATTCTGGTCTCACGGAGGGCACCGGTCTCCCCCAGCTGCGGCCGCAGTTCATTGTCCCTTCGCAAGGGAGAGGGGCACGACCCATCCCACGCAGGGACACCGGCGCGGCCCGCGGATGGCAGGGACAGCGAGTCCCGCCGCCCCACCCCGGCAGCGAGACCCCCGCCCCGCGGCCAGAGAAGTTGGGAGCGGCTCCCCACGCCGGGCACCCCATCCCTCCCTGCCCCGCAGGACACGGGCAGCGCCCGCGGGTCGCGGAGCAGCAGCGGCGGCGGCGGCAAACACCTACCCGGAGAGCTTCCCAATCTTCACAAAGCTAAACACATCCATCCATGCGGCCGGCTAGCTCTGCCCGTCACACTCACTCACTCCAGCAGCAGCAGCAGCGGCGGCGGCAGCAGCTCCATGTCGGGAGAAGGTTGCGTCCAGCGGCAGCAACAGCCCTTGCAAAAAAGCAGGAGCCGGCGGAGACAGCGGCTGCTACCCCCCTCCGGCAGGGAGCTGGGCGTGCAGCATCTCGCAGGACCGGCGCTCATCTGCGCGCAGCCCTCCCCCTGCGCTCCGCCCGCCCGCTCCCCGCCTGCCGAGCGCTCTCCGGGGCGAGTCCGGAGCGGAGCCGAGCCGAGCGGGCGGCGGGGAGCGCGGCGGGAGCGGAGCCCGGCGGGAGCGCTGCCCGCAGCCCGCGCTCCGGGAGCCGGAGGGGAGGCGGCAGCGCTCCGCCGCCCCGCTGCGGTTCCCCGGAGCAGGGAGGAGCGGGCGCGCTGAGCAGGGCGCACGGTGTATCTGTCGGGCGGCTCCTCTCGCCGCCGCTGTGTCCGCTCGGTGGGCGAGCGCCGGGCCAGCGGCGATCGCCGCTCCAGCCCGAGGCGGCGCTGCGGCCGAGCCCAGCGCTCCCCCAGCGACTCCCGGGCCCGGTGCCGGGAAGGAGGGCAGGGGTCGGTCGGGGTGTGCGGGCTGCGGTTCCCCGGGGCAGGGGCCGGAGCGCTGAGCGAGAGGGGAAGGGAGCCCTGGTAAACAGGAGGCGACGCCTCCCCGGTCCGGGAGCAGCACCCTGGGCCTTGCAGAGCAAAAACTTGGGAAAGCAGAGAGTCGTCCGTGCTTTGACCATCACACTGCTCCGTGCAGCTCCCCAGGATGGGGAAGGGCTTTGGGCCTTCAGCCCTCGCACTGAGTGCTCGTCCGTGGTGGAGCGAGGAGAGGCACCGAGCTGAAATCCACCGCCTGGCTTCTGGCACCGTCCTGTGACCTCTCTGTACATGCCAGGAAAGAGACCTGAGCGAACGAGTCCTCATTGTGCCAGGAACATGACAAGGCCGGTTTGTAGCAACGTAATCAAAGTCAACCATTCTTCATACCACATCTTCTGGAAAAATGATAGATCCAGGGTTCCTGACACAAGAACAATACAGATACATTGCCTTATACTTAAGTCCTGCATCAGGCTTTAAATGAGGCACTGGAGTTTAGGTCTCCTTAAGTTTCCTCTGAGTGAGCAGAGCAGGAAGGCAGGTGAAATTCAAATTCATCTCCACGCAAACTCTCCACTGTAATACAATAATTCTCAGTATGGGAATGGATTTTCTCCACTCAAGTGTTTTCATTTGTGTGTTTGTTCTCTGAATAGTTTGATATGTGCTTTACTTTGTGCCTTCTCAGAGTTTCAGTCTCTTCTGCAGGCTTGCACCTGCACTCTGCTACCAGCCAAGAACTTAGAAAATTACATTAGAGCTCAACACATATACTCATGTAGTCAGATGAAAACAATGCACTTTTTTAATATTAAAACTTGTATTGATAAGAGAACAGAAAGAACAGGCTGTACTAACATTCAGTGTGAGTTGGGTTTCAAACTATTCTTTAAAACAATAGCAACAAAGAATGATTGATCATCTGTTTATACTGGGAGAACATTGAACTGCCAGCTAAAAAGCACTTGCTGGTCTAGCATAGGTGTAAACGGCTTGGGCATATTCTGAAACACCATATGAAATATTTTGTGCTAGTGCATCAAAATATTTATGTGGTACTTACACGTACTCTGTTTATTTATTGTTATACTAGATTCTTTTAAAACTGCAGAACCTGTGCCTGTCATTCACGCTGCTCTATTGATTGGTAAAAGCTACAAAGATAACACAGTTTCAGCTGGTTAGAAACTGATTTATTTATAAATCTGTCATTATTTATTTATAGACTGAGGAGATAGGCCAAGATCCTACAAAGCTAACTGAAGCTGATGAAATGATACACCATACATAAAATTAAGCACATATGTTCTGTATCAAACAGGGTTCTCATCTTGAGCACTTCATGCTCCAAGGCTTCCCACATAAAGGTGCCTTAAAGCATAGTGGTGAGTGCCAGAGAAACGAAGAAATTCTAAGGGGTGACTGGAATTTTTGTGGTTTCAGAGTCTTTCAGTAGAAAGGCAAATGTGATCTTAGGATATAGTGGCTGAAGTATTTCCAGTAGAGATATATAGACAAGCAGAAAGCATAGAATCTGATCAGAAATGTCATACTCAGCTTATTAAAAAAATACATTTATGAAAAATGAGAGCAGGTGCAGGAGTGTTAAAGGTAATGAAGAATCAGCCTTATGTAAAGAAAGAATTTTGCCTAGCAAAACAAAGACTAAGAGGTAAAAAATGTTGTTTATAAACATCAGTATGGTAAACACAGGGTGTGTACCCAAAATGATAGGCCTTTATGAAAGTCATTAAAATTTGAAATGAAGCTGAAATTATCTCCTCTTTTTTTGGCTTTCCAAATAGATACATGTCATATTGCTGTGTTTTAGGTTACTTTTATATTTTTGTTTTCCTAAGCAGAAGCTATTGCAACATTGCAAATTTTCCAGAATGCCTGTGGATATACTCTTGGACTAGCCAACATGCTGGAGGTCCATTAATAGCAGTATCACAGGAGTCTTACTCTCAGATGTGAGACATGAAAGGAGAAGCTGGGCAAGAGTCCCTCCTACTGTGCTAAAAGCTGACAACCTTTTGGAGCTGTGCAAAGTGAGAATCACGCATGGGGAAGGAGGCTGGGGTATGAGAGTGAACTTTGGTTCATGGTTCTTTGGCTTGTGCTGTCATAGCAACTGGATACAAAACTGTCAGTCTCATAGTAAAAGATTAAAATTTGCCTACCCAAAGAAGCAAAGTGGTGGGCGTTGTTCTGTTTCAAGAGTGAGTGTTGATGTGTGTAGTTTGGACTGGCTTTGAAGCCATCAACTGTACATTGAAATAATATTTTGGTATTTTATCTTCATTTGCAGGAATATCAATTAGACTGTGTCATGACTGCACTCTAGCACATACATTTATACCTTTCATTTACTACAGTGGGATTCTTCTCAATAACTACCAGAAGCTGAGGATCCAGCCTCAGCTAGTCATACCCTACCTCTATGGTGCACATGTACCTGTCACTCCAAACCATCTCTTTCTAGGAAAAGTGACATAAATTACCTTTTGCAGGGGCTTACTTTCTTTGTTAACCCCAGTGAGAGGAAGCACAGATGCCTGCCTTTGACTTGAGGACTTTCTTCCAAACGACTGAAGTCAGGTGAAATAAAACCCATTTGAATGTGACAAAGGTACATGTAAACACTGAATGAGAACAGACAGCCAGAGACAGCAAACCAACATGTACTCAGTATCTCAGTAACAAATAATAATTGAACATGAACATTCCTAATCTTAAAGTAGGAATCTGACACCAATTCCTGGCTGTATTCTTACCTTTTTACTTTTTTTTTTTTTTCAGAATAATGTAGTAAATATAGCTTTTTGAGGATGCTTTGTTACCATGTACTATTACCTTTTTATTATCCCTGGCCAGAGTAATCAAATTAGGACACTTAATACTAATGCTTTGTGTAATCATAGAAATCCTTGTGTAGATTGTGGGCCAGTAAAAGCCTTAATTTCATATGGTATGGGAGTTCCTTAGGCATTTGTAGAGAAGGGAGTCTGTGTCATTTTATGATGCTCCCTGTTCTGAAGGAAATGGCAGACATATGCAATACGGACAGGAATGTTGTACTATCTAAACTTTAAAACCAAGTAATCTGTAAAACCAGTCACTGTAAAGACTTAATTTTTTGAAAACTCTGTTGTTTTGGTCTTAGAGAATCTGCTATAAAGATGCTTTGTATCTATCTTTACAACTGACATGAAAAAACACTAATTTTTTGTTCCTGAGTTCTAAGGTTTTTTATTTTTTCTTCTGAGGCACTAAATAATCCCCAGAAGAAGATGCTTTGGGATTTCCTGGATACCATGCAGCACAAATTTTACCCCTGCAGCTGGACCAATAGTATCTCTTGTCATTTATAAAATGCATCAAATTTGATCCCAGATAATTTAAATGAAGACAAGTAGAATCCTAAACCAAACACATAATATTTTAATACTTCTGTGGTCTCACTAGGTTTTCTCTCAGTGAATTAAAAACTCATCACTATAATTTTTTGAGACTAGTCAAGGAGGGTTTTTAATGATTTGGAGTCTTTTAAAAGACACTTTAAAGTGCTGTGTCTCATCTTCAAAATGGTTTAAAATTCATCAAGTTGGAATGTTTTTTTTTAGATAAGAGCTGAAGGTTCTATAATTTTTCTGCAGTGCTTGATATTACTCATATCCAAATGGCAACAATGTGTAGAGAAATGTGTTGATAAAATCCATTGAGTAAGGAGGTATTAATACAGCTGGTGATGCAAAATTTTAAAGGAAGATATTTTGTCATTGTGATCTGCTACTTACTGAATGTTATTTCTAAAGATAGTTGGTTATGATTCTGTTATGCAGTAAGTCCTGTAATACTCTGGGTACTTGTATTTTGAACCATTACCTTCTTTTTTCCAGCCTTGAGCCTTTGAAACATGCATTTTTAGAATCCATTTCTATATTCTGGTGCTTACCAACACTATACAAGTCTATATAAAAACACTGTAATCATTACAGATTTTCTCCATGTCTACATTTCATTTTTTACACATCTAGCATTATCAAGAAGTCCTTCTGCTTATGTTGAATCTATGCACCAGCTTCTACATGTCATTTTTGGCACCTGTGTCAAATAGAGGTTTTTTCAGGCTTATTTTATAATTGACCCATACAGACTGTTAAGCCCTGCATGTTTTCATTTTTGCTGAATAATTTAGCATGGTGAATATGGTATGTCACATAAAGGGCAAAACTAGATCATAGATAGAAAATTTAAATAGCAGATAAGGTTTTCTTTCTTGCCAATTAAGAAACATCTGAAAGCCTAAAGGATACTGAATCACATAGAACAATATAAGGAAAAATATTTCAACTGAACCAACAATTCTGCTGAAGCCACACATGTAGTCAAACCTATATAAGCAGATCTGTTATCAAGACAGTTAACAAGAATTACTGGTTGCTATTATGAACTGATAACTTTTGCAGTATATTGAACCTGTTGCATTAAAAAACCACCATTAAATAGAATATTTTCCTATTCTCCAATACACAGATGAGATCAAGATAAGGAAGAGGACCTCAGACAACATGAAGAGAGTAACATTTTCTACTTCAATGAATAAGACAATGCTAATGCATTCGTTATTTTAAAATGAAATTATCTTTATTTAAAAGGATTCACTTTTCTGGAATGGGTATGTATGAAATATTCAAGTCAGAATATGGAAAGAACCGTTATCTGCAAGTGCTTTTTTACTGACAAATGGACCCATTCCAAGAAAATCTTAGATATGCTTATAATCAGGCCTATTCATGTCTTCACTTAGTCTAAAATATAACTTGAAACAATCACGAAGTTAAGCACATGTTTAAATGTTGGTTGAATAAATATGACTTCACAAATCATAGGAATATATATAGATGAAAAATAAAAAGAAATTTGAAATGCTAATGTGCAAGTACCTGTGCTTAAAATTTATTTACAATAAAGAGAAAATTGAGGAAAAGTAAAACCTCATCCACCCTCTTTCTCAAAAGTAATCCTGATTCTGCCATCAGGGCTTTTTCCATACTTTAACCAAAACCGACTGCAGAATGAAAATTTTGTGGCAACTTCAGAGAGAGTGATCAAAGTATGCATTTCTAAATTAATAAAATGTTAAAAAGCAGGACTACCACTGAAGTCTTTCTAGTACTATCTGTAATTAAAATGATCAAATATGAGTTGAATTTTAAAAATCAGAGGCATATTCAATTTTTTATAAGATATCATCAAAACTAAGGACAAGATTGTTATGGTAGAATTGTATCGGGGTAGGAAGCCTTTGGTTTTATTTGTAGTCTGAAGTTTAAAATATTTATTCTATTATTATTCGCAGTAGAAGATTCTTATATTAGTTATGGATTAAAAATTTGCCAGCATGTCTGTTTATGAACACAAAGTATTTCTTTTGTTTTCCATGTTAGAATGGGACATCATGGTGAAACTCAAGCAATACTGTAAACTTTTCTTCTGTGTGTATTTTCCTGGGAAGTATATGCAAGCGTCGGAGCACAGAGGGAAAAAAAGCAATTTCACAAGTGCAAAATAGCTTACAGTCAGAGGAGAGAGAGGAGGGGAAAAAAAAAAAAAAAAAAGATTTTTCACAATGAACAGAAACTTCACAGACACAGCATTTGTATCTGGGTGCCAAAACCTAGTTTTCTCAGTCCATATTTAGGCACTTGCACATAGGTGGCCTACTTGTCAGTAATACTAAACATTCACAAATGAAAAAGATTGCTAGGTGCTTTTAAAAACCAAGCAGCTTATACAAAGTTGCCTGAGTATCTGAAGGGACAAACTTCAGCATGTAGTCTTGAAATTTCCAGCCTGTAGTTCGAAAGATCACACATCCCATATTTGATCCACTACAGTGTGTTCTTTTGATCTTAATTGCAGGTTTAATACATCTAGGCCTGTGAAATATATGTGAGGTCCCAGGTAGCGAGGAATTACTCTGAGCTAAGTTACAGCACACTGCAGCTGCTCTTCCAGACCACAGCATCAACAGAGCAGCCAGTTTGTGCATCGGGGCTTGTTCTCAGTGTAAATCTGTGTTTGCAGGGTGTGTACAGGCAACCATTTCATGTGGCCTGTATTAAGAACGTTTTTTTTTTCCAGGCAGAAAACTGCAAATCTGTCTGTAGTCTAAAGTACAGTAAGATAGTTACATGCTCAGCATTCTGAGTAACATGATAAGAAGTCTGTCTTGTATGCTCAAGACACTTCTGTTTATTCAAGTGACCACTGGTGATTTTGATTTTTGGTCAGGCTGTATAGTGCTTCTAGAACAGAAAATGAGTCCCTAATTTGTTTTAACAATAAATACTGGAGAGTAACTGTCTTGGGAATATGGCATGTGGAAAGACCAGTGGGGACTGCAAAGCTGAAAGGGACAAAAACATGCCATGAAGTTTACATAATTTTCTTAGGAAAGTGTGTGTTTTTTTAGAAATGTACTACAGTTGATGAAAGGTATCCTGCAAATACAGCGCATTTAGAAAACTATTTACTTACTGCAATGTGCAAGCCTAATGCTTTCAGTTAGGAGGAAATAGAAAACCAGCCTTCCAATCTCCATCAGCAAGTGGCCTGTCACATGCCTGAGTAACCTGCATGGGAAGGCTCTTGTGCCATGTTTTTTGCTAACAGAAGTCTGTTTGCCCAGATCATTAAGAAAAAAGAGAGCTTCACACCTGTACTTACCTTTTTGACTACCAGTTCCAGTCTGGGTGAAATTTATAACCTGTTTTGTCTCCATGCTCATTATCTCAGACCTGTTTTACCCTTCCCCCTTTGCAGCATGCTGCACCCTGAAGTAGAAAGCAAAGAGATGGGCTGCAGACCTTGAGCACACAAATGGACATGCACACCCTCTGGAGTCAAAAGGGAGTCAAAGAGAACCCACAGCATAAGAACCATCAGTCTGTGCAGATCAGCTTACAGGGTAGAGACATTTTAGAGCACAATGCAAGATCACTTTCTTTGTGCTCCCTAGTAGAAACAGTCTTTAGAATTCACTGACATTTAATCATGTGCCTCATATCACTTCTTTTCAGAGCAGCTATTTTGGTGCTATGTGGGGGTTGTCACAGAAATGGTTGCCTAATTCTGATCTAAATTTTGTAATGTGCACCCAGATCTTCTACAGATAAGCATTTTACATCCGTATGCAACAATAATAAAAGAATTAAAAGTGAGTCTATTTCATGAAAGGGCAGTAACATATTTAGCAGATATTCCTAGCTCTTGCAAAAAAGAAACATAGCACAATTTCCACAAAGCCAGTGGTAAAATTGTTCCCACTGCCCAACCTATTGCTTTAGTTGCTGTAGCTGCAGGTGAATGGAATTTTAGTCACATTCAAGAAATCAGGACTTGTTCCATGTAAACATCAGGCGTTAGTATTTTCAGATCACTGCTGGCCTCAAAATGGCTGGGGTTCAGAACTATGTTGGAGCTTGGCAGCCAGAATAATATCAGTGAAACTGTCAAGAAGCTTGCTGGCTTCATGCAGCAAAAAACACAGAGCTGTAGGAGATTTTTCCTTTTATTTGCAGTGGAGCAGTAAGGAAGAGGTGAGGAAAGGGGCTGCTCACTTTATGTTCCATAAAATACTTTTGTGACTGTAGATTTAAATCAGTCCAGTGAGTACCTTATGAGTGGTTTTAAGATTATATAAATGTCCTATTAAAGGTTCTTGTATTTCTCTGCTGAGACTAGTACAATTATTTGTTTACAATATGCCAAAGCACTTTTTTCCCCTGGATGATTCTTTCAAAGTTAGGTTATTGCATGTCTTCATTGCATTACTCAGACATAAAAGTTTTGTCTGAATGAAAAATGAAACCTAAAATCTTAGTTTTTTAAAGAGGAGACAAAAGAAGACATAAAGAGAAATTGGATTTTCTAGAGTTCTTACAAGTTTTAAAGGGTAGCCCATGATTGCAGCTAATTCTACAGTTTTCCAATTGGCTGCAAATTCTGATTTGTCTGCTCTAGTCCTCTAGAAATTCCTCCTTTCACCTCCCAAGCCTTCTGGCCTGCTCTACCATCTTTGTTTTTGTCTTCTAAACCAAACCATGTATGATGTCCAGACCCCCTTCTATAACTTACCTTCTCAGTGCATCCTACAGTCTCCTGAACCTTCTCTTTTTGAGCACACTCAGTGCCCCTTGGGGAAGGAGTAACTCCCTCCAAGAGGTCCCTCTTAACAAGAGCACAACATGAATTTAGGGGAAATCAATCAGATGCCCATGAAATTCCAAGCCAAGTCTGCCCCAGCCATTGAGAACCCAGTGATCTCAGGCTGCCTCAAGAGACACATCTGAGGGAGATGCACAACATCTGGATCAACAGTTCCTCAAGACTCTTGGCTTAGCACAGTTTGAAAACTCGTCAGGATATTGGAGGTTTTGAAACACATAAAATTAAAAATACTTATGTAGTTGTATCAGACCATCCACTTGAATGATTATTCTGGTTATCCATCAGGCCAACTCCATAATGCTGGCTGTCCTCCAGGGTGCACTTCTCCTATGTCTCTGTCAGATGAATGGCCAAATTGTCAGAAAGCCATTGAAGTAGGAAGATGAATAGAATCACACTGTAGGGGTCATGACTACACCCATCAACTTCCTGCTTAAGACATTTGCATTGAGAGGAACAAACTCTGCTTACCTGAAAGTCACCTTACAACTTCTGAGTAGTTCTCCCAGGTCTCTATGAAGTCAGTGGAGACTGGCTGTGAGCGTTTTCTGAGGGCAGTTCTGTCCATCTAAGGTCAGACTGTTTGTTTGTTTGGCTTGTGTTTTGGTTTATTAGGGAAAGGAGTGGGAGAAGTTAAAGGTGGGGTTTCATCTCTGCACCACTGCTTGTGCTCCTGAATTGGATATCTCAGGTAGTGTCTGTGTTAAGGTAAGCTTGCACCTTACACTGGAGTAAACAGAAAGGAACAGAGATCTGTGCTCTGTCAGCTGTGTTAAAAGAAGTTGTTATACTAAATCACAAAATATGCTGAGTTGGAAGGGGCCCACAAAGATCATCAAGTCCAACTCCTGGCCCTGTGCAGGACCATCTCTAAGAGTCACAAGTGTCCAATAGTATTTTCCAAATGCTTCTTGAACTCTGTCAGGCTTGATGCTGTGACCAGTTCCTGGGGAGCCCTTTCCTGTGCCCAAACACCCTCTGGGTGAAGAACCTTTTCCTGATAACCAAGCTAAACCTCCCCTGACACAGCTTCAGTCAAATCCTTGGGACAGCTGTCACTGGTCACCACAGGGCAGAGATCAGTGCCTGTCCCTCCTCCTCCCCTCATGATGAAGCTGTAGCTGCAGTGAGGTCTCCCCTCAGCCTCCTCTCCAGACCAAGTGCCCTCAGCCACTCCTCACACTTCTCCTCAAGGGCTTTCACCATCCTTGTGGCCTTCCTTTGGACACTCTCTGATGGCTTTATATCTTTCTTATATTGTGGTACACAGTCCCATCCCTGTGCCTGAACAAGGATGTGTATGAACTCTGAAGCACAAGGCTAAATATCCACCACAGATTGTGTATTGCATTTCAGTGTAATTTGGTCTAATCTTGATTCTCTTGCAATTAAGAGTCATATTACCATGGTTTAAATGATTGCTCATTAAATGATTTTTTTTAATGTAAAAAATAACTTTGAATTTAATCTAGGGACAGGCTTTTGGCGTAAGGGTGCACAGTGCAAAGTTGAAGTCACACTCATCCCAAGACCATCTACCAGAATAAGTGGACAGCCAAACTTCTCAATGGAAGCTTTTTGGTCTTAGCTTTTTGGGATTCATATTGGTCCAAGACAAGGAAGAGACGGCAATGGCAGAGGTAACTATAAAATTACATTCATACCATGTTAATTCCATACATCCAGGTTCATCCCACTCTGCACTTCCAACTAGAGATATTATCTGCAAAAACCTCCTGTCTTTTGCTAATGGTTAATCTTTTGCAATTTTTGTTTGACTGCTTGATAATGAAATTCATAAGGTAGAGGACAGATACAAATTCTGTTATTAGAAGCCTGACAGTATCTTAATCTTTTGCAATAAATATGGTACAGAAATTCGCACTTAAATCTCAATTTTGTCTCCCTTTGAGTGGAAAAACTCAAAGCCCTCCGTACTGCTTAGATGAGAAATCACCAAGTTAAGAGTTGTGGTGCTCACTGGTGCCAAGACAGCTTAAAACAATCATGACCTTGTAGATGGAAAGGAGTAATGGCCATGCTGAACACCACAGAGTCCTGCACAAAAGAATCATGGGGACAGAGGAACAATTGATCATATTTTTGGTTTGGATCCACTCCCACAAAGTGGAAAAAGGAATGACTGGTAATTGCTAACAAGGAATGAAGGCAGAAATAAGTTCTGAAGATCACTCACACTATAGGTAAATATATCAATAAAAGTGCAAAGGCACAAACCCATGATTTGTGTGTTTATGCAGCATTATAGAAAAAATTAGAGAACAATGTGGACAAATAACTACCATTTTTAGAGAATTAAAAAATTACACTATAATGCTCTATAGCATGGTTGCCTAGTTACAAAGCATAGTCCTTAGAATGACAGGGAAAATAATATTCATACAAGTGTAAAGCCCTCCAAAATATGAAAAATATTTTGTCTCTCCATCAGAACGATGCAGGCACATCATCATTGTATCTTGCAAGTTGCCAGAACTAGACACAAACATTTTACAGAATTTTACACCCTATTTGAGGTATAATATCTGTTTCTAGTTCTAAGTTATTATGAAATCATAAGTGATTCCTATGCAGGATTTGTAATCTGCCAGTCAGAGATTTTAGGCCACTGAGGTGGACAGAAACTCATCAGCTTGAGGAAGCAATATGAAACAGATTTTTCAGATTTGTTCTATTAATCATGATAGCTTTGAAGTGCTAAGGATGTTGGTATAAGACTTGAATGGAAGGGGTGACATTAGGCCATAAGATTTTTAAAAGGAAGAAAAATTATGCTATTGTTCTATAATTGATTTTAGGACTTCACTCATTTAGTCTGCAGTTTTTATGAGTTTTTATGCATTAATTGCATATCTGGTGTTTAAAAGGTTCACCAAAAAGGGCATATGCTGCTATGGCCCTATGCAGACATTCTTAGCATCTACCTGAAAACCTTCCAATTTACAATTTAACTTCAAAACACACTGGACTAAGAACACCAGACTAACACACTGCAATAAGAACAGTGAAAGCTTTCAGGAAAATGAGATTTCACTGTTTTTATCATCCTGATTACTTTAAATTGTTCTGCAACTTGCAAGAATAAATATAAGACTTTTGAGGTGAAGGATCCAAGTCAGTTTGCCTCCTGAAATACCCAGGCTGAATTTCAAACATCATGGGTAATCTTCTGGAGCTTATTTGTTCCAGAAGCAGTGGACTGGTAACTGCATGCCAATTTAAGGCTGGAAATAGCCTTTATTAAAGGTATATGCTGATACAACAGAGACAAAAATAATCTATATTCTATATTAATTGATTAAGAGTTTTTCCATTCACTTCTATGGTCATAATTTACTTTTTGTTGCTAGCATAATTTACATGAAAGATGTTTTGTTTTGACATTGTAATAAGGTCTCTGTAGACTCTGACTGTTATTTTCCATGGCTGATATTTTTCACACCATCCTACTGTGAATAAAATACAAATTTACTGAACAATGCACATTTTCAGGAGTTGGCTTTGATAGTCAATTGCCTCAGTAAAAACACAAAAATTTCCAAATCCCATTAAACCAGCTTCATGTATAGTTTCATTATTTTTTTTCAAATTATAGGGTATTTTGTAAGAAAAACAGTTGGAGTCACTGGGATAATTTTTATTTTTTATCTCTCTAACTGTAAGAAGATGACTAGACAGATGTCTCATTGCATATTAGTTTTAGACCATTGTGATTTAAAAACACTAAAAATATAATATCCTTTAAAATTAAGATTAGTATTGGAACATGAGAATTTTTATTATATTGTAATGTATCAAAAAGCTTTCTATAAATTAATTAAAATAATATAAAAAGTGAAATTTTAAATTCACCAGATAAAGACAGACATCAGAGGAGACTAATATTGTAATATTGCAAGAAAATATTTTATGAATACTTTCAGCCCCCTATCCCTCTATTTACTGTCAAATAATTCAAACAAATGCCACCTAAAGGAAGACTGTAATAAAAGTGCTGTAACAGGGATAAGAGCATACTCACAGCACAGTAGTTTTATATTATTCTAAGATTGTGCTGTTGAGCTAGGGTTTGGTTTATTTTTAGTGTAAAGACAGCAATTCCAATTGGTTTCTTCGTTGTTTTAAAGTTTGATAAATTCTGGCATTGGTCTGTATCACATGTTGATCTCTATAGACTTAATAATTTAATGGCAGTGTCTGATAAATCAGAGTGGTTGAAAGGTGTGAGGCTTTATGTGAATTTGCTGCTGAAAAAAAATCCTAAGAGCATTGAGCGCATTAGATATACACTGCAGACCTCAGTTTATTAGTTTTGGGAAGTCTAAATATCTATGGCTATGAGAGGAATTTACCTACTAGTTCTGGACACGCTAAATCCAAATAGGGAATATGGTGCATGCAACTGTGATTTGCAGCATGGTGAATGTTGCTGCTTATAACAATTTTGAACTTGGGAAGCTCTTAAGTCTGTTTTGAAGGGTTTGTTTCTGTGGTCCCCTAACATTTTCTGATTCTACTTGACCTTAAAAATACACTGTGAATATGGACAGCAAAGCTATTTTACTCATTTCAGATACTCAAGGATGGGTAAAACTGATCCTTCCTCATAATCCCCAAGAGTCAGCTGAGGCCTTGAGAGTCCCAGAACTCTTTCCAAGAGCTTTGCAATGTTCCTTTTGCAAAGTTTTGACCTTTCATTAGTGTTATTTTTAATACATGTTTTGAATCATCTGGCTAATATTATCACTCCTGTTTTGGTTTTTTTTTCCAGCAACATCAAAAACCCATTAGCACATGACTTTATGTCTTTGTGGTGCATTGATCACTGCTCCTTACTGTAATACTACCTAACTATATCACCTTCATAAATCATTGTGTGTGTATATACATAAGTGTACATATTTATATGAAACAGAAGTGGTTATCTCTTCAACAAACATATAAAAAATCCTCTTTTTAAAGTTTTATAGTCCAAGAAAGCCTTCTACACCATCTTTTAAACTGAAGCCCATAAATTTTCCTTGCAGATCAGGGAAGTGCTAAAGTATGCGTATTTTTTATTGAATATATTTGCTATTTTTCACTGTGTCTGGTCAGAATTTTGCAAAATGAAGATATGTGTTCATATTTTGAGTACCAGATTCTCTCCATAGATTTCTGGCCCCAGGCATCAGTGAAATAAGTAGTAGACATTAAGTTCTATATTAAAAAAAAATTGGGGAAAAAATGAGCACTTTGAGAAGGCAGACTTAGTAATGCAAATTTTTAGAACTTTTTTAGATGCTGTTTACCATTATCCCCTCACCTCTGCCCTCACACCACTTTTGATTTGTGTGCATGTGCACAGCCAACTTATTTACCACCTGACTCATGGACTCCTTCCAGCTGAATACCAGGCAGCCAGAATTTGGAATAGACATACCATTAGCTGGAGTGATGGATGACCCTCTCTTGCCCATTTAAAGGTTTCTATGTCTTTCTACAATGTTCAATATATTCACTGCGCTGAGTAGTCATTTTACCTTGAGAAGTTAATGGTTAAGCACTGGGCTGGAAAATATCCACTGTGAAATGCAATCAGAGTACTGATGGCCTGATTTCTCTTACTTGCCAAAGATATGAAGACCCTCCAGTTCTACATCAATCACTCTTTCCTTTCAATATCCATATAAAGGCACTGGGAAAAATGACGAGACATCATTTAAAATACCAACAACACAGATCATTTTTTGTCCCAATGGATGATAAGTCTCTTATTCTGTAAAAGTTACTCTCTGTCAGGTAGGTCCCAAGTTAGAATTAAACCTGCTCAGATCCGTAGGTAGTCCAATATGAAGTGCATAGACTGCATTGTTTTTCCTGCACTCTGTAACTAAAATTCCTTGTCCTGTCCCCTACCAGGTTTTCTTTAGGAAACTGAGGCTGTTGATGTTTGATGAGTTTTATCATAAATGTCATTGAAATCCCTGCTTCCCTCTCCTGTATGTTTCCTTTTAATGTCTGAGTTGAGTCAGGAGCTCCTTGTTTATCCGTGCAG
The DNA here is from genome assembly GCA_026413545.1 of Cichladusa arquata. NCBI lineage: Eukaryota > Metazoa > Chordata > Aves > Passeriformes > Muscicapidae > Cichladusa > Cichladusa arquata. The sequence goes on from JAOTQP010000001.1 coordinate 18,886,266, forward strand.
GCCTCCTACTGCTTCTGCTGGATTTCCTGCTCATTAGCATGGACCACCCTTGAGGATGGAGAAAGTGGTCCTTGATAATGAACCAGCTCCCCCTGACCCTTCTTTTCCCCCGGGACATATTGCATGGCATTCTTCCAAGCAGATCTCTGAAAAAGGCCAGTCTCCTCTGCTGTAGTCCAGGTTTATAATCCTTATTTTGCCTTGTTCCCTCCACTCCATCTTCTGAACTCCAGTCATCATAATCACTGCAGCCAAGGGTGCTCGCAGCCCTGGATCCCTGAATGGCCCTTCCTTGGTTGTGACATGAGCAAAGCAGCTCCCATCATTATCTACTCAGTCAAAGCCCACCAGAAGATATCACCATGATTCTAATTCCCCATGAGGACCAGGGCCAGTGAACATGAGGCTTTTTCCAGTTGTCTGAAAAAGACCTTATCCACTTTTTTCTGACCAGGCAGTTTGTAGCAGACACCCACAACATTGCCTGTGTTGGTTTGTCCCCTATCCTGACATGTAGGCAACCCTTTCACCACCTATCCCACAGCAGAGCTCCATCCATCTCTGCTGCTCCCTCACATATAGCATAATTCACCCTTCTTGCCACTCTTTCCAAAAAGACTGTCTCCATCCATCATAATTCTCCAGTTGTGTGAAAAATCCCACCACATTTCTGTGCTTCCAATGAGATCACAGCCCTAATTCCTCCTATTTGTTCCCCATTCTGTGGGCATTAATGTACAGGCACTTTAGGGAGGCACCAGATGTGCTTATTTCCCAGAATGGGTATGAGAGCTTGTCTCATAGTACTGTAGTGTACGTAACAAGGATGAGGAGAGAGGAATATTAAGAACACGTCATATCGCAGCTCTTCTTTGCTGCCAGGGAACTCCCCTTGCAGCACTAAATAAATAATGTTGTGACCTGGGACTTTTCCTGTATGCTTCATAAATTCTGCACACAAGCAGATAAAAATGCTCATTTATTTCTGAATAGCAGAAAGCCTGAACTGCTGCTTAGGGATAACAAACATGGTTCCAGTGGGCTAAGACTATATGATCTTTAGTTTGGCTCATCATAAATTCAGGTTTCCTGGCAATTTTGTTTTCCTGGGGATTGCCACAAGTTAAAAATGCAGAAGCCATTTTGAAGAGACAACTGAAGGCATCTCTTCTCCTGTTGAGTCCCCTCTGATTCCTCACAAAGTATCACATTAATTCCAAATAGTTTTTCTCATGCCATAATCTATATACAGATCACTGTCAAGAGCCACAACTTATTTCTGTACAAGACTTAGTGTTACCTCAGTATTTCCATAGTGTGCTACAACAATTCAATTGTCAAAAGCAAATTAAACTTTTGAAAAATTTACATCCTAAAACTACTCTATTCCTTGCTAAAAGAGTTCCCTTTAATCAAATGGTGCAAAAAGTTCTACCCACTAATATTACTAAGAAGATACTTTACTTCTCTTAGCTCTAATCTTGCATACATTGTCAAAAGCAACAGGGATGGAGATTAGGAAATGCTTTGTTGACATCATAGGCAGGCATGGGATCCTGCTGTTTCAGGAGGCTTTTAGGTTTGCAACACCTGCTTTAGGTCTAAAGTGAGGGGCAGAAGAAAGATGCCACCAAGAAAACCCAGTGCAGTAAATGCATATGGCAAATAAAAATCAGTCAACCTACCTCACATACTTCTCATCTGTGCAAGTTTATATTTTTCTGAAAAAGTAGAAATAAACTTATGTTTAGGGTAAGCTTATCAGATTCATTAGGAGCTTTAATTCCCAAATCTACTGTTACTTTCTTGTTCAACATAGCTTCAGCAGAATGCTATTTGTATGTGAGCTGATATTTATCATTAGTTTTGATATCTCTACCTATATCATGTCAAACATTGCTTTAGCATGCTTGCAGTTTCAAATTTTGGAAAAGTTAACATATTTAAATTTATTCAAGAAAGTATAAAATTTATATATTGAAGTAGATTTAAGAGTAAGATAAAATAACTCTTCTTCTTTTCTCCCTCCCCAGCAAGACATGGATCTTGAGCAGTACCTAGCAACATCATATCATAATAAATATATCTTTCTTAGGTATATAGGCAGGGTATGATTGGGTGATGCACACTCAACGCTACTATTATCTTTCCAAAAGGGCACAGAAATGGGGAGGGAAAAAATTCTGTAATCACTCACAACTCATTCCTCTGTGATTGCTTTAATTTTCATGTTAAACTGTGATAAATGATCCAGCACCATTCATTTCACTTGAAGGTTATTTCAGATTATATGAAAACAGCTGGTTTGGGGTTTTTTAAGACTAGAAGTTCCTAAAGGTATTCAGACACTGGGCAAATCCCATCTCCTGCAACTGGACCCTGCCAAACCATACATGTCTTAGTTTTGCCAGATCATCAAGGTCCTGAGTTTATTTAACAGATGAGATAGGAACCAGTATCTTCTTCAGGTGCCTACCTTGAGCTCCCATCTTAGCAGGGAATAAATTACCCTCTGGAAGTTTCTGTCCACGTTGACTGTAGAGAATGTAAATGGTCAGTTTGCAATGACTAAAATTAGTAGAAACTTAGTTTATAGAGGCATAAAGTTAAGAGAGGTTAATTTTATTTGTAAATACCATCCATGTTAAAATCTGTTTTTTAAGGAGAGAATGCTGCAGCATTTGTCCTGTTTTATGACAGTTTAGCTTGAAGGGAAAAAATCAGAACTGCCTAGGATAGTGGAAACATGAGAAAATCGATGCCTTGTGCAGAGTATAAACCTGCAGGGGAAAAAGATGAAAAAAACCCTCCTCATAAAAGGTATCAATTAGCTGGTTAATCAGAAAAGAGAGCAGACACAGGCTTTCATGGAAAAATGTAGTAATAACTGTTCCTTGAAAGAAGGTAAACATATCTTTGAGTAATTGTTGGCTGGAGAAACAGTGGATGGATTGAGAGAAAATTCTAAATATGTTTGTTTTGAGGAGACTAACAAATAGTGATGCAGTCTTCTGATTTTGATTTTTTTTTCTGAATGTATTTTGTTAAACTGGGGGGAGAAAACCTAAGCCCCTAGTAAACCCAGATGAGGATTGTTTTTTAAACAAGAATAGCATGCACACAAATGTCTAGCTAAAATGGTTCAACACATGGCTAAAAGAAAGAGAATTATTATCCTGGCTTTGCAGTAGGTTTAGAATCAAAGTAATCTGTTTTATTTCTGGAAACAATGTGGCCCCTCTTCTTACTGTGGTGATGTTGGAGAGAGGAGTGAGCTGTTGTGCAAACAGGCTGCAGGGAGCTGCAGCCATTCCCGGGGGGGCTCGGTGCATCCCGGTGTCCAGCCCAGCTGGATGGAGATAAAGCAAAGGCAGGCTTCAAAGGGCAGCATTGTGCAGTTAATCTCATGCTGGCTTTAAAACTAACATCTCTGACAGAAAGGGTCACAACAAAGGAATGATACAGGGAAAAGGGTGAGGAGCATGAAATGAGTGAGGTGTCACCGTCCAGTGAGCAATTTGAACTGACACATGCAATTGTTTGGGGTGGACAGTATCTGACTCTGTGCAAACTGCATAGGATTGGTGTGTTCTCAGCAAGGGGCAGAGTACAGCTCCTGGTATGAATAATGGAAAATGTCTCCCACATTCCTTGTCCATCTTCCTGGTAGCTCATAGCTTTGCATCACTGTAAATTCAGTAAGTGCCATTTTTGCTACTGTTATTCTCAGTATTTCATTGCTAGTGGAATAATTGGGGCTTTCTTCATGACAACATCATCTTCAATGACAGGTGAATCTCAAGCATCTGGAATTTCATTTTAGTTTGGACAGGCATCGTAACATTTAGATGATCCTTTGAATCATACATGAACTGGAAGTCTCTGAACCTGAGCTGAAAATGTGACAAGTGCAATGATTTTCATGAGTTTTCAAACACTTTTGATTTGAGTTACACCTAGAAATACAGAGAAAGCAATATCCTTCTAGTATGCTGGCATTTCAAGTGGGGGAAAAAGGAAAGGCTTGAAAGTTTCTCTAGGGTACAGAAGAATAAAGTCCATCTTACTATATGCAGGATTTTAAAATTAGCAAGGGTGTAGTGTATTTTTCTAGTTTAAAAAGTTGAGATTTTATATCTTAAGAGGAAAAAAGTTGTCTAAAAGTAGCTTGATGAATGGAAATAATCTTGTCTAATTACAGACTTCTAAAAGGTGAATATCTGAGTCTACTTTCCCTTTATAGTTAATAGAATCGTCTTCAGAACACCATTTGCTGACCTGTCTTAGATGCCTATCTTAGGATGAGATGAATGGCTCTCTGGAGACCTCTGTTTCTGTCTATTGAAAAGAACTGAGGATAACAACATTTTCAAAACACTAAGGCTGTGAAATAGAATTTCAAAAAACTTTTAATCAGGCCATGTGGAAGACAGCTAGAGTGATTCCTGGTATTTGCAGGGATCAAGGGCAGGAGCTGTGGAAAGCAGTGTTCTACTTCACTTAAGTTTTGTATTTATTTATGGGTTTATTATTGGTATGACTGCAAAGAATGCAGGTAGCAATTTGTTCCAAATCAGTTTCAAATAACTTAGAAAAAAATTATTTGTATTCCAATTCAAATCTTTGCTCCCTTTTTTATTTTATCCCATTATTTCTGTACTTCTAGCTGTCTGAAACTGTGAATTCAGTGATGATACACAGATGATGAAGTGCAAATAGGTCATGGCGATAGATTTTTTTTTACCCTTGACCATTTCAGAATCACTTTTTTGACTGCTTGACCTCAATTTTTTTGAGGTGTAAAATCATAGATTCTTAGAATACCATGATCTGGAAGTGACCCACAAGGATCATTGAAGTCTGACTCCTGACCCTGCACAGGACAACCCCAAGAATCACACCATATGCCTAAAATAGTTGTATAGCTTTGAAGAGATGCTCTTTTAAATATTTTCCCCCAATAATGTAGCCATAAAGGGCTCCTCTTTTCTCTCTAACATAGACTGACCTTGTGCTCTGAATCAGCACTATATATGCAGATACATAGATATAGATATAGATATAGATATATAGATATATATGTAAACACCACTGACAGCTTTATTTATTATGCAAAATCCAGGAGGAAAACAAAATTGGGGCTCTATTGCACTGGGAAATGCCAAACCCCAGTTTTTCAACTGGATCCACAGTATAATTTGTAATGCAATTGATTAGACCATAACCATCTTACAGTTACTGAAAGAATGCTTTAGGTAATTTAGAGACCTCAGGGCATTTACCATTCACAGCTTTCACTTCCCATGCTGTACAAAGCTACACCATTCATTTATCTAGTTTGGCAGTCAGGAGATAAAAAATACTTCTTTTCTGTGACTGTGGATACTAAGTAGTTATTTATGTCAGTGCAAATTGTGTATGTTGTTCTACCATCTTGTTTTGTTTCAGAAGTAGTGTGGCCAGCAGGACTAGGACAGTGGTCATCCTGCTGCACGCAGACTGGTGAGGCCACACCTTGGAGCCAGAATTCAGTTTGGGGCCCCTCACTGCAAGAAAGACACGGATGTGCTGGATCATGTCCAAAGCAGGGCAAAGGAGCTGGTGACAGCTCTGGAGCACAAGTCCTATCAGGAGTGGCTGAGGAAGCTTAGCCTGGAGAAAAGGAGCCTCAGGGGGGACCTCCACAAGTACCTGAAAGGAGGTTGTAGGAGTCAGGGGTCAGTCTCTTCTCCCAAATAAAGAGTGACAGGATGAGAGGAAATGGCCTCAAGTGGCAGTAGGGAACATTCAGTGTGGGTATTAGGAAAATTCCTTCACAAAAATGGTAGTCAGGCATTGGAATTGCCTGCCCAGGGCAGTGGTTGGGTCACCACCCCTGGAGATATTAGAAAGATGTGTAGATGTGGCACTTAGGGACACTTAGTGGACATGGCAGTGCTGGGTTAAGGGTTGGATTCGATGGTTATACAGGTCTTTTCAAACTTAAATAATTCTGTTTGACTTTCAGTCCAGCCTGCAGGGGGCAGGAACATAAGCATGCTCAGAATATGGTAAACTTCAAATATTCTAAAATATCTCTGGAAAACACTAAGGTCTTAACTGTAAGAGGTAGTCAGTCCTGAAGTGGTTGAGTGGAATGGTAAACAAAATGTTTAGAATATTTCCCAAAACTCCTGTGTGACAATGCCTCTCAAGTAATGAGGTTCCCCATTTTCCTCAGGTTAACTTTAACCACATGCTCTCCTGGATGGAATTCTCAGGCAAGCTGAAAGCTGAAGAGCACGCACACTATCACAGGGGGCATGCAGAGAATGAAAGCCATGCAGGAAGCAGAGCTCCCACCCACCAGCCCTGTTAATAAAGTGAGACCACCACACTCACAGGAGGCCACAGAGGGAAGGAGCATCAGCTGCCGGATGAGGGAGTAAACCTGAGTGGCACCTGTCCAGATAAAGGAGTTACTGCACTTCATTTTCCAACCGCTCCAAGGGGCTTTTAATGACCACATGTAGCCAGAACTTCAGTTTTACTTTGTTTCCAAAAGCTGGCAGGATATTCATAGCTTTGTTCTGAGTTTTTACAAGCTATCATGGTCTTGGCTCAGAGGCAAAGAGTGGCACATCTTAAATTGCTGCTGAACTCTGCAGCACCTGGGAGCTGCTGGAAGTTTGCCATCTCCCTGCCAAAACACCTGGCTCAGCTACTTTTGTAAGCTCTGACGAGATCTCAAACTGGTGCCATGTTGCTGCAAATGTTGATAATGTAGATAGTGTCACACCTTTATCAAAAGCATGAGGAAAAATTATGGTTTGGATTTTTTTCTTCCTTTATTGAGAAAGCTGCTCAGTGGATGTGACTGACAAAAATGTGCAAATAACACATACCATACTGTGCATGGATGTCTGATCTGTGCATGGATGTCTGATCATATGAATTTCATTTTGAAGAGCTGACAGAATGCTTGGACAAGTCATTATTTGTTGCTTTAAGTATGTGAAAGTGTCCCTGTGCTGTCTTCCTGTATTTTTTCTAAGGCCACTTGCTCTTCAGTAGCAATTCATGTCATATGTATTTTTATTCTTTTTCTTATAAAGAAAACTACTAACATCAGTCTGTAAATATATCAAACAAATACAACTGCCTACTGTTTGAAGAGAGAAGCTCCTCCATCACATGTTCTGCTAGCATAGGATGTATTAAAGGTGCAAAGTTAAAATCACTTCATCTCTAAATGGCTGTTCTAATTATTATTTGAATTAACTGCAGTCATTGACTTAAGGTCTGAAACCTAAGCCATAAGTGGTGGTTTGAGAAAATAAGCTGAGCACTCCCTCCAGCTTTTTTGTGTAGTTTGGTAGGATCTGAAGTTCTGAATGACATTCTTCTGGTTTTACATAACACTCACCTGCTTCTCTAAATAACATTTTTATTTCGGTTATGTCTGAATCAATTGGGCTAGGGCAGGAAAAGTGCATTAAATGAGCCCCCAACAGACATAACACAGCAACAGTAATACATTTTTATACTTTCAAATCAAATATTGTGAGTTTCTGGGGGAACAGGTTTTATTGCATGTTAAATGCCAGACTTGGAACCGGCAAGTCTTCTTCCATCTTGGTCACTGCCTTACCTGAGAAATCTGGTGTTTGTTGTGTATGTGGTTGCTGTGGCAATCTACATTTATAAAACTCTGAAATGACATAACCCTTCATAATTCAAGCTACTCCCAGCCCCCATCAGCTGGGGAAGCTGTGTGAAGAGTAAGTACCACTGCCTCAAGGGCTCAGAGAGGCTCTGCTGAAAGACATCTCTGAGCCAGGTTCCAACTGCCCAGAAAAACATCTTCACAGCTTTCAGTGAGTGACTGCTCTATCTGTCCTCTTCTCCTCCCTGTGGAAACTGGTGCTAGACTTTGCAATTCTCAAGATTTTTCGATTAAGTCTGTTAAAGTGCAAGGATGTGGAGAGAGAGAAAAAAAGGAAGGAAAATCCTACCTTAGCTATGAGGGATGACTTATCTCACTTTACAGGCAAGAAATCCAATAGAATCACTTGCCTGAGGATCAACAGTGACTTTGTGGCAATACCCTATCTCCTGAATGCCCAAGTAGCAAAATTATCTTTTGCCAAGGCCAGCTGTCATTTAACATAGAGAGAGCTATCTTATTTTTAAAGATACATGAGTAATTCATGCTAATACGAAAAGGAATTAACTTCAGTGGAGAAAAATACTTCTTTCCAAAGGGTTGAAAGCATGTTTACAATATGCAAAAACCATCTTTGTATCTGGAAAGACTATTTTCCTGCCATATATTTCTTTGTATAAATTAAAATCATCCTGTGCTGTGACAATGTTTTCTGTATCTTATCTCTATTATAGCAAGTCAATAAAAATACATATTCTTCCAACTGTTTCCAATTACAAACTACAATTCTGTTGAGACTTATCCAATACAGTAGGGGTCAAATTTTTGGAGAGGGGGAGCAGCTGGGACTCCTGTGGCTCGACTCATTAGCACCATCTTACTTTGGAGGCCTGAATTTTACACAGTAGATGATCTAATCACCTACCCGGGTTTAAAACTATCACAAGTTAATAACAGCACTGCAGCCATAGCTGCAAAATATTACACAATAAAACAAAATAAATGGAAATAATCTCTCCTGAGTGCCAATAATTTAGATTTACAGGGTAATCCATATGTATTCCAGCTCCTAACAGATTGCCAAAATACTGTTTAGAGACTTCTATTTCAAATCTAGTACATTTTATTATCATTTCAGAGGTTACAAAATTGAGGAATAAATTAAAAAGCTAAAATGGGGAAAACAAACATTTACAGATTGGATTTAGGCGTTCAGGAGTGTGAAGCAAAGCTCCCTTTTTTGAAAGGACTTCATTAATGTTTAATTAGCTGAGTTGCAAACCAGAGCTCACTCCCCAGCATCCCCTTACCAGGCACAGCACAAATTGCTCTCCCTCACAGTGGGGGGGGGCTGGCTTTGGTGGGGTTATTTAGCAGCATCTCAGGGATGGCATTTTTCAGCAGCTGGTCTCAGGGCACTTCACAATGTCATCATAATTGTCACCTCTCAAGTCAGGGGATTCATAGGGTTACCAAGCAAAACAAGGCAGGGATCTGTGTGGTGACAAGATACAGGTCTTTGTTTTGTGAATTTCTGGAGTTGAGGCCTGGCATTTTGAACATCAGTTCATTTTGCTCATTGGCTGCTTGGTGCCAGAAATGAGAGCCAGCTGTCATGGACACAATGCTCATAGTGTGCTATACCAATATAATATTTTTCTAGATAGAAAAAATTACTGTAGTACCTCAGGTGTTCAGGAGTAGGTAATTTTTCACCAATTCACTGAAGCATAGTAATTTCAACAAACACTTCACAAACAATAATTGAAAAAGTATCAAGAAGTAATTTTCATATAATTTTAGAAATATTGTCCAAACTTACCTGAATGCTGTAATACAGAAAGTCTGTTGCTTAAAGGTACAGTTCATAATTAACCTTTTCCATGTCAGGAGTCAAATTCAGAGATTTCACACTGGGCAGGACAGAGTGTCTCTGAGCTTCTCCAAAAGAAGACCAGAATACATTAACAAACATTAACCTTCCTGCATCTTTCCAGCTAGAGGCACTGTGTTAATGGGAATACCCATTGAAATCTTTGGAGTTGTGCTAATTTCCTATTTCAGTGTCTGGTTCAGTGCCCTTGGACTGGTCCCTTTTTCTTGGGTATTGCAGTGTCTGTTATGCTATACATGAAATAGGCTTAACTAGAGGACAAAAAAATATATGACTGTGGAAATCAATTTGGCCACTGGGTTAAACTTGCCCCATGTCTGCTGTACTTGGCTGCACAGCCAATGTGTTTCCAAGCCTCAGTCATGGGGAGCAAAGCCATGGCTCCAAGGCTGCAGCAGGTCAGAGCAGCAGCACCCATGCTCACCTCAAACTCTCTGCTCACTGAGGGCCATCACGTCAAACACGGCCTTCAGCACTTTACTAACTAGCCAGGATTTTTAAGAAAATTATTAGATGATAACACACTCTGTAAATCTGATGTTCTGGTTCTGGTGTTCATATGTGCCTGAATAAATCAAAATGTTTCTCCCTGGCCAAAAGTATGTAAGTATATACTGTAATAAATGTAACTGTTCACAAGATGGCTTGGAAAGCAGAGTTCTTTTAAGAACATTGTGAATATAGTACATTCTAGTAAATTGACTTGTGTTCATGCCAACATTTGAACTCACAATGACTTCCCAAATAAACCCCAAGTAATCTGAAAACTAAAATTTTGTTAATAACCTTTTCCCAAAGAAAGGCTACAGTCTTCATCAAACAGTATATTTTTGTCAAGAGAAAGTCGATTTTGGAAACCTTTAAATCCCCTAGGTTAAAATACTTATATTGTAGCAGACCTTAAGCAAACAATCATTGATAAATACAGGGCTTTTTCTGAAATGAAATCTGAAGATAATATGCAGTAGACAGTACAAAGTGATAGCAGCTCCAGCAAAGGTAAGGGAGGAAAAGGAAAACATTAGAAGACAGTGTAAATATGATGGAGCTTTCAGAAACAAATCTTGCTTTCCCTTTGGTTACAATAACTGTCAGGAACAGTCTGAGAAAGAAAAATCTCTTCATTCTAGTATGGCACATTGCATTAATATCAAAGTACACAGTTTTAGATCCAACAGGAAAGGTTAAAAAAATATATGATTAAAGAGAAACATCAAAGGAAGGAAGCCATAAAGGTCAGATATTTCCAGTTACTGACTGATTGGCTTGGTCAATGACAGTGATCATTAACTGCCAAGAAGTGCCCTTCCTGTCAGCCCCTCTTACATAAACAATGAAGTACACAACAATGTGGATCAGAAGCTGTTAGATGATCACATGTGGAAGCTGGTCTGTCCAAAACGCCATGGCATTTACGGTGCTAAATGTGATGCCGGTGTTCTTGCTCTTTCTTTCTCTGTAGTTCACCCTCTTTTTTCCCCCATGCAGTCACACACATACATTGGCAGCACAAAAACCCTGAGAACATGCCACCAAATGGCTGGTGGCTGTCACGGTGCCAGGTGAGAAAAAAAACCTGAGATTGATCAAGTGATTAATCTTGTGTTAGTGTATAACTGAGGAGACACAAAGATTTTATAAGCAAGGACAAAAAGGTATGATTGGATATGGTAACTTTCGTATTCAACAGAAGAACCGCTGGGAAGAGGAAAAACAAGTAATTATAAAAACAGAAGAGGATTAAGTAGATTTTTTTGTCCTGCTGGGTACAAGCACCTGGATGGCGGAGAGCCTAGAGTTGGATTACCTTTGAATTTTCCTAAATTGTTTTGATGAGAGGAACTTTTTTGACCCATATGAATCAGAGAGAAATCTTCTTAGAGTTGAAGAATACAAATTTATAAGAAATCTTTCCTCCTATAGAGATGCTCAGGGATATACTGACTGCTCAGTACTGCTTACTTTTCCTAATTTTCTCTTCCTGACTAGGTCAATGTGTTGCACAGAAAAAGCAATTCATAACCTTCAGCAAGGAATAAAATTGCAATTCCTGGAAAAAAATGCATTTCTTCCTTATGTTTTAAGATATCCTGTCAAAGCAACCGTAACTATTTAGAAATAAGTAAATAGCAAATTTCAAAATTAAAAAAGCATGAGATTTTTCTCCCTGCTTCTGCTAATGATTTTGTGGAAAAGGATACAGCTTTCCTAGTGCCACATGTATTTTTTCAATCCTTTGTTGTATTTGACTGTTGAAATTTATTTTCTATGTGGGCAAAATATTTGGTTATGAAAACCAGTTAAACTGATAAGTAGTCACAACAAACCACAGCAATTTTTTCCTCTTGTAGGAGGTTGAAGGATTGACAGCTGGAGAGATATTTTCCTGTGTCAGTATGTGCAGGGATGTTAAACAATTTCTCTGGAGAGGAGTGATGCTACTTATTTGTATCTCACAAGCAACTTCCCCTGCTACCTGGTGCAGCTGGCCAAGGCTGGAACTAGGCAAGCACTCATATGTCTTTTCTATTTGTTTAAAGCTCATTAGCATCCACTGAGCTGTGCTCTTCCAGCCTCAATACATCAACGTTAACAAAACATTAATGCTGTTCTCATTTGAAACAAAAAGATACAATGCAATGCAGCCTGTTGCCCCCACTTCAGTTCCCAGGGACTGATGGCAGGATCTGAGTAAAACCCTGGGCAAGCTGTGAAACTCTGACGTCTTTGCTAACCTGTATCTGTGGAATCACAGGTATTTAGAGGCAGCTGTACCTCCTGAGAAAGGCTCTTGCTGTAGCGCCATGAAAGAACTGTGGAAGCTTTAATCTGCAAGCTCCTACCCTGGGAAGATGAGTTGCACAGATGATGTACAGCCCCCTCCAGCAGTGCTGAAAGAGGTGGCTGAGAGTGGGTAACAGCAGACAGACAAACAGACAAACCCACACAGGCTGGGGTGCCTTTGCTCAGACAGTCCCAGAACAGGAGCTCAGAGCCTCCTGAACCCCATCCTCCCCAGGCAGAGTGTGGTCCCTTGTCAGGTCCTGCTCCAGGAGGGGTTTGCAGCAGGAAGGCTCTGGGGCACCCCCTGGCATCCCCTGGGAAGGAAGGGCTGGCAGGAAAGGCCTTAAGTTCATACCTGGTGCTGCTGTGGGCTGTCACTCGCAGGGCAGAGAATTTGTCAGTAAAGCCACAGCGGGACCAAGCAGAAGTATTTGGAAGAAAAAGATTCCTGAATAGCCTGGGCTGCAATTGAAGCCAGAAACCATGCAGGGATAACTTGCCTTCACATTACAGAGCTCTAACCCCAGAGCCCTGGGATAAAAAAGATGTTATTTAAATGAAGGAGCAGTATATAGCATGCATTGATTTTGGAGATAAGTCATTCATTCAGCATTTCAGCATGCTGGGAATGTTGGTTCAGCAGGGAGAGGCTTGTGCTGTGCTTCTGAAATGCTCCCCAGACTTTACAGGGAGGATCATCTCAAGAATAATTAGCTCCTGTGCCTGTTCATCTGGAAAGGCAAGGGGTCCATACAGACCTGCAGGTGTAGGTAGAGGGCAACTGCTGTGTCAGAGACAGCATAAGCAGACTGATGAGAAAGACATGACTAGTCTTTGTGTTGATAAATGCAAATGCTTCCTAATGTAAGAGTTTTGTGGGTTTGGTCTAGGCTTGTTTTGTTTGGATTGTTTTTTCACAGATAAAGCGTATATAGGAAATGTTAAAATGTTTAAATATTTAAATGATTTTTTTTTTTCTCCACGCTTGCTCTCTCTGAACAGCAATTAAATTTCCTGGCAGGAGTGCAAGTGATAAATATGAATTGCATTTTGTGTGATATTTATAGAAAAATAATTTTAACGTTTGTATTCACAGAATTAAATGTTCTTTTAATAGTCAGTCATGTCCCCTCAGAAAGAAAAAACTACAGCTCGTGGCTCTTATCATTTGATTTTTGGAAAGTGTTTGCAAAGCATAGGCAGCAAGTGAACAGCAGATAAAAAATTAGTGCTGAGATTCTACTAATGACTATATTAAATATTATGATTTTTCTTCATAAACAGAAGGGAAAATTAATCAAAAACATTTGTTATTAAATGTTTTATAGCAATTTTTTGCTCTTGATGGAAAGCTCTTTCTAAGATATGTGCATGTATGCATTAGTTAACCACATGTATCTCCTATGGGACAACTCATAGGATACAACCTGAATGTTTGTCATGCAAATAATTAACTATTTCAGTGTGACATGAGCAGGGTATACGTGACATGCAGCATACCAATAGCAAGAAATATTGCAGATGATTTACTGCAAGGGGAAAAAAGGGCTGTAACATGAACCAATAATTTCTTCACTTAATCCAGGAATAAAGATAAAAGGAGAAGAGAAAAATACAGTTAACTCTTCCCCAGGGTGTTTGAATGAGGAAAGTGCTGAACTGTGAATCAGAATTGAATAGACAGAAACATTAGCTCCTTTCAAAAGGATGTTTGCCTTACAGAGATCAGATATTGTAATAGCACAGATCTGGCTCCTTGCCTATGCTTTGCAGCATGCAAATGAGTATTTTCCTTTCTCAGCAGCTCTGCAGTAAAACCCACCACGAAATCACAGAAATATACTGAAGAACTCTCTGAAATGACCACCAATTCTGCTATCAAACACCAGAAACTGATGCTTGATTAGCAAAGCTGCAGGTAAGGGCCCTCTGTTCCAGACTCTCTGTCAGTGGAAACAGAAGCAAAGAATAACTTTGAAAACAGTCCTGAAAGAAGCACATTATCAAAGGTGACTCCTGATGCAGGCAGGTGCCAGACAACTATTTAAAAAAAAATGTCTACTGCTATTGAATTGAGATGCAGAAGAGCATGTTTTCATGGTGAGGAGGATTACTCCAAGTTCTGAGTGAGCTCTAGTTTGTCATGCTGAAGGCAGGAGGTCTCAGCTCACATTAAGCTCTGCTCTGCCACATGCAGACCCTTGCAGACCTGAGCTATTTTGTTACTGAGATTTTATTGCAAACTGAAACTGAACAACCTGGGGATGCTCTTCTGCAGTGCACCAGCTAAGCATGTTTAAATTGTCAGGACCCCTGCAAGCTGTGTTTCAGTTGGGTCTCCCAATTTAAAAGACCAACAAATAGCTGGCCAATCTCAGGACAGAACAAAAAACACCTTCTCAGTTTATTAACTTTGTCAAGGCTAAAGTCACCACTACAAACTGTGCCACTGGCAAGTTTGGGTATTAAGGTGGAAGGAAGGACATCAAAGAGGAGGGAGACAAATGTGTTATTGCCAATTTAAGCATGTATCTGATTCCCTAATACAATCTTTCACGCTTGTAATTGCCTGCAGCTCTCTTGATTTCATCAACATCAGTATTTTGCTTATGTCTAAGGCCTGTGACTTCTGAGAGACACATTAACTTATTTTTCATAAGCTACTTCTAGCCTATTTCCAGTGTCCTGTTAACATCATCATCAGAGTCATCCAGAGTGGAAGGGATTTCTGGAAGTCTCTCTTCCAGCCTTCTGCTCAAAGCAGAGCCAGCTCTGAGCACATTACCAGGTGACCTTCTGCCAAGGCTGTCAGTCCCTGGCCTTTTTCAAGAGAGTGCAATTTGCCATAATTATTTACTTTCAGCTCTGGGTCGCCATCTCAAAGGCCACCACTGTTTTCCTGTCCAACAAGAGCTCAGTGCCCCATGTCCACAAAAACAGGACAATGGTCTAGTGCGAGATGATAGCCTTAATCACTAACATTGCTCTTAGCTAGACTGGAACAGCTGACTGAAGCAAAGGATTTCATAATCCCAATATCCCACCCTTTAAAATGAATGTAAGCTTTACAGTAGATTGAAGCATAGCATAACTTAGATTAACAGTGCTTGCTGTTCCCATCTGTACTTTCCCAGTAAAGTATCACAGAACAATTTTACCCATTTGCCTTTTTGGAGACTTTACCACAGTATGCAAGTATTTCAAGGACAAAAATGGCTTCAATATTTATTCAACATGAACATGTAGGAAAAGAGAAAATAGCAGGCATGAGATATTTAGGGCAGCCACTGCGAATTCACTGTAGGTCTGGGAAGACTGTCAATATTGAGGGCTTGTGGCAAAATGCTGTGAAAGTGCAGGAACAAAATCAATTGTAGCCAGATTTTTTCCCTCCCAGTACACATGACAAAATTATTTACAAGTGGCTTATTTAAATCTAGCCAGAAGTCAGCTATTTCTGTGGCCTATTGAGCAGAAAAGATCCTGTGAGTTAAGGAAGGTCACAGATCCAGTTGTATCATCCAGATGATCTCTCTGACAAAGTTTCTGTAACACGTGCTCTACCTTGCCTTTGTTTCAGAGTGGATGGATTGTGACAGTGGGTTTCACTGCCATTTTTTGTTGGCATTGGCTAGAACTTGCTCTATCCTGATATAACCTTTCACATAATGATGATGAGCATAGCATGGAAAAAAAAAAAAAAAAAAAAAAAAAAGAACAACACATCTCATCTAGAAGCAAAAAAAAAAAAAAGTCACTAAGACCACCCTTTCAGAAACCCTCATCTAACCTAAAGCTAAAAACTGCTTTAAACACCACCCACACTGCAGTCATAGATTTCCTGCTCGGCACCTCTCCATAATCTCAATGCAAACTGCTGCAGAGGCCAGGAAGCTAATAGCTGATTTGGCTCAGTGCCAGCCTGATTTTGACTGTCCCCTTTAGAAGTCTAGGGCATCTCTGCATTGGCAAGTAGCACAGTGTGATTGGAGTGGATCTGTAGAGGGAAATGGTGGGTGCAGAACAGCTGAGGGCCAACCTGTACGCATTTTAGGGATATTATTTCAGACTGTCTCTCGTTTGGGCCCTACACAGGATGCAGAGTGGTTGGTGTGTAGCAAGTGCCTTGCTGGACCCCATCGACTTGGTTCAGCAGAGGGACATGCAGTTTGTGTGCTCCAAGACCATTTAATTCACACTGAGAATGCAAGTACAGTAAACAACAGAATATTTGCTTCCCGAGTGCATTCCTGATCTGAACTAAACTGCTAATACAAACACATCTTGGGATCACTTGGGGGGGGGTCTTGGTCCAGGGAAATCCTTCGTGTAGGAAGAGATTCTGACTGCCAAGTTAATAAGCATCATTAGCTGCTCACATTGTCTGTACACAGTTAAACACAAAACTGTAAAGTTTGATGAACCACTATGAGAGCTAGTAAATTATTTTTCTCTCTTTATTGGAAAAGGTAGAACTTCAATGTTACAAAGACAAAGAGATTCAAATCAGGAAATACCTGTCTTTTTTGTAATTTGAACATTTAACAATGAGCAGTACAAGTCCCTGGTTTTGGAGTACTTTACATTATTAGCCTATTCTGACAACTTTTGATATTAATTGGCTCCAAAAGTGTATTTATTTGTCCCAGGCCATCAGTGCCAAACGTTGTCATCCTCCAGGCATGTCCATGGTGGGATACCTGGTCTTACAATATTTTGTGAGTTAGGAGCTCTGGGGACAGCACTGTGCAGCTGCATAGGGAAGATGTTTATTGCTGCCAAATCACAGAAACCACAAACACTGTATTCCAGTTAGCAGATTCCTCTGGTTGAACTCCTGCAAGTTCATTTCATAGTGATGGGCATTCAGAGGAGAGTGTGTCACAAACAGAATCAGAACACCCCAGCATACAGGCATAACCCTCACTGCTCAACTGTTGCAAGTAAGATGATGAGATATATTGCTTTCTTTGGGGTTTTTTGTTGAGTTTTTTTTTGGTTTTTGTTTGGTGTGGTTAGATTTTTCTTGCGTGTCTCCATTCTGAATGCAACGAAGCACAGTTGTTTATAGAGATAAATGACTTTCACAGAGATGAAGACTCAGTCATATATATCAAGGAGCTTATGCCTGATCAAGCTTTGTGGGTACATCACAAGCAGATAGGGAGCTGTATTATAGACTTCAGGGGACAGCTCAGTTCTCTGGAAAGAAAAACAGATTCTGCAGGAGATAATACAGCAGCTTGAAGACTATACAAGAATCCTTATTTAATTCCCTCTGTATCCCTGGCACTCCTTGTCCAGATAATCAAGGAACTGAGACTGTAATGACTGTGTCTGAAAATTTCCTTTCTTTTTAAGCTTTCAAATTCCTTATACTTGTTCAGGACTTGCCAGCTTTTTTCAAGTTTTAAGGGGAATGTGCATAATAGAGAGTTCTGCCTCTTTCTCATGGCTCTATGGTAGAGCCTGCACATGCTCTGCCCACTCATTCCAGGCATCTTTTGTTCTGATGTAATATGTTCAAAGAATTCCACTTGAAAAAAAAATTAATGATCAGTTTTAAGCCTGCTGAGCATAACTCCAGTGCATATAAACTTTAAAAACAGCACCCATTGTACAGTCTTTGTGGTTAGGGTGCCCTTAACTCTTACCAATCACACTGAATTTGCAATCACACTTCCTGAAGCCCCCCTGAAATATGAAGGAGCATATGGAAAAAATGAAATCTTTCCATCAATTTATTCAGCAAATCCTCCTGCAGGGGTTCAGTTGCTATGCCCCATTAAACTGGCAGTGGTTGCCCTGCTTTACATGGCAGCCCAGCAGTCCTCAAAGGCAAAGTGTGCAGAGGCTGTGGAAGAGCAGGAGCAGCAGCACTGCCCCGAGCAGGTCCCATGTGCAGGGAGCTGAAGCAGCCATCCCTCTGCTGCTCCCCAGGCTGTGTGGGTTTGTATTCATCTGCATTGCCTCCTCCAGGCTTGGTGATTGTCTTCTTATCTTTGGAGGAGGGAAGGTGGGGAAAGGGAAATATTTGTGAATGTGATTCTTTATTTGCTATCTTTTAGTGTCTCTGTTCTTTCTTTTTGGAGTCTGCCCAGTTCCTGCACTCAGCTGCTGCATCCAGAACAAGGGAGCAAGCTGGCCCCACACAGTGGCCCATCTTCCTTGGGGTTCATGGAGGGGAGGAAGGGCAGAGTTTTTTTGATAAAGAAGCTATTCAGAATTCTGGAATTTATGTTAATATGCTCCAGAATATACTAGCTTTTTCACTGGTGACCTGCAAAGACAAGGTTCCTATTCAAAAAAATTCTAGAATAGATTTAAAACTTTAAAAATAGTAATGAAGAGCAAACAATGCAGAAGCAATAGATACACAAATCTGACAATCATATGGTTAATAAAAATTTACGGATGTCTTTGGGCTTATTTTATTTTGTCACATTTGTGGAAAATTAAATAGAGGCAAAACAAGTTAAATAATTCACCAAAAAAAAACTACATTACTGAAAGATCCAGAGAAAATTGTTTCAGCTGCAGTCTAGTTCAATGGGAAGAGACAATTCTATTCAAGTAGAAAGAGACCAGATGAGTGCAAAGCTTTAGAAATCTTGAAGATTTGGATTACGCAAAACTTAACTCTCCTGACACAGTTATTCATAAAGTTCTAGTTTAACATCCAAAAAGATGAAAAAACAGCAAAGAGTCAGAAAACGAACAATAACGACAACAACATAAGAAAACCAAAACCAAACCAAACAAACAATCAAAAAAAACTCCAATCTGAGTTGGAGCTGAAGAATTGTCTTTGGTGGAACTGGGACCATAATCTAGGCATACCAACACCCAACCCTCCTAAGTATTGGACAACCTCTTTTAGCAAATAAATGCAGAGAGGCACTCTTTAAACAAACATCATTTGCTGTGCCACGACCCAATATACATACAATACAGTGAAATCTTGAATAATTTATCTACAGTATGAGTTCGATATTAAAAGACAAGCATACCATGCAGTTTAATGGGAATTTGCTTCGTTGCTTTCAGGATATTTCAAATCCATTTGTGACATAAATACATGCTTACTAAAACATTCTTAAAACTTCTGAGAGAGTCAGCATTCTTTGCAGAAAGAAAATGTCTGATTCCTTTCTTTGCTTTCTGAAGTTCACTGCAGTTCTATGGCATTTTCAATAAATTATCCAGAATGTCTGTGTTGCCGCTTGTTGAAATGCTACTTAGATTAGTTTAATTCAAAGGTCAAACTATTTTCAGTGTTTAACTAAGTCATTTCAAAACATGCCTTACCATTAAGGGCACAGAGGTGCGAGTATTCAAAACCGTATTGCCCTTGCAAAATATGCATGTATTTAAATATTTATATTCCCATTATCTTAAAATGGGAAGAACAGGTGCGTTAGCTTACTCACTGAATCACGGTGAAGATTCCCAGTGGATTGTCATAGACGTCCATGGTGTCTGAAGTTGGTGGCAAAGTCCTGGGACACGGCAGCTGAGTGGGCGAGTCTGTGCCTCTGCTGCTGCCCCCTTTGCACACACCTGCACACACACACCTGCACACAGCTCCCCTGTGTGTGTCACTCAGCCTGGCCTCGTTCCTCTGCTCTGTCAGACTGGCTGTGGAGCTGTGCTGCTGGCTGAGAGCTCCCAGAGCATGGGGGACACGGGGGGGTTCTGTGGCAGTGACGCTCCCACACGCCAATCCATGTCGATGCTGCTGACATGGGAGGATCAATGGCAAATTTGCAGTCCTGTGGTCTGAGCTGCAATGGTTTAATGACAATTTTTAAAACTGTTGCGTAGCTTCACCTTGAAACAAGCCTTGAGATTAATCTTAACAAGTATAGAAAAGTATGTTCATGCAGACTGGACTGTGTGTGATTCCAGTCTAATGTTAATGATGTGTCAGTGTCTGCTGGTGTAAGGAGGGATAGGCATAGCTGTGCTTTGTTTTCTTTGCCTTGGCTGGGATTCTTAGAATAGAATATAACTTTGGGGAATGTAATGAAATAAAGCTTTCTTCTGCTTATGCAAAAAAAAAAGAAGTCACAGTAAGAGAAAAACTCTTTGTCAGTTAAATATCACAGGATGAACAGTACAAACCAGTTCACTAAAACCTATGAGTCTATGTCTAAGTTGAAGACCACTGATTTTCAAAGGAGAATGCCTCTAGTTTTTGAAAAGTATGTCTTTTGAAGGATCTTACAGCTCCAGAACTTAAGCATCTTACAAACAGATTGTGAGAACCCCAATTTCTTCATGTAAAGAAACAGTATTTCTTTACCAATCTACACTGCAATTTGAATACAATGGTGCTCAGACAGTTGCTGAAGGAATAACAACCTATTCCCCAGTGATCCTGCATGAAGAAATCCTTCAGATAAGAAAGTCTGATGACAGCTGAGCACTTCCAAGGGAGCACTTCTTCCTCTCTTCAGACACCCAGTGCCCTCAATTCGGGAGTGCAGCACTGACCACAGCTTCCTTCAGGGAAGGAGAAAGGACAGATTGTACAGTGAGGCTGGAGAGACAGGCACATGGGATGCTGTGGGAAAGTGCACCAGCCCTCACCCCCAGACTGCAGGGGGCGACAGGAACTGCTGTGTCCAAGTAGATTAAGAGAAGCAAAGTAAGAGGGAAAAGTTGTGGCTCTGGTCATTGAGCTGCCTACCAGATGTGTGAGTCTTTACCATCAAAGGCAGCCACCATGGAAGAAATATATGTGCTGAAAGCAGTTAGTTAAATGGCATCCACATTTCTAACAAGACCTCCCACAGTTCTCACCTTGGCTGACAAAATTATGAGGAAATGCAATCTCTCCTAGTGAGGTGAAAAACTCCAGAATAGAAGTACAGGCAGCTGGATCATAAACACTGCTGATGTTGCTGCAGTGATAATTAGAGAATCACTGTAAGGCTGGAAGGGACCACAGTTTAGCAAAGATCATTTCAGCCAAAGGCTAATGACTAAGGCTAAGGACCTTTAATTGCAGGCGCCAAGAAGAGCAAGATAAGAAAAGACAGAATCACTCCTGTGCTGTGGCTGCAGTGGATTGAGACACACGTGGGAAATCCACATCAAGGCTCCAGAGCCTCACTGTAAAAGCAAAGCTGACAACCTGGTGGCTTTTTACTGTACTGTGCCACTCATACTTTCACACAGTAGAGAAAAGGAATGGAGACTATTGTGTTTCTTTCCATTTTAAAAGTGCCAGTAGAAGGTTCGGAGTCTTAATTTTCAGGACAGAGGCTGAGCACATTCCATCACCAGCCTTGCTGGAATGCTGATGTCTGCAGGGTCTATTACATGACAGCTGGACACTGTGGTCTATTAGCTTGGCTGGGCTCTTCTTTTGGGATCACAGGATGAGGTAAACATCTCCACTTGTGCAAAAAGCATATGGGATCTTTTCCTAAGGTAAGCTCTGATTCCAGCTAAGCAGGCCTATAACAAGTGTAAGTGCTGTTTTTTCAAGGGTGGTTGGAATACATGATCCAGGAGTTAAAAAACTCCAGGATCCTGAAAAACTCCAGCTGCAGTGTGGTATAAATATGGGGTTCAGCATCATTTCTGAATTCAGATCCTAGCTCTGAAACTAATTTTATTTCTGGCAGTGAGCAAATCGTTAACAGACAACTTGTAGAGACATTTGTTCAAACAGAGCTACTGATATTCGGTATTTAGCCTAGGACATGTGGGGCTGTATTTTCAAACTGAGTGTCATCCTCAAGGGTTAGCCACATATGATCATTTTCTTTAAACTCATCTAGATACAAGATACCACTAATTTGACTTCTGTAATCAGAAGCCCCTTCTTAAAAAGGAAGTTTTCATCTCAAGCCTTACAAGTGTTTTTGGAGATATCCCACAAATTTCAACAGGCTTCACAGCTACTCAGACTGCATTAGTTCCCACATCTCCAAAAGAGCAGTAAAGGTTTACATATCTAAAAGATTATTCAGGCAATATTTGTGGAATAGTTTGGGGGATGGTACAGGTAGTTTGCCCCATATGACTTCCTCACCTGCACTTGAGTATGTAATCTGATCCCTTACTTTCACTCTTTTGTTTTCTCCCTGTTGCATGTGATTTCTCTGGATCTTTAATTACTCATTTTTTAGATTCTCTAATATTTTGTAGAGAAATCTTGCTGTCTCGCCAAACTATGAAAGACATGGCAGAAGTTATTCATGTACCATTAGACATTGAGGTAAAACTCATTACTCAGAAGAAATTAATGAGATTATTTTAGTGATAACATGATACAAAATGGGATATGTCCCAGAAGCCAATCTTCAGCACCAGCACCCCTTTCTGGACTTCCCAGTTCTGAAATTCCAGCAAGAGGGGCACTGAAAGAGCTAGAGAGGGAAAAAGTAACATATTTTATTGGCTTTTCTTAGAGCATCTCTTGTGAATGAACTAGTGATTAAATAAACTAGTCTTTAACATGATCCTTTCCTCTCACTACACTCTTAATAGCATCTTGGGAATCACATACTGAACATTTGGGGCCAGATGCTCATCTGGCATGATTTGATGCACACATATTGAAACCAGTAGAGCAGTGATAATATATATACACTAGAAGCTACACAACTGGGCCTTAATAAAAGGTTTCATAAGTTATGTAACTGGTAATTCCAGTACAGGATTTGTTTTTAATACGATTGATTCTGGTGAGATGAACATGACTATAACCTTAAAAAAGATGTCATGCTACTATTAAAAAAAAAAAAAAAAAAAAAAGAAAAGAAAAAAAAGAAAAAAAATCAACTAAACCCCACAATAACAGTGCTCACAACAAAATTAATTCTTCCCTCGCTGTTATGTCCAACATTTTTCCATTAAAACTGAAGGAATGGGACCTATCTTACAAATGCAGACTTTTAATCCCCTCACCCAAGACTCTCAAATCACTAAAGAATAAGGCACCTGTAGATGTAATGCATCTCAGCTTTAGAGATATGTTTGAGTCCAATGAATCCCATCATAAGAGAAGGGATAGCCACTGAACTGAGGCAAGGGGAAGACTCATCCTGGTTTCCATGGCTGCTCTAGGTTACAGTGGGGCCAGCACTCATTTTGCTCTAATCAGTTTCAGTCCACTGGCTGCAACGTGTTTCCTAAGGAAAAGGTGTCAATACCATTTTGTAAAGCCAAAGGCAGGCTTTGCTAAATAAATGAATACACAGAATAGTGCTGATAAGTTGCCAATTTGACTGTGCTGCTAGACAGGAGATTAGCTACTGCTTCACAAGAATTATTAAAAAATTAAAACTTTGCATATCGTGTCAGCGCCTCAGGTCTGATGGCATTTTAATACAGAAAGTCTCTAAGTAATCAGTAGGTCAAGGATGGTGGCAATACCATAGAGCAATTATTAAATAGCATGTTAGTCAAATTCAGTTTGGTAAAAATAAAAATATTATGAACCCTATTTAAGAGCATGAAAGGGGTGATTTTTTTCCACAGAACAGCTAATCTAGACATGCTCTAGTTTTATGTAGTCTTGGCAGCAATCCTCATAAACAGGACTCGCATTGTTGACACCAGAGGTCTATGGTGCAGTGGGCTGTCTGCTGGTCACCCACTGCTTTCTGCCACAGCAGCTTCTAGGATGTGATTCATCTGACCTAATTCAGCTGGCTGCTTTGCAGTTAAGATGAATAATGCCCAGAAGTGTCTGTTTCTTTCCATTTGCTGTCTGTCTGAGTTGTTTGGTGTGTGGTACTGCAAACTGGCAATACTTTGTGTACAAGAGGAATAGGAGCTTGAACTTAAGACTTCAAGTAAAGGTCTGGGTCACAGAGCCTCCCTTGAGGCTCTGTATTACAGAGGCATGAAAGCAAGATAAAGACTGGACTAAGCCTCCAGTATCCAAACCTGCTCCCCTGATGCAGTATTCCATAAAATTATATTTACTGTTCTGACTGAATCTGACCTTCCAGAGGTTTGGAAAGAGGTTTTTTGCAGAAAACTTTTTACATGTCATAAAGCATAGGCTTGCCAGCAATCATGTGAAAAACATGATCTGGCAATATTCTGGCTCTTTTCTTAGAAGCCAAACACTCTCCCATCCTCCCAAACCCCAATACATTAAAATTCACACACTGTCTTTGGGCATAATTCAGGTAGACCATGATTTTGCATGTATTCAGCAAGAGTTCTCTTCCCATTATTTATCATGATTACACCCCCTGTCAGAACTTTTCATGCAGCGTTTCTCACTTGCAAAGTGGGCTCCTCCTCTCCTTCCAAGCTCATCTCCAGTGCTGGCCATTAGTGAAAGGAATCGAGGTTTGGAAAAGACAGGGATGAGTAACTGGGGGCAGACTGACAGTACTGGAGCTTTGAGCACATCCCAGGCTCACTGAAAAGAGTGGGCAGAGCTGGAGGAGAGAAGTGGTGGTGCTAATCTTGTATCTATGATTCGTTTGGAATTGCAATGTGTTTGTTTAACATTCAGCTTATGTTTGACTTGTATGTATTGATGTTTGCATTAAATCAAGTAATTTTTCTGCACTCATGTTGTATCAACAAAGCTATATAAAGCATTTGACATCCGTAGGAAAATTCTTTGTATGCTATTATTTATCATCTTAAAACCACTAAACAGATTGGTAAAACAAGCAAACTGATTTTCAGGTATGTTACAAGCTGCAATAAATACTATTGTTATACATGTTCCATAGTTACTGGGAAATATAAAATCAGGAGAAAATTTTAAATTGCATTTTTCCAACCTTGCATCTGCCAGATAAAATCCTATGATGTAATCCCATGTGCAGAATTAGATACAACTCATTGTGAATATGCATGGTGGAATCAATCCAGGACACATAAAAGAAAAAGAGAAAAGTCTCAGTGCTGCTAGAAGAGTTTAACTAAATATTTTTCTGTTTTAGAAACTTGGATCTGCAGAAGTCCTAGGTAATAATTAACTTAGACACATTCCTTACTGCCTTGAACAATCAGAAACTGACACCCTACCGTAAGCAAGCTGGGACTGTGACCCAAGAAGTCGTGTCCCACCAGAAGATTTATATCCACCCCAACATATTTTGGCACAGAGCTGCCTCAGAAACTGGAAGAAACAAATTATGATCAAGGTTAAGCGGCTCACAGATGGTTTTCCAATGACTGACAAGTCAGATCTGTTCAAAATAAATCTGGGACCAGTCACAGTCTGTGTTTTCAGTGGTTCTGGCTGTTTCCAGTGACTGAGCTGCTGGGGGACCCAAAACAGGCTCACACCTTGCTGACTGCTGTGCATGGAGCCCGAGCATGGTCACATTACATCAGCAGTGACAAGCAACATTCCTCTTTTGAAAATGGCTAATGAACAACCCAGACAAACTACAACCACTTCAAACAAATGGCAATTGGGCTAAAGGCAGCACATGCAGAAATTTTACTTTGGAGTTTCAACAAGCCATAATTAAAGATCACCTGATCCAGACATAGCAATACTCCATGCTTATTTATTTATTATTGTACCTAATTTCTGTCAAGGATTTCTGATGAGTCATGCATCATTCTTGTTTAGATGTTGGTAAAATGATACCTGGGGAAGTTATATAGCTTTTAAAATTATTTTCAAAACTCATGCACGTTTAGAGTGACATAACTCAGTACTAACCTCCTGTCTTCCAGGAAAAGGAATCTTTCTATTTTGTAAATAAGATGGAGCTTATAGCAACTAAGTTATCCACACAAATGGTATCCTTCTAGCAGGATGTCAGATTCCACAAGCAACATTAAGGAACAAAGGAAAAAACGTATTTGACAAAGATGAAAAAGAGGAAAGGCTGTAATGAGTAAAACAATTTCATTAATTAAATTACTTGTAAGGGTTTCTTGGAAAGTTCCTTGGGCCAATTCACTTGCTACCAGAAAAATTAGTAAGGTGAAAGAGAAACTTCACTTCTAAGTCAGTTTCCACTCCAAGGAAGGCAAATTTCAGTAACAGATTTGTTAATGGAGATGTTTACTGTGTTGAAGGGCTGTGTAGGATATTTCAGCAGTCAGTTTGACAGGTCAATCTACAAACCAGAATATAATTCAAAGTCAGATTGAAATCAGCAGCAGCAAAACTTATCCTAGACATGTATTTAACTTCTCTACACATGCCTTTTAATAGAGTAGATAATTTCTCAGGTCTTTAATTTTAATGTCACTTTTATGTCGTATGCTTTTATTAGTGTAAAGGAAGCGTTGGAATAGCCACCCAATTTTCATGAGGCAGTGGTCCTAAGTAGGAGTGATGGGCTCACTGACCATTCCCAGAGCCATCTACAAGGTGACTGAGAGAGCAACAAGCACCCCTTCATCAAGGCACTGCTGGTGGTCAGAGGACACATACTGGCTGCTTTTAACTGGTCAGTGCTTCTTCCACAAAGCCTTCTGGTCACTGCCTCAGTCACAAATGGTGCTCCAAATGTGAGGATGCTTCATGATAACAAAACATGGTGGAGAAGAAGAAATACAATTTTTACTTTATCTCCTTCATCTCTTTCACATCCCACAGCAACCAAGAGACAGTGTTAGCATTTATGTCATGCAGACATCTGTATGTGGCAGCACTTTGTGTGGAGGAAGAAGGGGACCTTTCTTAGCACATTTGTGCTCCTTCATGCTCTAACCCTTCAGCAGAGCATTTTCATATTAGCTCAGTTAAATTGTCTACTATTTTTGGTAACCACACAAGCATGCACACAGTTGCTTTGCCATCTCCCATCAGCATTCAATCCCACTGCTGCACACCTCCTTCTCCCACTCATTCCTGCACTTGCCTGGGGAGCTATTTGAGCAAAGCAGCAGCTGAAACATAATCTTTTTTAATTACTAGCAACTGTGTGTGCCAGTAGAGATATATGACTGTAAACCTACGTGAACAGTGACCTCAATGCTCTTTAGCCTAAGTAGAGCTCTCTTGCAATCTCATCTATATAAATACTTGTTTTATTTTCCCCTGAGCATGACAGTGTTTCATCTCTTTTTAACTGGAGATTCATGACTTTACAAGGACTTATCTGAATCACTGGCAATCACTCTGCTAAACCCCAAAGTATGTCCCTCTGTTTTCTGCTGATATAGATGATTTTTTGAAAGCAGTTAGCATTTTGAGGAGCTTAAATGTAGGATGCTGGAAAGAGGTCTCCTCTACAAAATTTTTGCAATGGTTTCATCTATAAATCATCCCCCATAAAATGGCTGGCTGTGAGCATCATAGCATCAACTTTGGAATTACAGACTTTGTCAAGTATATAAACTTTCTCTCTTTATTATTGTGAGAAAATATTATTAATTATTGTGGGCAGAAACTAATCTGAGGATATAGGTCTCCAGTCAAAATTGTATCCATGCTTGATCTCAGCATGTTCTTTTAGTCCCTATATATTCAGTTTATGTGCAACCTAGTTTTCTCCACTGAAGGTTGTGAATAACAGATGTAACCTCATTGTCCTTACTGACTTCACTGAGCTATAATTGAACACTGCTTTTGGTATGCTCTCAACAGTGTTGCTTGTATACTGCAAGTCATCTAAGTACTAATATTGAATTTATTCCATCAAAAACTAGCCCCTAGGGGCAAAACCAAACCAGAAATAATTAAATTCATCTAGTAAACCACAGGCTCATTTGAATAACATTGCCTTCTCTTAATGCTGTGTGTACATACAGCAAGGATGGATCATTACAGCAGCCTGGCATCCACTTGAACGCCTGTGAAGCCAAGATTCTCCATTTTGGCAATGAGTGCTTTGAACAGGAGAGAGAAGAAATCTGAGTTTCTGCATGTTTTTCCCCAAGCAGAAATGCTACGTACACTATTGCCAGGTTTTTCCATGC
The DNA here is from genome assembly GCA_026413545.1 of Cichladusa arquata. NCBI lineage: Eukaryota > Metazoa > Chordata > Aves > Passeriformes > Muscicapidae > Cichladusa > Cichladusa arquata. The sequence goes on from JAOTQP010000001.1 coordinate 18,914,465, forward strand.
AGCACTTTGCTTCTGTTTTAGCTCCTTACGGATTGCACTAGTGCATTTTTATTGCTTCCAATATGTCAGAGTGAAATGACAGTAGCCTCATGTCAAACCAGTTATACATCTGATTGAAATCCATTCACATTTCACCTGCAATTCATTATTTTCTCATTTCTATGTTGTTCTCAGGATGAACCAGTTCACAGTTCACACGCTCTTTTGGAAAACACGTATCTATTACATGCCTCAGAGGTTCAAGGGCTGACCAACAATCTGTGGGACTCCACTTAATATTTCACTTAATATTTTTCCACAGCTTCTTATATGGATCTGGCCCATACATTAAGGTAGGCAGAAACCTGCAATCAGACTGCATTTTTCAAAGGCATAGTGGAAATTTGGGTCTGCATATAAAGCTCAGTGATGAATGCCTCTTCTTCTATCTTCCTTCAGCTCTTGATATAGAAAAGTTTTTGCAGTCACTTAAGGAAAAATCAGCATGTACTTGAATGTTGCAAAGTGGGATGTTTTTATTTTTAAATTTTCTCTTTTTCAGCTGTGCTACTTTGTATTTTGCATACGAATAAAAATCACGAAGAGTTACATATCACAGCTTAAATATCAAAGATGACTGTCAAATAATTCAAACAGAAGGCTCTTTATTAAAGTCACTTTACTGAACAATTTTGTATTGGAAACCAAACAAAATGAAGGAGAATACTGCTTTCTGAATCAAAGCACAGAATGTTGCTCTTCAGTTGCACATCTGCACAAGTGCTTCAATACATAACTGAGTAACTAACTCCCAACTTGGGTGCATTTGAATTTGTTTCTTCACAAAATGGAAACACGTACTCAGCTGCCATATCTCACAGAGGTAGAATATATAAAGATTTATTTAAAGGATTTAATCAAAAGACACAAAGTAAGTGATCAGCGCTATTATTTTTATCCTGCTTTAAATTCACCATATCAAAACAAGATAATGCGACTTTTCACTTACATGTCATTCAGCTTATTTCACATTTTCCATTAGTTTTTTTGTGCTTTGGATAGAGTGTGAATGCTGCCTTGGTGATAAACTTCCTGAAACTAGAAGAAGCAGCAGAAGTTGTATGCAGCGCTCCCACCACCTCCCAGAGAAACAAGGAAGTTAAACAGGAAGAATGACAGCCACTCTCTAATGGAGACCTGAGAGCATTTTTTATGGCACTTGCATTGCATAAAAATACAATTAACAAATGTCACCAACAATAATAAAGCTTTTCATAGGATGTGGATATTCACCACCTTATCACAAAACAAAGAACAATCATCAAAGAAAGAGACACATTCTTATGCATGACAGTAGTCTTATTTTATGGCACATCATTTGTATAGCTATTTATTTTAACAGCTGGTGAACAAATGACTAATATAATGCTGAATTTCTTTCACTAGATGTATATATATTTTCCACAGAGCTCTGATCCAAAGTCAAATCAAAGTTAGTCACCATCAGTATACAAATTAGTATTCCATTTTATGATAATCAAAGTTTTGACTTCCATGCTCCTACTGATGCCAAATGGCAAATCCAGGGTCTCATTTGGTTGTAGAGACAATGAACCAAAACCATTAGATGGCTAGAAATTTGACAGAAGCTGAAATCCCTGAGAGGGAGAGAACACTTCAGAACACTTCAGAAGTTAGAGACACATTCATATTTTTAAAAACATATCCACACGCAATATGATGTTTCTAGTATATAAAATGCATCAGAGGAGAGTGAGCTACTTTTGTGGTGTGAAATAAATGTTGGATGGAAGAATGAAAATGCTCTCCAGTTTCCTAATGACAATTTTACTACTCACTCCATGGAGTCCTGTTTGCTAGAGCAAACTATATAAATTACAAATATATTCTTCTAATGACATGAAATTGCTTAAAAATGGTAGAAAATTAGTTATAAAACTTTATGTCAACATCATCAGTTATCTTCAAACTTCAAATTGTTGAACTGTATTAGAAATGTTTTCAGATAATCCAACCTACTTCTCCTTAACTTTGCAGAGATGATTCATAAATGAAGTGTACCCAAATCCAGTTCTGTATCTGCCCTGCACTGTCACGATTCAGGTTTCTCCCCAAGGCAGGGTGGTAATGCCATGAGTCTTCATCATGGCAGCAACTCAAAAAGAATGTGTTTAAACTTTCCTCCTTAATCTGCTGCTTGTTGCAGATCTGCTGTGTCAGGAAAGTAGTTTCCAATACAGGATACCTCCAAATTAATTTGTACACAGCCTACGTATCTTCTTTGCCTAACCATAGTTCCATCTCCACTGCATGGTTCTTCTGTTTTTCTTATTTCTTATTGACACCTATTTTCTTTTTCTGGTACCCTCTATGTATTTTGGTGTCCTTGTATCTGAATGTTAGTTCTCTTCCTTCCCTAAGTAGCAGATAGACGTGTTAGCCCTCCCAAGATTCTGTGTGAGAACATCTTTGATATTTATGCAGTATCTCCTCATTTACAGAACCAGGTGTATCCATACTGTGTATGGCTATACACAGCAGCTGTAGAGCTGTTTGGCCAGTAAGCCTCTGAGCCTGACCTCCAGCATGGTCAGAGGCACATCCTTCAGGATGCTGCATGCTTGAATGCAATAAGACAATTACCATGTTCCCTAGGGCATCCAGGCAGGATGTCTGCAGGCAATCTGCAATCTGCCAAGCTGATAAGATACGGGCTGGAAGCAGAACATGCTATGTTGGCTGTTTTTTGTGAGGGATAGTATCTTTTACAAAAGATAATATCATCTCTTCTGTTCCTTTTCTTCAAATCTGCAGGTTGTTAAGAGATTCTGTGAGGAGATATAAATCTTCCTCTAAGCATCAGTGCCAAGATCTGTTGTTGTGTGAGGAACTCTTCTGCTTGCTTCACGCTTGTCTAGTGTGGTGATTAAGTGGAGATGTGTCCACAGGAAATGCTAACACTAAAACTTATGCTCATCAGAGTGGATGACAAAAATCTTGTTAGTCATACTGAAATGCCAAGGGAGAAATTGTGAATTCTATGGGAAATATTCAAGGCTCCTTATCCTTCCTACAGGAAAACATTGCTACCTGAGACAGGGTGAATGTGCAGATACTGCAACTGATTAATGGCAGTAACACCCTAAAAGACAGCCAGATGTGTAGCCAATAAACCAGAACTAGCTGTTGGGACTTCATTTTGCCCATTCCTTGTGGGCTTTAATTTCTTCTTGATAAGTGAGCCATGCAACATCATCTACAATACAAATGTTGCCTCCTCACAAGATCATCCCGATGTCCAAAGTGGCAATCCCCTTTAGAACTCTTCCTTGTGACATTGGCCAACTCTGCTTCTCAGCTTCTGACTCTTCTTCCACCCCTCATGCTACTCAGCTAAGGATTACTTACTAGTAACTAATGCCAAAGCTCACAACAGCCAAAAAATTTCCTTTTAATAGCTTTGATAGCTTGCATTGTTTGTTGGCTGTAGGTAGAACAGATACGTGATAAGCTTGATAAAATTTTCTACAGAAACCACCTTCTGACAAAAATTGCATTTGTCACTGAGCAGAAACTGAGGGCCAAAAGCATTTGCTTTTATTACCAAAATAAAAAAGAAATGGGGAACATTTCCTCTTTTTATTTAAAAACTACACACTAGAACTGAGCATTATTGTTTTTAGGCTAAAAACCAAAACACGTTGGACAAAGGCCAGAACACTTCAGCTGAGAACCAGCTAATGCTTCATCACTGTGGTTAGCAGATGTGACTGGATCCACACAGGGAGTGAATTTGTTCCGCAAAACTTGACATTTTTTCACAGTCACATTTCAAGCGGAAAAGAAACCCTTTGAAAGTGTGGGGATAGATTAAAAGGAAATCATCTCTTCTTTGCGGAGGAAAGCCAGGTATGCACACACAGAATGGAACTGGCAATACAGCTCTCATGGGTTTCCCTGCTCATTCTCCTCCCTGCTGCACGCAGTCTGTCAGTCTCACCGCAGAAGAGAGGGCTCAGACCTCTCAGATAATGGGCATGCAAAAAGCTGTCACTTCAAATCTTTCTTAAAAGTGTGTTAGCCTTTATAAACTGCCCCCCAGCCTGATTGAGGAATACATTTGGTAAAGGTCCAAGACTCTGCAAAATATAGTCATTCCATGTGCTCAAGAGACTTGGTCATTTAAAGGTTTACTGTGTGTGTCAATCTATAAAGAGATCAGAAATGCTTTCCACTTAACATGTCCTTCAAGATAGGAGACAGAGGGGTTCTTAAAAATTCAGGAGGTTCTTAAATTTACAAGCATTCAGTATGCCTTACATTGTTCTCCTCCTTGCACAGACTGAAATAAAAACTGATGTGTTTGTTTTTACCTCAGTCCCTGGTTTTTTTAAGATAATTTATTCATTTGGGTTAATTTTCTATCAACATGTCAGTTAGGGAGACTTTCCTACAAAATGTCCTGGATGTCTCCTGGCTCCACACCATAGAAATTTCCAAACCTGCCCAAGCCCTGTCCCCTCCCTGTACAAGGGAAATTTGTCCCCACAGCCCAGAAGTTCGTGCTGTAACCTGCTCATTCTTTGGCTAATGGAGGAATAGAATGGCACAGCAGAGCCACAGCAGTGAAATTGTAGTCCCATCTGAATGGCACTACTCTAGGAACATGGATCTGCTGTCACTTATTTTACCTTACTACTTGGCAATAATTTTTTTTTTCCCCTCTCTTCATCCTTTATTCCTCTCCTCTCCACATGTCATGTCAAACAGTAGTTTTTCTTTTAGCAGTGGCTTCACTCAGAAACAGTATGGAATTCCTGTTCCCATGAGTCTGGGGCCGTGGATGTGGCTTGAGCTCTGTGTGTTGCCAGGCTGGGAGAGCTCCATCACTGAGGGGGCAAAACTCTGACCATAGCTGGGTTGCCATTTGGCATTGCCAGTGACCAAAACACACAGGGTAGGTAGAAGTGAAGCCACGTGGCTCACCAGGGGCTGATGTCCTTGAATGGCCCCACACTCAGCAGCTGCCTGGCAGTAATGTGTAGCTGCTGCAAGTGCTCCAGTTTAACAGACCATCAATCTGCCTGTTTCACGTGTGCTGTTTAGCAACTAGCAACACTGATGGTGCCAACAACTACGTAAGGGTAAAAATTTGGTAAAGGAGCATAAATGTTACCCTTTCGCTAAAAAAAAGTGATTTGTCTCTGGGCAAAGGGGTCTATTGCAGTGTGTGCAGAGTTTGTTATATTCAATTCCTAAGTCTCTCCCCTGCTCCAAGTTGCAGCATCAGTGGGGTGTCAGGGGAGCTCCTGGGCTCACTCTGAGGTATGTTGTCCCTCAGGAACACTGCCAGCTGCCATGTGCTGGAGTGATGAACAGGTCCTATCAAAGCCGTTTTCAGAGCTTCTTTGGGGTTTGACATGTTTCTCTATCATCAAGAGCCATACACCATGTTGCCCAACAGGTCTTTCTTCCTTATCTCTTTCAAAAGCAGTTCAAAGCCTACACTCACAGCTACAAGGTACTCATGAGTGAGCCTCTCAGGTGTCTCAACCCTAGCAGATCCCCCATGGGATAAACTGATGCTGCACCATAAAGGTGGCAGAGGTTGTAAGTACAGCACAGGCAGGCAGAGGAGCCAGCCTTGATATTTGGAGAGACTGTAATCCCAATCCCAACAGTTTAGAAAGGCTGTTGAAAGATCCACGTTATCACTTGGCAAAACATCCAGACTGTCCAGACTGATGCTCACTAAGGTTTAACAGACTTAAAGCAGAACCATCTTTGAAATGCACTGTTAAACCTTCTCATTTCTTTTTATTTCACTCTGGGAAATGGATTTAGAATAAGCCAGATCCCTCTTAAGTAGTCCAAGTGCTACTCCATTAGTGGGACAATCCAATGGCCAGCGAGGGAGCCCCCTCCATCGCACAGTGCTGAGAGGACAGCTGCATTACAGCTCATCCTGTCAGCTCTACCACCCATGATTTATGGATTTCTCTTGCCACCAGAATTAGCTGCTTTGTGTGCCCTCCTTAGACATTAAAAACTCATGCATTTTTCTAATTATATCATTTGAGTTTTACATTTTCCACCGCTATTTTAAAACTGCAGTCTTTTCTAGCATGTAAAACTACATTAAAAAAATATGTTTGCTGCTTCTTTCAAAAATTTTAGAATATTGATCATTTTTAATGAGCTTCATTGTAAAGCAGCCTTGTGATTTATCAAGGACACTGTAAATGCATGGCTGTGATGATGTTGACCCAGCAAAAATGTTTTCACTTCTTTGAAACCTGTAGTTCTGGCATGCTCTAGGAAAATAGTCTCTGGTTTTTTACAAACACTCTCTCACACAACATGCTGTAGTAGTAGTCATAACCTGTTTTAATTTTTTAACTGATGTCACAAGCTGGACCTGAAAGAGAAGGTTTTGGATTGAATTTTTGGTTTTGAATTTTTTGTGTCTGAATTTTTTGTGTTGAAGATCTGATATTTAGTTTGGGGTTTGGTGGGGGGAATGGTTTGTGTAGGACTTTAATCTTTTTGGGTAACGGGCCAAAGTAGCGCAATGTGCAATAATGGTTCTGGCATATATTCAGTGATCATGGCAGAATTTATTTCACCTCTCAGTATGTAGGAATATATTCCAGTGTGTAAGGAGTGTTCATTATTTTAAGCTTGACTCAGTACAAATATATATATTTAAAAAAGGAATATAACTAGATCAGCCCACACAAAACCATGAAGCCAGATGTCTTTTTTTTGCCTCAAATTCAAGTAAATCCTTTATAAACTGATGTGGAGAAAAAGCTGAAAGGGAAGATTTAATTATATGCTACAATCAAGAAGGCATTTTACATCCCAATTGGCAGAGCTCTTACTGTGTATTTTAAGCAAGATGAAGATGACAGAAGAAAGCAGAGAAAAAAAAAACAGTTTCTATACTAGTTCTCTGGTGCAAGGAACAGCTTGATCTTATTTATTGCAGAGTTTTTGCAAGTTCTGATATTTAAAGCCTGTCCTGTAACATCCAGGAACAAACACTAAGGAACCTTAACTGTATTAGGATGAATTATAAATTAATTTTCTGGAGTCATAGCCATGGCTCCTAGAGGGATATTAACATATATGCCATTTCTTTTGGCACCTAATGAGTCTCTGGTAGGTTTTTCATAATTAATCTTCAGAAAAATGAATAAGGATTAGGAGGGAGGGAAAATTCTTTCAGCATTCTCTTTATAACTTCATGCATCTTTACCTGAAACAAGTAGAATATTATAATTTTCTTCCTTAATTAATTTGCTTTGAGAACTGCCAGATTTCTCTATCAGCTTTTTTTACTATATCAAAACTGCAAAGTGTCAGGATCCAGAATTAATGCTCAACTCTCATAAAAATTGTATTTCGTAGGTATAGACCTCTTAACTTCCCTCCCCTTCTAAACAGAAGACTGATCTTAATAATCAGGTTTTTATGCCCCAGTACATTTACTCTAAAAATTGAATATCCTGTTCTCGATTAGAAAATAGGATTCAGTAACAAGCTTTTTAAGTATAGTTGCCAATAGGCAATAGGTTTCACAGACTTTGGACAGTAGGTTTCTCACAAAGGCATTCTCTGCTCATTTCTTTAAGCTTTTCTGCAAGCAGAATGAGCAATAAACCTAATCATAACTATTAGCTTTGTGTATAAACAGTTTGCAATATTGGGTACTAAAAAATACTGAAGCATTTGCTTGCCACATCTAGTAAATTGCAATGTAAATACAAAACATTAAACTTGAGATTTCTTTGATAAGAGCCTAGAGTAGAAAGGGTAATAGTGCTTTTGGGGATAAGAATAATCTCTGAAGAGGGGAACTGTGAAAGTTTCCCAGCCTGTACTAGTAAATAGAATTGCACATCTATTGAATGTGATTAATGAAGTGTAATGATTGCATAGTTACACACCGGAAGAGCAATCAAAATTACCATTGTTAACTTCAGCAGAGTTTTGCTCCTATAGTACCAAGTACCAGGTATTTGTTAACTGCTAGCAGGCATTTGAACTGATTTAAAAGGGCCAAGAAAAACTGAACCTTTAGAATTTAAATTTTCAGCCAGGATTCCTAATTCTCTATAACTGCTAAATACCTAAGACTTTACTTTATATTATTTACATGGCAATCATAAATATTTCTCTAAACAGAGTTGCTAGAATGCAGAGTGACATTTTACTTCTCTTCCTATCAGAGTTAAATCAGGTGGACCTTCAGGAACAAGATCTTGCTCTTCTTTGGGCTTCCCACTCACTGGCCTGGCTCATTTTGCTGTTGTGGGATGCCAGACCTCAAAGTACAGCCGACTGAAGTCCCACTGCTAAATATTGCTAAGAGCTGAAGTCCTCCTCAGAAATCTACCATCATGGATAGTCATCTATTGCTTTACAGTTTAAGAAACACTTTGTTATGTAAGCAAAACAGAGTGGGGGTTTTTTAAGAGAAACATCTAAACAAGGAACATTTCTGCCATATCCAAAACAAGATTTAGAAAATTAGTCAAAAATAAAGCAATGTAAATAGAAAAATCCTTTCATTAATACTTGCTAAAATCAGAAAGACTCTTGGACAAATGTCTCCCAATGCTATTATAACTCTCTTGCTCTTCCTGTTGGAATCCACTGGTGGCCAGACGGTGTCTTCTTTTCACATGAAGTGGTGTGATTTCTTTCACAAACCTGAACTATTTGCTAATAAAACTGGGTTTCACCCCAGAGAATGATACTATTTTGCTGCTATACATCTTTGTGAATGAGTTACTAAATCTGAAGAATTCTGTAATGTTCAACTGGCAAAAAAAGTGACGGCTAACCATATGCCTAGAAAACATTACCCAAATAGTTGAGGACTCTGTGGATTGGAAAGCATTCTCAGTTTTTCAGTTAAGAATATTTTTCATTACACTGTCATGTGTTGGCAGATTTGCATATCTGTGTGCAAAGAAGCTGACAATTTTATCTCTCTGCAACATAGGTGTCCCCAGGTAGGTGTTGCTTGTCTAAAGTCCAAATAAAAGCAATGGAGATGTTGTTCCCGTGGTCTGAATAGCTGTTTTTCTTACCCAATATTCACTGACTGGCTCTCTAAAACTCCACTGATGCTAATGGGAGCTGAGATATCTGTGTAACTCGTGGCACACCTAGATGCTGGAAGTATAAAACACACTGGGAGAACTGAAGGCTCAAACAGCAAACCTCAGCCCCAATGTTCTTCAGCTCTGACAGTTTGTAACTCTCCCTCACCAAATATCAGCAAGCAGCTCCCTTCAGAACTGTAAGGCTTGGAACACTCACTAAGGAGCTGCAACACTGTGCTTCAAAGGCCAAATATCCAGTTAGCTGTGAGTCACATCCCATATATTGATCTCATGCCATCTGGAAGCACAAGCTCAAATAAGCACCATCTCCCGTTGTGTAACTTCAACAGAGTCAAACTGTCAAGGTATTTCAAGTCTCTGAAAGTGTTACTGGGAAGAATACTTGCTGGCCACAGGTAGGAGGGTACAGTAAAAAATAAGAATTTGTTATGATATTGGACAAAATAGAACCAGGGCAGAATAAGCACCCTTAGGATAATAGATGATAAAAGTAAAGGAAAAAGGGGTCAAGAACAGTCAATAGCTGGAACAGAGGATTGGGCACATAGCCATTCTGGTGGATTTGGGCCAGATATAGCCTGAGGCTGTACTTAAGCAGCTCTGAGTTGGAATGTTTAGATGTTAGTTTGAATGGCTATAAAAGTTTAATTAATGTCTGAGGGGCTTGGGGAGACAGATGAGCAGAGAATTAACATCCAAAAATTGCTTCCCACAATGAAACTCTATCAGTTTCTCATAAAACTTACAAATGCAAAGAGAAATATATGAGAATGTTTTCTTTTGTTACTATAGAACCTTTGAAGAATTCCTTCATAAGGCTCAGAATTATTACTACAGCTGTAATTATTTCCTTTCTAAACTAAGAGGCTTATTTGTAAATGCCTTCAGTTTCAAAATACTGCGGGCAGAAAGAAAAAAACCCAAATCCATACATTTGTGTCTTTATTGCACACAGAAGACAGAAGGTGCATTTCCCTGACACTATGTACCTTAGTGTGCCAAACTCAGTTGCAAAAAAGCTGAAGTATGTGAGGATGTATTTTGTAGCTGCACAAAACCTTATCAGTCTTGGTGCCTTGGACATGTATTGATCACGCTCTGTGACGAGGCAGAGTTTTCCCCTGCAGTATAGAGTTGCATACCTAACTGTGCATGGCATTTCTGCCTTCCTGCTGCAGCGTTCAGCACTAATTAGTCCCAGATGCGTTGGATTGTACCCTTAGATCATTAACATGTTTTGGTAAGCTAAACATTTAATTTGCATTGTTATGTATGGTATTATGAGCACATTCAGTACATGATACAATGCTTGGAAACATACCCATATATGCAAAAAGTGAGTAAAAAATGCAACTCTTTGCTTGTGCACATCCTCTTTTTGGGTCCTGAAGCAGATATTTACTAAACACCCTTGGTTCTGAATGCTGATTTTTTTTTTCCATAGCTCAGTGAATCCACACATCCCCCACCTTTGATCAGACTCTGTAAGCACCATCAGCCAGGCTCTCTTTTTCCTTCCAAAGCAGAAAGTTCTCTTCACCACCCGAAATAACACTGTCCCCTTAATTTGGCAAAATAATCAGGACAGGGAATATTCCATTTTGTATCACAATGAGTTTGTAAGACTGGCAGAGCTTTTTGCCCTTCATGTTGGATAGAAGCAGGAGTGCTGTGCTACTGAAAAGTGGAGATTTACTGTTTTCCCAGAGTATTCGCAGGTATTTATTTTTCCTTCATCTGTCCCCCAGGACTCCCTGTAGGTAGCTGGCCAGCCAGCTTAGTTACTGTTGAAGTGATTATTTAATGTTGTGAGAATGTGTTTATTGTGTGGTTAATGATGGCAGAAATGTAGAGCCTTGGATGGATGCCTCTTTTTTCTTCCCTAAATCTAAGCAAATGCATGAAAATCAGCCTTCCTCATTTCTCTCAGTTACTAAAAGCAACTGGAGCCCAGGGAATTTAATTGGACTTCCATATTAAAGGCACATATTTTCACCTTTGCTAAACCTTTGTGCATTTTCTTTCTGGTACAGAACTGTAGACTCAGCTTAGATAGGTTTACTTGGAAACCATGTTTGAAAAATCAAACTCACATATTTTTTTTCTCTAAAATGCCTACAAAGAGACACACTTAAATGACCAGCATTTTTGAACAAGCATGCTTAGATATTAGGTAAGTTATTTTTAAAATGTCTGAATGAGGAGTTCTGATTTTCATGGATGTTAGTCACCATATCCAATGGAATTCACTAGGGTTGTGTATTTTTCTGCAGTTCAGAGAATTAGTCCTTTCCACACAAGAGACCAATATTTAGGCTTGAAAATGTGGATGATATTATCAGGAATATGGACACGCAATTCTAAAGACATCTGTTTAGAGACTTGTAATGAAGGAGGAAGCCAAGAGAGCATTACTGGACTGCTGTGGCAATGGGTGTGTTACACTGTGATAGCACAGCACCAGCTCTTGATTCCTGTACAATAAGCTTATGTGCAAACACCTCCACATCAACATGTATGTAAGGAACCTTGGGCTTGCTGATAATCTGGAAAACAAAGTTCGTAAGAGCAGCTGGAAATAATCCTTCCCCATCTGTAACTGGAGCACTCCTTGAGCTATGCAAATGTAAAACAAAGTTTCTGTCATCTCTGTGTTAGGAACAGGAAGCACCAGCCCTCTGAACTTCCCAAGGCTTGAGCTTTTCAAACATAGCTCATTTGCAAGGGAATACATGATGAATAAGATTTGAGTGCTGCTCACAGAATATGTATGAGAATCACAATGGTAATTTTTACTTTTTCCCATACAATTGCTTTGGGGTCTTTTCTGCTCCTAATTAGAAGTCTGTACACAAATGAAGATACCTACAGATTTTTGAACGTGATTTGAAAGAACAGAGTCTACAAAACAACAAAACTAAGGAATGAAAAATCGTGACCTCTAAAGAACAATGCACTAAGGATGTTCATTTCTCAAAAGGGAACTGGTGGCAGTGTGGCATTTTAGGAATCTCTTTCCCAGTATAGAACAGTGGAGTCTGCAGGGCAATGGGAGTGTTGAAATTATCTGCTTGGTGCCAGCTCCAGCCTCCTCATCAAATAAATGCTTTTGGTCACCAAAAATTTTTAATGCTGCTGCTTTTGATGATTTCTTCATCATTTACCTACTCCTTACCTTTGCAGGGATGATTTTTAGGAAGACGCAGTGTCTGCAAGAATATCTTAAGGTCTTTCAGCTGTTTCTTCTGTGACATGAGTGATCAGTTTTCAGGACCTTTGCTTTAACTGGAGGCACCACGGCTATAAACCACTGGCTCCTTATCTCTGCCCAAGACAGGGCTACATTGCCCATTATAAATCCTGCCAGCATTGTTAGAGAACATACTGCGGAAAGAACCCTCTGAATCTGCTTCTGAGGCAAAAAAGTAACATCTGCTCATTTCTAGTGTCGTCTGGTATCCTTGCAATGAACCAATTCATTATTAATGATATTATATTTATAGCCAATTCAATGGAAATCAATTCATTACGCTGAGAAGTTCTGCATGGCCATCCCTGAAGCCTTATCCTACTCATTAATTAAAGTCAGGTTTTGTCACTAATTACACTAGGAGCATGCTCTAAAGAGAATTATGTATAAACCCTGGCCATTGCAGACTATAGATTAAACACAGAAGAATGAAAAACCGCCAGAACTACTGAAGTTATATTTAAATTCAAGTTTCATCTGTACCAACTCCGGAGAACTTTTTGTCTGTTCCCTGTACACCAGTAGCTACAGAAGTGGTAAAAATGCCTTTTAGTCTGAAGAACCCCAAAAAGCTTTACAATCAGAAATCACTTGAACACTGTCCTGAAATGCAGTCTTCTTTGTGCTGAGAGGGAGCAGCTGCTCAGCTATGCACTTCAACACCAGCACACAGCAATTTCACAGTACACAATATCAATTCTGACTGACTGAAACCACAAGGACGAATTTATGCCAAAATAATGTGGCTGCCCAGAGTTCTGCTCCCCATCGAAACTCTCACAAAGACCTGCCAACAGAAAACTAATCACTACTTTTCTTTTTTCCCTATGCTTTCCTCCAAAGTAGAAGTGGGCTGCAGCTGCAGTATGCTGCAGCACAGATCCTTTCTGCTTCATGTTTTGCTTAAAAGGAAGATGTGCAAAATTATCAAGTGCAAACAGTAAAGGTTTCACATGTGCAGGGTGGCCACTGCAGAAAGTTGTTAACAGAGCTCTACAAAGAACTCAAACATCAGTAGTCTATACATTTATTCCATGCTTATATTTTTGTGCTTTCTCACAATTGAAGCACATTTTCCAGTAAGCTTGTATTTCCTCAGGTAGAGAAAGTATTAGTGACTTGCAATTTGTCTTTCTTCATTTTACAGCAACATTGCAGACCAACATAACCCTCTCTGCTTGCCTTAGATCAAACTACTCTAGGTATCCTCAAGAATGGGAAAAATCTTTGTGATTCAAAGAATCATACACACTTGATTAAAACGTGAGAAGTATCTGTTGTAAAGATGCATTGAGTTGACATGATTATTTTTTGTGTACAGACACAATCTACATTAGTTTTAGAACTCCAAGTATAACCTTTGCTCATATGCCATTACTCACTCTCTCAGTGGTTTACTCTTTATGAACATCCCAGAGGCACTGACAGCACAACTGCTTAAGAATCTCCTTGTGCTGTGCAAGCAGGTATATGGTACATTTTCAGGATAAAGGATTGAACTGTCACCATCAAAATACAAGAGTTGGGTATGGTTCTTGTAAGCTCCATCAAGCTATGAAGGACAGGTGTTACAGATTGCCATGCTTTTACACAACAGCATTAAATAGTCAAAGCTCATTGAAATTAAATGTATTTGAGTCTGTCCATACAGGAAAAGAAAGTTATTTCACCCCATTACATCTGGAAGAATAAATCTTAATTATGCTGTTGGCATGAAGTTACAGAATAATGCATAGCTCAGAAAGACTTTCTAAGTTTTGAAAAAATATTTTCTTCTTTTAGCATAGCAATGCTTTTCTAATATCAGTAATAACTAATTTCTTTATAATGATGTCACAGTTATCTTACAGACCTTTTAAACTGCAGTCTTTAGCTGTGTTGATTACTTTAACCTACGTTAACATTCAATATTCATGGAAATAAAAGGAGTTTATGTCCTTCAGATAATTTTTATTGCTGTACAGCAGTCCCAGAATGCTTTTAATTCAGCTACCTTAATACTAAAATGGTACCTACTCCTTAGTTATAGGTACAAACACATGTGGAAAGTCTAGAATCATGGAACCAGAGAATAGTTTGGGTTGGAAAGGATGTTTAAAGATCATTTAGTCCACTCTCTTTCCATGGGTACAGACATATTTTACTAGATTGCTCTAGCTGCATTCTCCCTGGCCTGGAACACTTCTGGTGTTGGGACATCCACAGTTTTTCTGGGCACAGTTTTTCTAAACCTACCATCTTTCAGTTTAAAACCTTTACCCCCTTTGTCCTGACAATACATGACCTGATAAAAAGTCCCTATATTCTTATCACCTCTCTTTATACATTAGTATAGTGCAAAAAATCTCCCCAGATCTTCTCTTCTCCAGGCACCCCCAAGTCTCTCTGCATTTCTATACAGAGGATCATCTTCATGGTCCTCCTCTGGATCTGCTCCAACAGATTGATATCTTGAGCTGGACACAGCACTCCAGGTGGGTTCTCAAGAGCAGAGCACAGGGACACAGCCATCTCCCTCAGCCTGCTGGCCATGCAGACCAGGGTGTGGTTGGGTTTCTGGGCTGCAAGCACACATTGCCAGCTCATGTCCAATTTTTCTCTTGCTACTACTCCTAAGTCCTTTTCCAGGGGGCTTTTATCAATTCTTTAATCTCTTAGCCTGTATGGATACTGCGGATTCCCCAACTTAGTTGTAGGATCTTGTACTAGACCTTGAAGTTCCCATGGGCCCACTCCTTAAGCCTGCCAAGGCCCCACAGGATGGTATCCCACCCTTCAGGCATGTCAGCTGCCCCATTCAGGTTGGGGTCAGCTGCAAACCCACTGAGGGTGCACTCAGTCCAAGTATAATACAAAGTGGATGATTATTCTGTTGCAAAGCAAGCACATACTCTGAACTGAAATGTCATAGGTCAAACAGGTCTTCCAGATTCCAAAAAACATCAAATATCTTGTTAAAAACATAATTGAACTGGTAGCAGAAACTGCTCTGTAAAATGTCAGGGGGTATATAGAATATTCAATATAGAATAGGGTGTATAGAATATTCTATATAGAATAGAGTGTATAGAATATTCTGGCCTATTTGGTGTGAAAAAGAGAAAAATAAATCTGGAATATTGCATGGATGTGTAGAGCTCACTGCAATGGATCTGCAAACTGCAAATAGTAACAGTTGCTGATTGATTATGGTTTTAATTGCCAGGCTCCATATGTCAACTGACCTTTATTAGCTTTATGTTGTAGCTTTTATTTCCATTAGAAACCACTAATAGAACATAATACCATCTTTTTGTAATTTGCAATTTGATTAGTGTCTATTTAATAATAGATTTGTCAAGAACATTAGGAAGTGGATTGTAAAATTTCCTGCAGGAGAGGTAGGCCAAAAGGTCTAAAGAAGAGATGATAAAAAAGGCACTATGTGGAAATAATTGGGTATCATAGACTTCTTGTAATCATTTTGAGAAATGTGGGAGTAAAGAATGGCCACAAGATTGCCTCTTTCTTCCAGAGTTCTCAGAAGTTCTCACTTCTTCTGGGAGGAAGAAGTGCTGAGAGCTAACATCCCTCAATCCACAGCGTTATACACAGCTTACCAGGAACACCTGCGAATTTTCTGGGCATAGCTGACAGCTTCCAGAAGAAAGTCTGGATTGTTTTATTCCCTAAAACTCAGTGAAGTTGTACTGGCTCTAACCAAGCAAGGAGAATAAAGCCGGTCTGACAGGTTGGGTGAAGTTCAATCTTTGCATTAAGATGGCAAAAAGAGATGGCAGCATTTGCTGAGCACTGGTATGACATGCTCTGACCTCAAGACTATTTTGAGATTACTCTGACTCAATTGAAACAAGTGTAAACAATGTGTAAACATTGTATAAACAATGAAGTAAAGTACAATGAATTTAGGGCTTTACAAATTCTAAAACAAAGGTAGAGATAAAACAGAGGTAAACATATCCAGGTGGTGATTTCACTGCTTTTTAAAAACTGTTCTAATCTTATTTCAGAGGCAGAATCTCTTCCTGGCAGATTCATCATTTCATCATCCACATTCATGCCTGTGTAGATGAAAAGTCCCCATCTTAGTCTGTTCTTGCCAAAAATTATCATGGCATTTTCAATTTTCATCTGTTCTCCATAGATACTGACTATCATTTTTATCCTTAGCCAAGCTTAAATGCTATGTATACAAGGACTTGCTATAAGAGCCCGAGAGCCCGTTGCAGCTGTTCTATCTTAAATCTAAATTGATGCTGAACTTGCAGAGTGTGCACCCTAGAGTCTGATGTTCCCTCAACATTCAACACTTCCAGGAATGGGGCATCTACCGTCCCTGTGAGCAATCTACTGCAGTGTTTCACCACTCTCCTTTTCTGCCTTATCTCTGATCTAAATTGACCTTTTAAGTTAAAACCATTATCCCTTGTCCTATTGCAACAGTCCACACTAATGTGTCTGTCCCTACCATTCTTGTAGTCTCCCTAGAAATACTGAAAAGCTGCTGTGAATGTTAACATGTTGACCAAAATGTGTTAAAAAGGCCTGCCTGGCCATTATAAAATGACAGATTACTGACTCTCTTCTGTCCAAACTGTCCATGTTGTACCCAATTGAGATACACATTTTCTGCTGTCCACCAGAAAAGGAACAAATTCTTGCTTTGGTTTTTTTCTTGGGATAATTAGTTTGGATTTGCTCTGGATTTTCAGGGGAAAGGTAGGGTTAAATTTGCTTTCATTGAATAATTTCTATTAACTCTTTTCATAGGCTTGCTGGAAATACAGCACTAATTTTGAAGAAAAAATCTAAAATTAAAAAAAAAAAAGGGGAGGAGCGTTGTCATGGATGAGAGCAAAAAAGTCATTTTGTCCAAAGTTGTTTCATGCATGTATTTTACTGCTGTGCTATGCCTTCCATTGTGGAGACTATATTGATAATCCAGGGGAATGTCTTCTCCTTTATTAATGCAACACACAACTATCTGCCTATTTAAATCTGAATACATGCAAATGCCTAAATATTTCACAGGTCTGAGCTATGTCATTCTTTCTCAATCACAAACATATGTTGTGTATATTTAGTCGCTTTCTTCAAAAAAGGGCCTTCATTTTCTTCAGGTTAAAGAAAAAATCTGTTTCCCTTTTTCCAGCATTATATCTAGTCAAGGAGAGAAAGCTGTTCTAGAATTGGTGTTGTAATTGCCTCAAAACACACCATGCTGTGCAAATTATAAGGAGAAGAACTACGAAAGCCAAGGATACAAATTAGTAGACAAGAAAAACCCTGTATTATTTTCAGCAAGCACTTCTGAAACATCACTGTTTCTTTCTACAGACTGCTAAAAAATGAAATAATCTCAGCCAGTTATGGTTTCTTGTAAATGACTTTAAAAATATGAAAAAGCCTAAAGCAGTCATTTTGTTATGTCTGTTTACACTGTAGTCCAGCAGATTTTAGCAAGTGCAGCATAACTCCATATTCACCTTAACTTAGCATAACTTTTTAATCTGTGAGGATAAATAGAAGATCTAACAGTGATTTAACGGCAGGTGTGGTTGAGACATATTAAAAAAGCCTGAAATAGACATTTTAAGGGTACCTTAAAAAAATTAATAAAATCTTTGTTCAGTAAAGGAACCCCTTTAAAGTGCTTGACTTTTAACTACCTGAAATCACAGAAACATGTGAACTGCATGTAAACTAGTAAAAAATAATGGGAAATGAATTGCTCCTTATTATGACAAATAGCTTGAACCAGCTTTGCTCCTGTTGTATGGCAACAGCATTTAAATTATCTTGTCATTTATTAATGATTATTTATTAAGAGAATGGGAGAGTGTAATGTCATTTCATTGTATTTAATCTATCGTGTCACTTAGCTCCATTACAAAGAATTCCTTCAAATCCAACCAACACAGCTGCTTCCCCTCTCACTCACCCCTAGCAGGGTATTGGGAAATAACTGTTCTAAAAATGGTGTCCTAGAGTTTACTCCTTCACCCCTTCGGTTGCTTAGCAGAGTAATGTAATATACTAATCTGTTTGGGATTAAATTATTTGGGGTAACACACACACACATACACACATACACACACACATATTCATAGTTCGGG
>JAOTQP010000001.1:18932977-18974714 GCA_026413545.1 Cichladusa arquata
CACCCTCCCCCCCGCCCCTTTACCTCAAAACTGAAATTGTTCCACAAGCTTTTCTTTAAAAGGAAAATTTACTTTTAAATTCTGAGTGCAATTATAAAAGTCTCAGGACAAGCTCTTTTCATGCTTACCATCTACAATAGATTTCTATACTTCTAATATAGATTCAGCATGAAATGTAAAGGAGAGACACACCACTGACTTAATGGCTTAATGATGGTCTTCCAAGGACTGACATCCATTTTCCACAGCATCTACTACATCATTAGCCATGACTGACAAGTTATAAGAGATAACATACTAAAGGAGTTTACAGGAACACAGGGAATGCATTGCAGTTACTTAAGACTTTCTGAGAGAGACACAACAGACCCATAGTGGGAGATGACACCAAGTTCCAGGCTCCTCATTTGCAAAACAGGCATTCAGAGTTAGTCCTGGTAGAATTCCACATCTCAATGAAGCCATGAAATGATGGCATGGATTTAAGAGCATGCAGTGAACAGCAACCTCTTCCTCCTTGGAAAAGGTGTGATGGTTTTATTACCCGTAATGGGCATCCTTAACTTGCTCTTGTCAGACAATTTAATCAACATTTGAATAAACACACTGATGATGCAAGGGAAGTAAAAAATAAAGACAGTTTTCAGCTGGAGGTAAGCCCTGTTTTTCTTAAAATACCTGCATAATCCTTACTGGTCAGACCACTATACAATTTGTAGCTGTTGACAAGTCAAAAGATGCAAGCAACTAGCGTGCTCCATTCCCTAGAGTAGGGGACACCATTCCCTGCTGGTGGGGAAAATGAGAAAAAGGCCATCATTCCCTACTGATGACCCTTTTGCCCTTGCCCTTGTCTTAGGAGCTGCCTTGGTACAAATCTCTGCCATGTACATCTCTGTCTGCACCCCTGTGTAACCCTGTGTTTCATGCAGTGTTGCAAGAATTAACGTGGTTACCCCAGGACCATCATATCTTATATTTCAGTTTCTATGCTGACTTCCAAGGAATAAAACAGCTCAGGATGCAAGATACCTGTCTTTACCTACAAGGCTCGAATTGAAAATGTCTCTAACATTCCTAGTATTATATGATGAGGAATATACCTATATGTCTGGCCCTCAAATCCATGGAAATTACTCATTGCAAAGATAAAGATCTGAGAAGGTTCTCAGAAGACAAGAAAAGATGAATCCAAAGTGTCAAACATACACCCACAGATAACCACAAACTGCTTTTATAACTAAATCATTCTTGACTTTGCCTTCATTGACAAAGCTGTATCAAATACATAGTTATGTATTAAAACTCCACTAAATATGTGGCTGGGAAGCAAGAGAAGAGGGGAAAAAAGCCATATCAGAAGTTGCATTAAACTATTTTAAATATTTAATTAGTGAACCTCATCATTGAAGCGACAATTTATAAGAAAGGATGTAATTGTAGAATACTTAATCTATCAATATTAATCTAGAGAATATTTCATAATTATAAATAAATACAATTATGAATCATATATAATTTAAATAAAATTATAACTAATTCTAAAATCATAATAATACTTCTAGATAGCATTTAATCTTTTTTTTTCATTACATTAAAAATTACTGCTAATACACCACAAGCAAACTGTGAAATAAGCCGTTAACATTATAACTTTGATTAAAACAAAACTTAGGTTTGCTTAAAGGCTAATCAAAGCTGTCTGATAAGGATCATATATTTAAATATCAAGAGTTATGGTAACATTTAAGTAGGTTGTTACTGCCTTTTGTAAAATTTATTTTCATTCAATTAACTCACATCAGCTCTTTTCTGATTTCTGCTTGTCACTTTAAAAAATAAATAAACCCACAAAAATTGCAAGATATGTCAATTGTTCTAATTAATTACTTTATACAATATTGCACTATAAATACAGCTCCTTTTTTCCACACACCTTTTAAAATAGCTTCTTCTATGGTGGAAAGCAAGTGAACTCAGTAATTTGTGTCTGATTTGATATTCTCACACATACACATAAACATATGAATTGCATTAAATTGGAATCTGAATTAAACAACATCAGTCCTACTGAAGGGCCTGCTGGGAGGTGTCAGAGCAGGGCAGATTTGCCTGTCAGTCAGCAGAGCTGGTTTGCAGGTGGACTGTTGATCTGCTCAGGAGCAGCTCTGATGGTGAGTAGTAGGTGACAGTACAAGGAAATGTAAAAGCCTATCATGGAGAGCTACTTATCTGTCAAGTCACTTGGGCTCCCTGCTTTTGCCCTCAGCTGCCTCTATTTCCCTCCACATTCCAGCAAGGATCCCAAATACCCTATATTCCTTGATACTTTCTAAATCTTACTTCAAACAGCAAATCCCAGTCTTAGATTTCCACTTTTCACTGTTGCACAGCTGCCTTCGGAGACCTTGTGGGTTAAGACCAACCCCCCCAAACAGGTAATCTCCACCTAGACCTAAGGGGTTTCTGAATCTGAGAATTAACAAACCCCTCATGGAGTTCCAAAGTCCCCCTTCTTTAGACTGCAGTTATTCACAAGGAATATATATATGTATAATGTGTAGGTGAGATGGCTACATGAAATATTCCTACATGAAGATCTTGATGGAGTTTTCTCTTTTTCTCTTGCAGTTTAAAATAAAAATATAGTCCCTGCCTGTTTGATTGAATTTCTACTGAAGTTTCTTGAAAACAAAGATCAGGAGGTCAGTGAAGCAGAACTCTTCCATTTCTGAGGTTCAGGTCCTGGTGAGGCTGCCATGCCCTCAGGAGTTCCTGTTACACTGCCCTGCCCAGGCTATGCTAGAGTGGTCAGAAGTGAATTGTTTCCCTGGGAGAGAAGGCAGGAATGTGAGCCTGGCAAAGAGACACAGGTGTAATGATTACATCCCACTTTCTCTCCTTCGTGGTCACATTCTTGAGTGCTCAGCACTGGCCCATAGGTGAGATGAAGGGTTTGTGGTGTTCTCCCTTCTCCCACCAGCAAAGTGCAGTCAAATGGGTGCTCATGAGCAATCTCTTTGGAAGAGCATCCAGTTGGCACACTGAGAAGTTGTCCTTAAGACAACTCTCATATCTGCCCCCACTCTCAGCACGCTGTGAACCAGTTTGAAACATGCATGGGTTCAAAATGCAAATTGATGTACAAACATTTGACTGTAGGCTCAAAAGATAGGAATGCCTGATTTCTAGCTTTCACAGCTTTATAGTGATTTCAGATGAAGCAGAGCTAAATATTCTCAGTAGAGATGCAAAAGCTTTACGTGATCAATATTGCTGGATCCATTATACAGATAAGAAAACAACAGAAAAGGAATTTGTAAAAATACTTTCCTACACCAAAACCCTGAGCTAAGATGCGCTCAGCTTGTTTCAAAGGAATTATTTTGTGTTTCCCCCTGAAATAACCAGGCAGCATTTTTAAATGTTCCTCCTAAATAAATGTAAAGTAAATTAAATAAAAATCAGAAATGGGACTCTAAATTGGGACACCAAATTCCAGTCCCTTTCTGAAAGTCCTGGCACGTGACTATTAAGAGATCATCCAGAAGATCAGTGGCTAAACTGTGACTTGATTCCTCATTCTTGCTGTAACTCTACTAACCTATTAAAACCAACTTTTTAAATAAATCCAAGGAATTATACGTAAGCCACTTGCAATGGCTTTAAAATCTCCATCTAAAGAAAAACATGCATGTCCTCACTTTGCCCCAGGAAATGCCGGCTCACTGGTCCTCTTGTGGTTTTCTGTGCCAAGCCTCTGCAGCTCACTCTGAGTGGAAGTTGTGATTCAGAGTAAACAGGGCACATGTGGGAGAGAGGAGACCTCTGCTGAGAGTTTCACAGATCAACCCCAATTGCATTTTGCAAAAGAGGGTAACTTCTGTAGAGTCGCCTTAATAGTCTTTTCTGGAGGTGAGAATGTCCCATGTAATTCACATCAGGTGAGAGGAAAAAAAAAGTAGAAAAGTGTCTATAGCAGAATGACAGCGTGGAGGAATGATATCTAAGAATTCCAGATATGCTCATGTGACAGCTCATGTTCAGGTTCTTAGAAGGCAGAATAGGGCTTGCTACCATTTCCAATTTATCGGTGGCATACAGAGAATGCATCTACTGGTGGTTGTTTCCAAATAAATTTTTATAATGACCTAATTTTTTTAGTATTTTACATCTGTCTGCAGTTGTTCTCAAACATTTAAGAAAAAGATAAGGACTGGTTAAGATGTTGGACAATAACTGAGAAAGAAACAGCTCTTCAAAAAGATCTGTATCTGGTGCATCAAGCAGTAAAATAATCTTAATGACAGTCTTACACTCTCAACAGCTCTAACAGAATAAATCAGGCAACATAAAACAACATTTAAATAATTTAGACTCTGTAAACCTTAGGATGCACCATAACTAAAGAGACTACTGTGATTTATATTAGGGATATTAATCCTCTTTAAAATATAACTGTGAAAATGAATTTTAGAGAGGCTAATAAAAGAAGATAATACAGCTGAATTTTAGAGGATTAGCTAAATATACCTGATTTGTGTTCTGAAACAAATGAAATCCAAGTACCCAAGAGGTACTTTGCAGCTAACTACTGCAAATGATTTAAAAGGGAATGGTATTCATGAAAAAATTCTTAGCCTGTCTCTTGATGATGTCTGAATCTGCAGAAGAGCATTTGCAATTTTCATTTGCCTAAATTCATAGTTATCCAAAATAACAGCTTTTCTGCCTCCCTGAAATGAGAGTGTAGCTTCACTGATTGAAAATTACATTGAGATAAACAGTGCTCTATCTATCCTATCAGGCTGTGTTCCCTTTGGTTTACACAGTTTTTGCTCAGGTGTGTTCAGAAAAGACTGAGGGGCTATATTAAGAAAAAAACATCTCTGTCAATCTCAGACTTGATTAAACTCTACCAGCATACAGGTTTTTTCCAACCTAAATAATTCTATTAATTAGGGGCCCCCCAAAAAAAGATTGAAGCGCATAAGAAAGAGTTAAAACGTGGACAGTTACCAAGATGCTGAGGCAATTAAAACTGCACACAAATAATTATATTGAGTACTATTATCAAAAGGGCCTTAATTTCTAGTAAGACAGGCAGAACCTTTGCTCCAGGACAGCAAGCTGTGTCCTGCTGGGAGAGAGTGCCTCCCAGTCACTGTGCACTGTGACATGGAGGAAAAGTCTTTTAGGGTGGCTGTAATGGAGGGCGAGAGCCCAGTTAGATTTAAGGTCCCTTCCAACCCGAACCCTGTGAGTCCATGGTTCTCTGAGTTACGATGTCCTGGGCTGTGCAAACCAAAGCTTTTTCAGGCTAACGCCTTCTTACTCTTATGTTGTGTAGACTGCACTCTGAGGCCTAAAAGACAAAACGTTTTTGCACTAGGAGAGAAACAAAATAACCACCATTTTCCTAGCTAGCCTTGAGCTGGGTTTTCATCAGCGATGGATCAGTGTGCTCTGGATTCTTCTAATGAAGCCCATTAGTTCTTTTATGTGAACTTTGTACAGTTTAGCTTTCATTGTCACATTGCTGAAAGCTTCTCAGGATAGTATTTCCCTTGACTGCAAATTATGTGTCAATCAAGTGCTTTTATATCTCTGAAATTCTTCAATTAGTTAACAAGGCATGTCTACTGTGCTTTTAAAAGCTATATTGCATGGGCAAATTTGCCTGTGTTAATTAACTTATGCTTGCCATTTAGATCAGAAAGAGGGAAGATTTTGTATCAGGAAATAGGAACTTCATTATGAAAACATCATTGTTATTTAACCTTCAAGAAAAAAACAACTGTGGAAAGAAATCTCAGCCTGAAAAGCAATCAATGCTAAATACAGCTTATTTCAGCATCTGAAGAGCTGGCCTGAAAGGCACTCACGCTACCTGCCTCCTTAGCACTGCTTTTACTTAGAGCTCTCAGCCACTGAAACCAACACCTTATTTTTGTACCAGGGGACTAAGCAGAAACACTCTCACCCATTTTGATTTCATTTTTACTTGGGTCACATTACACTGAATTGTGTCAAAAAGACATGCAGTCATTCCTTCCAAAATTCAGATTTGTCTGATTTTTCATGCAGGAGATCATCAGGAGAGCCCTTTTCAGCTCACTTAACATCAAAATATTACAGTCTAAATCCAGCTTATGTAGATGGATCTTCCCAAGTGATCCCAGATCCAGGAGTAAATGTGAGTAAGCACGATCCATGTTCTGATACAAGTGCATCAGCCTTACATGAATGCTTTCAGCTCTTACATAACATTAATGATTTCACGCTGCATGAAAGTGCCTCTGCTTGTCGTTTACATCATTCCCCAGATCAGATTATTTACTCAGAAATCATTCTGTTTCTCTTATCCTTTTACAAGCTGTCCCTGTTTATTAGAAGGATCACACTGAATGCCTCTATACCCCTAAATAAAATAAGGCCAAGCTTGATTATTGATTGTCCACACAGCATAATTGTTCTCTAAGCCCTTGGTTCCGGTATGGATTTCTCCAAACAGCTGCCTGCAAGACAGTCATGATCTTCAGGAGATACTTCCTAGCATACATGTAAACTCTGTTTCTATCACTTGGACTTGGTTTGAAACCATGTCATCCTTTATTTGGCAGGGTAGATGTAGCTCTGAAAAGCAGTACAAGAACTCTAAACATGGTCTGTCTGCATAAAAACCAAATCTCAGGTCATTCCTGAAGGCTGGTCTTGATTAATGCTGCTGTATCACAGAGCCTTGGTACATGCTACTGTGTTTGATCCACTTTTTGTATGCTCACCTTTCTTTGTTAAAAGTTGATCTACATATTCATCTTCTTCCCATAGTGGGCAGGGCATGGCAGTCTGGCACTTCTTTTCCCATACAATGAAGACTTCATTATGGGAAATTACTATGGTATTTTGTTGTAGTCCAACGTGTCTATCCTTGATGACCCTCTGAACTGGAAGGTGGTGAAGATATCTTCCATTAAAAAAAAACCAACCCAAAACTATTCTGTAGGAGATCAAGGTGCCCAGAGGAAATATAAATGCAAAACTTAACTTTTCTGGTGAAATTGCCTACCTACTTATAATAAAGCAAAGAACATGAGACACATGGACAATTTTGGGGTATCAAGAAAGAGTCAGCATGGACTTTATGAGGGAATTCCTGCCTCACAAACTCCTGAACAAGACAGAAAGCACCGCAGTAGCACTTACTAGGCTTTCAACATGCTCCATCCATCTTCAGGCATTCACAGCTCTTAGGGAAACTAAGCAACCACTGGATAAATCTCCACATAGGCTGGGGAACAACAAAACAAAACAACCAGCCAAACAAACAAACAAAACCCCACCAAACTCATGAAACTGGTCAAAAGTACTAGAGTAAAGCATAGTTTTCATAATAAACTGTGGAGGTCATTCTGGTAGGGGGTGGCAGTGATTCCTGGTACAGATGGGTGCATTGTGAAGAAACACCCATTGAGTGCATCTGAAACAGGGTTACCAATGCTGAGCTCAGTAGCACAATTTCCTTGAAATACTCCTATTTTCTACTCTTACTTTTCTGTGGTCATTGCTAGGGAATGTTTGGCAACACTCAGTACCTCTATTCTTGCAGTCTTGCATTAAGCTGACAAAAGGAAATGTATGCAGACAAAAATAGTAACTCTACCAAAACTACAGTCAGACAAGAGAGAATAATGGGTTGATTGAAGCTTTGGGGAATACTGGCATCACCTACGTATTCAAATTACATGCTTAAAATAAGGAATATGAAAATATTCCCTCATGATAATCCACTGAAGCCACTGGGATTCTTTCTACTGGACCTCAGTTGCTTGTTCATCAAACAAAGCAGTCTGTGCAGGAGCATCTCGTTTACTAGGTCTATATCCCAATCAGTGGGAATCTGTTATACATACAGACAAAGAGATAATATTTGTTTTACAATTACAAACAGGTTATTTTAGTAGAGCTTCCTCCTCAGGCCCCAGGTATTTATATTTCAAACGTTTCAGATGTGATACCACTCTTTTGTAAGCTTACCTTCATAGTTTGCTGTCTAATTTAGTGAAACTCATAGGAAAAATTCCATTTATGAACAATATATTTAAAGAAGGTATAAGTAGAGGAGCCTGTGAACTACCTCTCAACCACAATATTTTTTTTTACCTTGCTGCATTATTCATGATTGTCAGCTCTTTCCGAATTCATTCCTGTCATTACTGTATGCACTTTTTTGGATTATTCTGTACATCTGGGTGAATTGACAGGCAGAAGTATTTAGCATCTCTTCCTACACTGAGTACCAATTAATGCAACCAGCTATCTGATCTAAGCTCCTGGGGAAAAGCTATACTGGATCAAAAGCTACTTTTTAAAATTACTCCTTTTGACTTATTTTGCATATTATGATTAAAAACTTCTTACCTGCTGAATTTTCCTAGAAGAAAAATACTCCTTTACCCGAAAGAGACTGTATCTCAGCTTATGGCAACAATAAAAACCTCTGTATGTGTCCATGGAAAAATAGGATTATATTAAAGAAGCAAACTTAAGTGATGGCCTTGTAAAGGACCTGCTCCCAAAGACCCCAGCCTCCTCTGAAATAAAGCAAGGTGACACTTCTACTTGGTTCAGTCTGCCGCTGGCACAGAGGACCCTTCCCGCCTCTCCTCTCACTACTATACTGATTTGTGCAATAATTTATCTCAATATCTTCTCAACAGTAATACTGAAGGAGAGGAAGTGCCCATGGGTATGAGCTTTTAAATCAGTTTTATATGAATACAGTTTCCCTTGTTAGAGGTAATTTATTTATTTCCATTCAGGCCAATCTCCTGCCAAGTGGCAAACCTAGATCCAGACAGTAAGGTAAGCCACAGTGATCATTTTGTACCCTGCAGAACTCTTTACAATGTTCACACAGGGTTAATATATATATGTTAATGAGCATTCAAATTTGTTCCCATAAATTATCAGAGGGAAGTAGCTACATTTATTAGGCATGCTCATTGGTGCATAACAACCACTTAATGTAACACAAACTACTCCCAGGAAAATTAGATGACCATAAAAATATCATTGACTTTAGTCTCAGAAAATTTCAGGATCACTGCTTTGCCTTCCAGCTGTTTCCAACCCTCTATGAATTACAAATTGCCCTGAGAGAAGAGTAAATAATATTTACTGCAGCATACATTAGTAATTAGCACACATAGAAAGAAGGGGCAAAGTGGCAAGAAGGGAACAAATTGCCCAGTGCCTTTAATAGACATAAATGAGCTAAAATGTATTTTCACCCTTCGGCAAATGGCTCTGTCACCTCTGCTTCCCACACTTACACTAGAGGGGAGCAACCCCAGGCATCAACCCCAGCAGAGCTGACAATCACTGAAGGGGAAATCAATGTCCCCAGATCTGCAAAGGTGGTGCTTGTTTCATTTGCCTGTAAGCACACTTCTGAAAGAAAGGTCAAACACTCTGGACCACTCTCCATGGACACACAAGTCGGGCTGCCAGAAAGCCACTCTCTCTTAGGAATGGATTCTGAGCCAAGAGTAAGGAGGAGAGCAATCTCTCAATCACTCCTGCTGCTTACCCAGCTTGCTCAACTCAGAGGCTGCTAAAGCCTCTCTGAGGCTGGCACACCAGATGTTAACAATTTGGAGCATTTTCCTGAAACTGAGTATTTACTCATAACTAGGGGAAAAAAAGAATATCTACATGACACAGAACACCTGCCTCACCTTCCAAAAAATATCTTCAGTGATAGGCTGTGATTAATAACTCTGGTGTATGCAGTGTGTTTTTCTGATGGTGAAAAAGAAGGGCTGTTTTAAAGAGCTTACTGCTGCTAGGAGGAAATAAAAAAAATAAAGTAAAACTATATTTTACAATAATGGGGAGAGTTATAACTCACTTTCAGTCTTTAAATATAGATATCTGCTGCTGATTCATAATGAAAATAGCAACCAAAATGGCAAATAGCATACCAATCAGCCCATTTTCAGAATTAGGAACAAAATCCAAATACATATATTCAAATGCAGAAAAGTTAAATAACACAATGTTAAGGATCCCCTAGTGAATATAAAGTAGTCCTCAAACAAATACAAAGAAAATTAACATGGCTCTACTTCAGTGTCCTCATGTACCTGCAGAGAACAGCCATGGAGTGACTGATTTAATTTATCCAGCAAAAGGTTTTACAGGCATGCTTTTTGAAGTTCTTGGATCTTATTTCTACAGCCCAGAATATCTAAGATGAAAAGAACAAGAAGAAATCAGTGTGCTGTTTTCTATGTACCACACTGACTGAGCTCACCCTGCTCCTTCTCTGGGGCAATCTCCAGTGATTGCAGCAAAGCTGTTATAGAACACACGGGGAAACAATTCAGGAACAATGTCAACCTTTTACAATGAAACCTGCACTATGCAAAAGTAGCTTTGATTCAGTTAAGAAAGAAAACTAAGCATTTGTGTGTATGAACAGCATGGTTATTACTAGGATCTGATCTCTCCCAGTTCTTGAAATCAGGAGCTGTTCTCAGGAACAGCCCTGCTTGTGCCCAGGAGGAAATGGATGGGAATGGGGATCTCCTGAGTCCAGCCTTGCGTATGCTGACACTTCTGCTTGCAAGAACTTGGCCTCCTAGAATGATTTGATCATTTAGATTGATCATTTTGCATTTTTCTGAATTAGTATTACAGGGTCAGGATGCAATGATCTCATTGCTACCTTTGAAAAGGGGCCCTGAGCAGAGATGTAGGGAGGAGGTGAACATACTACTAAACAGGAACAAATATGCCCAACATACTTCAAAGCTTCTCTTCTGGTTGGTTCTGGCTCTCCTCTCTTCTTGACAGCAGCCTGAGAGAAGACAGCAGCATGTGAGAGGGCTGGGCAATTGGAATGGGGCAGTAGGAGGGAGGCAAGGATGCTGGTAGAGAGAATGACCCTGACATCAACTATTTCACCCCAGATGAGAAAAAAACAACCTACCAAGGGATTGGGTACAGAGAAAGCAAAGCAGTTCTGCCTCCCTTTCTTAGCAACTTACTCAAAATGTTTGGGGGTGGAATTAGAAAAGGCTGTTCTTAGCCTGTTTTATTCATGGAGGGAAAGGGAAAGGGAATCGCACGAGCAGTGAGCAAATGCAGGCTGTTTTCCTGTGTGTCTGTGAAGTGTAGCTGTTTGACTTCACCATCTAAACCTAAGATCCAATTTTCATGTTCCCTGAGAGGATTGCCTATTGTCTACAGAAACCAAAATACAACCCCAAACCAATCTCCAAACCAGAAACATCAAGTTTTTGGTTATATGAAGATACTTGCAAGCTCTTTGTCCTCTATTAGGCCACTAATTTTCACCTGCTCTGTCTCTCATTTCTTTAGGTAGCTACAGATAAAATTGCCCAGCAAGTTCAACAGAGGAAGAGGGAAGGAAAGCCAACAACCCCACCACACATGCCACTGGACCAAAGCCACCAGCCCTTTCCCAAGCATTTCCCTTACCATAATGAAAGCAGTCACTGCCAGGCATACCTGGTCCCAAGAACTGCTCACACAGGAGGAAGCAAGCATTGTCAGTCTCCATACTGACCAGGCAGAGGAACACCAAGTTGCTTAATCTGACAAGCTGAACAGAGGTAACCATCCTTAAGGCAGCCTGTCCAGATTACAGTTGTAACAAACAAAATGAGGAAAAAAAAATAATTCCTTAGAAAGGCCTGTCTGGCAAGAGAACTTTCCTCCATTTTTGCTGCTTGCCATTCCTGAGCATGTTAGACATTTCAAGAGATTTGATTTATTTCCTACCCAAGTGTTATAAGTAAGTGGAGAGCATTTGCTTGTGAATGCCCAGTTTTAGCATTTGCCACATTTTAGCATTTGCAAACTTAGTAACAGTTTTGTGCAAGACTAGTATGACAAAAGATTACAGAGACACACAATAGAGACATTGTTTTTCTTTTTATCTCTTGGGGAAATTTCTAGGGAAAAATTCTGTTCCTGGCATAGCATTATAGCAAATTACAGCAAACACTTAATGGCCTTCATAGATTTGTGCATCAGCCTAAAATTCTATACTTAACATTTTACTTCACTATGATTCTATTTGAATATTAAAATTGATCAGAAGTATAGATGAGCTAAAGAAAAAACTGCATTGAAAGAAATCATATAACTCAATAGTTATTTCAGGAATCCAAAATGGATGTTTGCTTGTCTTTTATCAGACTGAATGATTTTCTGTTCTAAGGCAATACAAACAGCACTTGGGATTCCTACTTATCCTGAATTCACTCCATCATTGCTAACTGTTTGTAGTCTTGCAAGACACTATCTTGCATAGATCTCAGCTTCTACTTTAAGGCAACCAAAAAAGTGTAATTCTTAATGGAAAAATAGGTTTTGAGGTATACTGGAGGCTGAAGGATCACTCTTTGGGACACAATATGTCCTGCTGCTATCAAAGAGCAATGGAAATGCAGTCATCAAATTTACTGAGATCACCTTAAGTTACAGCAATGCAACAAATTGGGATCTATGACATTACCTTCTTACATCACAGTTACCCATCAACCCAATGCTCACTTGCATTTTCAGGTGCCTCAAATTACTCCAAAAACACTGTAGAAAGCCTGGCTGCTACAGGGATTATAATTTTAAGCCTCATTGTCTCTACGTGTCTCCATTAATTTCTTTTTTTCTTGATGGTTCAATGTTTTTGTCATTGATACACCTGTCTAACTGCCAGAGAATCTTGGGCTCAGTGGTTATCATATGGCAGTAAGTTCTACATATGGTAGTAAATTTACTCTGCCAGTGATAAATGTAAGAGTACCTTTATATGTTTCAGATTTTTGTTTTTCAGGTGCATCAAGCATCTCCTTATACACACCATCTGATTGCCTTTCTCTGTACCCTGATTTCACATCTCTTTCATACATTTCTTCAACTCCTCTGTGAAACAAGGTGTCCCTGTCTATTCAGTTTGCATTCCTACAAATAAATTTCATTACTTCTAATCATCTCTGTAAGGAGTCCATAAGCGAGAAAAATGTTATAAGAGACAGTGAAAGGGGAAAATATTTTTATATGTATATCAGAAATTTGTCTGTACCTGTTTCTGTGAGCATATGTGTACAGGCAGAATAGCTGAAGCATTAGCACTTCAAGGGTATGACACCACAAGACTGCACAGAACATCTGAATCATAGGATTATAGTATTAAATATTATTGCCTCTAAAAATTCAGCTCTGTAGATAGGTGAATATTTTATGTCAGTGCATATATGTACTTATGCACTCCCACCCATGCACCCACACATTATGCCTTAAGAAACCTCATGCATGTGTAATAAAGTATGCTACATCTACAATGTAGAATTAATTTTATTATTGCTTATATTCTCATTTAGACATCTAGTCACACTTTGACCATCCCTGCAGATAAAGAGGACTTAGGTGACTTTTTTGAAGGCCCTTTCCATCCCTAAGCATTAGGGATTTTTTTTCATTTTTAAACTAACAATTTTGCCTGTGATACACTTTTGTTGACATATTCCATCTATCACTCCACTGCCAGTTTACCTAGAGTTGTGAGGTCCCTTTGTTGGGTGTTTTTCACACTCTATTGCACTTCAGGTGAGCTTTACCATCATTTGAAATGCATTTGACAGCATTCATAGGGCAGCTCTGCACTCATCACTTGGCTGGTCTTTTGTCAGCATGGTACCTTGGTATTTACCTATAGTCCTTGCTTTTCTATGGCTTGCCGTTCCCTAATCATAATTCCCTCACCTCATGACACCTAATTTCAGTAACAGACTCCACTTCAGGAATTTTGACAAATGTAGCTTTTAAAAGTCAAAATAAATTGTGTCAGATTATTTTACTTTTGCTAGCATATACAATAAACTGTGAGTAGACTGAAAACACCACTTTCCTTTATGGCATCAATGTTAATTTGTGAGTATTACATCTCTTCCTGTTCCTATTGCTTTCTAATAACTTCCTTTAATTGCTGATTCATCCTCTTGCTCAATAGTGACACTAGACAAACTTGCTTATTATTTCCACAGTTGCCACAGAGTCTTTGTTAGACATAGGACTGAAATTTGCTGCCCTAAGGTCTGCTTCTAAAATAACACTGTGCATTTTGTTAACAGCACAACCATTTTGTTCTTGTGTTTCCACAGAATAATTGGTGGAACAGCAGCCAAGTTTTCTTTTAAATAAGCTGCTGCTTAATTGTACCAGCTTGTTCTAACATCTCTTCTTTTGACACCTTGGTCTCACAAGGTTTCAGCTTTATTAGCTGGAAAACAGCTATTGCCAGTATTTTCTGCGTTCAAAATGAACACAAAAAAATAATTTTATTTGAAGACTTCATCTACCTCCTTTACAACTTTAAAGGGACATGGGTATGTCTGGGAGACAGGAAAGAGAGAAATCTAGATTAAAATCCCTGCTCTGTGCCCTTGATCCAAGGACTAGATGGTCCCAAAATACACAAATCAAATGGTCTTTGGATTTTGGCAATAACAAACAACAAAATTACCACAATTTAATTATCATCATTGAAGAACACTGTTTGTAGGCAAGCCCTTTCTAAGTTTCTCAATTGCTATATACTATACATTTTTCTATACACTGACCCAAAACATAGATTGATCAAGGTTTTTACTAATAATATATAACAGTTAAGCCAGAGTTTGTCAGGACAACAACTGTGAATTTAGGAGTCTAGATTTCATCTAAATTCCCGCTTTAACTGAAACTTCCTCATCTGCAATTATCATGCATCTCACTGGAATCTGGAGTACCTGAGCAAGCAAACAAAGCCACAAGGAAGAATTGGTGCCACCACTCCTTCTGAGCGACTGATTTTTCTCTTGGACACTTCCATGAGAGGAGAACACCTGCTTGTTGTTTGGAGAACAAGCTGTCCTGGCTTCTCTGAAAGCTTCCTCCAGGAGGGGGCTCACAGGTGTGAAGGCATCTCTAGTCAGCCCAAAATAACTCTGCCTGGAGGGAAGCAGATCTAAAGCTCTTTAAGTCTCTGTTGCTACCTAGACAGCTCTTGTTTTCGCCTTTACAGGTTCTGTTCTGTGGTGCTAATTTTCCTCACACATTGTAGACAGAGCAGATCCACCTCCTTAAGGAAAGACTTACTGGGTGAAAGAACACCTTGTAAATCCTCCTTATGACTGCAGACTGAACTATTTATTACTGTTTAAGCATATAGATTACATCCAACTATGTATCTTTAGCCCTCTCCCCTCGCTCCTGCTAAGTCCTGGCAAGATCCCACACTAAACCTGCCAATGATTTTCTTAAAGCAATAACACTTTTGCTAACTTGGAACTTGATGTCTATTTCCCCTCCTTTCTTTACCTTACAGCAATAGCACTGTTGCTAACTTGGGAGACTGCGTGTGTAATAAAGTTTTGTAAACTTGCAATGCAGCTGCCAACTAGAGATCTGCTTCATGTCTGCAGGTGAGTGGCTGCAGCTGATGAAGGATATAAGCATAAGGAGGAAGGGTCAGCCCAAAGCACTAAGGAGGATTTCTGCAATGAGAGGAGAGGAAGCTGGTGTTCTGGATGGAAAAGGACCAGCAGGAGTTTCTCTAGAGGTAGTGGAGCAAGGCCCAGGACTAGCCTAGCAAGGAATAAAGAAAAGTTTGATCAGGGTGGACTGAACTGCTTGTTAAAAGATTAAAAATGCAAGACACCTGAAATCTCTTACTTAATCAGCCCTTCTCCTGTGGGAAGAAGGACTCAATAAAGACTAGGAAATTCAAGGCTCAATCCTGTCATTTTGTTGACTCTTAGTTCCTATTGACAGTTGTTTTGGGTTTCAGGGAATGGCAGTTCAGTCAGTTGTTCTTCTGTGCCGTCTTTCTTTGAAACTTCAAACAAAAATGAACAAAACCTCATTAAAAAAAATCAATTAATCAAAGCAAGTCAGAGGAATAGCTCCATTAAACTGTGCAAGACTCAGGACAGGCATGTTTGCATGAATATTCATTGCAAACTCTCCTGCTACCTCAATCTGACAATCCCTGTTTATTCAAAAGCAAAGTTATAAGCTACTAGATAAACTAATGAAAGGATTTGCTCTACAGATTTGTCATCTATTGTTCATGAAGTTGGACATTTACTCTATTCCTTTGAGTCATTTCATACCAAAATGGAGCTCTAGCCTAGCGTTTCATTAGATTCATAAGCAATACAGGCTGAAATAAATGAATAAAGGCAGAAAAATATTGAATTTTTTGCAGGCAACTTTTCAATTGGAATATTTTTCATTTCTGTTCAGAATTCAAATGTTTCTTGTGTTTCACCAATGTGTAATGTGAATCTACACATATTTCAACTCATTTCATGGAGCAGTGACTCTAGAAAGTTCCCTGGATATATAAGATGACTTAAGGTAATAGAAGGAGAGTCATAGTCACTCTTAATTTCACAGAGCAACTATAGCAGCAGGAATTGCAGTTACTAGCAAATAACACAGTGGCCTGAAGGTGAACATATGGTATTTGTCATACTGCTCAGCTATGAAACTTGCCAATATGGCCATAGGAGGGAAAAAAACCCAAAACAAAAGAAACCATGTCAGTGGAGTATATTACTAATTTGATGCAAGTAAACCATGTTATCAAAGACTGGAAGTTAAATTAAAATATGAGTGTAGAAAATTCTGAAACATTTAAAATGAAAACAGTATCTCCTTTTATTGCAGGAGGCCATGTGATTGCTCATGGTAAGAAATTGAAATAATTGAAATTTAGAAAGTTTAATTATACCCCAGTGCAGCAAATAAGAATTTTTATCTCATTGTACTCATATGAAGGATGGTGTGGGCGAGCATATGGATCTTAGAGATGATTAAATTAGTGACTAATTTACTGCAAAAAGACAAGAAAACAGACATATAAATAAAAGTTGGAAACAAAAAATGTAATTTTACAGATATGACTAAAAATAGAACATACACAAAATTTGATATTTTAGATAAACATAGTAAGGCTTATATTTAACATAAATACCCTTATATTTTAGCAAAACTTGTACCTGATTAGATAAGGATGGTGGATCTTGCTTCTCTGCTAATGAAATCTATGACTCACAGATGGGTGGCTGTGCCTGAAGTATCAATTTTCACTCACTGTGAGATTTTGATGGGTCAGCCACTCTCTGATCTTGGGAGGATGGTAACACAGATATCTGTGTTTGATGGGTTGGGCACTGGAACAGGCTCCCCAGCAAGGTGGTCTCAACACTGGCCTGACAGAGTTCAAAAAGCACTTGGACAACGCTCTCAGAGACAAGTGTCACTTACAGGCATTGTCCTGTGCAGGGCCAGGACTTGGTGGTCTTTGTGGGTCCCTTCCAACTCAGCATCCTCTATGACTGTCATGATAATGCTCCTTTCTTGTAAGGATAGAATTTACCTTTTCAGAACACATAGAAGCTACTGTGACAGAGGCACTTTAGAAGATGCGCCAAAAATTTGGGTCCAAAAGTCTTACGTGGGCTGGAAGGAACAAGTTTTCCAAAGTGCTCAGTTGGCAATAATTTCCCTTCAAGAGACAGCTGATGAGAACTCAGCACTGTCAGAAAGAGGTTACTTACTTAAGCATGTATGTTGGAAAGTTTCCCTCAAGTGCATGGGATTGCAAAAATGAAAATGTCTTGCTTCGTTAAATCAAAGTCAGGGTGAAAATAATACTGACTGAAATGGTTAACTGATTCATCCATATAATTGATATAATTTACTGCCACAAGACCTTATTGAGGTTAAGGCCCAAGTGACAATGTGCTGTACACACGACTTTGTCTTGGATTAAAAACACTTACTGGCTGTCATAGGATGGTAGTGTAATTCAGGCTGGGAGGTACCTTGGGAGGTCTCCAGTCCACCTCCTGGCCAAAAGCAGGGCCAGGGCTGGAGCCAGAGCAGGAGCTCATGGCTTGGACCAGCTGGGGCTTGAAACCCTCTGAGGACGGAGATGGCACAGACACTCAGGGTGACCTGCTCCACTGCCTCCTCATAAGAAGAAGTTTCTGTTTATCCACAGCCTGAAATTCTCATTTCACCTTATTCCTGATGCCTCTTGTCCTCAGGTTCAGTGAGGACCTTGACTCCATCTCCTGCTTGTAGGTACTGAGAGGTGTCTCTCAGGTGCCCACAAAGCCCTTCTCACTTCCTGAAGTGGGGCCTGTGCTTGTAAAAGCCAAGTCTCTTGCCGACAACAGTAATGCAGACAGCCAAAGCCCCTTCCCCAAGGTGCCAGGATCCAGGAGAAAAGCACCAGGAGCTCTCCCGGCCTTGGCAGCGGTGCCTGTGCAGAGCAGCACTCCCGGGATCTGCCCAAGCCCCACCAGCAGGCCAGGCCGGGAGAGAGGGGCCTCTGCCCCTGTGGAAGGGGGATCTGCCTCTGCCATGCCTCAGTGCCTCCTCCTGCTGCTGCCCTGAGTCTGGGATGCCTCCCTGGGCACAGCTCTCTGTCCCCACATCTGCCTGTGCCCACAGCTCTCCGTCCTCACAGTTCTCTGTGCCCACAGCTCTCTGTGCCCACAGCTCTCTGTCCTCACAGCTCTCTGTCCCCACATCTGCCTGTGCCCACAGCTCTCCATCCTCACAGTTCTCTGTGCCCACAGCTCTCTGTGCCCACAGCTCTCTGTCCTCACAGCTCTCTGTCCCCGCATCTGCCTATCCCCACAGCTCTCCGTCCTCACAGCTCTAGGTGCCAACAGCTCTCTGTGCCCACAGCTCTCTGTCCCCACATCTGCCTGTGCCCACAGCTCTCCGTCCTCACAGCTCTCTGTCCCCACAGCTCTCTGTGCCCACAGCTCTCTGGCCCCACATCTGCCTGTGCCCACAGCTCTCAGTCCTCACAGCTCTCTGTCCCCACATCTGCCTATCCCCACAGCTCTCTGTGCCCACAGTTTCTGTCCCCACAGCTCTATGTGCCCACAGCTCTCTGTCCTCACAGCTCTCTGTGCCCACAGCTCTCTGTCCCCACATCTGCCTATCCCCACAGCTCTCCGTCCTCACAGCTCTCTGTCCCCACATCTGCCTATCCCCACAGCTCTCCGTCCTCACAGCTCTAGGTGCCAACAGCTCTCTGTGCCCACATCTGCCTGTGCCCACAGCTCTCTGTGCCCACAGCTCTCTGTCCCCACATCTGCCTGTGCCCACAGCTCTCTGTGCCCACAGCTCTCCGTCCTCACAGCTCTATGTGCCCACAGCTCTCTGTCCCCACAGCTCTGTGCCCACAGCTCTCTGTCCCCACAGCTGTCTATGCCCACAGCTCTGTCCCCACAGCTCTCTGTGCCCACAGCTCTGTCCCCACAGCTGTCTATGCCCACAGCTCTGTCCCCACAGCTCTCTGTGCCCACCTGCCATGGGGCACTCACATTCCCTGCAGGCCTCTGGACAGAGGCACAGCCCCCTGCCTTTTCCAGGAGTTGGGAACTCCAATCTTCCCAGCCACAGGAGATGCTGTGTGCCCCACAGCACCTACCTGGACCCTCCTCTCTGCTCGGGGCTTGGGAGGGGCCTCTCAACCTCTGCTCATGAGATCTTAAGCAAGGCCTCCAGCTCAGCATTGAAAGAACATAGACAACCAGACTTCATTCTGCACGGCATCATTTAGTATGACCTTATATTCTGGAAATCATAAATCGGTCATGGTTAGATAAACTCTTTTCCTTCTTCAATGTGGGCTGGATCCTGAAAGCAGAGTTACTGAGGTTTAGTGGGGAAAACTGTCTGAAATAGTCCAAGAGATTCAGCTTTTATCTGCTGGTCTTGTGTTGGTCTTTGGGCAAGCTAACATCTTAGCTCTGTGTTGGGACAAGTTCCCAGCTGCTGCTGGCTGGCAGGACTCCAGTAAGAGTCCCTATCCCTGAAGGTATTTAAAAGATATGTGGATGTGGCACTTAAGGACATGGTTTAGTGGTGAACTTGGCAGTGCTGGGTTAGCAGTTGGACGCGATGACCTTAGAGGTCTTTTTCAACCTAAATATTTCTACGTTTCTATTTCCTCAACTCCTCCTAGGATCAGACCTCCTGCTCTCCTCCTCCTCCCAGGGACAGGCACAGCCATCACCAATGTCACCTCTACCCCTGGGGATATGTCAGAGGCCATGGGCATCTGGTCTGTGGCCAGAGCATCCCCTGTCCTTCAGCATGGCCCTCCTCCCTGGCAGCCTTGCAGCATGACTTGCTCAGCCAGTACCACCTCTGCAGCTAAGCTTTAAACTGGTTTGGCTAAACCCCGATAATTTTGGGTATGAACTCTAGTAAACTGGTTTAAATTCAGCCTGCAGTGACTCAGCTGGCATTCATAAACACTAGCGTAACAAAAAACTAATTTTAAATCCATCATCGTGTGTAGAGTTGCATCAGTTTAATCAGAGCTGCTTCCAGGCAGAGTTAAGCTAAGCTGGCTCTGCTTGGTTACAGCAGAGCCTAGGTCTGGAACAGCTGATGTACAGATACAGGTAAGACTGTCAGTTATAATTATAAAGTACTTCAGCTCGGGTATCTTCGTGCTGCAGGGTATAAATTAATCACCCACTGCCACGCCAAACAAGCCTTTCTTCATGTACTTTTGGGGGAGTTAATGAATGCTTCCCTCCAAAACACCTGCTGCTGTCCAGGCTTGGGGCCTGCTGTCCTCTCAGGAAGGCTTGTGAGCTGGACAGAACACTACCCACTTCCATAAAATAATTATCATTCTCAAGAAAAACACAGTGATGTTATCATTAAATTGGGACCAAATCCAAGATAATAGAGAGCACGGAACAAGCGGTCCCCTTCCCCTGGATCAGATGCCTTTCTTGGCATTAATTGGGGGTGCGTCAGCAGGGGAGGTAACTCTGTTAGCTAAATGAATAACGTTACTGAAGTTTCTCAGGTTGTCTGTGCCAAATCTGTGTTTAATCGGCCTAACTTGGAAAGGCTATAAAGGATCATTTTATTAATCTCTAAGGTCAGGAACTTAGCAAGATTTTGAATTATTAAAGAAACGGGCTGATAATTGGGGCAGGAGGTAGAGTCACACTCACCTTTGAAATCACAACATCAGCAAAATTTTCTTGAGCCCTATTACTGGATTCAAAGAGACTGAGACATGCATTTAGACAAGAGAATTTAATTTTCTGTTGAATTATTTAAAATATAGTATTAAAATCCATGTGGATCCAGCATGTTTTAGCAATTTGCTGAATTCAGTTGTCCATGCTACTTTCATTGCTTAAGAGACACGGGTACAGCACTGTAACCAGACATTTAACGTTTCCTGACTTCCATTAAATGGAAATCGTTAAACATGAAGCCATACCAACTTGAACAATTGTACTGAGCTATAAAACATGACTTTGAGAGTTTGGTCTGAGAACACCTCAGGGATGCAGGCAGAGAAGAGAGAGTGGATGAGCTCTCCTATTGAGACTACCTCTTGGCAGTGTGAGTGACCTCATTTCTGCATTGCCACGAGCTTCCTTCTCATGAGGATGAGCTGTCTATCCTGTATATAGTTCCTCTGGACAGGAAGCAAGCTGCAAGACTTCTTGACTTTTTTCACTAGCAGCCAGTCTCATTTCGTAGTGTCCCTTTCGTGGCTGTGCAATTAAAAAGGAGTTTATTCTAGGCAGTGTCCATCCTGAAAAATGTAAGCACTGTGGGTTTAATTCCCTCTCCATTTCTCTAAGGATCTGAACTCCAAACAGATGGGAAGATGTGGATCATACACCACAGACACAATAGAATGATAAAATGAAGCAACATCATTGGAAGATTTGATCTAGTCCTCAGTCTGGTTGGGATAAAATTTCTGTGGTTTAAACCAAATTTTAGCACCACATTATTGTAGCAACCTCTGTTCTACAGCTTAGAGATACAGGTTGTTCTAGTTCACCTTATTAGTGGGGAGTGAAATTCACTGCAGCTCTGCTCACAGCAGCAATGCAGCTATGGCTGACAGGAATTCTCACAGCATAATAACCCAGGCATTTAACTAAAACATTGTAACATCAATCACCTAGTGTCATTAAAATCCAGTATCATTTGAGTAGCTCAAAGTGATAATGTCTGAAATGCTGTAAGATTTCTTTCCTTCCCTTATCTCCACGTGCCTGTAGCTGAAATTGCAATCCAGTTGTATGAAAAGAAAAAAAAATTATATTCCTATAGTGCTTGCTGACCTAATACCAGTGTTATCATATTGGATGTGAAACCATGCATCCAGACTTAATTTTGTTTTAATAAGAGTGAAACACTTGCTAGGTACTTTCTTCTACTCAAGAATTAAATTGTACAGAAGGGACATATATCTCCTAATAAACTCTTTTTTCATTTTTCCACTGCCTCTACTTTCTTAGTATCAGCCTTTGAAAAATGCTTTAATAGTTCTCTGAATGAGAATGTTCCTTTTTTTTTCCATTGCCTGAGTTCTTTCCTTCATATAAATCAAGATGTTTGGAAAGGCAATATGCTTTCAGATTATTAGAAAATAGTTACATTATTGTTTTTGAAAAGGCCAGCAGCCACAAGACAATATTAAATGCCTTTCTCAATATATTTAATATTCAATTAGAAGGCATAAGACATGGTTCAAATCAGATATAAGAATGGGTAGACTCCTTTGGGAAATACCATCTCCCAAGACTTTAAGCCATAAGGGCAATAAGCCACTGGAATATGATTCCAAAGGACACAAGGAGCATTTTATTGTCTGGAGACTCTAAATCTAGATTGGAAACAAAACCCTAGCCACTCACTTTGGCAGGGATAGGATTTCACTCTGAATGTTTTCTGAACACAGTATTGAACAAAGGTGCTTGGACTTGCCATGGTTTTCATGAAAAGACTGGGGGGTATTTTAGGGTCTGTTTTGTGTAGGTTGGAGTTGATGTTCCGAGTGGATGAAATAGTGCTTTTAAAACCTCTGAAGAATTCCACAAGTATTAAATTTAATCTTCTAAAATATGTGTATTTTCTATCTGGGAGTACATGAT
This sequence comes from Cichladusa arquata, assembly GCA_026413545.1. Taxonomy (NCBI): domain Eukaryota; kingdom Metazoa; phylum Chordata; class Aves; order Passeriformes; family Muscicapidae; genus Cichladusa; species Cichladusa arquata. The sequence continues at coordinate 18,956,011 of JAOTQP010000001.1, forward strand.
GCTTTACAGCTATTGATAAACTAAGTTTTAGCAGTCCTTTGAGATGAGTAACCATGCGCTTCCTACAGATGCATAAATTGAGGCACACAACATTGAAGTAATTTTCCAAGAGCCACAGAAAAAAATTAAAATATCATTTTCCCGTGATTCCTCTGCACCACTTCCAGCCTGACCAGATACTTGACTGTCAGCAATGATACCTACCTTTCAGTCCACTGGTGAGATACATAAGATACATCCCTGTGACACACAAAAAGAAAAATAAGTTACAACAGGATGTGGGAAAGGGATGCCATGTTTTGGCCAACATGCATGCCTCTGCTTACTGTTCTCCAGGTTACTTGGCCAGATAATGGAAAAGGGGATAAAATCACACTAGAAAAAAACCCAATTACTTTGAAAACTAGAGGCTAAGTGAGAACAATGTGGAGAAGGGACAATGTTTGACAATAGTCTTGAAACAAGGTTTCCTACTTCTAGCAAGGCAATAATATAATCATGTGAAAAAGACTGACATGAAGTCATTTTTGATCCCACAAACATGAGAGAAAAACAGAGAAGGCACTTTGATGAGAAATCTGTAGAAATTATATTGTTGATTTGTCTCTGATGATTTCTGGTTACTAATATTTTAAAACAGCAAAAGCAAAAAGGCATGTTTAGGTTTATACATGTATAATTAACTGGTCATAATTGCTTTTGATTTTCATTCATCAGCACTTATACTTCTTAGCAATACACTTGACCTGAAGTACAATGTCCATAAACAGGGTTTACTCAGCAGTTGACCTGTATCATCTCCTTGCTAAGAAATTATGGGTTGGAATAATATCCTGAGCTGTTAATTTTTACAATGTCCCTGACCATGGCTCTGAAAGGTTTTAAAAATTCATTTACAACTCAGGAATGAGTCACTGCAGTCCTTCATTATATATGGAGAAAAAACGTCTAATGACTTCCACTGAGATGATACTGTGTTCCAGTAGAAGGACTGTAAAATCTATTCCTGCTTATGGCACTTCTGTTTTTTAACTCCTGCCTTTCTTGCCTCAAAGAACATAAAAAAATTCCTAAGAGGCACTTAAGCATTTTTTGTATCCATAGCAGCCAAAGGAAACCCATTTTAAACACTTTCATAAAACACTTTATGGGAAAAGAAATTTTCAAGCTGTAGAGGAAAAAAACCCACTTAAAATACCCTACAAAAGAAAGCCAATTTATTTATAAAAACAACAACATAAAAAAAAAAAAAATCAAGCAAACATTTCTGCTGAAATCATAAAATAAACACCCCCAAATCTTAAGCTTCTTGTTTGTTTCTTGTACATGGGCATGGCAATATTAAACTGATTACCTCGTATGTTTACACATTCAGCAGTACTGGAGAAAACTCACTGATGATACCTATTTCTTATATAGTAATAGCTACTTTAACCTTTTATTTTAAGAATGATGTAAATTATTGTTGGATATACACTAGTTAAATATAAATATATCAAAAGATACCCATGGTAACTGTCAGTAACTATAACTCTGTTATCTGTATTTGATTCAGCATCCTGGTACTTTTACTTACATCGTTTCAAAAATGCAAGCATATATTTTCAATGATTCCATCATTCTCTTTTAGTTATTTTGGCCATGAATTCATGTTTAACATAAATAAATGGCTGCTTTGAAAAAGGAAGAAAAGGAATAAGGTACTTATTTCTTGTTCGGGATAACTGCTTTCATTTCAGCATGTATTCAGTTATTATTTAGTAAGTATTTAGTCATGCAACAAATCTGGCTTCACCTTTCAGATTTCCTCCATGGCTGTTTCTCTTTCTCTGTCCTGGTCTCAGATTTGTACGTGGTAAGCACTTCAAGGAAGTAAGCTTTTTATGGCTAATGAAGTGATTGCTGGTGTTCTGATGACCTGTAAGGCCTCAATTGGTAAAGAAACTAAAAATCTGGTATAATGCTCTTGTGACTTTGCCAATTGCTGCAGTAAAGGAGGCTGGTCACTCACAACAACTTTGATGTGAAAAAGGACTATTAAAACTTGTCCATATACATGTTTCAGGCTAAAACTTAGGCAGATATTTCCAGATTCTCCCCATGTAACAGGAATGAAGGAAATTCCAATTCATTTTTAGGTGAGGAAGAGCAGTGCATTATCTGAAAAGTGGTTCTTGTTAATTAATAATTTCATAGGTGACTATGTGCACAAAAGACTAAGAGGCAGAGGAGACAGTTTTGTTATTTCAAATTTTGTCATTGGAGGAAAAGTACTGTATTTGAAAGACTGGGTGAACAGATTGCTTATAAATTGGGAGCATGCTTCCAGGGACTAGAATCAGACAGGTGCCTAAAACAACAGGGAATAAGGATATTATCTCTACATATAGTTTTTTTTTCCTTCGTGTAGGGCAGAGCAGTGAAGACTCGGGCCAAGTGCATGTAACTTATTACAAATTCCCAAAGAAAAAAGTCTGATGTTCAGGCAATCACAAGCAGAGGGAATAGTCTGAGCTACTTAATAATAGTGGTTGTAGAAAACATGTATTTTTTTCTACATTTAGCAAGGGGAGGAATAAATTAAATCAATTCAAAAAGGAATTAGACAGTATTTTGTATGAATAATTCAAGCAAATTGCCTCAGCCTTGTTATGTGTTAATGGAGCTTTAAGTTTATGGACATCTAAAACTAGTCAGACAATGCAGGAAATCTAGCCAGAGACACAAAACCTTGTTTGAGCTGTGTGCTTCCATAGGTGACACATACACTCCTAGAAACAAGGGAGGATGATCCAGTATGAGGGTTCTGGTGCAGCTGGAAACAAAATAATAAATGTGCCTGTTCCCCTAGAGAGCCATGATGGGATAATGGGACTATTGTTACTGACGGTGTGTCCTTGATGCTGCCTCATTCCTTTTAAAGCAAGGGGAAATCCATGAAACAATTGTGCTCATTTCACTAGAAGGATAGGTCTAATTCTGAACCTCTGACAGCTGTCTCAGAGTACCCTTTGATTTATTCTGGGACAAACTAAGGAACTTCACTTGGATTCTATCCAGCTTCACTTCTGCCTATCCTTGCATATTTGTTACTAGTAAGTGCATCAAGCTCCAGCTGTGTCAAATAAGAAACTTCAACTACCTACTACCACAACAGCTATATCTGTTTGTGCCGTGATACAGACCAGACTGAGGACAGAGCAATTTCAGCTGAAGGATTTGGTTATTTAACAACCTCACAGTACAGGCAAATTACTGAAATGCTGTAACAGCTTGCCCTTTCAGGGAGCCTTTCTGCCACAGGCAACCCTCACAAGTGCACATTTCTTTCACTTCCACATGATCTCACTAACATTTGGTTCCTTTTCTTCTCTTCCCTCGCTCCAAAAACAAAGCAAAACAAATAAACTAGAATAAAGCCTTTAAGCCTTGCAAAGGACGCTAAACTAAGGTTGCTTGAAGGTTGCTATGTATATAGCTGCTGATGGCATATGGAAGGTTCAAGATACTACAGAGAGAACTGCTGGCACTAAAACAGACTACTTTAAAATATATCATACCATGATCATTACCTGTGGTACAGCAAAAAGCTGCAATCTGTCAAACTCAGGTAGGGCTCTTCATTTTCCTGTGTATCAGTCCAGGAAATTAAGCATCTGCTCTCTCACTTCCTAGTCCTGCAGTCTAAGCTCGGTATTCTGAGCTGGCAGACTGGTGCTACTGAAGGTAAAGCATGGCTACAACATGTAGTGAGGTATTTATATTGAATGATATGGACTCATAGGGCTTCAAATCCTCCTTCTGGGGCTTCCCTCCAACCACAGCCTTCTGCACACTATCACCATAGAGAAAAAATAAAAGTGACCTGTGCGTCTCCCTGTATTCTCCCAAATGCCCTCCCCCAGCTCTGACCAGTGGTTCCTGAGCTAAGCACAGAGCTCCTCTTCAAGAGGAGCCGAGCTAAGCACAGCCTCCTCTTCAAGTCAGTCACTCCTCTCTCCCCTTCCAATCCCAGGACAAATGTCTCTGCCATTGGGCAAAGCTGTCTCCCCACACCATGGACAAGGACAGGGAAGGGATTTTGATTCTCTTCTTTAAGCATTGAGATTCATTTTGGCTTTTTTGTGGCTGTGCTTTGAGCTGGCTCATAGTTAAGTCATGGCTTGATAGCGTGCACTGCATCTGTGCTGGGGGTGGAGGAGTGACCAGCAAAGGGAGAAAGGGGTCACCACACAATTATATTCTACACAGTCAACTGAGATTATGTCATCTTTGTGATCAGAGCAAAGAAAATTAGATCTGGATCTCCTTATTTCTTTGCCTGGCTTTGGTTTTTTTGGTGGTTTTTGTTTGTTTGTTTTGGTTTTGGTTTGGTTTTTTTTCCTGGTTTGCTGCTTGGGTTTCCCTGTTAGAGACAGGTCAGATAATCTCCAAATAAGCAGCCTTACATCATCCTTTACAAGAATATGCTTTCTTATATTGGAGCCAGGTTTCCATTTTCACCGGCTCACTGCTGTCTTTCTAGGCAGCTGAACCCCAGTATACGTGAGAAGAACACCTTCAAGGGACTCTGTGGCACAGGGTTGCCTGGTGTCATGGATGCAGGCACTAGAATGGAAAGCAGGGAACTTTGCTTATATTTACCATATTTTGGCAACTATCATCTTGTTTCAGGGCATCATGTGCAAAGGAAGCAAAACACATTTGAGCCTGGAGCCCAGGAATGGTTGTGATTAGAATTAATAGTGAAGAGTGTGAAGACCCTGAGAGAAAGAGGGGTAGAGGTATAAAGAGGAGAGGAGGGGTGGGTGATCCTAGGTCAGAAACTGGGGCAGCAGAATGGGAGAAGGCAAGGCTTAAGGTGGTGAGGGAGACAGCAGGGAGACAACTGGAAGCAAAGGTATGAGTGACTAGGGTAGTGGGGATGGGGAGGGTTGCATCCTAGCTGGGTGCAGAGACTATGACCAGACCACAGAGCTGGGACCTAGTGGTGATGGTTGGGAATAAGGAAAAGGACATAGGAGGGACACAAATGCAGAAGGGGAAATTTTCTCTGCACTGAAAATATTTTCAAATTATATATAGTTTAAAAAAAAAATAAAGTAAAATCTGTGTCCCATGAAGTTTTCTATGCTTTGACCAGCTTTTTAGATTCTACTCAGCTGAAAGTCTAGGCCTGAGTATTCAATTTCCATTGTGTGTTGCTGTTTTCCACTGCTCCAGACATAGCACGGGGGTGACACCTCTGTCTGCAGGGGAAGGTGAGGGCTCACAAAATCCTGCCTCTGGTTGCCTGCTTGACACACATCTGTGCTGGAAGGAGCACCTCCTTTGCTTTGCCCTCAGACTGCCTGAGTACTTATCCTGGGTTGTTTGAAGAAGATGCCACAACAGATAACAATCACTGATCTTTGTGATTCATGGATAGACAGTGCCCAAAATATCTGATATTAAGGTGTGTGCAAGCACAGTTTTATTCAAGGAAAGAGTGCCTTCTGAATGCAAGATAAATACTGATAAAAATCAAATAAAACAGGATGTTGAAAAGTCTGTAATAGGCAGGAGATGGAACAGTAGAAAGACACACAGGGTTTCTTGACCAGTGCTCTTTTTAGTGATATGAGTCCAAGCCAGATTCCCTTTCAATGCCACAGATATCTATTGAAGTCCAAGCAACAGACTTAATTGCAGCAGGAAATTGCTGTTTTAAAAAGCATGTCTGTAAAGAATGGAGGAATGCATATGGCACATATGTACCTCGACAGTTTTGCTAAATAAACCATGAATTTTGACAAGTGTGTATCTGTAAGTTTGCCATGGAAATAAGATTGTATAACATCACAGCTGAAACAAAAGTTCAGCCTCTGAAAACTGTGGGGGCGTGCTGCTAAAATGTTTGTTCGAATGTGAGCTGACTAGTTTCATAACTCCCGTGCATGTAGTTAATGCTCTTTTAGACAATATGTGGAAAGGATGGATGTCAGAGCTGCTTAATAAAAGCATTAAAATTGTTATAGCTAATAGCCAGATCTCAATTTCAGTGTTTCATGAAATGATAAAGGTTTCTTGTACTAAAAAATTTTAAGAGATGAGCCTTCTCAGTTTGTTTATACAGAATTCTATAAAGTGGAGGTCTGGAAAAATATTTGGTTCCCTGTTTAATGAGGAAATTGCACTTGTGGGGATATTAATTTCATTCGTAGAATCTGTTTAGTTTGACAAACCAGTAAGGAATGGGCTGTAAAAGCTTTCTCTTTCAGTTTGCCGATATAGAGCCATTGCTCTGATGCCAAAAGAAGGAATTGCAGTGAAGAGGAGTTGTTACTATTAGTGAACCCATGATTCAGCTCAGGAGTCTCATCCAGAACCCAGTGAATATGTTCTCACTCCATAAACCACTGGCATGTTTGGCAATGCATCAGCTGTCCCCTCAACCAACACCAAGAATTAAGTAGGTGTAAAAGCACATCTCCAAGAGGCTTCTAGAAGTGGTAGTTCTGGCACAGGCTTGATATGCTTCATGGGAGAAACAAATTGCCATCAGCCATAAGGTGTGGACATCTTAATCCAAAAGATAAACAGCAGAGTGAGGGTTCAGAGCAGCTTTTTTTGCACTGAGCACTACAAGCCACCTGCACTGGCTTTGCAAATCAGTCATTCCCAGTCAACTGATCTTGAACCGCATCCAGGGGACGCAAAACCTAAATTAACAAAACAAACCTTTCCAAATTTGGCCTAAATTTAAAAATCATTGGGGTCATTCTCAGTCTTCACTGAAGGTCTGTTTTGTAATTCACACAAATTGGCTTATCCTAGTTTCTGATGGTATTGATGCTATTGTTTCTGATGCATGACCACAGCACCTTTTCCGGGTGGGTTTGGCTGCCCCTGGTTGTAGAGGGCTTTTGTACACTGTTCGACTTCAGCACAAAGCAAAGTGAGCCTGCCCCAGGGATATACACCAGGAATGAGCACTCCAGCATGCTGCAGGTTTGCTCTGTCCCAAAAGGAGAACTGGCTGGGGCAGGGGGAATGGTCATAGGTATGTGTGCACACACCTGTGCATGCAGGTATGTGCCTGCACACTCATGTTTGTATGTGCATGTGTGTTGGAAGACAGGCCCTTTAAGCTGCAGCCCTGGAGGAAGGCTATTGCTCAAGGAGCCAAGGTGTCTATTGGTCTGATTCACCAGACATAAAATGTCCCAGGAACTGTATAAGGGCTGCCTTGCCAAGTGTTTTCAGGTTAGCAGGATTTCTCCAGGGAAGATGATCTAGCAATTGCTGTGGCATCTTTAATTGTTTATAAGAAAATTGCTTATTAGGACTTTATTAATGATAGTGCTCCTTATAGTAAGAAGCAAGAAATATGTAAGACACAGTCTACATCTCAATTCAGTCCCTCTAGACTGTTCCAAAATGCTATTGGAATTGCTTGGTTTATACTGACTTGATTCTGCTTTTATTTTGTGCCTGACAGATTTTGTCTGGCATACACATATGTCACAAGCTCAAACTAACACACTACATGTGACTGAAGTCAGGCACATAAATGACCAAGATGTGCACAAAAGCATTTTTGCACAGAGACGTAGATCACTGTGCCTTCGCTTTTACAGGTGTCACATGAAACATCTGTCGGGCGACATGCAGTAAAGAGCTGCCAGGGATGGACATGGCATGGTGGGCTGAAGTATGGGTATCACCTTGTTGCTTTCTGCTCCTGTGGATTGGTTGAAGATAAAATTAAACAGGAGTCTCACTGTCACAAAGCTTTGACAAACCCTTGATGTTCATCTCTGGCTACACTCCTTACACGGCTATACTCTACAGCAGGGTGATGTGGTTTGCAAGGCTGAGGCAGCAGAGTCATACAGCAAATACAGAGCCTCTTAGTAGGAAATCTGAAATCACCAAATGGCAGAGATCCTGTTACAATAGATCGTCTCCCCCAAAGCCGTGACACTTGATCTATTAAATCATGGAAATCACAAACACTGCAGTTTCAGTGCACTGGGAGGATTGTATTAAACTCAGTCAGCAATTATTGGTAATATGGGATAAAAATCTTTACTCCAAAAGTAAGCTTTAAAAGGTCATAATGTAATCGCTGCCACTGATGGTCTCTGCAGTGGCTGTTAGTCTGATTGCACAGCAGCAGAGAAGAAATGTAGATGCATAAATTGAATGCAAACCCTAAACTGCTATTTCTGTCACAGTGTTACTGGCAAAATTATAGATGCAGCACACATCATCTTTCTTCCCATTTGCTAGATTTAATAAATTTACCTTTATTCTTCACCAAATTTCCTCTTTATTGTTGTTCTGTGAATGCTCATTATGAGAAAGCACAGAAATGCCAAATGAGGCAGCAGAAGTAGGAAGTGTATGAATGAGGCAGTGGGAGATTCAGACAAGTTTTCCAGGCCCTTTGTGTTGCTCACAGAAAATGTAATTCGTGAGTTAAAGCTGCTTTGCCAGATTAGATCTGGAGCTGGACATGGTGGCACCTTCCACTTCAATGAGATACAGAATAGAGACATTTGGAGCTGATTTGGGTGGTGTTTTGGGTTTGCACCCTGACAGGTGTTACGAGCTGCCAGCTTGCGCCAGTGTTGACAGTCCCTGGCTCTCTTACATCAACAAGTTCAACACTAGAGGCATTTTTTGTACCATTTCTTCATCCGGGGGCATTCTCTGCTCAGTCACATCTGTAACTCCCTTCCCAAGGGAGGCCTGAATCCCTTGCACCTCACCACTTCCCAAAACAACTGGCAAACAGATTTTAGCTTTTCTTGGCTGCTTCCAGGATCCTGCTCCCATTCCATAGCCTGCTTATGAACAGTGGTCAGCAGAGTTAATCCTAGCCCATTTTTAAGGCAGTGCAGGTAAACTTCATCAAAGTCTCTGGCAGATGCCCTCATTTACACTTTAAAAAGTCTCAGAGTAATTTAGTGCTTAGACTACAAGTTTTGAGGTAACATGTTATTGCATGCCAGCTCCTATATAAGCATCTGCATGTGCTCTCTGCCCTAGCACCACTCTGGTTTGAATGACTTCACTTTTGCTATATATTAATAACCATTAACAATTACTGCAGATCCCTCATACATAATAATTTGCAACCTAATAGCTTCTACTGCACCACTTAGTTTCTATCACTTTGAAAATAATTTCTGCTTAATTGAGTTAAGGTCAACTCTTATCAAGAGCGCTGGTGCAGTGACTAAATGCAGTTCAGCTTATTTACTCTTAACCCATATTTTAACATTTCTGAGTGTTAGCATACAAGAAGCAGATTTTTCATACAGGAAGCAAACAATTAGGAACATCCTGAGCAGAACAGCTGCTTATCTTCACTGTGGGTTGTGATGTGATGCTATACCTCTGAGTATGCCCGGTCCCACAGAAACAAAAATGGTCTCCTCTACCTGGCAAACTGACTTCTTATGGTAAAATCATCAGTAAGTTATTTCTAATAATGGATTTACAATTTTCTCATGTGCTTCTTGAATGGCTGTAATTTGTTTAATAAAAGGGCAAATTTTAATTAATCAAAAGCTTCTCAGTGGATTCTGAATTAAGTGACTGAGAGGTAAAATTAATCAGAATTTTTCTCCAGCTAAAAGAATAAAATAATCTCTTGCTTGTACACGTTTGGAATAGAGGCTACCAGGATCACCTCAGGCCTTTATTTTCTGAAAAGCTAATAATATCAAACTGAGTGAAAATTAGTAAGTCATGAATACCAGGGCTTGTGTAGAGCTGTCTATCCTATTTAAGTGATTTTTAAACAATTAAAGTTTGCAGCCTTAGAGCTACTCCTCTGTTTCATTTTAGTCCTGAACACCATAGCAATCTACCTGACCATAGGAAAGGATGTCAGGTCCTGTTTCTACCATCTTTTCACTGTGCCCTGCCTGCCACAACAAACTCACAAGCAGTCTCTTCTTTGAAAATACTGCATGGGATTGAAGTGGGCATCAGCACACTAACCATGGTAGCAGAACCCAAATGCCACAAGTTCTGAGTAACCCTCATTCCTGCAGCTTCCAAACCAGGCTCAATATCTCTGCAGCACAAGCTGGGCTTGCAGCAAAATGCAGCCTCTCAGACAAACCCCAGCTGGTTAATGTAACCACCAATGCTCTGCGGAAAGATGAGACAATTCCTGTATTGACCCAAACCCAAAGCACACAAATCTAAGGTGACCTTCGGCTTTACATGAGCAGAAGTTGCAGAGCAACTATAAAGAGCAAAACATAAAATGCTCCTTGCTGTCTCTCAGCCTTCTTCCCTGCAGTCCTAGGCACAGCTGTCCCAAAATGTCTCTTTCCTCCAAGAGCTGCTGCCTGAGCCCCAGGCACCCCTTCTGCCAGCACAGAAACCACCCCACAGCCCCCTGGGAGGACACAGACCATCTCACCACATGCCCTCCCCTCTCCCACCTTCCTTCCTGACCTCCTGTTGCCCATCAGCCGTGGCTGGGCGCCTGACCCCAAACTTAAGGGCCTTACACAATTGCACAAGAAACTCTGTTTCAAACTAGCAGTGGCTAATTACTGCTGATGGGTGAGGGACTATTACTGATGGGGTTCAGGAATGCACATTCTACCTCCTCAAATAAAATGGTGCTCATCCTGCAACTGTGATCACAAGTCTGTCATACTTGTGACAGAATATTGCAAGGTGAAGCTCTTTTTGCTTTAGGCATTTTATAGCACCTGCCCCAAAGTGAGAAAGAAAATGGTTAAATAAGCTCCATAAATTCTTATTACCAAATGCAAATCTGCACAGCATTTAAGATACAGCTGGGGTCACTACAGTTCTGAGGTGTTTAATCAAGTGGAGTTGCTGGTTTTTTCTCCCTCAATTAATGTATCATATTATAACATCAGCTATTAGAGTACCTGCCTCAATTCTGGAGGAAGCCATAGACAGATCCAAACCTCTGATTAGAGCCTGAAAGTTTGTGTAGAATTTAATAGGAATTGAAGGTACATAGCACTTCTTAGGGCTTGGCCTGGACACAACATGTTCTTCATTTCCAATGTAAAACGCTGAAACTGAAAGTTATCTGTTTTAGAGATATCTGTACAGACCTACTCTGTTCTACTATGTTTACCTGATACTGCTATCTATATGTCTACCTGTCATACCTAATAGCTTGTGAATCTGATGGCAAATTTCAAGGTTATTTGACAGAGTAGCAGGAGAATAAAGGGACTTTAGTTTGAACCTGATTAATGGAAAGAGGAAGTGAGGTAGAGAAATGACAGCCACCCAAGCTGAACCAGTGCATGCTTGGTAGCTCAACCTCAAGCCATAGATCTTCAGGGAATCAAAGCATAAGACTGGTTCCACTGCTCACCGAACTGCTTCTTCACCACCCTGAAATCCATCAAAAACATCTGCTGGAAGCTTTCACTGCAAGTGGAGCAAGAGTCTCAGTGAATCAAAGCTTCACAGACAGGTAACAAATCATATACCTCTTAATGTGAAGGTCAGCCAGCTGCTGTGTTTCTATTCACATATTAAATGAATAATACTTACCCTAGAACTGACAGAAAAAGCCATGTCACTGCCAAAGTTCATCCTACCAACAGTGACCTCAATGAGGGTTAGACTGATTAATATAAAAGTACTTATCTCCAGCTTAAAAACAAAAAAATATGAAACTAAATGGAGTGGAAGAATAAAGTCACTTCAGCATCTTAATATGTTTTATCCTGAAAGGTGTAGGCACTGCAGAACAGGAGTCAAAAGCAACTCCATATTATTTCAGTATGTGATATAAATGTTCATAAGAAAAGCTATGGAAAGAGTTTGCAAAGTTTACTGAATCCCCTATGTCTTCACTCCCCGTGCTTGTTTCACAAAGTGGAACTGATCTCCTCAGGTAGGGTATCCACATGATTGCAAAAGAAAATTATGTTTGTACAATGGTTTATTATGTACCTCATTAGGGCCAACTATTTTCAACCATTAGAATGGACACCGCACGTTGTGTTTTGGAGGGAGAGTGGAAGTGTGCCACATGTAGATTTATTGTAGCTGAGACTAAACTGATAACAATAATAAAGAGACAATATTATGATAAGAAATAGACACTGCTCACTGTCATAAAGATTTGTATCCACACTCCCCTAATTTGTTATCTTCCTTTATATGATGCGCTTTACAAGTTTTTATTTTGCTCTTTAGAACAGCAAGAGAGGTGTAATTATTCTTGCTAGAAGCTAATGTGGTTTGTGCTATCTCATTCCTTTTCCCAACTGACTCCTAAGGTAAATAAAAGAACAGGATGGTAGTATTTTTTTTTTTCTCAAAAATGCAGCTTTTTCTTTGTGTGCACCAGCAAAGCACTAAGCTCAGACTAGGGGGATGGCAGCAACCACAGCAGCTCTCTCCTGTGCCCATGGGAAAGCCTAAGCCCTGGCATCAGTGGGAGTGTGGGACAGCTCCCAAGCCTCTTATTTCCACAAGCCTTGACAGAGGGGCTGATTAATGGGGTAATTTATCCCAGATCTAAGTTGGCATACATTTTCATATATATGTGTGTATGTGTTTATATATATACATATATACAAATATATATTTTATATACATATACATATACATATATGCTCTGCAGTACTGTATGATAGGAAAAAAGTTGTGACCAGTACCCTTGCAATGTCTGGGCTACCTGCTTATAATAAGCCCCTAAGAATATGCTGGTATAGTTTACAGCTCTTTGCTTACTCCTGGGGGACAGAGATAAACTCCACATTCCTCAAACCAGGAAAGCATAGGATGCCTTACAAACAAACAGGCAGGGGCACATGTCCAAATGCATCTGCCAAACCTGAGTACATGATCTTGGCTCAGAGGAATAACTTGGATGAGAAAAAAGGATTTAATTCTCCCCATTCCCTTGGAAGAAAGAAAGAAACAGAAATATTGTAGTGCAGTTAATACAGCCATGGCTGAAAGACCAAGACTGTGGCTGATTGTACAGCAGTGCATCAGCCAAAACACAGCCTTCCAAAAGATGTCCTTCTCCCTCCCTCTTCCCTTCCCAAACCCAGAATTTCTTCCCCATTAAATCCTCTTTAATCTACAAAGATCAAGGGATCAAGGAGCAGGCGGATCCAGCACACCTTTGTACCATACCCCAGCTCCCATTAGGAATGAGGGAAGCCAGGTCAGGCACAAGGGAATTGGAGGTCTGTAAGTGTTGTGAGATTCAGGTTTTCACCTGACAGCTTTTGTATCAGAAAAACATCCTTTCCAATTAAAAAATCTGATTGTTTATATGTCCATATTATTGATTGTGAAGGACATCTGAATATCTTTGTATATTGTTAAGTAGTTCTAAAGATTGTGCTGAAGTCTGGTGTATGTATGATGATCAAAAGAGACACCCTCAATTAGTACTGAAATTCAGCCAGGATTGTTCATCTTATCAAAGATTAAACTGAAGCAAATTTTGGCACGGTCACCATGCTAGCCTAAAATCCTGTCAACATGTATTTTTTTATGCAAATACTTTTCTCACCTCTTCAAACCCATCCTCTTTGCTGCAGTTTTTGCAGCTGCAAATCCAGGTCTTCAACAGCAAAAAACACAGTGTCTAGGTGGAAACAAGTACTCTCTTGCTCTCTTATTCTGAGCAGGACTTTTAACCTCTTAAGAGAAGAAAGAAACAGACTTTCCTACTGCTGTTTAAAAAATTACATGCATCAGCATATGAGCTAGCCTGGAGTCGTCTTCTCTTTCAGAAATGCATCTAGGTTGAATTTTTTCCTCTTTCAGTTGCTCCCAAAAACTTCACAGCCCCCTGTGACACCGTGCAAGGGATGCTCACGCTGGAGGTGTCCTCTGCCCAGGTCACCCTCAGAGGGGCTGCTGCAGGCACTCTGCCATGCTGGGGGACACACAGAGCTCAGTCTGTCCCCACGGAACACTGGCAGCTCTCAGCACCGCGGATCAACCCTCTGCCAGCACGGAAAGCAGATACCAAAGCAAGTGTTATTACTCACGGGCAAAACTGTTCCTCTTCCACTTCTTCCATGACTTCACTGATGTCCCAGGGAATGCAAAGGGTTGGCTTTTTCCCACTGGCAAAGTCCCTCTCCATGATGGAGGCAGGAATATATCACCGACCCTGCTCTTGGCGGGAGCAAGGAGCTCATGAAGCCGCTCTGCACCTGCTGCCCCTCAGCTGGAAAAGGCTGGTGCAAGCTGGGCTTACTCTGTCAGAGCAACTCTGTGCAAGGAAAATCACACAGAGAGAAGGGGGAGAGTGGTGGTGAGTGCACGGAGTCCAATCACTTTGCATCATTTTGCAAGTTGGAAACAAGATACAGTTAAGAGGTCATGTGCCCTGAGTGATTTACAAACACAATGTCTGCACAAGAAGCCACATGAGGTTTTCTTTCCTACACAAGCAGTGGCTTTTATTGGTAATTTGTCCAACATCCAGGCTTAGAGATCGCCCATCACATATAAGTGAAAGTGTTAAAGCACTTAAAAATATATTAAATCACTTTTGAAACCCACACAGCTGGGGGATGGTGCTTCCTCCAACCAGTTAGCAGAAGTGTAGGATTTAGCACTTTCAGTAGCAGACTGAAAGCCTCTCCAAGGCAGCAAGCAGAGCCTTGGATCCTAACACTCACATTCGATAAGGAAAAATAGCCTCTTTTTCTGAGCCAGCCCAATTTACTACAGGGATAAGGAAGATGACACTGTGAACATGGCTCTCTGTGTATCCACATTCCCCTTTCAAGTGAAAAATGAAGAGCACAGCAGCAGTCGGTATTGAATCAAGCCAGGATGCTGGCAGGAGAGTCTTACACAACACAGTGAATAAAGCTCACACCTTTCCTTGTGTACCTTTGTCTGGATGGGGTTAACCATGTAATGCTTGTAAAAACCAGAAGAGGGTCTTTCCTCACAGAAGAATTTTGTGAACTCACATTTCAAGTGTTTAAAGTCCACCTAAAAGGAACTTAAAATGCAGCATGATCAGAGAGGAAGTGAAAGCTGTCAGGTACTTAGCCAGCAAAAAAAGGAAAGAAACAAAGATGCTGAGCACAGAGCAGCAGGCTGAATATCTCTGGAAGTTTTACCTCCAATTATGGAACACAGAGGATTATTTAAAGGGATATTGTAAATTCAAATTCAGTGTTTCAAATAATTTATAGTTAGAACTTTAGTCCCTTGAACAGTCTATCCCTACACTGGTTTAGCTTCTCTCATCTGCCTAATGTTTCACACCTCTCTTGTAAGCAAAAACTGAATTTAAGGAGGCTAGAGATTTTCTTTGAGAAAACAAGTTCAAATTTGGTAAATAAATGCAGAAAATATTTGGCACCAAAAAAAGACTTTTTGTCAGAGGAAGGTCTTTCAAAAATCTGCAGTGGCCTCAATACCTCCTGGGGCTGAAGACCACTCCATGGCTCTTAGCTGTGCTCTGGTCCTAATGGGGAAAATGTGCAGAATCCTTCTGCACCAGCCGCACCACATGGGCAAAAACAAGTGCTAGACAAATCCTTGATGCTGCAATAAGATCTTGTGCTTGGGCCACCACACGTCATTCATGTACTCTGTGCTTAATAAGGAAGGCTGCATTGCACACTTGATAGAAAATGCAGAGTGAGGGGGCAATGAGGATAGGAAGGAGTGGAGATCCCAGGATAGGAAGAGCATCCACTTCTTGGCCACAGCTTTGGGAGAACCAAAGTCTGAGAAAAGGTGTTCATCTGTGCCCTGCTTGCTGCTTCTGCAAGGCAACCATATCTTTCACATCTATTGTAAGCAAGCTGAGCTGAAAATCACTGTCAGCCTTCTCAGGGTAAACCAGCTCGCTGAGTCTTCACACAATCTTCTTCTCACAGCCTTCACAAGTAGATGCCCAGGAGCAAGAGCTTCCCACTGCATTCAAACTGTGGCAGAAATTATGGTGCTAGTCCAGCTGGGCATTGCCCACTTCTGCCTCTCCACCTCCTCCTGACTGTCTCTTGGTGCATATAAAAACTGCAAGCCTGGAAATAGAACTCTCTATTTTAGTTTTACCACCATTTGGTACAGTGAGTCTATGACACACAGCCAAGGCTCCTAGGTAAAACCACAGTGCAAACAGCAATCAGAAGGATGAGAAGAGTTTGGACGAGGATACTGCTGCCCTGCACCAGAGGTGTTGCAGCGGCTCACGGAGAATGGGAGTGCTTTATGACACAGCAGCCCCAGGAATGCTACCAGGTACCTTGGAAGTAGTTCTTATTCTGAGACACAAAAAATATGTATGAATTAATGACATAGTTACTTATTCCCTCTGTCTAGGGGCCTCCTTTCCTAAGTTACCTTAGGGAGGTGCCTAAGGTATTTCTGACAATGCAGATCTCAGAGAGCATTGTTTTAATCTGACAGCATTTCTATTTCCCTCTTTAGCTGGACTGTGCTTGGTGTTCTCCCTTCCCACCACATCTAAAATAAGGACAGTGCAGCCATTTTGACAATTCTCATATTGAAATTCCAAATGGCTGCAAGTGCAACACAGAAAACACTTAAAGGGACTGTGGCTCTTCAATTATTTACGACAATATTATACATCCAGATTTTTCTTAACATAAATAGCATCAAATGCAGAAAGAGAATAGAACATTTGAGCTTATTTTGGAGACACCTAACATGCCATGGAGCTCCACACCCGCCCTCTGAGATCTGTTTGCTCTACTTGCTGCTGCAGCAGTGGGTGCATTGGTAATCCTGCCAGGGAAGAGAGAAAACCTTCCCTGGAGCAGATAGTACAGTCTGCAAGGGACTTTGCAATTATTACTGAAAATAACCAACTCCTCTGCTTCTCTTAATAATGGCTCTAGAAGCATTTTACTTCATGTTTAATTCTAGTCTGAAAATCCTGGCATGGCTGGCACCAATGCAAATGTCTTGTGCCCCACTAGGGCACAGATGAATTTTTAGGTGATCAGTGGGAGACCAGATGGCTTCTCTGAGCCCTGAGTGTGCAGGACCTCCACTTCTGGTTAAGATACTTTACCAGACTTGTTACTGCTGCTTCACTTTTCATGTATCCAAATCCGCAGTCAGTGGAGATTTAGGAGCACTTCATCACATAAAATACTCACTGCAGGAGTATTTGGAGTCTTTATCAGATGACTGGTGAATCTCAGGGTCAAGACAATATACCTGCTCTTGCCAGGATGTATTACAAAGCTAGGAAATGCAAGACACTCCTGTCTCCCTGAGAATTGCTAGGACAGCCACCGCTCACTCCCAGGGCCTCTGTGGCTTTAAGCAACTTACTGCAAGACTGCACCAGTGGGGAAGACAACACCACAATGGTTTCACTCCTTCGAAAGTGTCATAGTGTACTTGGGGTTGCCATTTTTAATATATTTAGTTTCCTTTAGAGACAGGATTCAGGAGCAGAGGCAAGGCAGGCTTAAAACTTAAAAGGGTAATAAGAAGAAATTTACTAATAACACAAAAAAAATTCAGAATAAGATTTCTAGATTATTCCCTCCTCCCCCTTCCTTCATTCCACATTTCTTAACAACAACATATAGAAAACACTTCAGTCAGTTATCTACTTAAACAATCATTTCAGTTCACTCTAGAGAGTTTAGGTTTAGGCTTAGGGGGTGTCTTCACCTTCACAATCTACATCTGCCTGGGAAAATATTGCAGATTATGATTCTCCTCCCATTTTGCACAGTCCTTCCAGAGCTGTGCTATGGGTTATGTTACACACTTGGGGTACCACTTTTAAAGGCAGGCTGCTGAAAGACAAAATTCTCTTAATCTCTTTTTCTATAAAATGTCTCTGTCCATATTTCCAGTCCCAAAACAGAGAGCCCCATTTCCTCAAAGCAAAAAGGTCTTCTTATCAAGCACTTAAACCTCCCCAGGTATATTTCAGTTTAAAGGAATTTTAGTGTAGTCACAGCCCCGTTACAGCCCCACAAAAAAAGTTTTCAGCTACTCATCAGTTGCATCTTTTCAATCTCTTCCCATCAGAAAATTTATCTTCATTCCGCTGACTTCTGTAGACTCCATGTTTTATTTCTTCTCATTCAGGGCAGCTCAGGAGATTGAGAATCTTACCCAGGCATTAAAAGGGTTAAAGTTGCATTCAGGACATGAAGAAGGTGGGCCAGGCCATTGCTGGAAAAACTCTGAACCACGTGGATCATCTGGGGCCTCTCTTCTCAGAATGGGGTGGGGAAAGGAGAGCCTTTGGTGGCTCCCCATCGCCCCGCTCGGCCATGCCACGTGGAGAGGGGAGCCAAGCCCCGCAGAACCGAGCCCCGCAGAGCCGAGCTGAGCAGAGCCGAGCCCCGCAGAACCGAGCCCCGCAGAGCTGAGCCGAGCAGAACCGAGCCCCACAGAGCCGAGCCCTGCAGAACCGAGCCCCACAGAGCTGAGCCCCGCAGAGCCGAGCCCCGCAGAGCCAGGGCCGGGGTGCCGGGACCGAGGCCAAGGCCGAGCCTGGAGCTCGGCCGGGGGGGTGCTGCAGCCCTGGCCAGAGGCCACCGCACCTCTAGGGAGGCCGGAGGCTGAAAGAAAGCGAATTAGCCTTAGCAATGTGATTTATGAAAGCGAAATTAGTTTTCATTGGCCACCTGGGATGTCAACCTCCAAATCAGCTCTCCGACTGGTCCCCGCATCCCACGGGGGAAGTTCCCAGAGACGGGACA
>JAOTQP010000001.1:18976432-19008003 GCA_026413545.1 Cichladusa arquata
ATCTCTGCCTCAGAGTCCTTGATTCAAACAATTATAATACGTGGGGGGAGTGGAATTAAAGCCTCTATTTCAGAGGACACTTCTGCCTCTACTGGCAGACACCTGTCCTTCAAACCAGGACAATCAGAATAACTTGGTTAATTTTCACTGTGTGAAAAGGTAGATAAAAACAAAGGAGCTTTTTCTTTTGAAACCTTATCTCTCCTCGCAGATAAAGAAGAAGAGGAAATCTCTTTGTAATTAGTCAAATTTGTTTTGTACTTTTCCTTTCTAGAGCATAAATCAAATGAAGAATGTTTCTAAAGAAATTACCCTCATCTACTCTAAGGCTTTTCAGAGGCTGTCCAGTATCTAGAAGGTCACAGCAAACTTAATGATATTTTCATTCACAGGTAGCCTTCAAAAATACCTTTTAATTGACAATAGGAACTTTAAGAGCTTGTATTGTGTCTTTTTGAGGAAGGTAAGGCACAATAACTTCTTTTTTCTCATTACATTAAATGGAAAAGTATTTTGGAGAAGGCACATCCTGGTGCTCAGCACCAGTCTCTGATGTTCACTCAGGCACCAGCAAAGGTGCAACCTATAATTTGGAAGATGAATGCAGGCCTTGTCAAGGGAAGAAAGTGCCTGGGTGCTGTCTGCAGGGATTCTTGGACACACACTGCCTCCTGAAGGTACTGACAGGCTCCACTGGATGTCACCTTTAGATGAGGACCCTACCGACTATGGGCAAGTGTTTCTAACCAGCAAGTGTCACCTGTGCAATGGCAAATCCTAAGGTGGATTCAGAGGACTCCCTTGGAGCTTCTACAGCTTTACAGTCCTAACCATTTTAACCCAGTCGGTGTCAGAGAGCAGAAAATTGGTCACTGCTAACTCAATTTTCTTTCTTTTAGAGTTTGAAGCACAATGCTGGAATTGAGATTGCCCTATGCTGGGCACTATACAACAGTAAGAGTTAGTCAATAACCACAAAAGACTGCAATCTAGATAGATGGGAGGTGGAAACAGAAACAAGACTGAAAGAGACACAAATTGCCTGAAGCCACATAATAGCAAAGAGCAGGTCAATATCCTATAGACAGAATTGGATTTTATCTTTTAATCAGAAATATACCTCAATTTTTTATCATTTATAGCATTTTACTTCCAACCTCAAACGATACCTCCATAAAAGAAAAGCAGTTATCTCACTTGAAATACTTTCTGGGTTCCTCATTATCTCTGGTAAAAGAAACCTAATAGAGAAAAGCCAGGAATCAAGGAGTAAATCATTGGTATTGTTGCTTTTATTATTTTCATAGTTGCACTTGAGCTTCTTACAAATTTTACATACAGCTGAAGTGAAGCTTTTATTTCTTTCATCCAACTATATGGGCAAAATTATATCAAGTCTCATTACTGCTTTTTAATCCTTCCCCTATTTTAAGTCTTGTTAGCTGGGGAGAAAAAAAGAGAAAATGCAGCTGACTTTTACCATTGAAACTCAACAACTGCCATTAAAAGAACAAGAGCACATCAGGCATAGCTTGTCTGTGCCACATGTGAACTCGGCCTCGGTGCTGCCAGCACGTGTGTGTCAGTGCAACACAGCTGGCACTGAGGGGGTGGCCCGTGGGCACTGGCATCTCTGGGGACAGCCATCCTGTACTTCTGTCTCTCACAGGTTCCAGGCTGGGGGAAAGAGCAGCTCCAAAAATGTGGCTTTGCCCTTCCTTTTGAAGTAGATTTATCCTCCACATGGTCACTGTCTGAACCCATAATGTGGCTGTGCTGGGGTAGAGGAGGATCTGTTCAGAGAAATCTCATCTTTTTTCAAGACCAAAAGAGAGAAAAACCACACTGAGACTGTGGTGTGACTCTCATCCCCTCTGATGGAAAGAGAATAAATGTAACTGCAGACCTGCAGCAGGACAGTGTGTGTGCCCTCCCACCAGCCCAGTGCCCTGTCTGGGAGAGCTCCACTCTTGTCCATGGGTTGTGGTGGGACTGGGGATGAGGGTGAGCCTCAACCCAGGCCTCTCAGAAGTGCTCAGCTCATTCTAGCTCTGAAGAATTGCTAGAAAACATGATTCTGCATATTTTGTAAACCCATGGTCTCGTGCAACGCCATTATCTCATTAGATCAGCTTCTTTTATACCTCTGACAGATAGAGAGAGACCCTTGGGCTTCCTGGATGGTGACGAGACAGCAACTGGTGGCACCCTTCAATACACTGACTTCTATGTACCTTCTTGTGCCTCATAGATGGGACACTTTCCTTGTGACTTGGTGGTTTACCAGGTACTTACCTCTGCCACAATACTCTATTCTGTTTCTGAGACTATAATATCGTCACATATACAAAGCTGACTTAAAGTGAGAGAGCAAGAGATGAATTCCTAAACAATAGCATTATTGGTTTCATAAAATTATCCAGAGGGAGAACAGATTTAGCTACTTTTGTTGATTTAATCTTTTGCTCTTTTCACTGGAAGGGTGAGCCAAGCTGCAGCAATGGGGGTAAAATTTGGTATGTGGAAAACAGCTCTCTTATCTAAGCCTTCCCCTCTTCCAAGTCAAAGAGAAGCATCTGGAGTTCTAAACAAAGTTTTAGGAAAATGGCTTTATCAGGCATCACAGGTTCTTCCAAGCGCTTCATCAGTTCATGGTGAAATGAGCTCAAAGATGAGATGAATGGATCAAGTCAGCCTGATCAACAGAAAATGAGAAGATATAAAAAAGAAGGTAATAAACACATTTCAGCTTCTAATTAGTCTATCAAAAGTTCTGCTTTCTCTATAGTCTAAAATAAGAGAAAGATTAATAAGATTTTTTCAAAGACTAGTTGTATGATCATTAGATTTTTCCTTTTATTCACATTGATTTTTAACCTTCTCTTGTAAGAACATTTTTTTTAAAAAAAACCTTTATGTAAGGGACATTATTAAGCATCTTTTCTCTTTTTGTAACATCTACATGTGTGAACAGCAGACAAATTATTATTAAAGCTTTGAAAGAGCCTCAAAACACACTGCTAACAATCATTAGATGAAGGGTACAATGTTTTAACCCACGATCTCCCAAACTGTTTCTCTCATTCTCTATGCACCTGTCTTTCCTGGAGTACAGCAAGGAACATTAAAAGCGTATAAAACATATATTCCTCTGAATAAATTATACAGAGAATTTAATTTAGAAAGAAGACTTGCCCCGACACAGTAGTTCTTTCATCCCAGCACTCATCACCTCAGGGCAGAAGAAGAAGACCTCTGGTACAGACTGTTCACACTTCTGTTCCCCCTGCACATGTGATGTTTTGTTTCTGTGAGCAGGCAAGATTGCAGCTCCAGCCTGGACAGAATGCTAAATGTTTTGACAGTTTGAGAAAAACCCAATAACGCAGCTTGTTCTCATATTTAAGTGTAAATTTTGCATAAAAATTCCCAGAGACGCTGCTAGGAACAGGGTTTAATTGGACTGTAAGATCTCATTGCATCGTTGAAAGAGCACAATCAATAAGCCTTACCTACAGCTGCTTAAAAATGGAAGCCATTTAGAAACAATAACAGCTGACAAAACCAATCTAAACTGTGCTAAAGGCCTTGTTACTGCTTTACATCCTGCATCATAAACCTGCAGGCATTGGGTGGACTTGCTATTTTTTGGCTCAACTCTGTCAAAGCCAGTGAAAACGGGAACCACACATAATGCAGAGGGCTCAAAACCTGAGCATTACCCATGAAATATAAGGATTTAAAATCATGTAATTCTGTTTTGCAAACCTAACAACAGTTGCTGTCGGCTACATGAAGAGTACAAATCAGAAATCTGCTGCCAAATCAAACTTGAGCCTTAAAGTGAAAGCCTAGATTTTATAAAAAGGGTAGATACTATTAAGAAGAGAGCTAATCAATCAATTACCAACACTTAGCTTCTCATCAAGACTGGTGCCATTTGTAACACGTATTGAGATCCTTGTCTGGAATGAGATGCAGTAGAAAGGCAAAGAATGATTGTGGGCACTCACAGCCTGGTGATGAAGTGCCAAGGAAATGTCAATAGCAGTCAAACAGTAATTTTCCTGATTACAACATGTAATCTAGGCTCCCCTTTCCTTGGGGCTGATGCAGAGTTTTAGACCAACAGCTTCAGACAATTGAATTACAAGCTGTGGCTGGGTGAAAAAAACACATATTGAATTCTAAATGTACACCTCAGTAACATTATCTTCAGTGGAACATAAGCACATGCTTAGTTTTATAAATGTGTTTAAGTGCCATCCTGATGGGAATATGTTGTTAATGAGGCTTATTACAGTAATTTGGATTGGAGTAATTTATAGGCCTGAGTCCCAGTGTGTTTGGCATAGCACAAGAATTGGAGTACCAGTTTCTCTGCTCTCTGAATTACACAGTCAAAGTATGGGAGAGAGAAATGAGGGATTGGCATAGAGAGATGGGAAGTGGAGAAAAGCAGCAGGTATGTACACAGCAATGGGGCATTGGAAAATAATGAAGTGAACAGGGATCACTGCACATGGAGAATTACTTTCCTCCTTTTCATCTAACTTCCAATTTTACAAAATCTGTAAATTCATGAATCTAAGTTGGTTGCCCAGTACCATCTGCATCCTATGCATTTATCTGGATCACCAATTTATGATGAAGATAAATCATATTTTAACACACATCTTCATCTCCTGGTGCTGCAATGGTGCCCCAAACGAATAACTCAGATCCAGACATTGTACAGAGTTACTGCCCATAAAAAAAAAAAAAATAATAAAAGAGAAAGGATTACTTTAAACAATAATAATAATAATAATAGTAGTAATAATAATAATAATAATAATAATAATGCCACCCACAGCAGCTTTAGCTGAAGTGTGGACACTCATAGTGTGTGAAGCTTCTGTATTTATCCAATTGCACTGCAAGTGAGGCAGGAGCTCCTGGGAAGCCCTGGAGCTTGGTCAGAGCAGGCTCGTCCCCACACAGCCCATGACACTGGTGCAGGCAGCCTCGTGCTTGGTGTCAGGGAGAGCCCTTTGCCCGGGTCCTGTGCCCCATCAGCAGCAGCCTTGCAGCAGTAGCACGTGGCTGAAGCCTGGGCAGGCACAAGGTCCCTGCACACAGATTCTGCCCATTCCTGCAGCTATAGGACTGGTGGGGAGCTGCCACCCATGGCACTGTGTGAAAGCCTGCAGGCCTTGCAGCTGGACAGGGCTTCCTGCCTCGCTGGCACTCACCCCTGAGCTTGTGTGACCTCACCACGGGCTAGGGCTGGCTTTACTGCAGTCAGCTTGTTATTCTAGTGACTGATTTGACCTGGAATGTGTGTCACTCCTGCACAGGTGCTCACGACCTGACTCTTCATGGCTGTAGTGCCACTGAAGGTAGTGCATAAGTGTGCCTGTGTCACAACCAAATGGGACATTTTATTTTATATTTAACCACTCATGTGGCATACCTATCTCCTAAGCCTCTCTTTCCTCTCAAAAGGGTAAACCTTCTTACTTCCTAACACACACTTGGCTGGATGAAGGTCTCAGTTTGATTACCAGCATCTTTTGAAAACACCCAATATCAAGATCTCCAGAAGCAGAAGAGATGCCTGAGGTTTAACTGAGCCTAGAGCAAAGCTGCCAGGCAACCGCAGTCCTAGGGTGGACACAAGAAATGCAGAGCCAGAAGCACATCTCCTTTTGCTTGTTCTCTGGGCTGTACTCCACCAAGCAGGTGTTCTGAACCACAGTCCATTCTGCAAGGTACTGCAAAAAGGAAAATCATAAAGATAGCCCTTAGATTTGAAAACTTACATGATAAAACAAAGCAAATGAACATGAAGACCAGATACCACCACTGTGACAATCTCAGTGTCATCATGCTTGTCTCTTAATTTCCTGAGTACCTCTGTCTACCAATGCCTATAAAGGCATTAGCTTTGCTGTGAATAATTCCTCCATAAAGCACACTGCAAATTATATCATGCACTTCAAAAAAAAATTACAATATTCAATACACTAAACTAGAAATATTTCTAAAACATCAACAATTTCTAAATAATTGCCAACTGCAACTGCGTAAATGAAATGTTACAATGAACACCTATGTTCCGTTGTTCTCTAGATGCATTCGCTGTTTTGGATAATTTTTCTAGTGCTGCAAAAGAGGTTTTGCATTAATTAGCTGGCTCTTGTTCATTGAAAGCAGTTGATTTACTAAGTGTCTTGCTTATTAGTGTGGAGGCATAGAACAGAAGGCAACACTTTGTAATTACATTTTAATAAACAATCTTGAATACTTGATTTTTAATAAGTAGCTGACAGGAGCTGGGGTACCAGCTTTTCTTTGTGAAAAGGTTCAACTGATGGAATCTGATATTTCCTTTAAGCTGATAGTATCCCTTCCTGCCATGTTCTGCCACAGAGCTCTGCCAGCTATTCAGGCCAAGAATCATGACTGTGATAGCTCAGTAGATTAGCTGACAATGGACAGCAGCACCCATTACTGACTCATTTTGCAAGCTTGAGCTAATAACCTCATGTCATCTATTCTTGTAAAAAGTGTGTGAAATTGATTCTGTGGTGGTATAAGCCCAGTAGGCAGCTCAGACCCACACAGCCACTCAGTCTCCCACCAGTAGCATGGGGAGAAGAATCAGAAGGGTAAATGCACAAAACCCCACAGGCTGACATAAAGACAATTTAATAGATAAAACAAAGAAAATAAGGAACTCATTCACCACTTACCATGGGCAGATGGGTGCTCAGCCATTTCCAGGAAAGCCACACTCCACCACATGTAACAGTGACTTGGTGAGACAAACACCATCACTCCAAACATCGCCCGCTCCTTCCTCCCCCAGCCCTGTAGGCTGAGCATGACCCCATATGGTGTGGGATATCCCCTGGGTCAGTTGGGGTCAGCTGTCCTGGCTGTGTCCCCTCCCAGCTCCTTGTGCACCCCCAGCCTCCTCACTGGGGGGGTGAGGGGCAGAAAAGCCTTGGCTCTGTGTTCAGTGCTGTTCAGCAATAACTGAGATGCTGGTGTGTTACCAACCACTCTCTCACCAGCACAAATCCAAAACATACCAGCTCATATGAAGAAAATTATCTCCATACCAAATAAAACCAGAACATATTAATTGTGTGCATGGATGGTATTTGGAAGAAGTAAAAAGTGGGTAAGTATCACCTTTTGCCATGGGGCAGTGGTGGGGACAGGAATCAGCTCTAGAGTTAACACACTCACCTGTTTCAAGTCCTGACCAGAGGGAGAATCAACATCTTTGGATATATCTAACGAATCTCATCTTACTTGGGAGCTTTGAAAAAATCTTTATAAAAAAAGAGGTATTATTTATGACAAAACTAGAACTAATTCAGTTTGAAGAAATCAAATATATCAATGTGATAAGCAGCTTATCATCTGGACAACTTTAGTGATAACTAGTTGTTCTTCATTCAAAAACATAAATTTATCACATCACCAACTGTGTTTTTACTTTATTTTTTTTTCTTACAATAAATCCTATCTGTATTGGATAAATATATACATATATATATTTGAGACATGTCTATGCTATTCCATCCCGACCTTAACGGCCCTGCTGGATTTAGCATGCTCAGGATTTTGCCCCCAGGATGTGTTTCCACATCTGTGTATATGGCAGAAGGCATAGGGAAGAGATTATTTTCCAGTCTTTGACAGCATGAGGGATTCCAGCACCAATGTTAGGCACACTGAATCTCCTTGCCAAAGTGAGATTAAATCTGCTGTCAAGATGTAGTGGCATGGCAGAGACTGTCTCAAATGCATGCTTTGAGATATCACTAAAGTCAAGCAATAAAAGGTGCCAAACAAAAAGGAAGCCTCTCTGATTAGTCTAACTAGAGATCAGGAAAACTTGGTTACGTTCAACCCGAGACTTTAATCACTACCCTTTTAGTCACTCCCGTGTTTTCCACATATGAAAAATTAAACAACATGAAAAACATGGCTTATTTGTGGTTCTTGTCATTATGATCCTTAAAAAGGCAACGGGCCTTAGGGGAGAATGAGATATGAGAAAGGTGAAATGAGATTTGAACATGCAAGAATGTTTTCTGCATGCAGCCAGGCTAATCCAGATCTCCAGCAAGGCCCTAATTCACAGACCACTGGGACAACAGAAGGACTGCACTGACTTCACAGGCTTTGCAGTTGACAATATAAATGACCAAATTACATTCAGAGTTTTCTGAAATCTGAATCAGTTCAACCTAGAAAATGTTACACCACAGTAAACACTAACAATTCTTTTCTACCCACATTTACTCTTTGTTCCAGTATGCTTCATTTAATTTTAAATTTATGCTATTTTTCTTATGGGAAGAGGTTGTTGAGATTTCAGCCTTCTTGGGACTTTGCAATACCAAGCATTCCTGTGTTATGCCACTCTTGTTCTACTTTGGTAGCTATTACCTTAGTAGATGTGGATTAGGAAATTAAAAGGAGTAATTGCTCAGTCTGGACAAAACATTAGTTAATATCCTTCAGAAAAAGAAAATGCAACAGGGTCTATTCATAATTTTTATAGGTTTCCTGGAAAACAAGTAAACATAGTTTTTCAATAAGGTTTTAATCTGGAACTGTACAGCCTATCTGCTGGCAAAAACAAATGAAGGACACACACAAAACCTCATCAGACAATACAGTCAACCCACCCTATGCTAACTGAATACAAACCCAGATATGTCTGCATGGTTTTCCAGGGGGACCCCACAGTGTAAATGGTAACTGGGCCAAGAAACTGTCTTGGCAGCCCTAATCCTGTCTCCAGAGAAAATCAATTGCTAGTTGAACTGTAGTAATCTGAAGGTATCCATTCTGCCCAGATTGTTATACACCAGGCAAGCAGCCCACCCAAAAATTTTACTCCCTGATAGCCAGAACACGATCCAAGGACCTTTCCAAGGGATGGAACATGAAAGCTGTGTGAGAAACCTCAATAGCATCTACTGCTGGGGAAGCCATTGGTCCAGAATAATCCACAGCAAGCCCTGGCACACAGACTGGTGCCAACCTCCACGGCAGTTCTGCTTCACAGCACTCCTCCAAAGGGGTGCCTGCAAATTTTGAGGAACATGCTGTTTTCTCTTCCATAACTCTGCATGCTCCCAGCTTATTTGTATGCTTTTGTAGCTCGTGTTGCATTCTGAAGGCTGTGATTATTAAATGCTGGTGTTTGCTGCTCTTTTTCCATTGAGAAAAATGAGTAAGAAACAGAAATTATATTGCTACATTAACACAGAATCAGGAGAAGGAAGTTACAATGAGTTCCCCAAAAGACAGATGATTCATACATTTCATAAAAATTGTACCATATGCATTAGCTATCGTTCTCAGATAACATTATTGTTGCAAGCACTGTTGCACATAAGTACTTCATTTATCTAAATCGAGATTTTACACTTCTGCGCACTCTGCAGGTCCCAGCCCTGCCATGATGGAGTTACTAGCATGATGTAGCAATGTATTATAGTGTCAGATCGACTCACATTTCACATTTTTAACTAAAGAAGATCAAAATAATGAAATACAGCCATAGAAGGAACAACTGTTCTCATCTGCAGCTACTGCTGCTGAAGAGTTATTAAATAATAACAATAAAAATGAGAGAATATGTAGTTATTGACAACCTGTATAGACTGGAATAAAAGATTTATCTTTTATTGACGCAATTATTTATTTCTACTAGATGAAGCATCATTAATTTTTTCCTCTGCTATTTTTTTGGCCCTCAGTATTCAATATCTTCCTAAGCACAGAATGTTTCCACTTGGTCTTCAGGGCTTTGGGGTCTGTCTCACCCTCTCATTTTGATGACTCCATCCTGCCACACAGCCACCTGCCTCATGAATAGGGTTGGCTTGTCTCCCATCCTAACAGGTTCCTGCCTACATTAAGAGTGATGGGAATGTTGTCAGCATTAGTGGGAACTTTACCTTTCCAAATCTCTTGTCCCTCAGTCTGCCCAAATGAGGCTTGTGAAAATGGTACTTACCATGTGATAGATGGGAGCTGTAATGTCAACCTGCTTCAGCTGTACCATCTTCAAACACAAAACAATGAGTAGGCATGTGGAGTCATCTCACAGTTTTGATGCCAGGCAGGCAAACTAAAACTAGATCCACAAATCTGGAAATAAACAATCTTAGTACTCAACACTGTGTTTCAAGCTACCTGGGAACTGTTAGAACTCATTTACTCACTATTCACTTATTCTGAGAGCAGGAGGCAATCTACTGGGAGACTGACAGGATGCAAGTCATAAGATGATCATTGTCACAAACCTGAGCTGACTCTGCTGGCAGCCTTTCACATTTCATATTTCCAACTGTAATTAATGAGCCATTTTCCAGAATGCAAATAGAAGATTTTTAAGGCTTTTCTTTAAAGCTTTTTAGCTTCATTTTCCATGTGTGTGTTCTCTGAGATACAGAAAACGTAGAAATATAAGGTGAAATGACAACAAGATGCAAAAGGCATAGAAAATTATGTAAATATTCTAGAAAAAAGAATTTCACTTGCCTTGAGACATGTCAGAGTGCATATATTAACTTAATTTAACTTACAAATATAACTGCCTTTCTTGAAGCTAAGTTAAATTTGAGCCAACGCTTCACTTCACTTTGCATAAAGGCAAGAATGCCAAGACAATATTCCAGGCATGCAAATGTGTAAGTCCAGATATCTCAAGACAGGAGTATTGCTTAGCCATCTCCATGTAGTACATTACCAAAAAAAATACCAAAAAAACCACCAATAAACAACAACAAAAAAACCCCACCAAACCCAAAATAAAGCTGAAAAACCCAAACCCCCCATATTTGTATAGCACCAAGCACTATTGTAGTGGGAGTAAGGGTGCCCCAAATTGTTTAAGAAAAGGCATAGAGGGCACTGAATGGCTCTCTCTTTCTCTATGAGCCATAGCTTTCATGTTTTCCAAGACTTTTTACTGAACAGGTAAATCAATTCCCATTTTTCAAATCAATATTTTCTTGTCTTGAATGTCTTGTGCTGATGAAGCACTTTCAAGTATTACTTGAGTTTCTCTTTGTGTTCTGCATTTAATATTATTATTGGAAACTAGAACTCTGTCATTATGGCAAAATTTTTGCCACAGCATCCTCTGGAATAAAATTGAAATTTATTGTAAAGATGATAATTCATCAGTGATGACCCCTTCTGACAGCCCTCTAGATTCAGCAGTATTTTGAAAAGCAAGAAGTTAAAGATCAAGCCAGTCTACTGTTTTTTCTGGCCAGTCTTTCACAAGTGACTCTAAGAAGCCATTTGATATTTGCACACAGCTGCAGTGTCCCAGCTGGAGGGTCACTGAGGAAGCACTGACAGAGATTTCTGTTACATTTAAATTCCTGACCACTTATTCTTTGTAATCTTTGAACTTGTCTTATGTCAAACTAACCAATCAACCTCCTCAAAATATCCAGCACATAAAATTGGTTTTATGTCATTATTTTAGGAGCCTTTCTGAGGTGGCTCTGCCTTGCTCAGCTGAGTTGCTCAATATATTTATGACACTGAGCAAGCATTATAAATCACAAATCACAAAACTGATCAGGTTAGAAGGGACCACAGTGGATCATCAGGTCCAATCTCCCTGCTCAAGCTGGATCATCCCAGAGCACAGAATGCATCCAGATGGTTCTGGAATACCTCTAGTGAGGGAGGCTCCACAACCTCTCTGGGCAACCTGTTCCATTGCTTGGTCACATACACAGCAAAGAAGTGTGATATATATATAGAGAGAGAAAAATACAAAATACAGTACTTGATATTCAAAACATAATACTTAAACTTTGAAAGAAAGCCAAAAAACCTCTTCATTTCCAAAGATGAAATTACTTCTCTCTCATTATCTGATACTTCTTGGAGATCTCATCTTTAGAGTTCAGAATCAGAAATATCTAACTACTTCATGTTCAGGATGTTTCAGCAAGGCTGGAGATCATCTAGCAGATAAAACAAAGGCATTGTCTAAGATTTCTAAACCAATGAGTAATGCTTTTGTGAACCTGAACTTTCAGACACTAACATAGCACAAAACCTTCTGAAAATTTTCTTTCACTTCCAAGCACATCACCCATTGAAAGGGCAAAGACATCATCATTAGATGGAGCTTCTGCTGACTCCGTGTTCACTCTTTGCAAGAGGTTCTGGCAAAATACTCAGAAAAGGAGATAATTTTTCTTAAACAAGCAGAGTATACACTATGTCAGGGTGCTTACAGCTCTAACTAAAAATATGTACAGCTTTTATATGGAGATCAATTAAAAGAGTGATGCACTTAGACAGAGAGGCAGTGACTTCATAAAACACAGAAAGTCCTAGAACAACATGATCCAGTAGTTCTGGTGAGATTATAGTGTTGCCACAAATGCATCATTTAAAAATAATGCAGTATATCTCTGAAGAATATAGTTCAACTCAGATTTAATATGGGTTCACTGCTCTCTACTCCCAGCTGCTATTTTAGAAGAAGAAGCCAATATATTGAGAAAACATTTTAGAAAGCATGAAATATATTTCAAGTTCCAGTAAAATAATTGGAACCTTCTAGGATTTGCTTAATTATGCAATATAATTAGTCCTTAGTTAGTGATTTAAAACTTAAGTTAAATATATGAGAAAAGCCTGTCATTTCACTTGAAATAATAAGATTTTTTTCACAATAAGCATTTGCATTTTTTAATATTTGAAAACTTCTATATCTTTTTATTATGTTGCCCTGCCAAGTTAAGATACTTTAATTAAATTGAAACCAGTTACATCTGCTATAATCACCAGAGGAAAAAAAAATTAAAAATGAGTCTGCAATAATACAAATCTTCCTTGATACATTTTATCAAAATGGTGATTTTGAAATCTATTAACAGCTGTAGGCCAAAAAAGCACATGAAATCGCTCAGGCTAGCAGATCCAGAGGTCCTTTATCACTAAAGGTGAAACTATAGTTTCAGCAACAGTCCAGCCATTAAAGCTGTAGTCCAAACAGCTAGCTAGTGGTCAAACTCCTTCTGTAACATACTCTGGAATAAAGTCATATAATTATAGTTATTACAAAATGAAGTACATTTCAAAATGTACAACCTAACCTTTATAGAAGTTTGCAGAAATGAGGTTCATGGTGCAGGAGCTCGTGATGTGCAGATGCAAGATTACACCAAGTCTATGCTTGTGACCTGCTAATGCTGTGATGAACTGGGAGTCTCACAGCAGCCATTTCCAGAAAACACACAAAAGGCCAACATTCATGCCCTCTGCTTCAGAAATGCAGGGTGCTGGCTGAGAACAAGGTTTGTTGAGCCACATGCATTCTACCAGCCCCACTCCTCTGCAGCCTACGCTCCTTCCCTGCCAGCAAGAGGGAGGTGAGCATGGACATCCCACAGGCAAACCTGCAGGGTCCACAGGGCACCCAGACAACATGGAACAAGAGAAGGGTTTTGAGGAGGAAAACAACAAAAATTTGCATTGGAAAAAGTGGCATCCTGGAAATGGGGAAAATTTCCATCCCACTGTACAGATGTCCCATTGTTGTGAAGAATGAAAAGCAAGCAAAATGCAATTGTACAGAGGTTTGCTGTCCTCACCTTCCTTCTGCTACTGCATTGCTGAAGTAACTTGCTGGTTTTTAGCACCTTCTACACTATTATCTGCACTGTAAGTCAGAGACCTGTGGGTTAGATGTGTTAAGGGACTCAGGTTTTGTGGCAGCAATCATTGCAGTGTCTGCCTTGCTGGTGCCTGGCTGCTGAGTGCCACCTCCACTGGATTTGTACCAGGCAGAGCTGGGAGCAAGGATGCTCCAGGGCTTGCTGAGAGACACTCAGAGAGGTACCTGAGAGCCCACCACCCATGTGGCCACACCTGAGTCACAGTTCAATTAGCTTCAAGTCATACCAGGGGGTGTTTAGATTGGATATTAGGAAAAATTGCTCCACTAAAAGGTTTTTCAAGCCCTGGAAGAGTCTGTCCAGGGAAATGATTGAGTCACCAGCCCTGAAGACACTGAAAGAAATGTGTAGATGTGGCACTCAGGGTTTATGGTGGACTTGGCAGTGCTAGGCTTACAGCTTGCCTTGATCTTAAAGGACTTCTCTAACCTCGAGGATTTTGTGATTAGCATCAGGTTGGACCTTCTAGGCTGGAGTCCTCTCCTGCACTGCAGCTGTACATTGTACTCAGGCCTGTGTAACACAGAGAAAATCACTGCCTGTGTGGCAGGGCAGCAGGAGGCTTCCAATTTAGCCAAATTACTAAAATATGTACAGGTCTCACTTGCTATCCCAACCATCCTGCTGCAGGCTTTATGCTCAGGATGTTCCTCTCCCTTCCTGTTGCAGTCATATTCCTGGGCAAAAAGTGATTAAAAAAATCACTGAACAAGAGAGAAGCTGCCTAATCTTTAACCAGTGACTGGGAAACTTGATCAGAAGTATAAAGGCTTGGTTTCTAACTGCTGCTCTAACAGCTATTTGCATGCACAGAAAGAAAATATTTAATACTTGGTAAACAGGAATATGAAAATCTGTACGTCTACAGAGTTAGCTTAAGGAATGGTGAGTAAGGATCAAAATTTAGGGTTTAATATGTGAAATTACTCAGTCCCAATTACAGATCCTCAAACCTTTATGAATTTGGGCTAATAATGGCAGACCTGAACCACAAGCCCCACTGCTACCAGACTTGCCTTCCCTGCCACCAGCCCTGCAGATAATAGTGTTAAATGCAAAGCTGTATTCATTCCTGCAGCAGCAGTGCTTTGACTATTTGTCAAACTGTAAAAAGCTATAATAAAAATGAATAATTGTAGTAGTACTAGTAATATTAATACTACTACTATAACTAGTAACAATAATAACCCTATTTGTTTATTTCCTAAATTACTACCCAACTTCACATGGCCACTGCAGTGGCTGCCCACAGTCTTAGACATTGTCATGTAGCAATGTGCACACCCTTATCTGGGAGGATAACAATAATCCTAGACCTTGAGCAGCTTCATTTCACAGCCTGATTTCCTCCATATTCCCACTAAAATATTTCCCAAGTTTCTGACACATGCAGCTACCTTTACAGATGTACTGGTTTATTGCTTCATTTTTCAGGGATCCAGAAATAGAAGTACATAAAATTTTGCCAGCTTTTGTCTAAAAAGAAAAAAATCACATTATTGTCAGTGCATGAAACAAAGTTAAATAGAAAATCAAATAAAAAAATAGCAACATCTGATCACTGCCTCAGTTTTTCCATCACTTTTTTGGATATATTTGGTGGTCACAGAGAATCCAAGGTTTTGCTGAAGCCCCATCTCTTCTGGTCTCTGCAGCCAAGACTCTGGTAAAGAAAGGCTGCTTGTAAAACATTTTTTTTCTTTTATAAGTACTAGTGCCCTTTTTCAGGCAATGTCCTTTATTACCCAGAAATCAGTTTGGTCATGTTTCTTGGCTACCTGCTCATCTGGCAGAATGTTATTTGCTTGTCCTTTATCCAAAGATAACAAACTCATGCAGTTTTACAGCCCTGTGCTAAATATGACAGCTTTTCCAATGAGCCCTATGTGTGCCAAATCAAAACAAGGAGGTTGTGTTGCAGATATGGAAGCCAACATCAGACACAGGTGGATAAAGATACATTTAGCCACACATAGACCCACCACATCAAACACGGATGCAAAGTCAACAAGTTTCACTGGCAAAATGATTTTGTTTAAGCTTTTGTTAAAGGGCAAGTCTCCCACCAATGTCAAAACATAACATCAGCCAAACCTCATCCTTTTAAAATACAAGCACTGACAAAACTGGGAACAACAGCTGCATAAAGTTTTGTTTTCTTAATACAGCAGCATTTGAAAACCAAATCCTGCAGCTTCTCTGCAGACCTCAGGCACAGAGCTCGTAAGACTAAAAACTGCTGTTAAATAGAATTTAAACTAATTGCCCCTGGTTACAGGATGTGAGTAGCAGTTATATAAAACTGTCTCCTGATGAAATCAGTGTCCATGTTCTTCTGTGAACACATCTGCATTTTTAGCCTTCTCTTAATCCACAAAAGAACCTTGCATGTATCAAAGTTGCATCTTGTCCTTGAATGCTCCTTTTTTCTCTAAGCTCTCTAGTTTATTTGGTGGTTTTTCTGTTGTCTCTGCTTTCTTTGAAGCCTCTGGATACCATCTGCAAATGTAATTGATGTGTAAGTTTTCTTCTGTTATTATTTTTGGTCATTTCAACAGAAGTGAGTATTAGGCTCAGCACTAACCCCCAGTGAGCTCCACTTTGCTATTTTACCCCTCATAGTTGCTTTGGTTTCTGATTTTTCAATCATGTTTTTTATTAAAACTGCAATTATTACTGTGGGGTTTTTTAAGGAATTATTTTGATTGGATTTCTTTTGTTGAAAGTCTCAGATTTTTGCAGAAAGCTTTTTCCTTTACCTAGTTAAAGTACAAATGAATCAAAGAAAGATATGAAGTTTATGTGGCCACTCTTCAGCCTATGTGGCCTGCAGCATATCTGGTTATATATGTCTGCTTACATAATGAAGAGTTCTGTATTACTTCTATACATACTGCATGGAAGTTTAGATTTAT
The DNA here is from genome assembly GCA_026413545.1 of Cichladusa arquata. NCBI lineage: Eukaryota > Metazoa > Chordata > Aves > Passeriformes > Muscicapidae > Cichladusa > Cichladusa arquata. Next base: position 18,993,081 of record JAOTQP010000001.1, read on the forward strand.
AGGACTTATCCACAGCATAATAAATGTTTATTTTTCACTATTATATTGACAGCTGCTTACTCTTGCTTATTTGAAGATATAGAATCTTACTACCAGAAGAGGACATGGAATTCCTATTCCTTATCTCTTCTTCCTCAAGATGAAATGGAAAGAGAACTAGCTCAATATTTATATTTCCCTATAAATGCTTTCTTGGTATAAAATTGCAAAAGTAAGGGGCAACTTCCCATTCTTCTGGAAAAAAAATGCAAACTAATTTTTTTAACATTTCCAAGCAAAGATTAAGGATGGATTAATTAAAAACCATAAAAAGGAGTTTAATGCTGGTCACATACATCTCTCTTCTAGAATAACACTCTCTTAAAATGACAGCTTCCACCATGAAGCAGAGATCATAGAAAATGTTTGATAGCCAAATCAACCAGACCCTTCCTTGCTGTTCACATTGCCTTGTGCCTCGTTCAGTGTCACCATGAGATGACAGTGCACAGAACACTCCACTCTGGCAAGTGGATGACTACTGCTAATCCCAGTACTCAGGGATGGAAAGTATGTGCACCTCCCTGTCCTTACAGCCACCTGTACTTAAAATTTTCAAGTTATTTATCAGAGGCAAAGGTGCTGACTTCACTTTGCTCTGTATCATTCCAGCTGAAGCACAATAAATGTTATAAGATGACTGGAATAATACCTAACACAACCCTGCATTCAAGGAAATGGTGTCATCAAAACTAGGAGAGAGAAATTTTTTTAAAAATATTTTGACTGATTTGCCTCTTGTGCTTTCAGGTCTGCCACTCATAACTCCACAAGACTTGTCAAACTCACTTTTCCAAGAGGAAGATGTGAATTTTCTTCTTGTTCTGCTCTGAGATGAAATCAAAGAAAGCAGAGGTGACTTCTGTAATCTTTCAGCACACTAAATGTTTCTCCCTCTGCAGTTGAACAGCATAATTAAGAAGTCCACATTTAGAGTTTGAAACTTTAATCATGGTTGTCCTAATAAAATCCTCTCTGGTTTGATGGACTTTATATTACTTCTCCTTGAGTGAACCTCAAACTGATTACTTGACAGGGGGCATTATCTAATTAATTATTTAGAGGAACAACTACCAAATTACACACAGAGATTGAGCAGCATATGGTGATCCAGTTTTAATCTTCTAATCCAGAGTTCAAATCCCAGGTGGGGACTACAGTCTTCTGAATATTAATCTAATTCCACCTCTACTGTCCCAGAAAATTAGTTTCTTGTCCTTATGAATTTTTCATTATTTCATCTGTAGTGAGAGAGAAGCCTACACCCATCACAGTTGGAAAGCATGTACTACATGTCCACAAACTCCACTTGTTCACCCTGTTTCTGAGCAGTTCCTCTGCATTTCTGTATCTTCCTGGCCCATAACACTGAATTCCATCATCACCCCTACAATGAAACCCTCAGCACTCGTTTGCCAAGGCATCAAGTGCTCTACTCTGGACAAGCAAGTCTCCACCAAACCTCTTCAATGTAGGAAGCCACATTTCTTACCATTTCCTTTCATCTATGCTCAGTACACAGGTGACCCATATGGACTTAAGGAAGCATACTTAGGGTTTTGAGATTTGCTAGCTCTGATGACTACTCACAAGTCTATTTCTTAAAGTAACCAAACACTTGAATAACTAAATTAGGGTTCAGCTGATTCCAAATATAAGTGTTGCTGCATCTTTTTATTTTCTTTTTTTTTTTTTTAACATAGCCTAAGGATAAACTGACTTCAAAATAGTTTACATATTAAAAAAAAAGTGCATAACAGAGAGAATCAAAACACTGCTTCAAAATGTAGTGTTATGTTTTTCTCCCAAATGTCTGTGCATATGACAAACACAGTGTCAGGCCAAAATTTGCATGGCCTTAATCTTAAGGACAGAAAAAGTTTTTAGAAACATGTATATTCAGAAAGAGCTCCTTTCAATGCCCTGCAGTCTCTTCATCAGAGCTTCATAAATGGCTCAAAAACCAACTGCTATCCTAAAGAAAGCCACATAAAACTCTGTGCTGCACCCAGTCCTTAATTCCACATGATGGCCCACAGCTTACCTGCACTCAATCCCTGTCACAGCACCATATGGACCACACCAGCTATTATCCAAAACCTAAACGCTGCCTCCCAGTAAGTCTCTTCTAGCACCAACCCAGAGGCAATTTCCCTCCAAGCCAGGGGGAGGTAGGCAAAGACAGCCTCACAACAAGGCAGTCTGTGTGCTGCTACTCATCCCTCAGGTGTCACTGACTACTTAAATCCCCACACATGGCTTCAATCCATGAAGTATAAAAAGCATGGCTGCTCTCACACTGATGCAACAGGCTAGGTGAGAAAAGAGGCAAAACTGAACCCAGGTTGCACCTCTACTGGTTTTGCATCACAGGCTCCTGAGCAGAAAAGCAATTAAAAATTGTGATTGGTATGAGACTGAAGAACACAGTCCTACCACAAGAAGGATGTTTGAGCTGGGGTTTATTTCTCCCTCAGCAGCACTATCTTTCACAGTGCTTTAGCAAGAACTGCTATGGGGTGTTCTGCATAGGGTCTCTGCTGCAGGATCTGAGAAACCACAGGTTTCACTGACTGCCTTTGCTTGCCAGTATGACACCAGCAACCACGGGCTAAATGTTGCAGCAGAGGCAGGTAAAGTCCCAGTGTTGATCCTGCCTGCTCTGTGCTTGTTGTTTGCCTGTCTTCAACTCCACATTGTGTGCACATCAGCCAGCTATTTGCCAGCTCTCTTCCTCCACAACTAACAGCTGTTCTTCATGTGTTCCGTGTTGTATTTTTTCCAAGTTTCTATCTTTCCTCTCATGCCACAAGTCTCTGAATGCTCTTGTAATAACTAGATAGAATAACAGCCAACCTCTCCTGGGCTTGGAGCAAGAGTGGTTTATATTTACAAAAACACCCTAACTAAAGGAGCACAAATCCATGAAGTAAAAGCTCTAGAATGTTCCAATCAGTTTAAATTTATAATTAACAGTACATGGAGGGACCTTCTAATGTAAATGTATGCCAAAGCATCTGTGTTGAGCTCTTGACTATAGATTCTCTAAGCAGGGAGTAGGTGGTGTGGCCCAAGAGCCTGTGTTCCCCACCCACTTCAGGGCAAGATCAGCCACACCCTGAAGTACCGAGTACTGAAGCTCTTTCCAAGGGCTACTGAAGTTGTTCAGACAAGAGTATCTCAGATCCATCACCCCTATTTGCTGGGCTGCATCCTACCCTACATGCCTGAGCAGCAACAGCACAAACAAGTTTGGGGGCATAGGTAGGTTGGGGGCTTTTTTTTCTGGCTCTTTACAAGAAAAACCTAAATTTCAGATTTGTAGTGGGACTTTAGCCCACTCCAAATGCTCACAATTTGGGCCTGGTATTTCTCAGAGAAATTACTTTTGTGTCTCCTAGCAGGCTGGTGGCAAGGCTGTCCTCAAGGTGTGGAAAAAATAAAAAGGAAACCAAGTGCTGTATGGGGAAACCAGAACAGAATGGGGAAATCAGTGCATAGATAAAATTCTGAGGTGGAGTAGGCACCAAACCCAGCTCTGCCATAGTCTAATCCACCTGTAAACCACAGTATCTAAAGGACTTGCCACAGCATTTTTCCAGCCTGTTCCTCCTGCAACAGCAGTTGCTCTTCCTGTAACACGGGTTGCACTGCCATTGGCAAGAGGCTCGTGCCCTCCAGCAGATGCAAGTGCAAAACTGGTGCTCAATCTGTACATGCCACACGGCCTTGAAAGCCTGACAGGGGTGCCAAAAGCTCTGTTTGTCTTCTTAATATCTAAATAACTTTACTGGAGAAAACTTAGGCAACTACAACCATACAGATTGCTGTGCTAGATTTGGAAAAAGAAAGGATTTTGTTCTCTTTAGATTATCTGATCTCAGCCTGTATTTTTCTTTAGATACCTACTACCCTTGACAGAGCTATGCCTAAGGTAACAGCAACAACTTGTTATCTTGTCACAACAAGAGAGAGACAAATAATTCCATGAGTGGGCCTAAACAACATAAACAACATATGAAGTTTGCACATACCACATAGAAACAGTGGATTTCTCATTTAACTTATTTTCTTCTGATACATGATTTCATCAACTTCATCATCATGCACAGCATAATTCTGTTACTATGGTAAACAACTTATCTCTCTCATTTTATTAATAGCCATTCCAAACAATTAAAAAATTGAGTCTACAAATTTAGGTTTATGCCTTTGGCAAAGGCAGCCTGTTCTGTAGATCAGCAGATGTAACTGTCCTACCCAGAAAACCTCACTATCCAAGGCTTGTGTTATGTTCGCACAGATGTTCACAAACAAATTCAGTCTATGATTATTTTCAGATTAATGACATCCTGCTCTATTAGAGCATTGCCAAATCATCCTTTTATTGCCAGTCTTGCAAGGTTTTGTGTTTGTTTTTTTTTTTCCTAAAGCTCCAACTCTAAAAGACCTGTGATTAGTCAAAACCCTTAGTTTTCCTTCCTACAGTCTCAAACAGGCCCTGTCGCAAGTTTGACTCATGGTACCCTAGGGGCCCAAAGAACAGAAGTTAATTGTCACATTCTCTTAACCATTTTCAAGACTTTTAAAGGTCTGACTCATGATTTCTAATGCCTACAGTTGGCAATACTGCATATACATTACATGTGTCATATCATCCATATGCCAGTAAACAGAATCGTTATGAAATGTCCAATTAGTTGCTACTCACCCTGTTTATAACAAATGATTTTTTAAAATAATGTTCAAATCTCTGGTGCCAAAGAAGTTATATCACTGCAGTAGTCACTCACAGCAACAGAAAATAAATTCCTCATTAATCTGATTAAAAATAATTAGTAAAATCTACCTCCTACTCAAATATGCATGTGAAACCTCAACAGAACTACTTCTGATTTCTTAACTCAGCAGCCTACAAAACAGAAGGTAAGCCATGAAAACTCTTACTAAATATCAACTATACAAGCATTTTCTGTACTGCTGGCATTGAAATACAAACATAAGAGACAACTTGGGAAGGTTTGCTCCACCCAAGGACTCTGTCCCTGTGGGCTTACCAGTGCCCCCAGCCCACCAGTGGAGGCATTTTGGGGAGATCTGCAGGTTACCTTAGTCCTGCTGCTGACAATGACTCCTTCACCAGGCCAGCCAGCTGGCAGCAGATTTGTCATACACTCCATTTCTAAGAAGCTTCTGCAAAAATAAGGGTAGAATGTTTGTTTATAACATGAGATGGTAGCATTTCTGTTTGAATTCAAATTTATGGCAAAATTTGATATTTTGATTACTCATGTTAACATTTAATCAGTTTTACGCTCTAGAGAAAGGCCCTCATTTATAATGCTTGGCATCAAGTAATCAGAATCAGAAAACCTCACTTAAAAGAAAAACACCTCTACCATATAAATACATACAGTGGAGCTAATTTCAGGCATATTTAAATTATCCATTAACTCAATTAGATATTTACACCATTCAGTTCACCTCTTTAATTTTGACTCTACTTTCAAGCCTACAAATAAAAACCTAGTATATGTTGTACAGATGTGATGATTGTACCTCAGAATGAATCAGAAACATATAAACATATATAAATGGTTAAGCAATCTATGTGCTCAGACTTGCTTAGTCTGAGTCAGAACCATTCTTCTCTCCATGAACCTCATAAGCATGTTTTCCACAACTTTCTAGACTAATAAAAAAAATAAGCAATGAAAGGAGGGAGTAAATAAAGAAGATACTTGGGAGATATTTTTGTTTCAAGGACTTTAAAGATTATTAACTTAATAATTAGATTGGTAATTAATATCTTATAATTAAAGATTTAAAAATGTTTCATAAATCGAACATCTACTTGACATTATCTATTAGAAGCCCAACCTGCACACTACTGCTGTAATGGAAATGTTGTTGCTCATTTTGCCAGGAACTAAACACATTTATCTCTACATTTCTGACTATATAAACATACTTTGTCTTCTGGCATAACACTGAAATATCCCCAAGAATGTATTTATATTATTTAATGCTTTAATACCTGGGTTGCCTTCCCCACAATTAGATCCAATAGCTTGTATTGGTTAGGAAAGTAATTTTTAATCAAAATTTCCATTTTAGAAACAAAATGGCAGAGAAATGACTCCATTCCATGGAATGCATTTTTGATGAATCCCATTAGTGGTGGGATTTATCAATTTGCATCTGAGCTTTGGTCCATCACACTGTCGCCCAGCTCACACGGTCTAAGCAAACACTCCCAACTGACAGCAGGAACAATGTAAACTTCATTTCCCCCCCAACTTTTTTTTAAAGACAGACTTCTTTTCATCTTCGAGCACAAGTTTATACTTCACTGATTTTATTCAGCTTGGTATAATCTTTACCCTTAACGCAAAAAAGTCATCTGCTGTGTGAGTTAGATGGGGAAAATGCATAATGCATGCAACAGGGAGAATGCACTGAATTAGATCTTAGTAAGCATCTACATCTGCCACTCAGTCATTGCTGATAACATTTTCCTGAAGCCATATATATTCCAAGCTTTGGTTTAGGAGTTGGGGGGAGGGGGTGCTGTCATTGAAGTAAAAACCATCCAAAATTGAGACAGAAATACTGTAGTGTTTCTACCTCCGACCTGTATTCACTAATTTCATACAGAAAAAGCATGCAGCTATTCAAAAAGCAAAAAATCCGTCCAAATTAATTGTTTCATAAGCAAGTGAAAAAGCTGACTATATAAACACGTCAAGGTTGTACTGACTGTAGTCAAATGCACAACGAATGCCACACACCATCTAGAACTGTTGCTCTTGGGAACCTTGAGACACTGAGATGTATCTTGACTTGTTAATGTGATTAAATACACAGGACAAAAATATAACACATTTAGCCAAAGCATGCTTGTGCTGTGGCTATTTCATATTTTATCCTTGAATTTAGACTAGCCTTTGTGTGCTCTGAATGCAATCTTGCTTTCTGCCTCTGTTATTGGTCAAGAAGTTGAAAGTGAGCAGACATGCTCCAGCCCAAAGTTAAGACAAGGCTCTCTAAGAGCTGTCAGCATTGTGCTTTCCTATAGCCAATTACCACAATAAAGGCTGGACTTGAGACTTGGTGAAGGATAATAGATGTTCCTTCCCCCCAGCCTTGAGCAGCTTATTTCCACCCTAGTATATATATTTTTGGAAGACTTGCTAAAGATGTCAGTGGAGAAAATGTGTAATTTTCACAGAAAGGATTTAATATACACATATACATTTAAGCTCCAATAACAATCTCCCCGGCATTCTTCCCAAACGTGTTGATAACACTTTTGATGGTATAAACATGAAAAGCAGTAACAACTTTTTATTTCCAATCAGCTTTTTATTTCCTCCTTGACTGCAGACACCTCTCTCAGCATAATCCAGAGCAAGGTTATCCTACACTAGTGTTTGACAAGTTCCCACCAGACATTCCTGACGTAATGGGTAATGATACATTTGCTGCTATCCCACACCAAGTGCCAAGGGAAACCCTAACACGTGCATAAGCTTTCAGAATGGGACATGGAACATACTATTAGCACTTGGTCACATTTGCATTTGCCATCTCAGTGGAAAAGGACGCTCCATGAAAGCCCGAGTATTGAAAAGGAGCTTGAAAACACAATAGCAAAATGAAAGGCAACATGGCAATTCTAGACAGTGCACTTGAAAGAAAAGTATTGATTTTCTTCTTTTTTTCCTAAAGGATGGTAGGTACAGAATCAAGCTTAAAATCAGGAATAGAACAGAAGAATATTAAAGTTATATTCTGTTTATTCTTCTTTGGTAAACTTTACTGTCTACGTAAAGCACTTAACATAAGGTCAGTTTCATAGTCCTGTGGCACCAGGTAAAGTTCCTCCAGCACCTTCCTGTGCCAAAGTCAGAGCAGGTACTGAAATGAGTCCTAGGAGTGCAGCCAAGCACCTTGGGCACACAGGGCAGCTCTCTTCCCACCCATCAGCTGCATCACCTGCTTCTATACCTAGGCTGCAAGTGCTCTCCTCTGCCTTTTCCCAAGAACAGCCATAACCAAAACCCAACATCACACCCACTGTGGGAGCACCCCACTCTTGAAGGGAAGTGCAGGACTCACCTTCAGCACAGAGACTTACCAGTGTAAGCATGTACTGTAATTTCACTGGGATAATTTCCTGAAATACAAAACAAAACTGGATTTTGCTTCTGAAATAGAGCATGTGTGACTTGTTCAAACAGGTATGCTGGTATAAACTATCACTGCCCATTCATCCACTTCCTCAGCTCAGCTCCTCTGCTGCAGGGGACTCTCTCTGAAGTCTGCTGGCAGACTTGCTCCTCTGAAGGCTCCCTTAGCCTGCTACAGGGTTTCATATTCCTCCAGCTAATCCACACCATTCTGACTCAATCAGGTTAGAAAACATGGTATGAGTAACTCTACAAAGAGCAACTAAATAATGACAAAGAGTTAAGTGCACTTTCTTCACCTAAGATGGATTTGGATCCCACCAAGTACCTGATCAGCCAAGGACATTCTAAGAGTTCCTTCAGATTCACACTGGCTGTATGGCTACACTATTAAGCTTCCCTAGCCACAAGAACCCTTTAACATTACATTCCAAATGAATTTTGGGGCCCACTCTGGTAAGTCTCTATATATTTGAAGACTAGTAAGAACTGCCCCTCTTGAGCAATCTGTTTCAAGTTTTTGCAAGTGTCACCCACTGGTGCAGCTCAAAAAAAATTTTAAAATCATGTATAAAATTTTGAATGCTGTAAATGAAGAGTGACAATAAAGGGGGAATGTCAAAGTTGCACATTACTGTAATTGAATATATAGACCTAAACTTTTAAAATTTAAATATATATTCAAGTATGAATGTTATATCAATTAAAAGTGTTAAGAAGCACAAAGAGGGGCAACTTTGGAGAGACGTCTTTAGTTGTTATGACAGTAAGATACTTTGCAATATTATATCCAACAGCAGCGTCAAGAGAATTTTATGAAAAATTCTGTTCACATGAAGACTACACTATAACTAGACCATCAGAATTTTCCCCCTCACATCTTTTGAGCATCTCCATAAGGCAATACCAACAGTACTCCTGACCTCTTGATGCAGAAATTTTCATTTCAACAGTTAAACACAGTCACACGATAAGGTTTAAACTCTGTTCATAACTTGTCTTATACCCACAGGTCAAAAAAATGGAACAAAACTAGACCTGCCCTATTATACATGAGCATTCTTACAATAGAAAGGATTAATGCTGAGTTTCAGGCAGCACTCCTAGACTAATCTGTTAGACAGCTTGTTCATATTTTGTTGAATTGTCTTTTAGAGAAACAGCATTTAAACCTAGAATGAAACATGTTGGCAAAATTTTGATGTACATAGATTCTGCTAGAGATTCAAAATTCTGTCATTTGAGAATTATGAAAGCTTACAAATACAGGATTTTCTTGGTACAAGAGAAGCATGTTTAAAAAAGAGTAGTGCTGCTAAATGGCATTTTTAGAACTAACAATTACGAAATCTGCATACATCCATGCCACTGGTTTAACAACGACTGAGCTCAACAGATTCTTTATAGAAGTTTTTGTAAAAAAGGAGAACCTAATTACAAAACCCTGGTAATCCTTTATCTTTTGAATTCAAAAGCTTGAGCACACCACAGAACTCTAAGAAGTGACAAAGAATATCAACAGCTGATTTTACATTTCTTTTTGGCCTCTTAGCCTAAGCTTGCCATTTATGTTTAAAAGATGATTTCTCCAAATTACGTTTCTGCAAATCTGTGAGGAGACTTGAGTTCTGCATTACAGGTGGAAGTTTTTTGAACCACGAAGGATTAGAGTGATTAATGCATTCTGTAAAACAGAGCCCTGTTTTCTCTCAGTGCTTTTAAAATCTGTGTCTTTCTTGATGCAGCTGAGCATTTTGAAGGCCAGTGTTCTAAGTCCTGCATGTGGTTTCAATGACAAGAATTATGTTTCAATTAATTTCTACTGAATGTGTTGTCACATTTGTAGGAACTCAGTTCTCACTGAACTGCTATTTCCAGAGCCAGTGTCTAAAACAGTCTAAAGAGACATCCTTCAAGTCAGCAGAACACCCAATGATACAGAAAGGGCTCCTCTCCATATGTTGTCAGTGCTCCCACCTCTCATTATACGCACACTTAGCACCCTCAAAAATACTAATTAAGCACAAACAAGATGTTTTAGACAGTCAAAATCACACATCCACATAGCAGCCACTGTGAACTTTATTAAGAAATGAAGTGTTTGCCAATTAAACTGCAATGACTTCACTGACTTTCCCATTTACTTGTAGAAAATCAGTTCTTTCATAACGGCTCTGGAAATCATTGATTGCCAGGTAAATGCCGAATGCCTGGCAGTGTATGGTCTGCTTGGAAGCCTGCCAGCTTTACCATGAAAGGTCTATATACACCTTTGCGAAATGCAAAGTCAGCAACACATCTTTCAACAAAGCAACAAAGTCATTTTTGAGGCAGATGTCATGTTAGCCAAATAGCAAAGCCACCTTTACATTAAGCAATCCTTTCTATCATGACAGTTCCACAAATGAAATGCAATTTGAGAGGAAAACAATCCATAAGATATCAGTTACAAATTCTCTTCATGTAACTGTTTAGTCAAGTCTTATTTCTCAGGCAGGAGAGGCTGAGGTACAATGAAACACAGCATGGTCATTTAGCTTCATGAAAATGTCCTGTTGCCAATGCATCTGCTTTTGCCTCCTTTGCTTTTTATTACTCTGTGTAGTCCTGTGCAGTAAAGTCAGAACAAGGCTTCTTCATTCACCTGGAGTCAGATTTATATCCAATCCACCAAGTGACTCACACCGCTGTCTACACTTATCTCTGAAAAGTAGTTCTCCATTCCTAAGTAATCCAACCATCACAAAGATGTTTTCCACTGTCTTCAACTCCAGAAGTTGTTTTAATTCCTTTTTCATCTTGTAGCCATGTACCAGAATAGCATTGTCATGGGCTATGTATATTAGAACTTAATCCTTATTAATAGCTTCAGTAGATTGCCCGAGGATTTTTAGTACTGTAGTAGGCTTCACATGCAGCTACATAAGCAGATTCTGGGAAAAAATCATCATGGTATTCTGCTAAAAACCTGAGAAGAAAGCACAACAAAAAAAAAAAAAAAAAAAAAAAAAAAAAAAAAAAAAAAAAAGAACAGAATATTAAACATTTAAGAGAAAAGCTATTTTCAAGTTAATTTTTAAGCTCAGCAAAAAACACAGTCTGGGAATTAAGAATTATTACTCTTTGAAATTTGGCATACAAAGGATTTGCCCTATTTTCTACAAGTTTCACATAGTGAGAAACAGCCTTCCCCTATCATTTTGGAAGACAACAAGCATTAAAAAAATTCCTCAAGCTCAACAAAAACAAAACCCCTAAAAAAATCCAAAACTTAAAGTTACACTCAGAAAAAGAATTCAAAAAAGTAGAACAGAAGAAAAAAAAGTTAAGAGATCTTTCTGCAACTTCTGTAAGTTACCTGCTCAGCACACTACTTTCATTTCTGTCCTAACCAGTATTTACAGTTATCACTCTGTCAGTATCTTATACAAATAGCCAGAAACCATTAAGTCAAACTTTATCTTTTAAGCCAAATAAAGCTATGACTTTTCATATGTTTCATATGCCTGTGCATTTAGGGTCTCTATCCTCTAGGAGAACCTGATTTAAATATGGGTTTCAATGACAAAACACATCCTTCATAAATTCAGTTCCTTAATTTCTTTTTTCTGCAAGATGGTCTGCAAATACTATTCAAACTGCCAAGCACCCAATATTTTATGATGTTTTCCTGCTCTGCTAACACACAACTGTTTCTTTGGTTTAGGACTGAAAACGAAAATAAACAGTGCTGCTATGAACACCAGTAACAAACAGCTAAAATGACTATAAGGTCTCTGCTCCTTCCTTTGATTTCAAAGGCACTGAGTTTATAAAGGAGGGCAAAAGAGCAAAATGGTTATTAAACTCAAGATTACAATCAAGCTGTACTTCAGAAAAAACACAGACCTAAAAAAATACCTGGATATTAAAGATCACCATCAATGAACATGGCAAAATGCTAGTTACATGTTTTAAGAGTAGGAAGCAAAAGAAACAACAGAAAACAATGTGTTTACAGAATCTGTGTTCTCTCAAGAAACAGTGGCAGGGGTGATGACTTCACCATTGAAAGCTGAAAGTATCAGTTTTACACAGCCAATACTTTGGACATAGGAATTCCAAATTAAAAAGAAACATTCAGGTGAATGCCATAAAAACTATAGGCCTTTTCCAACCTCACTCACTGCTGCACTGCCTGAACTAGCATATCCTTTGATCTAAAGAGAGCCAAAGCATCAAAGAATACTGGCAAGATCCTCTAAATAAAGCACTTTAAATTTAATAATAAATATATTCATTGCTCAGAGCTCACAGAAAATGGTGACAATACAAAATTGCAAATAAATGAAAAAGGGTTGATTTTTCCCACACACCCCCAATCCTTGCACTTGAACATAGGCATCAAACAAGTGCTAAACTGGAGGAATAACTAGTTATATCCTACTAATTCTAGAAAAAGCAGTGAGAAATAGAAACTGTTTTAGAAGAAATCAATCCTTCATGGTGTCACCGTTATTTTAGAAGGCACATTGTCAACTTCTTCCTTATTTCACAGCAGCTCTGAAATTAACAGTATATAGATGGACCTAAATGTTTCTGATGTAAAATGTTTCAAACCTAAAAACGAATACTGAATTTACAGCTATTTAGAAGCTAATAAAATACCCAAGTCATCAATTACTATGACCTCTGACTTTGGCTAGCTACGAATCACTTTCTAGGATGAGGGGTTAGTATGAATCAAGTGTGGAAAACTTAACAGGCTTGAACTTAACTCTTGGATTAGTACTTAGATTGCAGATGGTTAAGATGAGCCACAAGTGGTATTTAATTAATGATTCTTCATTAACACACATTCATGACTCCAATACTTTAAAAAGTTAGAGGGGCTGATGAAAATCTTAGTGTCTTTGGATAACATTCAGTAAAACAGTACTAAGAGCTAGATCATACAAGGGAGCATGTTTTAAAAGAACCTTCAGAAGACATTTGGGAAGCTGACAGTTCCAAGAATTTTAACGGCAAGTAATGAGAAACAGGCTCACTTTCTCTTACAAATTTCCTGACTTTTGCTTAAATCATCAGTCATATATGCCAGTTTGGTGCATGCTAAAGTGACAGCTGGTACAGATGAGAAATTTTAGTTGAGATACTGTGCCACAGCTAAAGCTCAAAAAAAAAAAAAAAAAAAAAAGGCAGAATGCACAGTTGAATAGTCAAATATACATCTCCCTGTTCTTCATGTAACAGTTGTGAAAAGCAAAACACCCCAGAGCTAGCAAACACGAATTATTTTCTGCAGAGAAGTAGGAGAAAACTACTGAAGGAATGCAGTCAGTTTCCATCCCAATCCCTTCAGTATGTGCATACAAAGAGCAGAGGCCCTTCTGAAGCTGCTTACTATTCAAACGACATCACAGTGCAGAATGCTGGCACAAAAATATTAGGAGTCTCCTAAGACTTTTGCTTACTGGATATTTCACTATTGCTTTGCTCTTGGACAAGCTAAAACAGCACCAAGATCAATTACACTGTTACCTGCAAGTCATGAGCTAAGATTTAAAGACACAGGGAGCTGTAATTAGCTGACACAGCCAATGTTCAGCAATAGATCAGAAAGCACATTGCTATCGAGCTATTCAGAAATAGTTTCATTATTTTTAACTTATGAATCTGATCAATTCAGTCACCTGTTGCATTATTGCCTTCTTAGTTTTTATACTTTTTATGGAGTTCATATGCATACATCTGCACAGTGAGACTGCTGATGAGCAATCAAGTTCTGGGATGCACAGTCCACATTGATTTGAGACTGCATGTATTTTTCATCATGAACATCTTCAAAAACAAACTTATGCTCATGCTTAGAGCACAGAGGTAACAGTACAATGCAGCTCTTTTCCTCCCTATCACAGGTTCCTACAAGGCCAACACTTCAGGAGGGTCGAGAGGGGATGGAGACAAGGGAAAAAGATGTGGGCAACTTAGGAATTCTTCAAGCTATGTTCTGATCTTCAAGTGTAGGTGTTCTTAAGCAAGGAATAGCCTCACAAATACACTACCTGTCGCATTCCAGGCCGATGTACCAAAAAGAAGAACTGAATTATCACTATCCACATTAGAAGGCCATTTGACACGTCATGAACATATCTCAGCAAGAGTCACTGAATTAGTATGAGTTTTAAGAGCATCCTCTGGTGGGTCTTGTCTTGACACCACCAACGCAATCTATTACCAGAAGTCTCTGAATGAAGAAAAAAAATTATTTTAAACGTCAGCTACCATCCCATGATAAACTTAGGGACAGCCCAGAAAGTGTAAAAATGACAAAGAAAAGAAAACCTTAGTTTATAGAAAGGCATCCTCAGCCATTAAGGTATAAGAAGACAGAGTCCAAAGGAAAAGTTTCCAGGAAGGTGACCTTATACACTTCTGCTACAGAGTTTTAAAAGGTAAGCAGATGCTTTGATGAGATCAGTGACCTGATCTAGATGCTGTTTGAAAGGCTACTGTAATGATCTATCTAAATTTGCTAGAACACCATTATGGGTCCTAACCCTATGAGTCACCTCATCAAAAGAAATGTCATTTACAGATTAAGAAGTTACCTCATCTGACATTACTACTCAAATGCAGGATTTGAAATCAAAAAGGCTTTAGGTTCACAAAAACAACCATATGCCACCATCTGACCCTCACCACCCCCCCAC
>JAOTQP010000001.1:19008025-19023101 GCA_026413545.1 Cichladusa arquata
AAGCTGTTCAGGGCAAAAGATGACAAAGTCCATCATAACCCACTGCAGTCAACAGAAGAAGTGAATTGAAGTTTCAGATGTTTATTTTAATACCCAGTGTCTCAAGAACCATGCTAAAGGAGTAAACTGGCCAGTTTTTTCGACTGGACTCTTGTCACTCACTGATATATAGAAACTGAGATCATATCCCTTGACCTTCTAAGAGAAAGTGTGGAGAACCCTGAAGATACCAAGCTACCATCACAACATTTCCAAGAATCAGACTGAGTGAGAAAAAATTAAATTTTACCAAAGACCTTTTGGGAAAACAGTCCTACAAGAGCTCAATACAGGAGTCCTTGGTTTGTCTTGAGGATGAAGACCCACTCGTGGTCAGGCCAGCACAGGTCCCTAGAGGTGCCTCCTAAAAAAACTACCATAACACATTTAAAGTATTTGGGGAAACCTCTCAATTTAGATATATGATCCAAACCTCAGCTATTGACTAGCAATATGCTCACTCAAATTCCCAGGCACCTGATGATTTGGAAAGCAAAAGGAAGAAAAGCAATCCACATGGTGAGTTTCAGGAACAGCTTTTGGCAATGCAACAAAACATTAGGCAAGGACAATAGGCACTGATGAATATATTCTGCAGATCAAGCAGCCAGCAAAGCCCACTGAAAGCAAGAACCTGCAAAATACCAGGTATTCACTAAGAAGCATTCCAGCTAAAGGTGCCAGAAGTTTGAGAGGGCCCAAAATGGTAATTACCTTTCTACCCATTCAATGAATACAGCAAAGCCCAAAAAATGGTAGTAATACCCTAAAATCAGCACTGTGCAAAGAGAATTCCTTCAGTTCAAAGTGTTTCTTTACATGTTTGTGCACTCTAAATCCGTGTCTCCATTTATACTCAGAAACTTTATTTTCTCACATTCAGGGTCCAATTCCATGAAGTTTT
This sequence comes from Cichladusa arquata, assembly GCA_026413545.1. Classification (NCBI taxonomy): domain Eukaryota; kingdom Metazoa; phylum Chordata; class Aves; order Passeriformes; family Muscicapidae; genus Cichladusa; species Cichladusa arquata. The sequence continues at coordinate 19,008,969 of JAOTQP010000001.1, forward strand.
CTAGTGCGTCATAACCAAGTAACTGGTTAATCCAAAAAACTGAGAGAAAAAACCCCAGCATAATTCAACAATATAAATCAGTTAATATATAAGAAACATATATATATTTAGATATATAATTATTATAATATAAGAAACACTGGCACAATTGCATTATTTTCCATCTTTCATAATGTGATTTTTAATTACTTGCCTTTTTGCAACTGAAGTCACAATGACTCACAATGAGCAGGAACTCTAATCACAAAACAACTTTACCTAAAGATGTCTTCTAATCCATTCACCATGTGTAATGCTTCATTTTTTCATTCTCAGACACAAATAACCTCTCATAATTGTACATTAGCACAGACTAGTGGTGATAATTCACCACTGCAGTTACATATAATAAAAATACTACACTCAAAATGTACTGTTAGCACAGAGATCTATGTTACCTGAAACAACTTGTCATCTTTGTATATACACATTTTATCATCACAGTCCTCTAATTTGGTCACATTATGACTTGGCTTCCTTCTCAGAAAAACTCAACAATATCAAAATATTTTTCTACCCATGGAGCAGAGTGACACAACAGACACAAGGAGACTTTTGAGCATCAGGGAAAAAATAAAAAGAGATCTAAGCTTAAAGAAAATACTGAGTTTGAAATACCTGTGTGTTCTTAACAAAAACTAAAATACTTGACCATTAGCTCTCCATAATCTGAAATAATATGTTGGACTCACCTGAAAAAAAAACCTTAAATTTTAAAAGTAATATTTTAGAAATATATCATCACTTAATTAATTCCTTTGTATTTCACCAAAGTCAAAATAACTATGTCTTTCTGTACCACTTCATTTTGCCTTTTTCCTAAAATGCAAATCACATTCTCTGAAAATACATCAGTGAAGATGGGTCTTGCTCTTGTAAAAGCAGACATACTGTATCCTCCTAACTTTTAAGTAGCTCCTACTGGTTAACAGATGTGGGAAGAGGCCTCTGTTTCCAAAACAGTTTTCCAAGCCAAGGCTCTGTGCAAATTAATGGAAACAGTAAAACAGACACAGGCACCTTCCTGCCAGTCATTTCTCATCACTGAGACAACCTCTGGAGGCATGTTAGGCACCTCACCATGCCAGGAAACTGTAAAATAGAGCATATGTAGCAGTTTATTTCAAAAGTGACTAAAATAATGGAATTTGTTTAAAGCTAACACATCCTCTTAATCTAAAGCTATTAACAGGCAAGAAGATTCAATCAGGGGTCTTTCAGTAGTCTGACTACCAGTTAGGCCCAGTAAGCACCAGTTAAAGCATTAGCTTCCACTGTTTCATCCTGAAACCTAAATGCAAACTAAGTGAACTTCTGTGAAACCAACTGGTGAGTCTGTTTTAGACTGCAAGTACTATGAATTATTTCGGAACTAAAAAATTTAGGATTCAGAATTTTGTACTTAATTTCAGAAACTGATTTTCTTCTGCAAATTCTCTTCTTGAGAAATCAACTTTCATTTTGCACACTTTCATTTTGAAGAAATTTTCATTTTGCACACTTCTAGAAAGCTGGACTAAGCACAAAGAGTAGAGTTTCTACTTAACATGAAAGTCAAAAAGATGCATTTCATACATCCCTTAAAAATATATATTGTCTGGGAATTGAGAAAAATCTTGTCTAGCAGCAGTCTGAGGGCATGACTGGAAAATGCTATCCAATCATGGACAAATATTATTATGCAGCATCTCAAAGCCAATTTAATGCATCTATCATGTCCTAAGTAATCTCAAGACAAGCCTCCAGAAAAAGTATTACATTACATAAGTCTCAGTTTTTCTCAGACAACAGGAGATTAATAGTGCAAATGGTAAACTGTAAATTTTATCCACAAAATCATAATTCTAAATTAAATCAGTATCTATGCAAGAGCTAAATCAGTTTTGTACTGCATAAAAGTTTTATTTAAGAATACATAAACTACTTATGCTTGACTACTCTTATCTAGATGTCAAAGAAGATTCACGAGTAGTCTTATTAATGCAAGCAGACACATCAGTCCTTTGCTATTAGAGAAATAAAGAAAATGAAAGTACTTCAGCTTCTCACTCAAGAGCAGTTCACTTAAAAAAAAATTAAGCAGTCCTAAGTACACTGTCTGCCATTTCCTAAAGCATACAGACCTTGTAGGGAAGTTCTTACTGTCCAAAAGTTAAGCCAGAACAGAACTGATGTAAAATATTTCCATTAATCCTTTCATTCCCAAAAAGGAAAATGTGAAAATTGAATGTGAAAATTGAAGAACTAGTACTGATGCCTAAGATTTTTAGCTTCTGTATTTTTCATGTATTTGTAGCTTTGTAGATTGCTAAAGCATGGCTGTAGTTTCTAATATTTTTCCTATCTTTCTTCCCTACATTTAGAAACAATAAGCTAACCTCATACATACATTTCCTAAACATTGTTTAGTCTTACTTCAAGAAGAGAATCAACTACACAGACAAGACATTCTGTTTTCCAACCAGAATCTGGACCAGACATTAAAAAAGTGGGGCAAAAGAAACCTCTGGACTGATTTCAGTGGGACAAGACCCCAGGGATTATTTACTTAACCAACCAACCTTTTAATTGGACACTATATGGCAAGTATACTATTGACTAATCTTATAAAAATTTCAGAATTACTATACCACGTGTGATTTTCACCATATTGTGTACCTGAAAGCCTTCAAGTAAAGGTTTGCTTTTACTTTCACTCTAACAAGCTTTCTTGTGATTAGAAACAGATAACACAGAACTATTTCTGTGATAAAAATCAAGCATGAACAAGTGTCTAGAAAATGTAATTGTTTGACCACTTTCAATGACAAGCAGCACGAAGAAACAAATACCCAAATTAAAAACTTTTCAAAGCACCATGTGAATACACATTGAGAAAAAAAAATACAGTAATTTGCACTGGTTTCTATTGCCCAGTAGCATAGCTGACAAGGAAACTAGACTAAGAAAAGTATTTATTACAAAGCTACCCAATACCAAATGCTTACTACAGCAGTAACTAACTTTGAAGCCTTTTTGACACTGTCAAAAAAGAAAATGCTTGAATAAACACTTCAAGTGTTTTGTTGTAACAGATCTGTGATATCCACATTATGTTTGCCTTGTGGGGCTCATTTTGGTTTAGTTGTGGCCTGGCCTCAAGGACTGAAGCACTTCTGGTTAAGTGTTTCCTAAAAGGAATGCAGGTTGTGTATTTGGATGACTCTCCACCATGACACAAAGTATGGAAAAGGGGGAACTACTGAGAGATTTGTTTCAAAAGCACAGTTCCATCTCCCCCAAAAATGCTGATGTGGAAATATGATTTATTTTTATTTATACTTATAATGACTACACATTTCAGTGACATGCTCAGATGGAAAAGTAAAACACATACAGATACTATCACTAGAAATTCCAGTTCCCTTAAGCAACCCTTTTCCAATAAGCAACCTTTATTGTATGGCGTGTAGGGGACATGTTTCTCCTTTCATCTATTTCACTCCAGCAAAGCTTATCCATAGAATGGATATGAAAACATGGTATTAAAGACATTAAAGAACAGAGATCTGCTCAGACCAACACAGAAGAATCTGAACAGGCAAAGGTCTGATAAAAACTGATCTGATCCACAGCGAGGCAGGCTCTCTAAGAAATATTCACTTCACGCAAAAACAGTCTTCCAACAATGACCTCTAATTCTGTCCTGTTTAATTTAAAGGTATTTTGAATTCCAACAAGGATCTGACAAAAGAGATGCAAAATGGAATCAATAAATCAATCAATAAATCAATCAAACAATACACAGTTTTTCTCTGGAAGCAGAGAACTAACTGCTTCCAGAGAAAAACTGTGTATTGTAGAAACTTTGACATTGGAAACATCTTTGATTTTCAATAAGCAATTAAATAAAAGCAGTTTAAAGCTTTCATCTTCCTGATCTCTAATGCAAGGGTTTTTTATGCTGATGTAATACTACGTTACATAAGTGGCTACTTAAAGCACTGACCAAATTTAAATTATAATTTCCACATCTGTTCCATCAGCATCTGTGATATCTTCTCCTGAAAGATTTCCTTGGCAATTTTGTTTTTCAGTGTACTGCTGCTACACAACACAGTGCCAATACTAGGTATCTAACCACATCCTCAATGTCATGCAGAAATACTAATTACAGTACCTGAAAAACCAATCTGATCATGGTGCAGGTATGACCTTACTGACTCCAGTGGTAGAGCTAATATCATCAGAGAGAGTTGTGTATCTCTACAAACAACAGAGAACACTGCACTGCACCACAGAGAAACCTTTCTGTTCAAAGCTCAGTTAGGAAGGACATTTCTTTTAAGAAACCACCATAATTAAAAACACGTTTTTAAGCACAAGTTTCACCCCCGCTAGTATTGATACAACATCAAAACTCTCAAGACCTTGCTCTAGAAAAATACCAATGCAGACTTGGCATTTCTTCATAAAACATGTTACTTAACCAAGTCAGACTTGTCATTCTACACATATCAACAAACTTTCATGCTTCAGTTCTATATCAATGTGTTTATCAAAATTCAAAGTAGAAAATTCAGGTTCCCTTCAAATGGAATTAATGAATAAAAAAATCTTATATTCATCTTTACTCAAATTGCTATTGTTAAAACAGTATGCGAGTTTTACCATAATCTTGTAGTTATAGAAAATGAGTATCTTATTTTAAACCCCCTTTGCCATTCCAGGACATTTAGATCTACATAACAATGGAAATACTGCTGTGGTACACTGTGTCACATTACCTCAGAAACATCTCGAAGTGTTTTACTAAAGCCTTTAGGTTTTTGTCAGGAAAACACATCTTCCCCAGTATTTCTGGTAGTTTTACTGTGAATAAAAGAAAATGTTTATATCTCTTCTTGTAAATGCAACTTCAAATTACTTATATCCACTATAGAGAAAAGAATATAAAAATTTCTTCTCGGCATCCCCCACTTTTCCTTGCAATCTACTTTTTATCTTTCAAAGCCTTACTAAATAGAAGCATTCTGAGAAAGTGAATGCTGCTGGGTTTAATGATGTTTGATAGTGTACTGGCAGTAACACTGCTTTAGCTTTTCTTAAATGAAGGCTTACAGAGCCAATAAGATAACCAAATCTATGAATAGCCTGAAAGTTCCAAATAGATTAAAATGTACATTCCTCCAAGAATAAAAATACATTTAATAAAGCAAACAGAAAAATCACACAGATAACAGGACTGGGAAAAAAAAAATGAAGCAACTTTGAGCAGAGAATTTTGCATCAGTTTACCAAACATCCTCAGCAAATGCTGAGATCCATAGATATATGAGGGAGGTGGAGGTTGATCACTTGGTGGATAATTCTCTGGCATCAATTTCCAGGACAAAACCTACACATACAATACGAAAATATTGGTTATGAAAACTTAATAGCATCATAAATATTTTAGTCTGTACAGAACTTCAAATTCAAAGACCAAATAAGTAATACCAACAAAATCTTTTCTTACATAGCCCTACTCTATGGTCCACAAAACTTTTAGTCATTGAATCTAGGACAGTAACATCAAAATCTCATACCTCATTCAATTCGTTGTTTCTTCTACCTTCAAAGCCAGTAAACACCGTGCTCCCTTCTTTGCTAGGAGTCAAAGTTATAGGTGAAGACGACCCACTATGGACAGGGGTTTCTTCAGAACAAAAGGAAAAGCAAAACAAAAGAAATAAGAAAAATTTTATTACTTGGAAATTATTACTTGGAACTGTAGGCCATTAAATGCATCTAAGGCCCACTGCTAAAATGTTCGAAGTCTTAAACACTGAAATTCAATAAAGGCTATCCTAGAATAGACTCACAGAAAAGCAGCACATTGCATTCTGTGGAAAAATACAACAAAGTACTGAGAATATTGCTTTGTATTTCTCTCTTTAGTAATAAAGCCTCAGAGTTAAAGAATTGATACAAAAAGTAATGGCTTCCCACTTGTATCATTCAAGTCAGAGTCCACGCAGCATTAACAATAAAACCCCCAGGATTTTACACTTTGTTTAGACCAACACCATGAAGAGAAAAAGCTACTTTTTTCCAGGTGCAGGAAGAGCTTTGGCATAGAGGCAGGTGTCTCGAGGTGCCGCCGCTTGGGCTGCGGGGACGCGCTGCTCTCCGACAGCCTGTCACAGTTGGAGCTGTGGCGCGTCGAACGCCTCAGCGACTGCAGGATCTCGGGCTCAGCTTTCCGCCTTTTCGGCGTGGCTGGCTCCCCTGTGGTGGGCTGGCTGTCCGTCGACTGAGGCGTGGGCGGGTTCAGCAGAGGAGGGCTTGGGGAAAGTTCCTCCTGATTCCTAGGAAAGTAAGGCAGCTTTACACAATTGAACAGGTCAGGGCTCTACCCACAGAAATAATTCTTCTAGTTTCACTGATCTTATTGAATTCTTATTCAGATAAAACAGTCTTCTCCCAGTAACTACTGAAGTGATGATGCTTTCTATTAATACTACTTTCCAGAAGTATACTTACCTTCAAATTAAAGTTAAAATCCATGAATACCACATTCTCCTACCTTTTGAGACAAGCAATATTAAACTTCTTACATCTAACCTACCTGTTAGTATTTGTTGAGTTTTCTTTGATAGGAAGAAAGAATTTTGACGAAGTCACTTTCTTAAATTGAGCTTGTTCATAAGGATAGAGCAAAATTAAGGGAAGTGTGAAGTCAAATGTTATTCTCAGCCCATCCACCATCTCTTTACATAGCTCGACACTAGAGGGGAAAAAATTAGGAATTTCAAAGTTGCAGAACAAAATTTTTCAGCATGGTTGTACAAAATTGCTCTTTAATACAGTCCATTAACATCATAACTACAATAAGCTGATTCAATCACTAAGTAATGATAAACAATTAAAAATACACTTTAAAAGACAATGTTTGCTCTTGTTAACTTCAGAAATGCAAATTTCTTTAAGAGGTCTGCTTCTTAACCTCAATCAAAATCACACAACTGTTCTGTTGTATTACTATTCACAAAATTAATAAAATCTACTGTACAGTAAATAGTCAGATGTTTTCCAGGTAAACATTATTTTGGTTTTTCAAGTTCACTAGGCCAAAAAGAGGCACCAGCCAGAACAAGTAAGTACTCAACAGACTGAATCTCTGTCTTAAAGGCATAAGTAGAATTTGACCTATAGCCACTAAGATGCAGTTAAGGCTGTGCTCAAGAGATATCCAGTGAACCAACAAAACCAGACACATCTGCATTGGAGAGCAGTTTCCAACAGTCTGCTCTGGTAAGTAGAGCACTGCATTTGCAGGCTACCAGGAATTTCAGCTCCAGGCCTGTGTAACAGACTTATAACATTAGGTGATGAGTACATGAGCTATTACAAGTAGAGCCAAGAACACAGAGTGCAGCACACCTGCAACACCTCTCACCTTCGTGGAGGTACTCCCCTCTCATGTTTCAAGTGCACATATGTGTATGGTAACAGAATTTGATTCTGCCAAAATGATCATGCTAGAAATTCCAAACCTCCAGTATTTCATACCACCTACTAAAACTACTACACATGAATTGGGTTAGGGGACCATCATGTGCAGTAATTCTATAAATCCAAGGTCAGTGTTAACACTTATTCAGTGTTAGAGCAGTAAGGGAAATACAATGAAGATGTCAGCTCAATCTCTCCTACTTAATGATCACTGAAAATACACCCATTTTTTTACTAAAGCTCTTTATTTCATTTTTACTGAGGAAGTTACTTAAACATAAACCTGCAAAAATCATAATGTGTGTAAAACCTTCTGCTCGTATTTCTGATACTTCATCTAACCTTTTGTTTGGGAGATTATACTACAGAGAAGGAAAAGTGTCAATCTGTCAAAGAATGAATGACATCAACATAAAAGACAATCACATAGGCTAAAATATTGCAAGGAATAGCATAATTACACTCCATTGAAATAGAACATTAACACGAGTCAGGATTTCTCTTTGATAAGATTTCACCCCATTGTACTTAGATAGAAGCAGTGTCATCTAATATCAAAAATCTTTAACATAAGAGAAAAAATCCTCCAAAAAATCAAAAACCACCACACTGCAAGCATGCATGGTTAATGCATCTGCAACATGGTAGAAGAACATACAGCTCAACTGAGAAAATAGACTAAGACATCATCAATTTCAACAAATCAGGATTTGCATCACCACAGTTTCCCTACATATCTACTCAAATATTCATATGCCCATTTAAAACAAACAAACAAACAAGTTGCACTTCAAATTCTTTTTAAGTGTTTGTATTAAATTTTTATCCTTATTAAAACTTGAATCTATTCAAGTTTATCTAAGCAGGGTATTCTCATATCAAATACAAAATTCTTCATTGAGAACAGCAACACATTCTTCGAAATGGATATTTATAAGAACTTACATGATAAAACATGATATTGCTACTTTTGCATAATGACTTTTCAGAGTACAGGGACTATCACTGATAAATGTATCAGTGCTACTCTACTATAGTTATCTGCCAAAAACTTTGAGCCCTGTAAATAGATACACATTATGGTATAAGCTCAAATAACTGAACAGCCATAAAACAGAACACAGAATGCAAGAGTGACAACAGCAGTGGACTAAAGATTACTTACTTCTTCTCTGGTGGCACATAATGAAGATTCATATTAGCATGTGGAGTCATCTGATGGTGCCGAGACCTTTCATTGGCTGAAAAAGCAGCATTAATTGCAAAGTGTTTTACATATGACTCCAAGATGGTTATTATATTTGTCTGGCAAGGAAGCTTCACTAGCTGAAAAAGAAACAACAAATTAATGTCTTATAAAAACAGTAAGTAAGTATATAAAGTTAGAATTGGAGCTTGTAATGCACCAACTAATTGAGTAAATGTCTAGTGCATAAAGCAAATTCAGGACTGTATTACTTCTACCCTTAAACTGCATTTTTAATCACCATCAGGAGAAACAAGAAACATGGTCAGATTAACAAGTCTGCTGCCATTTCCAGCTTTCAAAAGCAATCTGCATTCTAAAGCAGTACAAAACAATACACTGTTAAATATGACAAGCCACTGTTACAGCTATAAAGAAGTCTACAATCTCTGTATTCCTCCTTGCCCTGTCAGAGCTCAACATGAAGCTAAAAAGGTGAAGCTAAAAACCTTTAGGACTTGTATAAACAAAAACTACTTTTGACATCCTCCTCATACCTCCCTGCACATTAGTCTCAACTTTTATTTCATACCCTTTTTCTTCTATTAATATAGTAGCAGTCTTCCTCAAGCTTCTTTTTCAAGACTTCAGGAATTTCTATGCTTATTGCTCTTTCTTCCATGTCCCTTTTTGTATGAGTGTCTTGTTCTTCTTTCTACAACAGATCAGTGAAAGAAAACAATATATTGGTTGTGAAAGAACTTCAGGAGTAAAGATGCAAGTGGATAACAGCCTCAATGCAAACTATTTACCAATACTGCTCTTGAAACCATCTGCAAATTCATTTTTTTAAACTATTTTTTTAAATTTAGTGTTCTCTTAATATTTAACTAAAAAAAAACAGCAGAAGTTTTTTAATGCTGCTGTTTCATATCATCCACACTGTAGTAGTTAAATTCTACACATCTTCAGATCGACTGTCTACTGTAGAAAAATAGTTTTTTTGTAAAACAGTCCTCTCTACATTTTAACTTAAGACCAGGGTTGACATGCCTGTCTCATAGTAAAATACTAGACAAACATCCTGCTGCTATTAGGGTTTGCCCAACCTGCATAGACAAGTAAATTTTTACAGCACCTACAAAAGTGGAAAATCTAGCCTGCTACATTTTCTCTCCATAAGCCTTTTGTGTAGAATGAGAAGAGAAACAAATGTGTATTTTTAGCATTGTATCATATAGTTCTATAAGAAAATGACATTGTAAGATTTTCAAAATCACTATCAGAGTAAACACAAGAAATAAGAAAATTATGCTTTTAATCCCAGCTAAATTACCAGCTGTGGCCTATATTTAATCTACTTCATTTTTTCCAGTTTCAAATACAGATGTTTAAATTCTATTAACTTAAGAAACACACGAAAATACCATTTCTGTTCTCTCATCTATGTCACTTTCTTCACTTTTTATTTCTTCATCTGTTCCTTCATCACTGTCATCAGAAGAAGAACTACTTATAGCTGCAGAAAAGAGATTTCATATATTTATTATTACAGAGGTTATGACAAATCAGTTTGAGATCTCAATGCAAAAAGAACCCCAAAAACCAAAAAAACCCAACCCACTAAAAAACCACAACTAGCTTGTTACATTTATTGAGGATGAATAATTCTAATTGAATTAAACATGCATGATTCACAGATCACTGCAAAAGTTTTAAACATGTGAGTTTATAAGAAGTATTCTTGAATCCTCTCTAATTGAAAAACACTCACTTTTAGAAGCTCCCTACATTCCTGAGCACCCACATTTTCATTGAACTTTAGCTCTGCACAAGGGATTAACATATTAATCATTCAATCAAAAGGCATGAATCTGTGTAGCAACAGTTCCCAGAACACCAGTTTAAGTGCCAGCCAATGTTCCTGTTGTCTTTCTAGTCACGAAGGAAAATGCAGGAAATTAAAGACCTGGCTTGAAAGTGAAATCAGCCAGTCAGCTGACAAGAAACAGACCTTTGTGTGAGGTAGACTGGGGAAAAAAATAATCTTACTGCCCTCAAAAATACACAGACACTAGCAGGGAAATGCTGTGTTTCCTAACATCAAACAAAGGGCTTCTCACACCTATTAATACTACACTAAAGAAAACAGCATTAAGCTCTGAAATCGATGATTAGAATTGAGTAGAACAGATGCAAGAAGTCTCTGGAATACAAGAAGAAAACAGATATTCTAACTCAACAGATGATGAGCATGAAACACAGATCTCAGTCTCCATACAACTGCCTTTGTATATTTCAGATAGGACCATGATACTCTCCTGGCAAGTGACACCACGCACTTCTCCCCCAGGTTAAGGCATCCCACCAGTTACCAAAGGATGAAAATAAGCTCACAGTTTTCGCTACTCTCATCATTTTCTTCAGCAGGAAGGCTTTTTAACACAGAGTCAACACCAGGCAACCTGCAACGTCTCTTCCTTCTTCCCTTTCTTCTCCTACAGAACATAAAATGGTTCACTGATATTCGGGTAACATTATTTCATTCGTTTATTCCAGCTAATTCGATTATGTGCAAATGCACAGGAAGCATATGTTTGAGTTATTTTCATTAATTAATGCTGAAATCATTTGAACAATCCTTATTTGAGAGTGGATACCCTAATGCCTGTACATTATCTCATATTCATGTACTCAAGCAGATCCTCAAGCCACAGCCAACCCATATTAGATTATTGCCTTTGGCTCAAAAATACTTCATGTTTTCCTAAAGTATTTTGCAAGTACATTTCTTTGGGAAGATGCAGATCCAACACACAGGCATTTCACAGCAGTAGTTAAGAATAACATAGTTATTGAGTTGTTAGTCTTTTAGAGTGTTAATCCACAGGTCTCCAGCTTAGAGAAGCTCTTTAGAACGCACTGACTGTATTATGTAGATATCTACCACCTACAGCATAAGCTCAAACACCAAGCTCAGTTGTAGACACCTGGATGTATTTGTCTGAATCTGATAGTGAATCTCATTTATTCTGAGGCCAAGAGGATTTCTTACATGCGAGCCACAGCCTTCCGTGCCAATTTACGCTGTAATCTGCGGTTTTCGTCTGTATCCCGAAGAACATGATCTTCAGCTGCCCATCTATCCCAGCTACAGACAGGTCAAAAGAAAAGAGAAAATTACTATGATATATGCTACTCATGATTACCAATGAATTAATATACTTTAAATTTGCAAAGGACTCGTTTAATGTCAGTCAGAAGCAACACCTGCATCACAAGGTTTGCACCCTTCTCTGTTGGCACAGGTTCAGCTCTCACAGGGCCATCCAAAACCTCTCAAGCTTTGACTCAAACCACAACAGCATTTCTAGCACTGACACATACTATCAATCACAGTCAAGACACTGCACTCATGTACTGGCCTTACAATCAAACAATCCAGGGCTAAATTTAACAAAGCATAAACCTTTATCAATGGAAACTTAGGGGCTATAAGTATATGCCACAGACATATAATATCCCATAAGGCTTAAACTCATGTCTATCAAACCAATTCACTGAAATTTATGGATACAGACCAATGTCAACATGAGCAAGTACATTAAAGGCATTTGCAAAAACAAAAATACTCCTGCAAACATTGGTCCTTTGATATTCTGTGCAAAGCCTGTCTTTCCAGAATAAAATAGAAGAAAGGGGCAAACTGAAACCACACATACAGGTTCTTACCTTCTGTTCCAACCGTTAAAATGGATCAGATATTCTGGAATTTTTCTGCCTTTCTCATCTTTTCCAACAACAATATCAACAATCTGAAATAAACACATTAAAAAGCTTGAAAGAAAGTAAGCCTTTGGGTATTTGAAAAGTTTATGCACAAAGAAAGAAAGAAAGAAAAGAAAACACAATAGACTTGTTATTTTGCCAGTTAATATTGACATGAAGAGAAGATAATGATTATACTAAATGATCAGAAAATCTAGCTTTCTAGATGACTACTCTTAACACTGCAGACTGCTCACCATCTTTGTCCTATCCTCATAGGTCCCATGCTTTCAAGACAGACAAGGAGAGACATCAAACAGTACAGTAGCACAGTACAGATATGCAGATCTGGGCTACTTGCACTTTCTCCCCTGTGCTGTCTCCTCAAGCCCCCTAAGCAGGAAACACAGTTGTCTATACAAAAACCTCAGAAACATTGCTCTGTTGAACACTACAGACTCTCAGTAAAAAACATTACAAGGCTTTGGGAATATCTCGATCTTTGTTTTCATGAATGTGCAATGGCCAATCTGAAAGGACCTGCACCTCAGAAGAAAAAGATGTGGTGCCTACACCTGAGTGGCTTCCAATAGAGCATATATCAGTACTTAGGCTACAGTGATGTTTAAATTTGGGAGTCCAGAATTTAAGAACTATTGATGGTTTCACAGACAGTTATTCTGTTTAGGGTGCCTGGCAGTAAAGAAAAGGCACTATACATTTTTGTACTCAGGTAATAGGTTTATAGGGATAGCAACTACAGCTACCAAGTTGTTAGGACATAAAAGTGCACAAACAAAAGGGCAGCCCAAAATATTACAGGATGATGGTATTCCTAATCAAAGATCTTTGAGAAACACAGACAAGCACAACTAGCAAACCTGCAGAAAAAAGTAGCAATTTCATCAAGAACCCAGTTACGACACTTCCTTTTTTATCCCTCTCTGTAACAAAAAAAATCTCCATAACTCTGTTTCCTAGTCGGACACAGATGATTTAGTATTGGAAAAATATCTTGTGTACCACTGGTACTCCAAGAAACCACTATATTTACATAAAACTCTATCATTACTTGTAAGGTCAGGCCCTAATTGAGGCAGTCACCTCTTACTGCAACACCTATGGCCCACCGCGCACTGCTTACTATCCTATTTCCGTATACTCTCCTGCACCAGAGGTACCACTAACACCTTCCTGAAACGCAGAAGGGCGGGCAGCAAGCGTGGGAAAGCGTGAGGGGAAATAAGTACAGCTACGCTACAAAACCGCAGGGGTGGCAGTAAGAGTTCAGAATTACTTTGCAGTGTTCAGGCGAGAACGAAGGCGGGAAGCGCGTCCGACACCTCCAGAGGCGCAGGGCGGCTGGCTGCCTACCTGCCGCGACAGGCAGGCCCCGGGAGCGCGGGCCCCATCGCCGCTGCGCCCAGCGCCCAGGCCCAGAGGCGGGCCAACAGCGCAGCCCCAGCTCCCGGGGCTCCCGCAGCACCGGCCTGAGCCGCCCGCACGGAGCAACAACGGAGGGAGGACAGGCCCGGCGGGGACGGCACCGCCTCGCTTCGTCTCCCTGTCCCGTGGCGGCCCCCGGCCCGCGGCCCCCGCACCGGCTCTCCCCTCCCCGGGCCAGAGCCCGTTTCCCGCAACAAGTGCGGCCGCCGGCAGAGCCA
>JAOTQP010000001.1:19031393-19057741 GCA_026413545.1 Cichladusa arquata
CAAATTTTGTTTTAATTTTTTTTTTTTTTTTTTTTTTTTTTTTTTTTAAGTTACTTGAGAGCACCTCCCTGAAGGTATCTAGTAGTGCTCAGAAAGAATCCAAACAAAAGAAACTTACCCATCCCACAGCTTTTGGTCTCTTCTTGTAGCCTTCAGTTCCTCTGACTTTCCACTCACTTGGTTGGAGTGTATGTTCCCAGTAATATTCATTGGATGTAAGGGTTTTTGCATGACTTGGAAAGGGAAGGTGGAGAATATGCATGAGTTCAAGATTTTTCCCCCTGTTGGTGTAAGAATATAAACTGGCAATTAATGAAAATAAACTGTGGTTGATAAAAAGAAATAACCAACCAACCAACCAACCAACCAAAAACTGACTTTGTGCATTTATTCAGAGAGGCAGAATAGTTTTTGTAAAGTACAGGTAAGCAAATTACACCTCCCCCACTTGATCTATGAAATTCCCTTTTCCAAAGGCATGTCCTCATGCTGCCAAATATACTGCGTAGTTTCAGCTGATGTACTGGTACAGTAAAGTCTTTCTTTTCATTAGAACCATTCTTTTGCTAAGCTCTATTTTTCATGGTCACCTTATCCCAAAGTATAAAGAAGGGGAGAGACTTTAAAAATAAATACCTGATATAACAAGATACAATGTGGTCTTTTATTCTGTAAGATCACTCAGTCAACACTTTCTGTTCCTCCCTTTGCTTCTCTACCTGAACATTGAACAAGTCAGCCAAAGCAGTTTCAGAAGTCAAGGTAGAGAGTGACATTGAAATATGATTTAGCATTCTTCAAATATTTAGCTGTTTCTAATACAACAGGACATAGACTGTACTTGAAGAAGATCAATGAAAAAAGTTACCATGGTAACCTTTGGAAAACCCAAATAACAAGCCTGCTATAACGATGATATATTTCCTTGAAGCATTCTTAACAGTTTTTCATTTGACATGACAAGAGCACTTCTGAATTATTTCTAAATGAACTGAAATGGAAAAATCCACATGAGGGAAATTGTTTCTTAACTTTATCTACTTTTACTCTTCATTAAAGAAATAATGGTGGAGATAGGGACAATTGTAAAGCTTTAAAAGAACATTTTCATGTGTTTATAATCTGCCCAGTAGTTTGATATTTTCAATGCTTTACTTGGCCTCTATGCTTTTAAGTGATCTTTACTTTTCAGAATTCACAAAAGTTTTTTAGGCATCTCTTAGGTTAATTAGACCCTGAACACAAATTTCCATGATTAAAACATTTTTGGGATATGTATTTCCTTTTCTTCCTTGCTTGGATAGCTCCAAAACGACTTTGGCTGTTAAGTTGGCATGCAATTGCTTTGGAACAGAATGTCATTTTTCTGAGCATGCAAAAAGAAAATTCTCTCTGAAACAGTGAAACCCTCTGTGCTCTTCCCCACATGACACATATTTGCAAAAGAGTACTTTAGTTTAGAGTAGCAGTCCTGGTTTCATGGGAAATAAGCCTTTGCTATCCTCAGAGTGAAGATCTGACTGATGGCTCTTAGAAAAATAAGTATAGAAAGGAGTGTAGTTCTGGATGCAGTTATGTGTCTTCCCATATTTTCTTCCTCTCTTCCCAAGCTGAGACAAATTATTGTGGATAGACAATAGCCCTGTCTACAATTATAAAATCAAGGATATTTGGCATAAAGTAGAGGTCAGAGGTGGGCTTATGAGTTAAGGACTAGGAGTGGTGAGCAGCAGCTGGTGTGGGAAAGAATTTGAGAATCCAAATCGATCTCTATGAATTGTCTTTGTGGTGTGAAATCCCATCCTTTCAGTCCCTCCTCTGCTTCCAAGCCCTGACTTGGAAACCAGTTCAAAAATAAAGTTTACTAGTTCCCCATCCCTTCTTGCCACTCAGTCCATACTAATTAATTTATAAGAAAGGCTACACAAACCAGTCTGAAAATGAGAATGAAAAAATAAAGCTTTTGTTTTCCCCGCTCCCTCATCACCAGAGATTTTCTCCCATCTCTTAGAATACCACCCAACATTCAATTCACAAAGTTGTTCACAATGAGCTTTCTTCAGGCTACCCTTAATATTGTTTCACTGTGTATAAATACTGCTGTGAAAAAAGACTGCATGATGAAGAGTGACTGCTCAGGCCAGTGGCTGGATCCTCCCTCCAAGAGACAGAAGCTGGCCCAGTCCCTGCTCCTGGCAAGGTTTATTCACAGAGACTGAAAAGTATCAGGAGTTAAAACTGCCAGTCTAGCCTAGTCCAGCAGCTGGTGACCACAGCAATTCCTCAGATATAGGGAGGGGTGGATTTAGATATCTAAGGTAGAGAAACTACCATAGCCCAGTCTACACCACTGTGGGAGTCCAGGGTGTTCCCCTGGCTTCCCTGGATGCTTCTAGACCTGGGCAGGGGGCTCAGAGGCCTTGGCACAGTGCCCAAGACCCCTGTGGTTTGATCTCAGCCCTTGGGAAAAATTACCATCATTATGGGAAGAATTACAAGTCACAAAAAATAAGTAGAGCATAAATTAGATTGTTAGAAGGTAGAAAAGTGAATTTGTAGAATTGTTTATAATAATAAGTTTAGAGTTAAGATGGAGGATTTTGGGCGTGGTATGTCTTTTCTTCTTCTTTGTGGTATCCATCTTTTGAGTTAGGATAGCACTTTTGGATTGGTTTGGGAGAAAACTGGACAGTGCAATGTAAGTGTCATGTATTGGAAAGTAATTGTAAACATCATGTACGTAATTTATAGTATAAAAGATAAGACCTGC
This sequence comes from Cichladusa arquata, assembly GCA_026413545.1. Taxonomy (NCBI): domain Eukaryota; kingdom Metazoa; phylum Chordata; class Aves; order Passeriformes; family Muscicapidae; genus Cichladusa; species Cichladusa arquata. Next base: position 19,034,164 of record JAOTQP010000001.1, read on the forward strand.
CCTCTGGGCAGGCAGTGTGCCTCTGACTGTCATGCTAGACAGACCTCTGATAGTCAGAGAAAGAATTCCTTAGATAAGAAAGAATAAACAACCTTGGAAACCTCAGAAAACAGCTTCTGACTTTTCTTTGGTGCTCGGGCTGGAAACAACACGAACTCTAAGACCACCAAATGTCCTGCTGTGAGTGGTCTCAGGCTTAAAGAGGCCACACCGGCAGCAACACACCACCTCCACTGAATTCTCTTCAATGAACTGAAAATAACAACTGTTTTCCTCTGATAGTTCTGTGATTTTTTTTGTCCCTAATCAAATCTATTTAACACCTAATATTTAAATTGTTTTCCCAGTTAACATGGCTTTTTCATTTTTTTCCTTTGCTCAATTTTAGATATAAGATTTATTATTAAAAATCTAGTAATATAAATGTTCCCACTGTGTTTTATTAGCAAAAATAAGCATGTAGTTTATGCTAATTTAAAGCAATTACTTCCTCTTGTTGGTTACTCAGGCTGCTGTCACTGTTACATAAAGAATTAAAAATGTGGGTTTATATTCTTTCTAGCCTTGAGTAATTCCTTTCTCAACATATTTATTTTGTGATAAATGAATGTGTCTTTGTTCTTTCTTGTCATTTCTGCCTTCTAATATTACTTGGTGTGCTCTGGACTAACCAGCCTTTCCCAGGGAAGAATGGTTCAACTAAAGAACACACAGTGCAATTTATTTATTTTACCATTTGCAAATACAAGTAAACAGAGGTAATGCACCCTGGAAAGGGGAAGAAGGAAGGCTTCTCAGATGGTGGGCTCGTCTGTGTTCTTTGGTTGTTTTGCCAGAGGCTGAAAATTCAGCAAAACACATGATTAGCCCATGTTTGAAAGTCCCTGTTTTGTTGGAAATTAAGCACAAGCTGAACCCCATTCCTATTCAGCAAAGAGTATTAACACATGGTGAAATTTTAGTAGCTGCTTCAGTATGACAGCACTGAAGGTGCTTGCTTTGTCACATCCAAAGCTGTGGTGAACATCATTTATGTACATGGTTTCTCCAGGGACCCTCTTGGGCTCCTGAGGGCAGAAGAACAGAAAACTGTAGGGGGGACAGGACATTAAAGAACAAGTTAATGTCCTAATTAAATCAATCACAAGTAGTTTACCCCTTCAATGAAGCTATATTTGGTAGATACCATACTATGATGGAGTGAAAGGGGAATTATAGTCAGTATACAGTCAGTAGCCCAAGGCCAGAATGAAACTTGTCAAAAACTCTGGGACCTAAGTCTAGAAAAAATGTGAAAATCTTTAATGATGATCTTCTTGACAGTCTACTAGGAAAAAATAAATAGATGAGATATCTTTGAGTCAGCAGCAGGACTATAAGATGTGTCATGCTTATTTTCCTTGCATGGCCAGTTAAGAACAAGTAAAGGTGGCTGGCAAACCAGAGGCCTTCAAGTCCCAGGGAGCAGAGGCCCTCAGCCCTGGTCCAGCTCTTGTAATGCCCAGCATCCCAGTGCTCAGGAGTCCCAGGGAGGGCTGTGGGATTCATCTTCATCAAGCATCAGACAGGGGCTGTTCTGGGACTTCATGACAAAACCTGCAAATCCAGGAGAGCTGGTGCTGCCTGAAATCTTCTTGGTGGGCAGTGGGCACTGAGATAGGTCTTGAGTTCTTCTCAGATTGTGGTAACATAGGAGGAGAGCTGAGAAAGGCTGAATAAGCTTTGAGGTGGATCCCTCCAACAGCCTAGAAGATTGTTCTTTCCAGTACTGATTTGGAAGGACAGGATGTTGGGATTATAGGGGAGTTATTAGGAGTAAGTGGCTTATTTTTATCCAATAATAATAATACAGTATTTGGCATCCAAAGTATGATATTTTGCACTTAGATTTCCTTGCAAACTAAATCACATTACATTACACTGTTGTTTTTAATATTTCTACTTAATTTATTTTTTGAAGGCAATTGTTTATATCAGACTACTCATGCAATGTCCAAACTTCTTTGGACTATGTATACTAAGAATAGCCTTGGCTACTGAAAGTGGCATAGATTTATATTTCGTACATATCTGAGAATATCAAGGACTAGAAAATAGTTTCTGAGAAAGTTTTAAATATCTTTTGAAAAGGAAACACAAGAAAACTGACTTATGCCTATAGAGGATCATATAGACAGAGCATAAAATGTTGGAAACATATCATCTCTATATAGAAGAGGAACTTAAAAATGAAAACAGAAAGGAGTTTTACTAATTGAGTTCCAGAAAAACTAACAGATGTGAAAAGATGGTTATTTAAACGGTTATTTAATGGCTGAAAAAGGAATTCAAATACTCTTAGACTCTGTTTCAGTGAGTCACCAAATGTAATCCTTACTCCACAGTAATGTAACCTGTCATTCCAATGCTAAACACAGTCTGAGGAAAGGAAAACACTTCATCTGATTGCTTTATGGTCATGTCCCATGCTTGAAGTGAAATCTAAGGGTAGGCAAGCTTCAAAAGAATATAGAGACTCTTTCCAACTTTAAAGACACTACAAATTGTTATCATTTACTTCCAGGGACAGACTCAAGCCCACTCATATCCTAACAGGGCAGCTGAGGGTACTGCAATCTTTCACCCTGCTGGGGATGCTGTCACTGACTGTGGCCACTGTGGCACTCCCAGCAAGTTGCCGCTGCCGAGCCCCTTCTTGTGCAGGGAAACAGAGCCTGATGGATAACTACAGCTTTCTCCTCACTTTTCTGGGACTTCTTTGTGGCCCTGTCTTTTTTCCTCATGCAGCAGTTAGTTTTCCTCATTTCAGGAAAGCTTTGTGTACTCTTGGCATGGATGCAGTAATGTGTATGAAAATGCCTTCACTCCAGTTTGGCATCCCCGGCCATAGCTCAGGTGCCAGGTGTTAATGGTGTTCTGCTCTGGGTTCATGCAGACAATTTCAGGGTAAAGGCACAGCACTAAACTGATTGCCAGATTACATTTTATTTCTTAAATGTTTACTGCCAACAGCTTATAGCCTCTCTGGAGACAGATGATTATGTTTTCTACCCTATTATGAAAATAAATCACCTCTCTTCCTCAGGATGCCTTTTCTGTTTAAGCAAAATTACCTCAACTTTTGAGAGACTTGCTGTGGTTAAATCACTATATTTCCTTTAGTAATGATCTCAAAGGCGTTTGGGAAGATAGTAAAACTTTCTGCAACACACTGATTAGTCCTCTTAATTAATAAGGCTGAATAGAGCCAAAAGTATAACTTCCAGAATATTCACTCTCTGCCTGGCATGGTTCTGTGTTGTTTCCAGTGTCATTTAAGCATGCTGTTGTATTTCCAGGACTTCAGTTGAGTTTTTTTGCATGATGTTATAGGACAACATTTTTCAAATTGATGATTTTTGGTGCAGATAATTTGCAAAGGCATCCTTGATTCTTGTGGAGGCACAGGCAAACATTCTTCCTGATATTTGGCTTCTTCTATTAAAGAGCCATGTAAGGGAATGAACAGCACTTCATATTTTAACAACAGGGAAACACTCTTCTAGGATGTGCCCTTTTCATATTTTCAGGTGCAAAGTGTGCCTCTGGTACTGCTGAGAGCCTCTGGACCTCTTGAGAACCCCACCTGCAGAGATTGCACAAATATGTTATAGCAGCACTGTTTGGATCCCACCATGCAGAAAGCTTCTTCTAGTTTAATATTTCCAGCTGAGGGTGGAAAGATATCCTTTGAGCCTGGAATGATCTCTGGGGTATTAGCTAAACATTGCCAGGTTTATGGCCAAACTGAAATGTGGAAATCATGGATTCATGTTCCTTTTGTGCAACTTCTCATATAATTACTTAATTCTGAGCATGAGGGATTCCCTTGACCACTTGTGTGTTTTTTGACACTTCAGCTACATGACTGTGCTTGTAAGACTGAAATTCTGTTTGAAAGAGCTTGTTTTATTACGAGCTCAGGCTGTGGTTTGACATTATCATTTAGGGTGTTTAATGTCCTATCTAATAGACACAAATTGCAAGGCGTTGGGCAAACTCACTCTGCTGGTTCATACTGGTTCAAAAAAATGTATGTAGGAGGAGGTAGACTTACACAGACTGTTTGAATTCTTATTATATAAGCTATATGTAAGATATTACATAAAGTATTATAACACTTTATTTTGGCTGTGGTATTGTTTGTCTTCCTGTGGCTGTTAAGAAATCAACAACATACCTAACATATTTTTCACTTTGATTCAGCATAATGCAGAGGTGTTCACATCTGATATCAGATTTTGCTGCCAGCTGATCCAGTAATACAGCTTCTGTATCCATTATCATAACTTACATAACTTTTTATGGGACAACCTAATCCAAAAATGAGCAAAACTCTCTCTGAAGTCAGATTGCTTTGGACCAAGTCAGTCTCTCATTTGCCTTGCTCCCTCCAGGTTGAAACAGACTGGGGACCTTAATAGGTTTTAAAAGAATGCTTCATTTTTCAAGAGAATGATTTTGACTTAAGCTCATTTAGTAAAATGCTATAAAAGTGAATTTGCCACAAATGAGCAGCAGTACATTTTATATTTAACAGTGGAGTATCATAATTAATTCTTTTATCTGATGTATTTATGGGTTTTTTGAAAATAATCTTCAGTGTAGTTATTGTCTTGTTCATGCGTTAGTGCTGGGGAGAGCAGGGAAGGAACATGTGGTGTGATATCGGTCATGGATCACCCCTGACTCAAAGGTGACCTCAGCCTAAGACAGATGGCTAAGGCATCTAACAGCAGTCTCTGCTTAAGCTACAAAAATTAGATGTAGTTTGGGATTTCAAAGACCTCAAATTATGGGAGAGTTTCAATGTGGTTTTAGTTTTCACCTGGCTTAATTACAATGCTCTCTTACCACAGACTGCTGCTGGTTTCTTTTCCTAGTAGCAAACCTAAATTTACTCCTAATTCTCTTGATCACAGCCCTTTCCCATGATAAGGCTTGTGACTGGAGTAAAAAATAAAAGCTGCTCACAAAGCTGTGCCTTAAACCTTTTCAGACCTGTAGAATATTCCCAAGATACGTTTCTCTACCTTGTCTTCCAAAAGGAATGCACCTGCCATGCTGAGTGGGGCTGGTCTTATCAAGGAGGTCATGGAGTCGGGGAGGTTTCGCATCGCTGTGAAACTGCATTGTCTCATCTCTCCAGATAATCATTCACCTGCTTATACACATGTGCTGCTGGCTGCAGACTCACAGTGCTGAAGCCACAAAAAAAGGCTGTAGGTTGTTGTGGGAATAGTTGGAAAAAACAGCAGGGGTTTGTGGCATTTCCTTTGAGTTCCTGCATTCTCTGCTTCCCTGGAACATGGCAGCTATAGATCTGAAGGCTTGGAAGGGGAAGGGGAACAATTAAGCCAGTTTAGGTAGTATTATGGGCATATAGGATACACTGAAAAAGGAGACTGTTGAGTGAGGGCAGTATCAATTAACAAGAACTTGGCTGCAAAATTTACTATAACCCTCTGCACCAGTACAGGCTGGGGGCTGATATGCTGTAAAGCAGCCCTGTGAAGAAGGACCTGGGGTTGCTGGTGAGCCACCATCTGCCCATGAGCCAGCAGTGTGTCCTGGTGGCCAAGAAAGCCAGTGGTGCATTAGGAAGAGCATTGGCAGCAGGGAGATGCTCCTGTCCCTCTGCTAAGCCCTGGTGAGGCCACATCTGGAGAGCTGTGTCCAGTTCTGGGCTCCTCAGTGCAAGATGGACATGGAGATCCTGGACTTGGATCCACTGGAGGGCAACAAAAATGATTAAGGGACTGGAGCATCTCTCTTGGAAGAGCTGGGGAAGCTGGGCCTGTTCAGCCTGAAGAAGAGATTACTGAGAGGGGATCTCATCAATGTCTGTCAGTATCTGCAGGGAGGTGTCAAGAGGATGGAGCCAGGCTCTGCTCAGTGGTGCTGAGCAATAGGGCAAGAGGCAATGGGCAGAAACTGATGCACAGGAAGTTCTGCCTAAAGGTAAAGAACTGTTCTACTGTGCATGTGACTGAGCACTGGAACAGATTCCCCAGAGAGGCTGTGGAGTCTCCCTCACTGGAAATATTCCAGAACTGTCTGGACTCAATCCTGTGCCATGTGACCAAGGATGGCCCTGCTTAAGCAGGGAGGTTAGAGCTGATGACCCACTGTGGTTCCTTCCAACCTTACCCGTTATGTGGTTCTGTGATTTGCTTCATCTGTCCTCCTTACTCCCACTGTGTGCCATTTTACCTCTGTGATTTCTATGAGGACAAGAGTATTTTCAGTTTTTCTTTGTTGATTAGAGACATGAAAAGCCTTAAAGATGTATTTATTAATTCATTCATTCATTGCAAAACCAATGCCCTGTTTTCACCTAGATCCCAGCCTGCTTAGGAATGTCAGTGGGTATGAAGAAAAATAAAGCGTCAGAAGGAACAGGAAAATTTCCTAATCTGAGGGCTGATTTGGGAGAGCAAATGCAGGTGGCAGAGAAGCCAGTGGGGACTGGGGTGGAGGCCTGGGGAGGGACACAGTGTGGGCAAGCATGAGGATCAACTGAGATTGAGAGGCACGTTCATGGCACTCAAAAATGTGATGAAAGATCAGGTGGGAGGACATGCAGAGCCTTGGGCAAAGCAGGAGGAGCAGAGGATGGTGGCATGGGGAAATGGGGCGTAGAGAGGCTCTGGCATACAACATGAGGAGACAGTCATGGGAAACTGGGTGCATAGTGAAGGTCCCAGTGGTAAAGGCAAAGAAAGGCAAAGAAAGTAACTTCACAATGATTTTTTAAATCAAACTAACAGTAAAAAGAATTTTTAAAAATTAAAGAAGGGATTAACAATAGAGAAAGAAACAAACAGCATAGTGACTATATGTAAAGAGAAAGCTCAGAAGAAACTTTAGAAGAGGAATAGTTCAGATTTAATAGTTAAATCTGTATTGTAGGTCTGTATTGACAAGGTGTTCTTGAAAGGTGCCTTCTCAAATTGTCTTTTCCTCAAATTGTCTTTTCCTCAATAGATCTGTGTCTTTTTACCCCCTACAATTTTCTCTAGAAATTTTTTGCTTAAAAGGAAATATTTTTTCAGAAGAAGAAAAATTCAGCTAAACAGTCTGAGAGTGCTTCTTCTTTTAATCTCTTGATTTGTTTAAGGAGCTGAAAAATCAGTCTGAGGCTCAGCCAGAGTAGTTACATGTACTTTGTAAGCTGCAAGTTCACACCTTGCCAGGACAGACTGAAACACATCTCTTAGCAAGGCAGAGCAGGAGTGTGCACAGTTACTGACAAGCACTTCCCTGGAACTCACTGACACTTGGAAACATGCCTCATTTCCATTGCTTGGCTAAGGATTTGTTCAGCATGTCCTGAAGAGAATGACAAAGTGCCTTCATATCCATGAGCTGCTGCCAGGCTGATCCTGAGGGCTGCGTTGAATTTCACTGCTCTGCAGTAGGGACCCTCCTGCCAGCAACAGGCATATTTCAGCACTGCACTGAGTGTGACCTCTTGCTTTCCAGCAGGCAGGGCTCTGATGCTGGCAGGGGGCCAGATGAGTGCAGTGTAGGGCCAGCTTTGCTGATTCACATCACCCATACATCTTCCCACCAGAAATCCTCAGCTGACCTGTAATCAACCCAAAGGAGGCCAGATGCACTGGTAGTGCTGTAACTCAGTCTAGCATTTATGATATTAAAATATAACCAATTAGTGATGCACTGTGGGATGGGTCTATATAGCTAATCAAAAGCAGAGCTCACGCCTTCTTGGATTTTTCAAGCTGAAAACAAAAAAGTATCTAAATGTAATGGGAACAAAAAAGACTAACAATACATTGAATTAACCACTGTGATGTATTATCTGTTGGTTCACTAGGACTTGTTACAGTATTCCTGCTTAAACTGAAGATGCAAATGTTAGCTGGATGTGAGCATGCAGGCAGTTACTGGAAAGAATGGGCAGATTCTGTGTGTTCTTTCTTCTGATTTAAGATGCCAAACTACTGCACATACATGAGAAGAAATACATTTGAATTCTGCTTTCCACTTTGGGCAGCTGCTACCTCACCATTTCCATTCCAAATGTTCATTTATTTTGTTTATCCTTTCTCATCTCTTTCCCAGGACACATGGCTGTCTCCAGAACAAATTCTCTCTGCTAAAGATCTGCAATGTGTTAGAACTTATTCTTCCAGCCAAAACAACAATCTGTGTAATAATTTCTGCATTATGAAAACAGGCCAACTACTAAAAGTTGGTAAAAATCAAAGTACTCATTTGTTATTTGCTCTGTAGTCCGCTGGGAGAATGAAAAGACTATCAATGCCTCAGGAGGGTAGTGAAAACTCTTATTGTCCAGGAAATTAAAGTTTACATTGAAACTTTGTGGATACCAACCCTGAGCATGTGAAGTTTCATCCTGTTTTAAAACAAGACAATTTTTTTTGATGGTGGGAACTTTTCCTGGGATATGGCAATGATGAACACCAAGAGAGCAACCAAAAGACACTGTCTTACAACTGTTTGTGATCAGATTTTCTGTTCTCGTGCTGCTTGCCCAAGTTGGTCCAGCTGGAGATGCCTTGATTTTATGTGACCAATTTGTGATGCACTTGTGAGAGAGGGGCTGAGCCCCTCCACCACCCCAAATTACAGACAGGCCCTGCTGCTGCAGTTAATAGATGTAACACACCCATGAGTAGTGCATCACCTGAGTCAGCTGACTTTGGGAAAAGTCTGATGGCTCCAACAAACACTTCTGAATTGCAAATGTGGGTTTGAATAAAACAGATAGCCACTTATTTATTTATTTATTTATTTATTATTAGACCATTGACATTTATTTAAAACTTGGAATGAAATCCACTTGGTATTTGCATATGAGTGTTTTACACTTATATAAACTTAGCTTTATATTTTGGGGGGAAGGAGAGTAAAGGTAGGCAGGCACAATGCTTAGGCATCCTGTACAGGAGCTCACAGCTCAGTCACATGCAGGTTTGGTTATTGCCATGGCTGGGACTGGTGTGACTTGGGTCCAGTGCTCTCCTCTGCTTAGACGGCTTTGTGAGTACATCCTAGCTCTGTAACTCACACTAGAGAGGTGGACATCTGCCTTGCCCAAAGGCCACAGATGAGGAGCAGTTCACCTCTTTTGTGTTCCTGTCTTGCTGGGGCCACTGTTTATGGTGAGCAGGGACTGGGACTTGCCAGGACCCACATCCCCAGGATGCTGCCACAGCTCTGTGGCACCTGACGCCAGGATCAGCTCAGCTGTCTCTGCACAGAGCACCTCCCTGCTCCTGGAGTGACAGTGAAAGTGAGGGACTATGCAGGGAGTCACCTCCAGGGATTTTTCATGTGTTTCTTTGCATACTGATATTGGTAAGGCCTAGTATTAATCTGCTTGCAAGTCTGGATGAGAGAAATTCAGTGCAGCTTTACTGAGCACAGTAAACACAGCCCAGCTACACCAAATTACTCTTGAGAGGCTTTGTGTTGCAAGTGTGGACTGGCTGCTACAAGTTATGTCTTGGGAAGGCAAGGCATATGTCTCCAAAGGAAAAATCCACCCATCTGGAATCACTTGTATGAGAGCTCATGATTTCTAAATCCCTAAGCGCCAGATCCTACAGTCTGCACATACCCAAAAGTATGATTAACACTGACAGGGGAAATGGCTGCATCAAACTATCTTGAAATGAGAGCTTACTTGTCAAATACAGATTAAATTCCAAGTTTAAAGCAGCAATCAAGTTTTTAATTGCTCCTTTCAGCTGTGGTTTTCTACGAAGTAGAAAATAACTGCACAAGTGTTGGTTAACTTAGAAAAGTCTGCTCTGAAAGGAGATTTTGCAAAATGTTCGGAATAATAAAAGAAAGCCATTTTTGCATTGTGCCAGAAAAACTCCGAGTTAACAAAAAAAGTCTGGCTCCAAGCCAGACCACCAAAATAGAAACTAAAGATAGTGCTACAAATATAGTCTCAGAAATTGGTTCACATAATTTGTCTATCCTCTAAGTAAAGAGAGAAATGATTTAAAATTTCTGATGTAAAAATGTTTTTAAACAGCCCATTTGTATTGCAGACCATCTTCATTAATGTAAAACCTGACTCATGTTTTGTTAGCACACACACCTTTGTGCAGTAAAAAGTGCTTGAAAATGTACTTCTAGGGCTAAAAAGTAAAGTGACAGAAATTTCTGTGCAAATTCCTAGATCAATCAATTTTCCTTTCAAGGAATAAAAAGGAACAAAACATCTTAGAATAATTGAGATGGGTTTTCAGGATCTTTTCTGTTTTAAAGGAATTACTGTTTTCTGGAAGAAACAAATACATTTTTTGATGCCACAACCTGTTAAAATAACATCTTCAATAATGAAAACACTCAATTGGAAAATTGGAAATAAATAAATGTACATGAGTGTGCTGAACATAGATGCTCATCAGTTGAGAAAAAATGGAGTAATTTTTATACAGTTGGAATAGGAGCAGTTTCACTTTGAACCAAATGGGTTGAATGATATTTTTTTTTTACATAATGCTGCATCCTAGGTCAGGTGACTAAGCTTTGTTTTAGAAACATGAGAAGTAAAAGCTTGCACTGTGAAGAACAGCACAGTGTGTCAGAGGACAAGAGACATGACTGGAACAAAATAAACTTAAAGACACACAGAAGTTGAGCTTCTCTTACCCACTACCGAACAAAGGTATTTAGAGATGTTGGAAGAACCTTCATTCAGAAGAAATTAGAAGGAACACTGGGATATTTGAAAATTTGTGTGCTGAACCATCATCTTTAAAGGAAACACTAAGAAATTGCCAAGGGCCTGACAAACTATACAGAACAACAGGAGGTAGAATCCAGCACATACAAAAGCAAAAGAGCACACATGGAAGGTAAACCATGAGTGTATCTAGGAGAGCTCTAAAGAGTTTCTACTCACTGACTGCCCCTGGGAACTCCTAGTCAAAAAACAAACAAACAAAAAAAGAGTAATTCCAGGATAAAGACTGGAGTAGAAACTGCAATAGGAAACAACACAGTGAACAAATACTTATATGCCACCCTCAACAATTTGATCTATACAATGCATCTCTATAATTTATGACTCAGTATTGACTGTCCTTAACATGACACATAACAGTCTTACAGACTCTCATATTTCCTTACTGCTTTGAAAGAGGCCTCCAAATAGAGTATTTCCCTTAGTTTACTGTTGACTATGTTTTCTCCAGCCTCCTGTGGCCCCATAATTACAATTTCCAATACTTACATACAAATGTGCCAAACTCATCTTTTCTAGACATCGACTAAATTTCTGCTTCCACTATGAGCTCCTAGAGCATGATGAGCTCAGGCAGCCGTTGTGCAGCCCTGGCACAGCACAATGTGATTTTCTGTACTGTTCCCACCAGCCCTCAGCCACAGTTCACCCACCTCTCCCAGCAGCACCAACTGTTCCAGCACCACTTGGAACTCCACAAGTCCAGGTGTCACAAGGAACAGGGGTGGTGAACTGATCCCTTCCTCCTGCCAAAGCCTCCGCAGCAAGTACGGCAAAGAGACAAGGAGGGAAAGGAGGGAACCTAAAGCCAGCCCCAAACTCCACCCCTTTTCTGGGGCTCTGGGTAAGTACTAGTGTGTGGGGTGGGTGCATTTAATATTTCACCAAATCCTTAGAAAGGACACCACAGGTGAAGGTTATCAAATATTGACAGCTTTCCCATCCTTACCTATCTCAAAGGGCTCACTCCTCCTCACTGACCCACCCGGGTGCTGCTGACTCTTTGCCTCTAGTCCTGCCTGTTTTCAAGGGAGGCAGCACTGGAGAGGAGAACATCAGGTAAACGGTGCTCTCTGAAGCTCCCTAAGTCAGTCCAGCCTTCACCATGATGCCTGAAATTGCCCTCCTTTTCACAGTGGCATCTCTCCCACACATTGGGATGGGGGCAACAAGGAAAGAGGGGCGAGGGGAGGAGGGAAGGTGACAATTCAGAAGATTAGGTCCTTTGATTGCTATGCATAAAATAATTAACCAACAATGACACTGTAAATCTGTGGTGCAACTTCAAAGGCATTAAAATATGAATACAGAAGTTAATTTAGTTGCCAGTAATCTTGAGCAGAGCACACTCACAGATGAAGAAGCCACAGCTAACATTTCAAAGCTTTCAGTTCTTGCTTGACAGGGCCCATCACTTGCATCACAAGTTTTAAAACACTCTACATCAAAAAGGCACACATGCTCAAGGCAACAACACCATCTCAAGAAAGTCACTTCTGCATTCTGAAAGGGAATTAAGACATGTTTTACTTTCCTGTGGCTTGCCAGGTTAAGCCACAGAGTAAGCCATCTTACCAGGATACATCTGTAAAGTAATTTTTACCTCCTACCACAGCCAAATCTTCCCATGCTCATGCCATTCAATATACAGGGCATGCTGTGATACTCTCCTGGGCAACACAAGCCACAGCAATAAGTAGGTTTACCTTTTCTGGTCCTCTACCACTGGGAGATATTAACCAGGCTATAACAAACAATTCCCAGACTTAGGAAAGCTGAGTAGCACTGCACTTTTTTTACACTCAACAGCAAACATCTCAGCCGTCTTCACCTGTTTCTCAGTTCCAGCATTTCTTGCAGGAGCTTCATAGAACAAGGTGTCAAGACTGAAGCCACAGAACAACAGGGGAGAAAAAAAGAAACACAAAAAGGAAGTTTCTTTGTTTCCATGCACTGCAGAAACTGCTCATTGAGAGACCCTGGGCTGGAGAGATCAAGAGAAGCAAAAGGGTACTGTGTATCCAAGCCCAGCAGTTCTGAGCTGTGAACCAGTGGGGAAGCAAGTGTCCCAAGGTCCAGTTCTCAGCCTCTCCATTTGGGGAAGCACTCCATATTACCAGATTCCTAATACAAGAGGCAGGTAAAGGATGTCCTTATCCATTCCTCCCCATGTAATGTGGAACAACTGAGATTATTTATACCTTTGTGCAACACAGGCCTGTGAATAACTTGTGCTGTTCTCAGCAGTGCAACGGTCTTGTAACATGCTAAGGGTTTGTTTTCAATGCTTTGAGCACTGACAAAAAACTCCAAACAAATCAAGCCTTTTTCCATGCTTGCTAACAAAAGTAAAAAACACTTTGTTAACACATGGGTAAATTGTATCATTCTCTAATAACACTGAAATACTCAATTCTATTTCATTTCATTTGCAGGTAATCAAAATGTTTAAAACAGAAAATGCATGGTAGGAAATTATGCATATCAGGTATCACCCACTGTCCTCTCAGAAAGCATTTGCAACTATATTCCAGTCATACAATGACAGTACTTTGTGGCTATGTGGTTTTCTGTTGATTTGTTTGTTTTTTTTTTTAAGCATGCTAAGGCACAAGAAGAATGATCTTTTAAGGTCCCTCCTTGGGCTCCATAGTTCTGTAATCCGTTCCATGAAATGCCCTCAAGTTTGGTGGGTCATGTAATTTACTTTCTGCAACAAAACCTCATTGAGATACTCTGCCCAAAGCTTTTCCACTGGCCAATACCACATTAAGCCACAAAGCTGCATCTTCTTTTTCTCAACAGGAAAGTAAGCGACAGACCAGGTATCCTCAAAGTCACTATTTTTGCTCTTGAATACCACCAAATTTTTTGTGCTGCTCTTGGAAAAACTCACTCATTTCTCCCAGCAGCCCCATGTAATGGTAGTGAGATTTCCCCTGTTATCTACCAATATTCAGTAACAAGGTCACATACCTCACTTGGGAGACTGCTGGTAAGGGAGAAAGGACAAGGAAAATGACACAGGAAAGGAAAACTAAGTGCTTCTCCCAGTCCAATACCACTTCAAGGAGCCCATTGCTTCAAGTCCACTCAGTCACACCAAGTGCAGCAGGACACACACCTGCATGCCCTGAGCACAGGCACCCTCAGAGATTTCCCCACCTCAAACTGACTTTATTATTGCCAGTGCAGAGCTGCTAACATTTGTAATCCCAACATCTCTGTTAAGTACTTATATAATTGTCATTCCACAGGTAAAAGCTGGGGAAGTAAAATCTTTTCTCTTAGCACTGCATAGACCATCTCAGGGAGATGTATACAGTAGAGAACCATCTGCCTGCCCTGGTAGTATTTCTTTGTTCCAAACACCATCAATGGCATTTCACTGTTACAAAGTGAAAAAAACCCCCAGGAGCTGAGACTAGGCAGATATGGAACACATATGCAAGAATGCCCAAGTGGAAGGTGGGACGTTTAGGCAGAGGAGGTTTGAACTCTTTAGCTCATGTTACACATTTCAAGGACATGCCTTGTCCCTGTTTATACCAGGAACATCTACTCCTGGATGCACAGGCCAGGTCCTCTGCCACCATATTGTCTTACAGGTTATCAACTAAGCAGCCCCACCAAAGAGTATCACATAACCTCACATTTGGGGGCAACAGAGGGCATTTATGGACACTGGGCATCAGCAATGCAGATGGTGCTTGTATCTTCAGCCAGTATAAGCAATGTAGCTGTTTTTGAACAACCACTCCTGACTTCAGATCATTAGAACTGCAATTTGAAGTGACAAGTGGAATCTTCTACAACGTGCTGATGTAGGTTCAGATAAAATGCTCATATTGCACAGTTCAGAAAATTAAAAAAATCTGGAAACTGAATATGATCTGGGTTTAGCTTTGAACAGAATAAAAAGAAAAAAAGCTACCTAAGTTTTGTGGAAAGGATTTTATGGACACAGATGTCTGCAGTTAAAAAATTTAAATAAAACACTTTGGTGTTTTTATGTAAACATTCCCCTGCTGCCTTGGAAATAGTGACACAACAACAGTGCACCGAGACATTGCAGAAAATAAAGTATTCTTTAAAGTAAAGAAAGAGCTACAAGCACCAAAAAAGGTAAAAGTACTTATTGAACTATTTCAAGTTTACAAATAGTAAGATATTGTAAACATGTTCCTGCTATTTAAATCTCTGCTGCTTCTTAGCTGATTGCCCAGTAAACTGCTAAACTGCACCAATGCCAAATGGTTTTGATGAGAATTCCCAGGTGAAGGAAAAAAAAAAATGCTGGACCCAGAAGATTTTATGGATCAAAATGTCCTTTACTGGGTTGGGCTGAGGCATGCTAAACTTCATGAGGCGTGCATGAACTTCATGCATGAACTTCAAAAACTGAACCTGGGTACGAAAACAAGAGGGGAAAATAAGATCTTTATAGCTTCCCCAGCCAAGTTTTCAGAGATGTAATCTATTAGTAGGAAGAGTTATCAAAAGCACTCCCACAGACACTATCAATTGTTGCAGTCCCTGTTAAGCCTATGACCTGAAAAGAAGTTTGGTAACTTCACCAGGCAGTATTTCCACCAACACCAAGGCTGTTAGAACTGAGTCACATCCCTTCCCTCTATGGTTACAACAGTCCCCGGAGCTTTTGGGTTTAATTTTTACCAGAGGAGTGGACACAAAATAAAATACTGCCAATGCCACTGGCTTCTCAAAACGACACAAGCCTTGCAGGTAGCTGGGGAGCCTCCTGTGTGCTTTCTACGCAGCCACACTTAAAGACATACTCTGACTTCCTTCACGCTAGACCACACAACTTGGCAGAACTACCCACACCGAGCTAAAGGCTCCAAACATACAGACAGGCTGATCAGATGCTGCCCTCAGAAGATGTCTGCTGTGCTCACCAGATTTCTGTAAAGAAGATAACCAACTTGGTAAGATGATTCAAGACAGCAGAAGATGGGAAACCAATGTCTGCAGCTTTAACTGGAAGCCACACTGAGTAACTGAGAAGATCTCATCAGAGGTCAGAAATAATTTTGCTCTGCAGATGCAACAGGCTGCCTCACATGCAAAACATTCTGCTGTCACCTTATCTTTAAAAACACATCATTGTACTCATAAGGCCAGAAGAGTAATAACAGCCTTCTCTTTTCAGATGCTTCAAATACCTTAAACTGAACTGCTGCACACAGGTGGAAGTTAGAAATCCCGCTTATTTGACTATACATCTGCTACAGCTCAACTCTGAACTTCCCAAGCATGTCAGCTAACTTAAAAGAATTACATGTTTTAGTCTTATTCCTATGTTGCAACTTGTTTTGTGCTGTCAGAATCACACTGCACTAATTTTGATTTGTTCTTTGCAATAACAATGCATAAAAATCTAGCACACGAGAAAGCACGTTTGTGGGACAAAGCTATCCTGCTAGAAATTCCTAAAAATAAACATATTTGAAATTATTCCTCAAAAGTATGCTCCTTAATTCTAGTTAACTGAGAGAAAACTGTTTTTCCATAGCTGCTGATCCTCTAAACAAATTAATTCCCACACACTTCACAAATATTCCCAACTGGAAATTCCATCAGTCTTTGTGAAAACCTTTGTACAAATGCTCAAAATTTTTTAAGCAAAGCAAAAAAATTTGCAGCTACACCAAAGACATCCTGAAATAGCACTTACATAAATAGTAGAATTATAGAAAAATAACTCCTGTGTATCACTGGTTTTCAGTGCAGATCAGTTACTCCCAAGAGAACAGAATCATAGTTCAATCCCAAGCCTCTCTCCAAATGTGCGCTCTGCCCTCACACAGCACTTAAAGGGTTATCCCCACTGTCAAGGACTGAGGCAAACCCGTGCAGTAACTTAACTGCTGAAATTTGAAGAAACCCCTTGAAGTCCAGCATTTTAATGAGAAACTAGTGTAGAAGGAAATTTCCTGCAGAATTTTACAGCACAGCAATGAGAGGCAAAGCACACATGCAACAATAAATCCTAAAGCAAGGATGCACAAGTACCACAGTGAAATCACAGGGTGGCTCAGAGTGAGGAAGAAAACCAACCAAGAAGGGAGGAGGTCCCACATATTGCAAAAACATCACTGCCAATAATACAAAACACAATTTCATTATGAAAGAAGGCAGCAGCTCTAAAGCAGCCACTGGCACTGGACAGCAAGGTAGAGCACTGGCAATTCTCTACAGCAGATATGGCAGACAGGGTGGTCCAACCCAGAACCAGTAGCAACCAGGAGACTGGGCGGTGACACAGTGCCAGGAAGGGCACCAGACGGTATGAAAGCTGGAGAGAGTAACAAACAAACCCAAAACATTCTTGGCAGAAGGACTCAGCAAAGAACATTAGGAAACGTTTTAGACTCCAGCTGGCTATGCTGCTCCCAACGAGGACAAAAAAACCAAAACTGTTGCTGCTTTGCTGGTCTGAGTCTGTAGGTTAAGACCCGCACTTGTACAATTCATAAGGGAGACAGATGAGACCAGTTTTTGCTCACCCTTCCTCACTCCACATCCACCTCTTCCCAGCCCTCTCCCCACATCCTGCCACGATTACAGCACTTGCTCAGGCAGAGATGCCAGCAGTGATGCAGGCGGCCATGTGCTTCATGTAGCAATGACAGCAATGAACACAGCACAGACCAGCGGGCAACCAAGTTCTGATTTCTTAAAACAGGAGGGCAAGGGAAAAATAGTACGAGTGATCTGATGATTGAGCTTAACCCCCTTCTTGAAAACAAAAAGTACTTTTGTAACGTGTAAAAGTGCTCTGTATTCTACTGTATCAAATGCAGGAATCTCAGCATTGACTAGATCGGTTTCAGTTTGGAGGCTATTAAGATAATGGTATTTTAGTACAGAAGCTATTTCATTTTCAAGTCCTGGTATGTGCTATCACTGTCTCAAAAACTGACAGATAAATAAGCCACAACAACTACAGCTACATTATGAAGCCTTTATGCAAAATATTGAAAGAAAATTCCAAAGACTGATTTATTTTCACTTGTTAGTTAAAATTCAGTTGTGCTTTAATAACTGAATACTAGAAATTGTGTAAAAAGTCAGGCGATGGAAAAAAGTGAATACAAAAGCAAAGTGGCAATATAAGAACAAGGGAGGAAAAAACCCGGTAAGATAAAGAATAGCATTTAAATATAAAAATTTATTTAGGTCAAGTCACAAACAGTTTGATATCAATTTACAAACACTTTATGTTATGGGTATTATTGGAAATATTGAGAAAGGGAGAGGAGATAATGGCAGCTTTTTCCTGAAACAACTAAAGGCAAACCCTTACCATAATGTGCATTACTGGATCACAGTATTACCTTGACCATACCCCTTAGTATGCAAGGAAAAAGAAGAAAACAAAATACTGAGATGCAGAATGAAAACTGTGAATCAGTGAAAAAGATTTTCATGAACACCAGACTACAAAGGTCTAGTCTGATGGTCAGGAATTTAACTATTCTACTAGGATAAAAACAGAATTATAAATTAGGTCAATCATTATAATTGATGAAGAATTTTATAATGCACAATTGGGCTATTGGCAATGACAGCAACAGTTAATGAAGAACAAAGGAGAGGATACTGAGCCTCACAGAATAATTCTGTTGACAACCTGAGTTACTATCCCGAGTGTATGATACCTTTTGAGTCAAATACACATTTATGTTGCAGTTACTCTCAATGAAATGGCAAAAGTAACAGCTGTAACAAGACAAGTTATGATTTATTATTTTTTTTAACAAATATAATACACAGGGTTTTGAAGTGTCCGGTTGTGATCTGCAAAGATCCAGGATTGCACACAAGTTTGGTCAAATGAGAAGGTTTAATCTGCACATTAAATTGGCTTTTACTTTCAAAGTAGTATTTTAGGGCAGGATTCTCCTCCGGGAGAGTGTTCCTGACCTCATTCAACCAGTGTTCAATTTGTTCACCTTCCTGAATCTTTGCCCTCTTTGGATAGTCTGTGACAAGTGCTGCGCTGCAGGAATTCCTGTTTTCCAGCAAACTGGCTTGCTCTGCAGGTTTGTAGTCCATTGTTACAATTGCTGATTGGGTAAAATGAATTTCCTACGTCTTCTCTAGCACAGCTTGCAACGCAACAGAAGCAGAGGTAAAAGAATGCACTAGAATACCAGAGCTCCACTTAAACACCAACGGAGTCAGGCTGTTGGCACCAATAAGAAATTCTGTATTTAACAAATCTGCAAATATTTAAGATCCAAAGTTATTCAGTTTTATAAATAAACTCACCCATTTAGTCTGACTCCCAACTGGTCTTCTGTTTTCATGGAGTCTAGGGGAAAAAAGAGAATTGTCTCAAGTTATACATACAGACATAAATTTGCCAGAATAAATCTCAGCTATCCTACACATGCACCAATTATCACACTCAAACTAAAACTAGGATTTCTGACTTTGTTCTTTCCATGTAAAGTTACAGCTCTTCGCCAGTGCCTTAAAAAGGACAGCTATCTTCAGACACGACACTTTGTATACTTTGACTTCATTTTTACTATCTAACAATCTATGGAAATGCAGAATTGGAGATATAGGCATTAAACTAAATGATGATGAAAATTCAAGGAGTCTTGGTCTAAAAGTGGAAATGAAATCCAGTCAGGCTGCCTAACGCTATCCTTTAAAATTACAAAAACAAGATCAGTTCAAACCAACAATCTGGGAAAAAAGCAAAACACCTCCTCTTGGCAGCATGAATGTGGAAATCTTAAATTCTACCTAAAGTCTTAAGCCCATAAAAAGCTGTTCTCTGCCATTTTAATTCTCCAGTTCTTTTGCCCAAGTGTGATGCCACATCTTATTTTGCTGAAGTAGTTTTACACAACATAAACAGGGCTTGCAAGGAGCTGGGGAGATATGGGGAAACGCACAGGTCACCTCCAAGAAAATATTTTCTTGCTGCGACCTTGCCAATTATAAACTCATGCTTTATCCTAGGCCTCATCTACATTCGACAGCTACTCAAACCATCACTTCATTTAAGGACATTTTAAACAGTTATAGGAGACTATATGCTACCAGTTAAAAACTGCCCTAGTAACAGAAAGGTGGCTGAAACCACAACAATTAATTACACAAGTTTTACTTTTTCATTGTGTTGCTAAAGTACTACTCATTTTACAAACATTAAACTTTTGGTATTTTTTAAGTTAAAATAAACGTGTTTATTTTTTTCTTTACACACTTTCTGGGGGAAAAATACATCAATGTCACTGATAAAAATAAACTAGGAAATTTCCATGAAATCAAAGGGGATTGAGACCCCTAGTGCCTTAGCAGACAAGCGAGCAAAGCTCAGCACTGACAGACCAACTGCTGTGGAAGAAGTTACAAGAGCGGTTACATGACAAGCTGAAGGTCCAGTCTCAGATGACATGAAAGCTATAAACCATTGCCCATCTGGTGCTCACATAAGATCTGTTGGAAAACAAGAACTGAGCTGTTCACCATGAGACTGGAGAAAAGTAAACAGATATATCAGAAAAAGCTGCAGAACACAGAGCATCAACCACAGAAGGTGCAAGGCCAACAGGCCTGGGTTTATCTATCTTACTGCGTGGTGTTTGCTCCCTTTCTTTGTCACAGGTTGGCCTAGAGAAGTTAGTTTTTATAGGCACCAAAGGCAAGACTTGGTGTGATACACCAAGCACTTTCAGGTGCCTGAAAAGGGACCAGGCTAACACGAGTCAAAGAACTTAGCCCCTCTGTACTGGCAATCCCAGGGAAGCACAGCATCTGATAACTTAGCAAAAATTCTTCTGGAAGGAAAAGGTTCTTTCTACAATTGTAAAACAAATGGTTAGAAACAAAAAAAACCAGAATCTGTCACCATTCAGCTGGCATGAAACTCAACACTCAGCATTTTCTGTGCTAGAGGTTTGGCAGACTTCAGTCACCAGTGTAAGAGAAGCAGCACAACCCCTAAGATAGACAGGCACCCTTGTAGCTGTGGAGCTCAGTTTCATGCCTCAGGCAGGAGAAAGGGTAAACCTGCCTGCATCCACCACAGGTTGTACAAACTCATACAGTGATGCTATAATGAAAGCAAAAGAAGTACACAAAATCCTCCCTACTTCTCCTAATCACATTCATCATTTCCCACAAAACAGGTTCTAACTCGTGGATTAAATCTAGTGAGCACCTAAACAGGTTTAATCTTCAAATCACTGTGAATTTGCACACTGTAGCCATTCTTATAGAAGTTTATCTTTATTCATATCCATTTTTTGCCATCCCACGCTGCCTGCAACTGCCCACATACCCCATAGTAACAGGAGAGTCTGTACTCTTTGCCTTACATACAGTTAACTGTATTGCTGAGAAAGTTAATTTTTTGAAGACAACTCAGAGGAAAAGAACAAAACCATAGAACATCTTTCTTCTAATGTCTTCAGGAAAACGCAAAAATATACCAGAAGAAGGAATTAGTAGGGTTCCTATTTTCTGGTGGCTGGAGCAATAAATGCTCAAACATTTGCTCAGAGCATCCATCCACGTGCACACCTCTCACGGTGGCCAGCTGGGCACCCACGACACCGCGTCCCCACGGTCAGCACGAGCAAATGGTCGGTGCCATGAGACGAGAGCTGCCGACCAAGACAAGGGCACCCCAACTGCCCCTTTCTCCTCTTCCCGTCCGAGGGAGCACCATGCCCAGCCAGCAGAGCAGAGAAACACGCGGCCACCGGCCCATCACACCTGGCTTTTCTCCTCCTGCTTGGGGCTCTGGCCCGGCGGTGGCGGCTGGGCCGGCGAGGCCTGCGTCTCGCTCTCAGCACGCGGGCGCCTGGGGACAAGCGACTTGAGGGGCGCCATCCACTTCATCCACAGGTCCAAGTCCACGTCGCCCCAGGGCAGTGAGGGGTTCTTGGCCGCCCGCCGCCGGAAGTCCTCATCGTAGTTCATCCAGGAGGTGCCGCCGTAGGTGGCGTGCAGCTTGCGGATGGTGTCCAGGTACTTGAACATGGCTCCGCAGCGCGCCGGGTGCTTCTCGCACAGCACGCTGGCGTACACCAGGAAGGCCGAGACCCACTGGTCCAGCGTGTCCCCCGGGCGCGGGCCGTGCTCGGGGGCCAGCTCTGTGTGGAGCAAGGAAAAGAGGTCAATGAACTCCCCCCGCCAGATCCGCTCCTTGGTGGCCTTGGCCAGCTTGTAGCCCAGCGGCCGCCGCAGCCCCACGTAGGGGGTGGCCGCCGCCTCGGCCTCGCCCTGCCCCGCCGCCGGTGCCGCCGCCGGTGCCGCCGCGGGTGCCGGTGCCGGAGCCGGGGCTGGGGCCGGGGCCGGAGCCGGGGCCGGGGCTGGAGCCCACACTGGGGCCGGGGCCGGGCCTGGAGCCCGCAATGGGGCCGGGGCCGGAGCCGGGGCTGGAGCCTGCGTTGGGGCCGGGGCCGGGCCGGGGGCATGGGCCGGCCTGGAACGGGAGAGGGAGACAGGGAAAGGAGAGGGACACCTGGAAAGGGAGAGCGGGAGAGCGTGCGAGACTGCGGGAGAGGATGTGGGACTGTGGGAGAGGGAGAGCAGAAGCAAGAGGGAGTCGACAAAGTCGCTTCTTTTGCTGCTGCCACTGCAACTGAAGCATCGGGGCCATTTGTCCACTAGTCTGTGTGTCCCTTCCCCCCTCAACCCTGTGCCGAGCCCTGCTCTCCCCGCTGGCAGCCCCTGGCTCTGTCCAAACACGGGAACTTTGCCGTGTTGAGCCAAGATCCAGAGTCTTGACTCCTGCACAGTGGCAGAGGAATCCCCTTGGTTGCTGCTGTGCATTGTCCCTGCTGAGACTCAAACACTATCTGATCACATTCCCTGAATGCAGAATTTGTACCTGACCCAAGCACTGCATTTGTGTCTCCAGCATTGCTTTCTAGGAAAAAAATGGAAAGGCAAAGTCTGGGTAGCTCATGGTATTTTACAGTGTCTAAAACTTGCCAAGTCATAGATGTTAGAGGTGAGATCCATTTGGAATTAATGGGATGGAGAAGTAGTGCAAGATGGGAAAAGGGAGCATAAAACAAGAGAAGAAAATCTTGGATTGTTTCTTTCCATTTTCATTTCTCCTCTTTAAAGCTGTTTTCAGTTTTCCCAGTATCTTCTCCACAGTCCTTTTTGCTCTTTCCAAGAATTTTCTGGAGAATGAGGTGCAGCTTCTGTCACAAGATGTGCCACCAACTGCAGCTTCTCTTGGCTTTCCACACTGTGCGTGCAGCATTACTCTTGCTGCAAAGCAGGACAAAAGTTTTGAGAACTTGACAACTTGTTCTTTCTTTTCCTTCTGGGCTGGAGAGCTGTGCCTTGGGTAAGGTTTTCATTGTTACTGTTCTATCCTAAGAAAACATGAGGTGGTACCAGGAACTGTTAGGGAATGCAACCCTGACTGAATGCAGAGAAAGAATCTCCAGAGCCTGCAGGCAGAAGTGGAGAGTTGTGTGATAATCATTCCAACACCCCCATGGACATCTTGAAAATTATCCAGAATGTGAAAATGGGCTGCCAGAGGGAGATTGTTTCTGTGTTCAGTTTAGCTGATTCTGCATCTCTTGCACTGGTATAAATCAAGAGTACAATCAGTTCATGAAAAGCACCAGAACAAGCTGGACCTCTCAGTAGATGACTGAATGAATCTGAAAAGGAGAAATGCAGGGAATTAATTTCTGTAAGAAGGGTAATTTTTTCCTAATAATTTCCAATTCATTCGCTCTGCTTTTGGCCTGTATAGCAAGGCTGTTT
>JAOTQP010000001.1:19064064-19106944 GCA_026413545.1 Cichladusa arquata
GGGGCCGCCGCGGGCGTTGGTGCCGGGCGCTGGCATCTGCCGCGCTGGAGGGTCGGATATTTGAGGTTCCCTCGACGGGTTCCGTGTGTAGTTGTCCCAGGCCTGTAAAACCTTCCCCTCCCAGTTTCACACCTCTTAAACTGAAGTATGTGATGGCTACTAACAAGATAGACAAATTGTTTTTAATGTACACACCCAGTGAGCTGTGATTTATTTGACAACGTACATGTGTCAGAACCACACGAGGAGCAGCTGTATTCCAAGACAAATTCAACTTTGCAATGCAAATATTTATTCATTTAACTTGTGTGTCGTTGATGTTGGGATGCAGATGCCATACCATGTGGATGAATATTTTCAAAAAATGTGACATTGTTTCCTGGTATCGATTGCTCATTGAGTTGGTTATGCTGAGCCCTTTGTAGCCGAAGAAGATGGTTTTTTTTGTTTTTTTTTTGTTTTAAGAAATTCTCCATCCAATTCATGGTGACGAGGTTTCAGGCTTAACTGTTTAGTACTGCCTTCTGGAGAGCTGGGATCAGAAAGCAGCATTTCCATTTCCATTTCCAATGAACCTATTATAAATAGTTGGTGATAATTAGATGCATCAATAAAACATGTGGGATATGGCAGTCCTTGTAAAATGGCTACCATACACAGTAGTATCAGATCCAAAGCCAAACCAGGCACCATGATAGCACAAGATTATAAAACGTGTTTTTCATGGGCAAAGACTGCATCTTACCCTGTGCTCCCATATCTCCCTGTTTGCTTGGAGTATAAAAGTTGTTAATGTGTGCCAGTTGGGATGGAGTGTAGACGTGGGTGGCAACTTCAGGCTTGATGCTGGCTAATGTTGAAAGAGGTGGTGAAGAATTTTAGCTGTTTTAAAAAACGGATTGTTACAAAGTCTTTAATCAGGAGTTACTCTTAGCAATATTTCATCTTGATGCTTGAATTTAAAGATAGTAAAAATTCATGATATCAAAGAATTTTGTGGGATTTGTAGTATCAGTGGACACCGAGATAATAGGTGATCACACTAACTGAGGATAAGTTTGCTGCTTATCCACTTATGATTTTATAAGGTCTATCAAAACGTGTAAGATACGTTTCCTGACTGAGTCCGGGATTCACAGGATGGTTTCTGATATGTAAATCTATGCAAAGGTGGTGGACACGTGGGGCATTTTTTTCAGATCTGTGTGTCATCAAAACACACAGCACAGCACATCTTCAGACTGCATATTGCCAAGTACTGGGTTCTTTCCTCCTTTGGTGTGTGTCTAGCATTTTTAAGTAGTCAACCCGTTTTTTTTTGGAGGGATATTGTCCCAGCAGTCACGGTGGTGAGGCTGTGATGCCAGGAGCAGGGTGTGCTGGCCTCTCGCAGTGGGTCAGTGTTCTCATTGTGAATTGGTAGCATTTTTTGTCAATGTCATTTAACCTGATACTCTCTAGTTTCAGAGTTGCTATTTTCAAGTTGTTTCACAAATATGAACTTACTTGTTCAGCAAAGGCACATACAAATTATATTAATCTATATTTTAGAAGAAACTGCAGATACATAATTCTGGTCTTATTCCCCCTCTTAGTTTGGGGATGCATTCTAATGGTCATTCAATCTGGTCTCATTATAAAATAGAGTTATTAATAAAAGATTTATTTTTTTTTTTCCTATTTAGTGTTTATTTGAAAAGGTTCATTTTTTAGGAAGCGAAGATTTTTTTGTCTCTGCAGCTTCATCCTGGCTGCAACAAGGAAGTGTGCTTGAGGAGGTGAAAAAAACCCCACACTTTATTGGGTGAAAAGGAAGTAACTGTTTATAATATTATAACTTTAAAAGGTCCCATTATTCAAATTATTATATTCTCAGTAGGAAATCTGTAGTTCCATTTCTTTTCAACTTAGGAAAATAAAATACATCACAATAATGATTTTACTTGGCTATAAAAGACTGCTGGACAGATGACTGCCCAATGAAAATGAAAACTGAAAGTTTTGGTTATAGTACTTAAAAATTCCCATCCTGGTAGTTGGGAATAAAATGAATGTTAATTGGATAATCAGTTTTCTTTACTTTCATTCTAACATTTTCAGTATAATTGCCCTTTTTAGGAAATACTGCTCTAGAGCCACTGTGGAAGCAACAGGGTTATGCACTAGGAGATATAGGTGGGAATTATTTCCTCCCCTGCTACCTTAATCTTTAAAGGAATAAAGAGAAGTAAAAATGCCATGGAAATGTCCTCTTCAGACCTCCTTCAAAATTATAACTTCTGGGCAGGTCCTCCTGTGCTTGTCCCGAGCTGGGTCAGTGTGGTGGCATCCACAGGAATGTGCTGAAGGTGGGGTTTGCAGCCTGGGCTGCATGAATCCTGCCCTGGGACACCTGGTACCTTGGAGCTGCAGGGGTAGGGGCACTCCAGGCAGCTTTTAAAGCAGGTATGCCCCACTGAGCTGGGATTTTTGTGTGTGAGGCCACAGTGTCCATGCTAGCTTTGTTATGAGGCCAGGAGGATAAAATGGATTGCTTATTTTACCTTTTTTTCATTGGAATTCTTTGACTTCTGCATTTTATATGACAAGCCTGTCTCCTGGCTTAGGGAGAGAAAGGTTGCTGCTAAGTTAATGCCCCCTTTCATAAGTAATTTTTAATTGAATGCCTGAATGCTCAGGGGATTTCCAGTTTCAGCAGCAGGTCATATCTAAATGTTAGCCCTGTATTCTTAGGTCCACAGATTTTTGAATGTGAGGCATCATCTGACAGATGTGTCTCACTTTGCAGTGACCTGGCAGTTCTTTATTGACATGTTGTTTTCTTCACAAGAACATTTTTACAACTATAAAGATTATTTTTGGCAGAGCTTTACTTCTCTGACAAGCATTCTTTCACCTTTCTATTTTCTGCTTATGTATATAAGCTGTTTAAATTTAAAAAAAAAGGCTGTTCCTGGGTCTGGAAATCAGCAACATTTCCAGTGGTTTCAGCAGGACAAAGCCAAGGGGGATTTTTAATAAGGGGGAAGAGCATTCATCTTCAATTCTCATCTAAACTTAGCTGTCCTTTTATGCCATTTTCCTTAAAGAAAATTCACTTTCACTTGAAAATCAGGTCTATTATGCTTTCATTAAGTGTTTCAGATGCTCAAGTGAGTTTCTAACTAAGCTAAATACCATAGACAAGATGGTAGAAATATCTAGAAATACCTTAATGCCTTGATTCTGCCAAAATTCATCATACATCTATGCTAGCATACAAGAGTAGACCTGTATAAGTTAAGGATGTAAGTGTTTACACTGGCTGACTGAAATTAATTTGCTGGGTCCAGAACAGCTCAGGATTAATAGATCTGTGTGAAGTCTCAAGTTGTGTTAATTGTTCTGCTTATTTTTCTGTCTTAAAGATGGTAATGGAAATCCACAGCAAGTGGATTAAAAATATGGCAAATCATGGGAATGTACCCGAGTAATCTATTTGTTATGAGAAACCAAATCTACACGCTTAAATGTCGTGATTATTTTGCTGTCATAGTCTGTGTATTACTAATTAAATATTACCATCTGTGTCAGTGGAGGTTCAGGAGGACATCAAGTGTGAGCACAGTGTCTGTTACCCTTAAGCACCTTGATACCTAACCCAGAGATTTTGCTGTATGGATGGAAGACATGTTGGAACATATTCCCTTGCAGAGCTCTGATTAACTGTTCTGGAAGCAAAATGAGGGTCTAGCATGTTTAAATGGATAAGTTGCATTTTTTCTGTTGAGAGGGCTTTTTTATGAGATGTGTGAGAACTGTACTTTGGGAGATTTTTTTTTTTTTAAAGTAAAAACTGTATGTGCTGGTATTTACCAGTGAACTGTTCTGCTTTATTTTCTTCCCTTAGACATTCCAAACCACTGGACACACAGATTAGTCTCAGCCTGAGTCCGTTCCATTCAATGCTGTAAGAGTTCTATAATTATAAAATTTGGTGGGCAGGAATGTTGTGGGTCTCTCATGACAGGAATGCAATTAAAAGTAACTAAATATATTCAGTATTTCCGATTTTGGCAAATGGACTCTTCCCATTCTCAACTAAATTACGTCTGAAGACATTGGATGAAAATATGGGGGTTGATGGCTAGGACAGACAGAATTTTTCAAGTGTACATTGCTTAAGTAATGGGAAAGGAACTTGTGAAAATAATAGAAATGAGACTGAAAAGTAATTTTGAGTAACCTCTAAAATATTAACAATCCAGACCGCTGTCTTGAGTTCTTGGTTTTAGTTTTGCAGATTCTATTGCATGACAAGAAATGCAGTTGTGACAGCTTGCAGGTGAAGAACATTTCAGAAGTCTCTTGTGCAGTGTTCTGGCTGTATGAATATTAAGGCTGTACAGGTATGAAGCCTGTTTGGAGGATTTTTTTTCCATCCAGATGTAAATATCATAATTGAAACCTGCAGGGAGCTCTGAGCAAGTCAGGCAGAACAGTTGTGATGGCATAGTAGTAACTTCAGCGCTTTAGTGTCAAGAGTTGTAAAGCTGAAATCTTAATGTAAAAATGAAAATTATAGTGGCAATCCTGTCATAATCTCCTTACACATGAAATAACGCTGCTCATATTTGATTCTCTGGCTGTGTGGTGCAGTATTTGAGAGTGTAAGCATCACTGGAATTAAGCTAACATTTTAAAACTGGGTTCCACTGATTGCTAACTGCACCAGGTGTCTGGATTGTGGGAGAAGGGGCTAAATATTCCATTCAGTTTGTGGAAACTGGAAGGGGAGCAATAAGGAGGTTCAGGGCAAGGTCCAGACTTTATTTGACATTACAACTCATTGGGCAGTTTTGAAAGGTACTGAGCTTTCAGACCTCGGAGTATTCAAATGTGTGCATTCCTTTTGGCTGGTGACTACTAGTCAAACCAAAGTATCAGGAAGGAAGCAAAACCTTTAGTTACCATTCAATCCTAGGAATTTACTTTCTTCACCTCACTTCAAAACTTTTGTATCAATCATTATGTATAAATTTTTAAGCTGTGCTTATTCCAAACAATTTATATTATTTTTTTATCTATTCTTATCCTGTAGCAATAATGCCTGTCCATGGAAATGTATGTGGAGGCTTTCTGGTTGAGTTTTAGTTTTTCCTAGATGTGTACAGACTGGCTATTTCAAGTTACATGTATTTTCCACTCCGGTTGTCAGCTAAGAATTATTAAATCCCCAGGAGAGTTGAGAGTGTTTTTGAAGGATTTGATGAGCTTCCAGTGCCTTATGCTCGCCACATTGTTGTACTGGAACCAGATGTTGGGTAGCACGTGTTTGTGTTTTTGGACATAAGTAGGTTAGGTACTGTGTCTCTGGCTCACAAAACCAAGCATCAGTTTCACACCCTAAAGCTGTCATCCCTGGGTCATCATCCTCACAGTCCTGGCCATGGGAGCAGCTTGCATCAGCATCCCCAGTTAAGGAACCTCTGGATCTTCCTGCTTCATCTCTTCTGTATCCTCTCAAAGGAAAGACCTTCTGACTTAGAGTATTTGCCCATGAGGACTCTGAATGTGTAAGGTCAGAAAAAGACTTTTGAGCACTGCACTTAGGATGCACATGAGCAGCCAGACCAATGCAGAAACTCATTTCATGGCTGCTGGGAGCTCACTTTTCTCTTTCTCACATGTTAAGTTCTGAGTTCCTATTCCACTTGTCCACTTGGACATTTTTCAGTTGGGCTTGTCTTTTATCCATTTCTAATACTCCTTGTTACGTGTATCTTCCTTTATCCTCCCTGCCAAACATTAAAAAGGAAGATACTGTGTCTTGTTGTTTTAATAATCTGAAATTCATACAGAAAAAAAAAAATAAAAGCTGCTTTACTGTAGCTGTTGCCTACTATTTGTATTGGCCAAGTATTTTTCTGATAATTGGACAAACTGCTTTTCAGCAAAGTACAAAGTATGTTACAGACCTTGCTAACAAAGGAAAGATTTAGTTTTAGGTTTTTTAGTACAATCAAGATTACTTTTGCATTGCCTTGGAGTTAGCCTGGACTTGATTTTCAGTGATGGAACTGTACTTCCACTGAGCATCTATAACTGACTTTGCAAGAGGAAGACTAATACAAATTTTCCATTTCTATTTTCAGGTTCTATTTACTTTATCCCTTTGTTTTCTGCCACTATTGTAATATGGCTAGATGGTTTCTGAGCACTAACTTTTTCGTTTTTTCTCCGAAGGGTAATTTCAGTTGAGTAGCACCCTACTGAGACTAATGTGGTGAGAAACCAGTTGGCTGTGCTCTGTTCAGTTTTCATTTGCCTCTCTCCATAAAAAATTAAAAATACTCCTCCTACAGGAAATGTTTTCAGTTCTGTTATGTCTTTTGCTTCCCATAGGAGGTATCCCTTTTAATTTATTGAATAAACCCATAAAAATTTTGGCACAATAGGGTCTTTGGGCAAGCTGTTTAAGAGATCTCAACATCTTCTGTTTTTAGAAGATGTGCAATTGTTTCTTTATACAGTGCTGTGAGGCTCTGGGGCCAGCTAACAATTATGTGAAATGGGAGAATTTGAAAAGAATGTGGATTGACACATCTGCTATCACTTCTCAAATATCATTATTTTGATTGTTCATATCTCATATTTATCCTTCTTAAACCATAATCAATCCCTTTTCTCTTTCGCCTGTCTTCAATCTTAAAAGGATTCTGGGTGGTATTTTGCTCTCAATCTCATCACCACAGTTCCTTTTGTAAGTGTATGTGTATATAGGAAGGTTAAATCCTCGTAATGTCCTGGTTGAAAATCAGCTGGACTTAACTGTTAATTTAATTTGATGACAGTGCAGACTACGATTTGAAAGGGGTAGTGGAGAAAGAGATACTGGGATATATTACATTTTCATGCTCCAAAATAAGACCCTATCTACTCTATCATAAATTGGAAAAATATGGTTGAATTTTCTTGTGGCTGTTTCATAACATTCCTACTGACAAAATATGGCGTGCCTCTCGCTCATTGCTTCAGTACTGTTTCTGGGGCATGTGTTTGTGTCTGCATCCAGTGACAGCTCTTGTTCCAGGACACCACAGGGACACGTCTTGTAGGTCTTTAGAAAGGGGCAGCAGACTCAGAAATGCTGCACAGAGTGGGCTCTGCCAAGGAGTGGGCACCAAACCATAGCAAGCCAAGAGAATGAAGCAGCCAAATTACTTAAAAAGAACACAATAGAAGTTTTACTTATTTCAGAGATAAATTCTGAATTCACTAAGGGAATGCAGTGTAATTGACAGCCAACATATATGGAGGGTATTTAAAGGAACTTTTTAGCAGAACAGTTAGTAAGATATACATCGGCAGATTTGCATATTTTAAGTCTCTGGCACACTGTCCAAAATGCTTCTCAGTGCTTTTCTCTGCTTGAAGTATGAGCACGTATCATTTCGTTGACCTGCCAAGGCTCAGATGGAACCTTTCTGTTTCATAAATCTCTCCTGAACAGAGGCAGAGTGAATGTAACAGATATATATACTTTTCTTATACAGCCTCCTGCCTGTTTTTTAGCCCAAATGCAGGTAAATTACACCACCTCATGTGGACCAGAGGAAAACAAGTTACTCTAACTCATTAATGAGCTGTGGAAGGTGTGCAGTGTGGAGAGCAGGATACCTGCATACTGGGTTGCACGAGCAGAAAGGCAACAAGCAGGTGAAGAGAAATGATTTCACCCTTGTGAAGCCCCATCTGGACTCCTTTGTACAAGGGAGATGTTGAAAAACTGGAGCAAATGGAGTGGAGGGCCAGTTAAGGAATCAGAGTGCTTAATGCACGAGAAAAGGATGAGATTTGTTTCAGCCTGGAGAAGAATCAAGGGGGAATGAAAATCCACTTTTACTGCCTACGTGGGGACTAAGGAGAAGATGCAGCTGGATGTTGTCAGAGTTGCACAATGACAGTCACAAGTTGTAGCAAGAGGAATTTTGAGTGGGTCTAAGTAAAAGCATTCACAGCAGGAGTGGTTAACTATTGAAAAGGATTCCCCAGAGAGGCTTTGGAATATCTCTTTTGGAAATTTTCAGCCCTTGACAGGTCAAGACCCAAAGGATTCAATCAAATTTTGAAGATGAGACCCAGCTTTGAATAGAAGATTGGACCAGAGGTCCCTTCTGACCTTATATTTTCTGTGATTCTGTGACTCAGAGTATAATTTCTTTCCAGAGTAGAATGAAAATGCTGTTCTCCCTTGTGCTACAAAATACCTTTGATGGGACAAAAGTTGCTGAGTTGCAGGAATTGTGATACTGTCCAGCGCCAACATTTGAAGCAGGCATGTAGGAAGAGTAATTTCTTTCATTCAATCATTCTCCAAAGCTGTTGGTGTGTTTCTACTCTGTGAAGCATATCCTACTCTTACTCTACTTGTGATGTCTCACAAATGCAAAGAAAGCCAGGGTAGTTCTTTAAAGATGTCAGTAAAATTGCAAACAAACCCCAACCAACCCCTTCTGAAATTCAAGTGTTTTGCAGAGGCAGCTAGACAGTGCCCTAGCAGAACTTCAGCAGGGATGTAGTAAGGAACTTTCAGTAGCTACTTGCCAGGATGGTTTCCTGTCACCTCCTTTAACCAAGCCAGCCTGCTTCTTCCAGTACCAGGGAGCCCAGGGCTAAGACAGGCATACACCTTTAGGACAGTGTGTTGTTCGGACAGATTGTTCTGACATTGAGCTTTGTCTGTTTTTGTTCGTTGCTTTTGTTTAAAAATATTGAACATTTGGCAAAACACCATTAACTTTTCCTACCATTTCATGATAGTTCAGTGTGCTCATGACAGGATGTGCTGCCTAAAACACTTCAGTTCAATGCCTGTAATAAAATGATGGTACAGAAGCTTTTGGTGTCAATTTAGCTTTTCTAACTTTCACTTTTGTCATCTTGCATTATAAAAGTAAAAATAATCTGTGAGAGAAATGGAAGAAGGAAAAAATTGAAGAGGTATGCAAGAAAGAAAGGAAATCTCCTGCTGAACTTTGAGCTGGGAATTTCATCAGATACACAGAAAAATAGGTGTGGCAATAGGACTGTTCAGGATTTGCCTATATTGTCTTACACTACAAGAGTTTAACCTGATATTGACCTTACGATTTATGAGCTTAAGGGTACAGTTATGTAACTGGGATCAGTCAAAGCTAAACTAAACTGGAATAGGCAGATGGGGCCACACAGCCTGGAAAAAGCTGGTACCAAACTGACTTGCTGAAATAAATGCTTCCATTCTGCTATTTAAAAGGAGTACAGGTTATAATTTGCTGCTGTTTACAATGCAGCAGTGGGGTTTTTTGAGCTTCTGAAGCATGTTGATCAATATCAGACCTATGTGTCTTTTCCTTGCTCTTGAGAAATGATTTTGGCAAGTCTTCATTTAGCTGGCAGAGGTTTTTTTCAAGCAGGTGCAGCCTCCAACATCGAGTATGAAAATGGGCTGATGGAAGGATCTTGCTCACAGTAAAACAAAGCTTTGGTAACTTGGACTCATAACTGTTTGCAGTCTCAGTAAGTACTTTCTTCCTTCATGGACCAGAACATAAGAAAAGGAAAAGGTGATTCCAGATGTGTGGTTCAAATAGAAGAAGATAAGGAAGGGCAGAAGACAACACGGAGTGGTAAATGAGTAGCTAAGTGAACATCATCAAGGCTGGAAAGCATGATTGCCACTGAAGTGCCACCACCGCCGGGCAGAGGAGAGCTTTGACTTCTGCTTGGGTGTCCCTGCCCTGTCTTGCTCATGGTGTGATGTCCTGGTTTGCTGCTGGGAGTGCTGAGCCCAGGGTGCTCGGGTCCTGGCATCTGTGGCTCAGCATGCTGTGGCTCTGCTTGCCACACCAGCTGGCCCTCAGTGTGGTTCAGTCAGATGAAAGGCTGGTGTTGGACCCAGTGTGCTCCGTACTGGCTGCCACAGTGCTTGGTGCTCCCTGAGTACTTAACATCTATCTCTGCAATGAGATTTTCTGAAGCTTTTGGCTCACTTTTGAAGACAAACCTTGAGTTCCTAGATTATTTAGATAGTTTTTGAAATCTTATTCTAGATCTTTTGTATTGTTACTTTCTGTTATTGTAATTAGAGCCTTCTTTCTTTCTTCTTCCTTCCCAGAAAAGGACTCTAAAGCTGAGGTCTTCCACACAATTGAACACTGGTTTTTAGCAGTAAAGGGGTATTAAGCCTTGTCCATATGTTTCCTTGTGCAGTTTTTCATTTCAGTAGCACTTTCAGTTGTTGCTGTTTCAAATGTTCATGCTTCGTTTGTGCTTGTTTTGTGATGATAGATATGTGCTTTAGCACAACTTGCTAAATTATAATTGCCTTTACTATTTGTTGTTTTCTGCTTGTGGCAGTGTACCTGCTTGTTTTTTAGAAACACATGTGGAGGCTGTATCAGTGTATTGTTGTAGTCCAAATGTGTGTACTTTAGCTCTTTAAACTGATAGCATCCAGCTGATCAGATGGTAAATGGAAATTCTGGTTGCTGTAGAATGTGGGGTCTGGCATAAATGCCAAAACTAAAAAGAGACTATCTGCTGTTCTTTGGTAACTTTTGTTCTGTGATAGCTGGCCTGGAGGGGACTCTCAGGGAGGGAGCTAGACTGCACTGCTGTTATTTGTTAGAGCTTCCTCTCTGGAAGTCCATTTTAAGCAAACCTCTCAGGTGTGTGAAGGCCTGGTTGTATCTGACAAACTGGCTGGAAGGTAGATATAATTTTGCTTTCTACCAGGGAAGTCCTTCCCTTATCCTGGAAGGCTGCAGAAGGCTAGAGCCCTGCAGAGACAGCAAGGTGCCACTGCAAGAAAAGTGTGTGGAGATAACAGGGCATGATCCTTATGCCTATGCTCCAGGAACACAAACTATTCTGCCAAAGCTGCTGAATCCTGATGATGGGGTAGGGAACAGAGAGTACCCTCATCGCCTGGAATGTTGGGGAACTGTTGAGCTCTGGGGAAACACTGGGAGCAGCAATGAGCTTATCTTCATGGCCATAATGCAGTTATGGTAGCCATGGTCTCAGGTGGCAGGACACCTTTCCTAAGTGGTTTGAACTCTTGGAGACACTTTTGGACCAAGTCCAGCTATTTGGACTCAGCATTCACCGTGAGCTTTAACTATAGAACTTTTTTGAGCTAAAGATAGCAGGCTTAAGATGAATTAACTTGAATTATGGTTTAAAAGAATGAGATTAGTGCAGTGAATTATTTATTTCTGGCTTCCTTACAGTGTTTTGAAATACACTCCCTTGAGTGTTGAGATGAAGGCATTTAATAACCATATTGCTGTGCTAGAGGGTGACTGGCCCCTTAATTAAAATAGGACCAAAGCATTTGTAGGAAAGCAGGAGCTCTTCTTGTGCTGGATCTGACTCAGACAGATGGAGCTGGAGTGGAAGCTAATGGGAAAAGAAGAATATGGTTGGCAACATCTGGGCCAAATCAAAGCAAAGCTGGAAGGGAGCAATTTGTTAGGATGTTCCCAAGGAGAATGTGAGGATTTCTGTGGAAGGTACATAGCAGGGGGAGCTACAGAGGGGCTTGCTTGCTGACCCCTCTTGAAAGAAAATCCAGGGCTGCAGGAGGCTGAAAACAGAAAAGCAAAGGGGAGTTTGCATGGCATGTTCCTTGGAGATAGTGATAAAGGGCCAGAAGAGCAAGGGATGGGATTTGCTTCCAAGTTTGGGTGCTGGGGTGTTGGTGCAGCAGAAGCAGCTGCTGAACTGCTGAGGACACAGAAAAAGCAGCATGTGGGAAGTATAATGGGACCTCCCTTCAGGTACAAAGGTTGTTATTTTTGTTTTTGGGGTTTTTTTTCATTATTTTAGTTATTTTATAACCCAGCCTTTTTAGGCAGAGAACCCCTGCTGGGGAAAGGCATGAAAGGTTTGGGAAAGACTGGGATGACTGAACAGCCATCTGTAGATCAGTGAGTGTGGTGTGAGATGGAACTGGGTTAGCTGTGGTGTTGATGTGTCATATATATATTTTGGGGTGAGCAATTGAATTGCTGGGACTTGTCTTAGAAGTGAAGATTCTTTTGTGCAGTAGCAAAGCACTCTGAATTATTTGTCAAACCTCAGTGAAGCCTGGAATTGAACCCTGGAGGAGAGAAATTGGAAATTACATCTCTACATTATCACACCCTCTGTGAGGTGTAGTTGCCCAGGAAAGCCAGGCTGCAAATGTTTGATGAGAGAAAGAAGAGTTTAGGAGCACAGTAAGGGTAAAGGAAACTTGAGTTACTTTGGGATGCTTGAAATGATGAACTGCAGGGGTATTATTTAACCTTTGTGACAAAATATTTTGACTGTAAAATACATTTATATTTAATGCATGTATTGTTTCTTTCTTTCTAAACTTGGAAATTATGTTTGCTATGTTATATTTTTGCATGGGAAATACTCATTGTGTCTGGATCCTTTGCTGTCATGAATGATTACCACATGGAAAAATGTTAATTTAACCATTTCACAATAATTTAAGTACATCTGGAGTCCAGGTTACTAAAAAGCTGTTACTTTTACAACATTGCAATGTACAATGTCAGGGAAAAGAAAAATAATACAAAATGTACTATTTCTTAATAATGTAAGTCAAGGTTTTCATCACTTTCATTTTGCCAGGAAACATCTCCCAGCTCTGAGATTGTGTTTCCTGGAGATGAGTCACTGCAGAGCTGGGTGGGTGAAGATTGCAGTGGGTAGAGCTGGGGCTCCTGGTGCATGTGTTGGGCTGTTCACTGCGGTGAGCCCGTGGGAAATCGCTTTGTATTGCAGTGCAGCAGCTCCACAGGCCCGTGCGCCACCGCACCAGGGACCACCGTGCTCGGGTCAGATGGCGTGGAGTGTCCCTACCCAGCTCCTGCAGGCGCCTCGTGCGGAGGAGCTTCCAGAACTGTGAGGCACAGGAGTGCTTCTGAGATCAAATAGCTGCAGGTCACTTGCTTCCAAAGACAGCTGGAGGGCTTTTGCCTTTGCTTTAGAGTGAGGAATTTGTGCATTAGGCTCAACTGGCGCAACATCAATGTGTAGGAAAGGATCTAACTTAGTGAATTTGAAAGAAATGAAGAAATATTTTTCCTTGTTTTGTATTAGGATAACTCTGGAAATATTCTGGTTTTGATTTTGCTTTTGTTCTTCCCAGCTTTTTAGGAAATATTTGAATTAAAAGGGTTGAGACAGTTCAAGACCGTTGAGGGAAAAAATAATTTGTTCAGCTTGGAAAAGGATCAATTGCAGATTTTGCTGCAGGGACTAAGAAAGTTTTCCTTCATTTTCCTTCTTCCTCCTCTGGTGCTATGGATTAGGGCTACACATACTCTGTAGGAATATATAGTTTATTTACAGTATGCACAGCTCAGGTGCTCGTTAGAGTCTCTTTTGACTTCCTCCCAAAGAGTGGGACAGAAGCAGTGGGCAGGTTATTGCTTGGTCCTGAGGAGCTGCCTGAGGATAGCTCATTGAAGCACTGGGAAGGGACAAGGCATGAAAAATCAGGGCTGCAGATGGGCCCGTGGATTTGGTGGCTGATCCATGCAGGGCTGTGGGAAGTGTCTGCTGTGAGGGCTAGGTCTCTGTGCCACATGGCCCTACAGAGCAGGGCAGTGGGGCTTGGGTGGGATTTGGCAATTGCTGCTGGGTGTGTTTCCCTGATGGGGGAAGGGGATGCAGCATTAGTTATTTCTGGAAACCACACAGCCTGGAGAAATAGATGTTTAGCTGTTAGATAACTGGTTTAAATTGGGATTTTGCCCAAATTAGGGATGAGACAGTAAAAGTGAGTGATAAGAGTATCTGTTGTTTCTGCCCTGACTGTGGGGGGTTGAGGGACAGAAATGGGCATCCAGCAGTGTGCAAATCCATACAGAATCCAGAGAATTTGTGTGGGTATCCCTGCATCACAGGTCGCCTTGCATTGCAGAGGTGATTTTTACCTTATCATAGTATCTTGGCACCCTATTTGTGTGTTAGGACATCGCTGTACAAGGTGAATAAACAAAGATTTTATTTCCAGAAATTTTACATAAGAGACAACAGAGAGATACGCTGCACCAAGAATTGCATAGAGATTGTTTTGTGGTATTTAGTGGACTCAGCAAGCAAATGTTTGGCCTTGCTAAGTTTTAGAGATTCATGGGACATTTAACAATGGGGGCAATGTTACAATAATAAGCATAATAGTAAATACAATAATAAATACTATACTATACTATACTATACTATACTATAATAATATTTAGTGGTAATTTCTTCAGAAATTAGGGGCGAAGGAGATAAGTTCCCAGTGCACAAAACTGGGTGACAGAGCCCTGACATTATGGAATGAACACAGGCAGTAGATGAGGCTGATGGAGAGGATGGGACTGGTTAGGAAGGAAAACGTTTAATATTTGATGTGATAACAGGCTGAGATACAATGGAATGCTACAAAGAAAAAGGTGGCATTGAAAAGCCAAGATGCCTTTGCAGAGCATTATGGATCAATGTAAGCAGAACAGCATCGTATTGGAAAGGTGAGGAAAGAGAATACCACAGCCACTGGGAAGAAAACAGTCTGCACGGGATTTCTACCTGGGTTTTGTACTGAAAAGACTGTGTATTGATAATTTGTGTATAAGTGCAACTTTCTTTAGCTGCTAGACAAGAGTCAGTGATAGGAGGAATACTGCATATACTGATCTTTGTTACTTTCCTGCCTCCCTTTCCACAGGCATCAGATTTTCCCAGTGTTCAATATTTCAGACTGTGTAGATGCACGTGTGGCATGGTGTAAAGATGACTGATCTAAACTGAAAAGCTGATGCAGTGTATGGCGATGCCACAAGGTCTGTTGAGGTCCCAAAGTAGTGCAGCCATTGTCCCACAGTGAATAAGCTAAGAAATACAATAAAACCTACTAATCTGGTAAATCACAATAATAATGAATTAAAACTTTTATTTCCACAGAACTAAGTCTGTTTTAATTAGTACATGTTACAGCTTACTTGGGTGGTGTTGGATTGTGCTTGTACTATGAAAGGAGTTTGACACCTTTATGTGTGAGATTACCCAGAGATGAAGCATAAAACCGAGTTCAGCTCCTGCCCATGTAGGGATACCTCACCACCCCACTTGTCTCCTGTCCCAACCTGGCTGGCTCTCTGACAGCTCCTTGCCTGGGGCAGTTTTATTCCTTTTCCCAAAAGGTGTCTTACAATCTTTTTCGATCCCCCTGAGCAGTGTTGTTGTTACCCCATCAGTCTGCTGAGTGTGCAGGATGGTGCTGCTTATGAACCAGTTACCCAGGTGCTGTGGTAGCTGTTGGCTACCAGCCCCTGTGGTGGGCAACTGAATCCTGGTGTCTAGTTGACACCTGATACAGCCCAATTCTGCCCTTTTGGCTGGCAAAGGCAGAGGAATCATCATCAGAAGAGATTGTATGTGTGATTTTAAGTACACAAATTTAAACCTTTAGGCAGAAATACTTTAATTTAAAAAAAAATTCAGGAGCAGCAAAAGAAAGGCTTGATGAACAATCCTAATACACAAAACAAT
The DNA here is from genome assembly GCA_026413545.1 of Cichladusa arquata. NCBI lineage: Eukaryota > Metazoa > Chordata > Aves > Passeriformes > Muscicapidae > Cichladusa > Cichladusa arquata. Next base: position 19,079,626 of record JAOTQP010000001.1, read on the forward strand.
TTGTTTTGTTTGAAAGTTATCCAGTTTATTCCAAGGACCTTTCGCAATGGTTTCTTTGCACATTAAATGTCTTACTGGAGAGCTGGCATCTAGCTGTGAATTATTAACACTTACCTAATGGGTGTTTACATATGTTTGCCTTGAAACTTAGCTCTGTAATTTGGTATGAAAACATTGAGTTTGCAAGCCTGTGCTTTAATGAAGGTGCAGAGGAGGTAGAGGAAAGTGGTTGTGGCTTTTTATGAGTAAAGGTTGTGCTGAGCCTCCTCCAGTGTTGCTATTCATGAATTTCAGGGATTCTTACCTGTTTGTTATGACCACTTAACTACTTCTGAACTGTTACTCTGTCAGCAGCAGTAATAGTAAGCCTCTTCTCTAAATACCTTTTTCATTATTTCTCTATGAGAGAGTAAACCCCCTTCAATCATACACAGTAGTCTGGAGTGCTTCACTCCCTGGAGCCCCAGTCCTGCCCATACCCTGTGCCGGGCCACAGCAGCCTGTGGGGCACAGAGCCATTTACCTTCTTCAGCATTTACCTTTTTCAGCACCTCATCCCTCTGACAAGGAGAGGTGCACACCAAAGCTCCTCACTGTCTCCATCTGGATGGGTGTCTGAGTTCTCCATTCAGTACCTTTTTGGGGACTGACTGTCAAGCTGTGATTACACCTTGTAATTACATCTCTGAAGGAAGTTGATGGGCAATATAGCCAAAGTTTCATGCTACAGTTCTAGTTCCCGATCCTGATCCCTCTGCCCTTCAGAACTGTCATCCTCCCCTAAGCAGAGACTACGTTGTGAGAACTTGTTTTGATAGGAAGGAAACTTACTTCATAAAAATTGGCTTTGCAGTGGCCACTTTGTAGTACTGGGAAAAAAAAGGGAGAAAAAGATGCAACAAAATCACCACAACCTGAAGACTCTTCTCCATTTAGGATGCCAAATATCTTACTTGGAAATGCAAGTTCAGGAATGTGACTTGAATTATTGGTCATCTTGTCACTTGAGAAGAAGAACTAATTGTTATCTCTTGTCCTTGAAGACGAGGATTTCAGTGTCTTGATTAGATCTTTGTATGATAAGTTGGAGTGGAACAAGCAGCTCCTCTTTCCAATATTTCAGCCTTGTTAGGGCACTGATGGCTTTCACAGAAGTCCTTGCCCTGGTTGTTAGCCATTACTAAGAGGAATCAATCTAATGATTTACTTTTTTCTGGACAAACATTTCCTGAAAGGACAGCAGAAAGCATCCAGTGGCAGGTGCAGTTAAGCCTGTTCTGCCAGCTCTAAATCTGTTGTTTTGGAGGCAGATAGGCAGAAGCCTTCCCTGTGCAGCAGTTATGGCTCGTGGGACAGCTCTGCATGCTCAGGCTCAGCCACTGCAGGGCTGCTCTGCAGCAGTGGTGGCATAGGTGACACAGGTGAGCATTCCTGGCTGTCCTTGGGTGTGTGTCCCCATGCCCAGGCTCAGCCACTGCAGGGTTGTTCTGCAGCAGTTGAATCTTAGAATTAGCTGAAGTACGTATTTCATCTTAGTTGATGAATCTCTTCAAACTCTTTGCAAAAAAACCCCAACCCTTCAATTTTAAAGGAATACAGTTGGCTCTCTCTAAAGTATGAGCTTTTGTTTGATTTGTGATCCTGGGCTCCATTTCTGCTTATAGACACAGTAGGAGAGAGTTGTTCACATGAAGAATCAATTCGTGTTTATGATACATTTATCCTAGAATATGTCCAACTTCAAATAGCCATGCTTTGATTGTTTTGCAAAAAAGTTATTAGTCCGTAGGAAAAAATATGTCTAGTCAGAAAATCAGAGATTTTTGTAGCAAATTCTGCTTTTTTTTTTTTTTTTTTAAAGGAAGATTGCTATGGCCAACAAACGCAAAGCTTTATCAAGCAGCATGCTGATATTAATTGCCATGGTTTCTTTTTTAGTGGTAGTCTTATTTAAAACATGTCTTAATACCTTGTGGAATCAGTTAACTATTAGTTTGCAAATGATATGGTGTTTCAACAGATGGGTAAACACCCTGCCCTTCCTAACAGGAAAAGGTCACAAATAGCTTTAAAGTTAGGGTTGATCATGTAATGCTCACGAAGGAAATATGTTCTTTTATACTGGAAAAACAGAGGGTATCCTGGTTCCTATTTTGGGACTGAAGCAATATATTTTTTTTCAGGGAATCACAATAATTTTTAACACGTGTTTATTTTAATAAAATTTAAAGTAATATTCAATAAAAAAGCTGTGGTGTGATGTTCAGTCAGGACTCTGTTGCAGTCTTCACTTGACAGTATTTCTTTCTGCCTGTGATGGGGGTTTGTTTTTACAGTTAATTTGCCTTCCCATAGTAGGGAGGACTGTATTATTAGATCTTAACCTGCCTAATCTAACCTGAACACCTGCTGGGAAGCTGTAATACAAAGTCAACTGCAGTGGTGAGATAAGGACCTGATTTGCTATTACTTGACACTATTTCATATTTACCGTATTTCTTTAAAAAACATTTTGAAAATTTTGGTTTGTGTGCATATTTGTTTAGGCTGTCCCATCAATCACTGCTGTGTTTCATTTCCATAAGTAATGCTCTGGCTGCCTCCAGTATGTCCCTGCATGAGTCTCTTGATATTCTTTTATATGAGATGCAATGTCTCCTTCCAGACTTCATACATCCCCAGGCTTATTTAATTTTGAAACTTCTTTCACTTCACTGTTCTTTATTCTGTGGATAACTCTGTACTTCATGGTTTAGGCAGATCTTGAGACACTTGATATTGCAAGAGGCATAAGCAACATTCATCTCTAAAATGTCTTGCTTCTATGACTTACTCCAATGTATGATTATTCACTTACCTGTCGTGCTGTTTGCAACTGGTCAATTACACATGAATTAATTTGTGAGATAGTATTTGTGACAAAATACTTATCATCATTTTTGTATGGGATGTAACATAGCTTTTCTTAGATGCCTTACCACACTAGAGCACCAGACAGTTGACAGGTCATTCGTGTTAGAAATAGCATTCAACAAGATATGTATTATTTTGTCTCTCTATATACAAGCAATATTATATTCTATATTCCCTGAATTGAAAGACATTACTTATTTTGATGTTTCCATATAAATATAATTTCATTTATACGTGCTGACACCAGAAACAAACATTCAGCTGAAAATACAAGATTTGAAAGAACAATATTCATATATCATTACAAATATATTTCTTGTACATGTGTATATTCCTGTATAGTTTTGTGCATGAATAATTTGTGTGTGTTCAAATGAAGGACAAAGTGTTTCCCACATTTGGCTCTGGCAGGCTGAATTTTATGTGTGAAAACTGGACAAACATAAAACTGGCCTCACATCTGAGGAAGCTCTAGAGCATAATATTTTCCTCCAGAGTCCTCTTTGGGCTGTATTTAGTAAATGAGCTTCAGATCTTCCTGTTCAGTGCTGTTCTAGCATAGGAGGAGGAGCTTTGGCTGGTCAAATGCTGCCCAGCAAACAGAGACGTGAGTGTAGCACGTCTCACAAATGCTGCGTTAGGACAGGGACGTGCTGGGGAGCTGATCCCCATCTGCTGGCATCAAAGAGCCACCTGAATAGGCTGAGTCTTGCTTCCCTTGTGTCTAACTCCTTCCTTCATGTAGAAGTGAAGAGGCAAGGGAGTGGGATCAGAAGGTCTAGTGTGAACCAAGGTCCTGCCCCTGGGTAGAGAGAAGAGCCAGCAGGACCTAAGGGCACAGGGGGGCTCCTGAGTCTGTCACTAAAGAAATACTCCATGTAGCTAATTTGGCTGAAAATGTAGTTTGGCTGTCTCTTGACATCCTTACTGTTTTTCTGTGTATGAGGGAGAAAGCACTGTATAACTGGTGACTTTTATTATGTGACTTTCACAAGTGTTTTTTGATTTTTCATGTGACTGGTTTTTCATGTGACATGTCCACTGCTTTTTCCAACAACAATGCTATTATGTTTAGAGTTACAGAAAGAAATGTGTAGAGCATCGTGCTAGAGAAGTTCTGGTGATTTTGTACTTAATGACTGCTTCCCAGTCAAGTTTAGAGTCAAAGTTACACAAGCAATTTTATCATCAAAAGTTTATGGCTTTGAACACTTTGTGTTCTTATGAGGGGGCCTCTCATGTGGAATTAAATTTACCAACTGCCAAAATGCTATGCCTAGAAGAGAAGGATGCCATTTCTCTTTTTTTCTTTCTCTAAGTCAGTTAATCCAGATCAGAATTCTGGGAATATTCAAAAAATAACAGCTACTTTGTTTCAGTTCTGTATATGTGTGGAAATGTGGAGTTGTTGCAGTTGATTTTTTTTTTGCTTTGTTTTATTTGGCTTTGTTAATGGTGAGCTGCCAATGAAATGATTAAAATTCCACCCACTTCAGCACAATCTGTATAAACATGGGCCGTCAGAAGGCCAGGGCTCTTTTAGTTTTAATCTGAAATATTTTCAGTCTTCATTCAGTGTCTTCATTATCTTTTTTGCCCTCTGTTCTGCGTTATTGGGATCTGCTCCATTAAGATAATCCAAAATGCTTGATGGGGTAGGTGAGGTGTCATCTCCTGTTCCCATCCATAGTTTCCCTGAGGTTCTCCACCGGCTGGCAGAACTCAGGTGAATTGTAGGTTGGCTATTTTTGTGAAAATGCATTCACCTTTAACTCTTTTAAGTAGGGTTCATTTCTTTAGGGTAATGTAATTGTGGGTTACCAAACAGCCTTCAGGAATAAGGAGCAGACTCCCAGAGAAAATGTAGCTAATTTGAGGTGATTTGGGGTCTCTCATCAAAAAGCTTTGGCAAAGCTTTCTTGTCTGTTCTGAGTAGGTAAACATCAAAACTTTGCCTCGTCCCATTGCTAAAATAAATGTAACTGCAGACATGAGCTGTGGATACCTAGAGAAACAAAACTTGCTTTAATCAAGGAAAAGAGAAGGAAAGAGGTCGCTTGGACTATCTCCAAACCTGTTGAATTTTTCTGGAAAATACAGACAGATATGTGAATCACATCTGTAATTTCATTACGATTACAACAAATTAGAAAATCAAGAATTATTCAGTTGTCTTTTGTGCTCAGGTGCTTTTGGCATTCTTGAAGTTTGTTATTTGGTCTCTTACGAGAACTTCAAGGTGCTAAGACTGTCATATGCTGTCTGTTATCTGAGTTACAACCCTTTGTCTCTTGACTGGATCTTCAGTTATGTTTTTATTAGTAGCCCATTAAATCATATTTGGGATTGCAGTTTGATTTTCATCACTGATTTTAAATGTGTACTTAATTTAGTAAGTGAGGGACTTAAAACTTTTTGGACTGTTTTTCAGAGTTATTTTTCTTGCAAGGTGATTTGCATTGATTGATAGCTGTTTCATGGGTTGAGTGTCAATGGCAATATAATATTTTTCTAAATTTTGTACTTCTTTTGCTGCTCAGACTGACAAATTGTATACATACACTTTGTTATAAATAGTGAATAATAATATATGTAGCAAGTGGTCATGCTTTATTTGTGGTGATGTTCATGAGGCAGAAAATCAGTATTATAGAATTAGTTAAATAATACTGAGTACACAGAAGAACTGAAAAGTGTGTAAAGCCACACTGTTATTGAAATTAAGGGAGTTATCAGGAAATCAGTTAACCAGCACTGTATTTGCAGTTGTAATTTTAATTTGGATCAGGTGTGTGTATTTTGAAGCCACTCTGTTGATTATCTGCACTCATTGAGTGTGATTGGGTTCATATCCTGGAGCAGCCTTGGAGCATGTGGATGCAATTGTTTTTGTATGAAATTAGTCTGCCAATCCACCAGTGTGGGCTCAGCCTACATCAGGTACTCAGGATCTTTGAAAAAGCAAACTGTGCTTTGCCTCTACATCTGAAGGCAGGTTGTTAGGTATCTTGGACAGTATCTTGTCAGCCTCTTCTGCCAAGTATGTATAGATTTGGAAGGGGAGAAGTCCTCATTTCCAATCAGTTCTCCAAGCTTTAAGGTAACCTGTTTTTGAACTGGGCTGAACTAAAGAAAATGCTCTTTATTATCAACAAAATAGTTTGTGATTAGAAGTTTGTTTCCCTCTTGAGTGTTTACTTCCTTGTAAACTTAATCAGCAGCTGTTTACTCTCCAAATTTAATATAAATTCTTTAATGCAATAAGAAAACTTAAGTTTATAGTAATGAAATCTTCACATTCTGAAAGTTTGTTTTTTTGGAGATATTTTCTGAGTGTTAAGGATGTCATACGCTGTCTGTAGCTGAGTTATAATGACTTGTGTGCTGTTTTAAAGGGTTAGGTCTCTATAGAAATAGTTATGTATTTTGTCAAGTCACTGTAGTGTCCAAAACCCTTGGATGCAAATTGTAACTGGCCCTCATTATTTCTGCTCTTTCTCATCTTCATCGATCAACAATGTATTTCAGAAAGAGTAAATATGGATGTTACTTTGCTGGTGTCCTTCCAGTATAAAGATAGAATACAGAAGATGCAAAGAAATCAGGCATCTTTTGTGAATTTTCCTTATTTTCTTGTTGTCCCTTCTTGTATCTGTTTTGTTTGCTGTTATTTCAAAGTGCCTCTTACAGAACATGGGTAGGAGCACTCTAGGCAGGTCAAGGGAGATGCTTCTCCCCCTTTACTCTGCTCTTGTGAGACCCCACCTGGAGTGCTGCATCCAGCTCTTGGGCCCCCAAAATAAGAAGGATGTGTTGGAGTGGGTCCATAGGAGGGCCGTGAAGATGATCAGAAGACTGGAGCACCTCCCCTCTGGGAGCAGGCTGGGAAAAGAAGGCTCCAGGGAGACCCTAAAGCACCTTCCAGTACCTGAAGGGGATAGGAAGGGTGAATGGCTTTAAACTGAAAGGGGATAGGTTTGGGTTACATGTTAGGATGAAACTTTTCACTGTGAGATGATGAGGCACTAGAACAAGTTCCAGTGAAGCTGTGGATGCCCTGCTCCTGGAAGTGTTCAGTACCAGGTTGAATGGGACTTTGAGCAACTTGGTCCAGTGAAAGGTGTCCCTGCCCATGGCAGTGAGTTGGAAGTATATGGTCTTTAAGGTCCTTCCAACACAAACCAGTCCATGATTCTGTGTTTCTAAGATGTGGTCTTGGAGAAGATGAAGCACCTCTTCCATGCTCATGCTCACATCAGCAGTAATGTAAACACAGAAGTGTCAGGGATGAGTGGGAGGAAAAATCTTGCTCTGCTGCCTCTCGGTGTCCAGTTGTATCAGCGTGGATGTCCCACATGCTCAGAGTTGTCTTTGTGCTTCTGAGACAGCTGGCACTGGGCTGTGACAAATAGAGCAAAGGAGCAGTGCATCTGTGTGCTGGGAAGCAAGAAGTGTTTCTGTGGCTGGGGCCCACTGCACTGTCTTTAGTGCATTTTCAGAACTGGCCCCGTGGGCTAGAGGGGACTGCAGGGAGGGAGGACAAGCTGTTTTGGGTTCCTGACTTTGTGCTTTGCATGGCAGAGTGGGAGCCCCAGGCTGGAGCTGGCCAAGCAGGCACTGTATGTACAGCTTTTGTGTAGATATCCCTTGAGAGCACAGACTACGTGCCCAGTGGGATACGAGTCAATGAACTCATCATCCTTGAGCTCACCTGGCACGGGGCTGCAGTTGTATGTAAATGCAACAACTGAAAGTGGAGGAAAAAATTCCCCTGTTGCTTTTGGACTGCCTAGGTCCAAGGCAAGCACTGATACTGAAAAAGACGACTTTTTGTTCCAAGTGAGATCTTTGCAAAATCTATGCTGTTGTCTACTAAGGAAAGAGTATTCCTTTTATTATTTCTTTCTTCTAGATAATAAGTGTATTTGAACAATGTGTTAAGCATCACAGCCCTTCTGAGTAGGGAGTACTGTCAACTCTTGGCTTATTTTCTCATGTAGTTTGGTCCCCAGTTTAACTACAGCAGCAAAATTTCAAAAGTGTGTGCACAGAATTTTATGTCCATTTTCTACAAAGTTTTTCTTTGGCATATTATGGGCTGTCATTTGATACTGCAGTTTTATATCCTTCTCTTCCTTTTCTACACTGCTCCTACTGTGGTTTTCATATCTGTCTGAGTGGTTTTACGGCTATTTGCAATTATTTACCTTTTTCACAACTCTAGTTTAGTATGGTTTATATTTTCTTCCAGATTGTTACATTACACTTTCAGGTCATTAATCTCTACATTCTTTTCCCGGGGAGATCGTGGAGAATCAGACCTCGATGGTCTCCTGGAATTTTCTTTAGCAGAGTCCAAGGTCATGAGGCTGAACGCATTGTTTGAATATTCATCCAGCAGGACCTTTGGATATGCAGTGACTGAACTCAGCTGAGCACTGCTGCTTGCAATGATCAGTCTTTGTTTATTTAACCCAGGCTGTACTTTAAAGAGGTTTTGGTTACAGGCATATTTGGAGTCCTATATAGATCACAGGATCACAATGTCCTTGTATTATCTCTGAGAATCTTTATTGTTGAGAGAGAGGCTCTATACTTTTCACAGGGTTATATAATTCATGAGTTATTCTAATGGCTTTTTGATCTTACTATTTGGGGATATTTTCAATGAAGTTACAAGGTAAACTTTTCAGAAAAAAGCTGAGGTTTTATCTTATAGCTGAGGGAGTAAGACACCTGCAATTGCCGGTTCCAGTAGAGCCTAAGTTTAGCTAAAAACATCTGTAGCTCTTTTGGTTTTAGGAGGATCTCTCTCCAAAAAGCTCTTTTCCAGATTTTGCCATTAGACAACTCCAGGACTTGCCAGTTCATGAACTTTGCCAAACTGCAGACAAGTGATTTTGATAACAGTGGGCTGTTCCCTGTGGCTATTTCAATCCTTGGGACAGAAAGGAAAATGGCAAAAGTCATATGTGCTTCCACTTAAATTTCTTCTGGATGACAGGAATAGTTATAAAAACTAGTTCATGCATATTCACAGAGAAGGAGAAATAGAAACACTAAAAAGCTGAAGTAGAGGACTGGAGGTCCAGGGTTAGGATACCTTCATCCTAGACACAGCCTCTGATGAAATCTTGGTGGGGAAGGTGGGAATATCTAGAGGGAGGGAGGTAGATTTTTGGTGTTTCCAGGGAGATTTATTGTAGGACATACTGGGAACACTAATTTCACCTTTCATACATATTAGGAGGTTGTTTCTTTAAAAACAATACATAAATGAAAGAAATCTGCCAGACCAGGTGTGTTCAGCATTTCAGTCTCTTAGGGACTTTCAGAAGATACGTGCTCAGAGCAGGCTGGGTGCTTGTCTGTAGGTCTGTGGAGTGCAGTGTCTATGGGCGCAAACCCGTGACACTTCGTAATGTCAGACAAAGAAACAGGGTTTTGTGTCCTGCTTGTGATCACATGGCCTGTCCAGCTTCCTGAGAAGTCCCCATCCAGCTGCTCACAGGCTGCTCCTACCTGCACAGCAATGCTCCAGGTGAATGGCACTTCTCAGTCCACTTCTGAGATCCATAGTGTGTTAAGTCTCAGTTGTCCAGGCTGGTTTCCAGCACTGCTCTCTCTTAGTGCAGCTGTTTCTGCTGAAAAGGTGCTGGAATACTCTTGGGAGTGGCAGTGCCAGCAGTCCAGGGCAGCTGTTAATCTCCAGTGAAGGGGAGATGACAGGCAGTGGGGCAGGCCAAGGGCTGTAACCTTTGCAGTCAGCACAGCTGGCATGGCAGAGCGACACGTGGCCAAACACCTCATCTTTGGGAAGGGACTTAATACCCACTGTGCTTTTATTTGTCATTATACATACCAAATACGTTATCTTTAACTTATGCAGCAAGAGGTTTTTTGTGCTGGAGATAAAACTCGTGATTGCAGCTCAGTTTTGCAATATCCATCCATTTTGAGTGGGATATAAGAATCATTTTGCAGTAGGAATAGTTGCAATATAACTGTAGGCTCCACTGCAGCTATTTGAAACATTCTGAAAGACATTTGGCAGAAAGTATTAGGAAGTGCAGTATGTGGACATCACTGTAAGTTAGTGCAAGCTGCTCAAGGTGCTCTGCACTGGTCAGACCTTATAATGTGGAATCGGTCATTCTGTCACTGGCTGTGCCTAATGCTCAGTGCTGAAGAAGCAGATGAAAAATTAATAATGCAAGTGTGTGTGCCTGTGTGAATATAATTACAGAAGGAATTCATCCTCAGTAACTTCAAAGAGCACTCTCCAGCAGGCAGAAAATCACAGTTTAACGCATGGAGTCTTCTGTCCCAAGACATTTGTCCATGTTGCCTTGCAGGGCACAGTTTGTCTTCTTCAGCATATGCAGTACAAATGATGCAACCCCACTTTCAAACACTCAGCCGAGACACACAGCCCTGAGAAACGCTCATTATTCCTTGGCTTCACTCTTCCTTTTACTTCTTATTTATTCAAACAGATTACATTCCCATTTGGATAGGATTAGCTGTGGTTTGAAAGTATTGCTGCGGTTTGTCCTGTGAACATGAATGTAGTATTTAGCTGAGTGAGGTCTGTTTCATGACCTGAAACCTCTTGGAGAGAGCACACAAGAGTGTCAGCATTTGTATCTAACTAGATTTCCTGTTGTATAAAGGCATGAGGCACATTTGGGGACCTCTTAGGAACTTTCCCATGGGGTAGAACACAGCATTTGGGGGTTTCTTCATAACTTTTTTAGGAAATTCTTTTCTGGAATTTCTTTTCTCCTTTGCTGTTGAGCTTCTGATTAAAATTAACAAATGTATTCAGAACAAGCTAAAATAGTAGTGCTCAACATTTTGCTGTGATGGAGCACACAAGAGCATCCTGCAGAGTGAACTGCCTGTGCATGCATGTCCCCAATGTGCCCCCATCCCCATATGGCCTAATGAAACCCATATACAGCTGTTTATCAAACAATTTAATTTTGCATTTTTAGCAGTAAAAATCACCAGGTAAGTGCAATAGTTGTGATTTATATTTATAATATTTAGTATGGCAAATCCCAGTTTTTCTAGGCTCATGCAGTTTGTCTTGTAAATTAATTTTCAAAATGCGAAACAGGGCATTTAATCTGCTCGGAATAGCTGTGTTGCTTCTATGAACATGAAATATTTTTCCTAATTTCATTTAACGGTTTTATTTTGGATACAAGTAATTTTGTTAGTGTTGGAAACCTATGCACAGTAACATAGCTCTGATGTTGAAGAACTGAAATCCTAATTGACTGGCCTTGTCTCTCTGAAGACAGAGTGCAATGTAAACAAGAAAACATGAGCCATAAATGGTGAAAAGCTTACTTTTTGGATTTTAACCTCCTGAGCTAGACTACTGAGAATTGGTGCTGGGAACTAACCTTAGCATGAATGCACACCATTATTTTAATAGGAAACCTACAGGTTTTTATCCTCTGTAATGGAGGTATTATTGAAGCACAGTGTAACTGCTTTATGCTAAGTATGTGTTTCTTAACACAAATTAAATTATTCCTTGTCTCAAATTGAAGTAAGAATTTGTTTATATTAATATTAACGGTGCCAACTAAACCAAGCACAATGGCTGTCTCTTCCTGGCTTGTTGACCCCTGGGGAAGCACTTCCAGCACCCCAAGGGAAACTTGTGTCCGTCTCAGGCCATCCTTCTGCTAAGGGGGACTCGCTGTACGTGTGCTGATGTTCTGAGGTGGATGGCATGTGGTGCAGGTTGATACCACTAGCTAGGAGGTGAAGCATAATCCTCACATTAACTTAAGTGGCTTTAACAAAGGACCTCTGGGAAATCTCACCTCAGGAAAGACATGAGTAAAGGGTCTGTGTCTGAGGAAAAAAGTTTCTAACCTTCTTAAGCATCGTCTCAGGAAGAGTAGGAGATTTTCTTGCCACTTTTTTTGTGAAGCAGCAGCCACAGATAGACCACAAGATTATAAACCTGGATTGCAGCTGTACCTCTTAAGTCATGCAAACTCAGGCACAGTCATTTTTTTCCTGACTATATTTGCTTAAATGAAGTCTAAGACAAGCTTAAAAATTTAAGAATACACAAATATCTACAGCCTGAAATGAGAAATGCATTTACCTGTTCACAGTGCTTTTTTCAGTATGTTTTTGATGTCCCAAATAAGTCTCTATCTCTTAGTTTTAGTTCATGAGCTCTGAAGAAACACTGGCTAGTGTTGTATGCAATGACTAGTGCAGAATTCAGCATCAGGAATGTGAAAACTCTGGTCTGGTGCCTTCTTTTAGCGTTTCTGTGCAGTTTGGCTTTTCTGCCCATAGCCAAATATCCTTTGCTACTTTCAGAATCTCCCTTGTGATGGAGAATGCTCTTACCAGCTGTATCCCATCAGGTCCTGATGTTGCTGCTCTATAAATGATAGTCACCTTGCATGGTCCTCTGTACCTGATATGAAGCTGTCTATAGCCAGAGAGAGACTTCAGTGAGCTTTGTGTCAGACCCTTTCCCAGGAGCTGAAGCTACACCAAAGAATCCCCATTCCCACAAGAAATTGGAACAATCTCAAAACTCTCCATGTTTGCAACTGATTCCAGCTCCCGTGGGTACAGCTTATCTCATCCTGATTAACACTGAGAACCAGAGCTTACTACTCCAAACTGAACCTAGAAGAGCTGAATCTGTTCTTTGCTTCTATTTTTATACCGCAATGAAAAGCAGTACCTAGTACTTAATAGCAAACCTCTGATTTCTAACTGCAGTCCACTCTCAGAATCAAGGAACTGGAGACTGGTTCCTCATTTTCATTTTTCCTAGACTTTTCCCATAACTTTGAGCCAGTGAATAAATTGCCCCTGTGTTTTCTTGGCTGTGATATGTCCTCATTGTACTCCACAGCTGAAATGAATTCTCGAGGGCAGGAAACTCTTTTCCCAAATGTATTTGTAGTATATCCTTATTTTCTTGATAAGGATGGACTCTTGAACTTTTGCTAGTTACCCATAAGAATACATTTCTTAAGAAAATTGAATTAGTCCAATTCCTTGTTTTATCTATATTACTCTTTAACAACATTCAGATACACATGATCAAAGTGGTGATACTGTTGTTACAAGAATCCAGCACTGAAAGAAGGGTGATTCTTTAATCGCTTTCTGAGATGCTGAAAGAGGGGACCTTAAGTGTTTTAGCAGTAAAAAGTAAGCCAGTGTATTTTTGTATTTCAAAATGTTATGTAAAGACATTTGAAGCCTCCTGTAGTTATTAGGCTTGTTCAGATGGATCTAGAGATATCATGCAGAGCTGCAAAAAGCATTTTATGATTCAGGCTGGTATCTGGTGATGCAGTCTTCAGAAGAACTGCTTGATGCTTTCCAACAGCACTTTACATTTTAAGCTATACTAGTAATTTTCCAAATACATTCTGAAGGGCTGGTAGCGTTTCAAGAATGTGCAGAGTGAGGAGGTGCAGAATCTAACAGGCACAGAGAGGTGGAGCAGCTGTGGCTCTGTATCCCCAGGTCTGGTTGTATCCCCAAGAGGCACATGTGCACACTATGTGTGTGTGTGTGTATAAACACGGTTACAGGGACAGTCAGATCAACACAGATTGAGGACACACAGCCGTGGCACAAACAGGAGTGCCATCCATGGCCTGGGGGGTTTCTCCTCTCCAGCTGTGTAAAATGAAAGTCAAATACAGACATCTATACAGCACATCTTTGTACACAAATATACAGTGTATGTATGCACATACGTATTCTCAGTCTAGCCTGTAGCTGCCCCTGGATCCCTCCCAGTCTCCCCAGCTGCTGGCACCTGGGCATGCAAGCCAGTGCAGTTGTTGGTGCCCCAAAACCGGGACCTCTCTGCCCAAACTGCTGCATTCAGAGCCTTGTACAGACATGTGCAGGCAGAATAGACTGCCCACAGGGGTAGCCCCCTCCTGTGATAGCTTGGGGGATGATGAATGTCTGTGGTAATCAGCTATTAATCAGCCACCCTAATGAAGAGGCTCTGTGCTCAGAGCTGCTGAGGCTCAGGCTGCATGTCTTAAATGAGATGTTCCTCCTATGTCTTTATTAGCTGGTGGGATAGGCAGGAACCCTGAGGTGAGGTAATACCTAAAGGTTGTGGATGCTCATTTCCTTAAGGACGCTGTTGAATATCTGCTACAGTATTGTTTGTCTTATTTCCGTTTTTTTTTTTCCCTTTTTCCTGGAAGGTTGAGTGTAAATATGATTGCTTTTGATGCTCGAATTCTGGGATTTTCTCCCACTGACTTCACACTGCTGAGAGAGGGAGTCTGCACAGACATGGCTTTTGAGAAACTGTAGCTGAAACCATGTGCCCCTGTGGCAGATCGCTGGGAGGCTTTCAGGAAGGCTTTGAGCTGTTCAGTGGGAAGCAAAGAGAGCACTGGCTTGCCCTGGAAAGATGAGTCGGTACCCTGGAAAGAAGGAGCTCTTGGTGTGTGTCATATTACTCTGAGTCAGCTTTATCACTGAGGAGATTTAATGATAAAAGCATGTTTATTCAAAATACAGATTTACAGGAATGGAATGAAGTCATCAAAGAAGCTAAAATCACAAAAACATATTGCTAAGGGTACACAACGCAAATTCTTCTTTTCAGCTTCAGCAATTTCGGTACTTTGTGAGGCTACTTTGCTCTTCCAGCGTGCTCTGCGAAGTACTTAGAGTTAAAAAATGAGTTATGGGGATCTGGGTCTGGTTTCCAGAGAGACCTGCTCTAGTAATCCCCTCCATTGCTGGCTCAGAGGGAACAAGCTCCTGCCTCTTTCCTGTGTAACTGACCCTGGTCCCTGTGGCAGGTCGAAGTCACTCCCACCCACATCTCACCAGCCTGGATGGATGGGCATTTCCTCATAGCAGTGGTTTAAGAAGGCATTAAAGTGCTTTCATTGTGTTTTTATACTCAATACAGCATGTGACTTAAGAGTTTTATTTCATGTGCAATAACAGTAACAGATTTTTTCTTCACCATATTGATTGTACTTGGTACTTTGCAGAGAAGCTGCCCCAGGTCTGTAAACTCATGGAAAGAGGAACAGAGCACCTGGACGCTGTGATCTTTTTCTATCTAAAAAATCATTTCCAAGGACCTGCCACAGTCTGGTTTCTTACTGTTTGTTTTGTTTTGCTGCACTGGAAGTGGTCTTTGATGGAATGGAAATAATGAAGAGGGAATGCCTAAAGAAAAGGAAGTAAGCTTATTAGAAATTTTGAGCTTCAGATCTGGTTTTGGAACTTGAACTAGTCAACACTTGGTTGAAATTAAAGTGCAAGCCCCTAGGCTGAATTTGTGACTAAAACTGAAGGAAAAGATAGAAGATAGACTGACCTCCAGTTATTAAAAAAATATAATTATTTTTGCATTTAGGGTGAAATTAGAAAGGGCTTCTGTCCTAAATGGAGTGAAATAGTTGATCCAAGGTTACCTTTTCAGTTCACTGCACTGGTTGGCTGTTCTGTAGGATGAGACAGATAAGACTCAGAATTGTGGGGATAATATCACCAGGAAGGTGTATTGATTAGTAAGATTAGTAAGATTGTCCTGAGTAAACTGCATTTCAAATATCAACATTTAGCCTGAAACAGTGAACCAGTCTTGAAATTAGAACAGTTTTCATTATATAATGATGGGAGTCCTTAAAGATAGATATTTGAGATGCCAGCCATCAGCTGCACCAACATTAACTGTAGTCTTCAGTTTTGGTGTGCCAAATACCTTCGACAGCCTAAATTAAATGTCTGAGTCTGTGATTGTAATACTGAAGGTTGCTTTAGTCATGATAGCTGATGTGCACTGTCTTTCTCTATGCAAATAACATCATTCAAGTAGTTTGTTCCAGCTGCTGGCTCTCTTGGTAGGTGTCAGTTGGAAGCAATACATTGGCACTAGAAGAATCAGTGATAGAGCAAAATTGGTGTCATTCACTGCTTACTTGCTTGACTTTATCTCGACAATTTTTTTCATTAGCTTTCAGAACTATCTTATATAATTCTCTGCTGAGCTTCTAAAGCTCTCGTGTCCTTGGTGGGACAGGTCTGTTCAGTTTTTCTTTCAAATTGCAAGGAGGTTCTTAAGTCTATTGTGTTGTGAGCATCTGGTAAGGATTTATTTATTTTTTACTGTAGGAAACACTGGATTGAAATGAAAAAGCAAGAACTTGACCTTATTTTAAAACCAAATATTGATTTTTTTTCCCCTACTGATAAATGGGCTTTGGCAGTTGGTAATCAATAGTTTAGACCTTTTGAATGTGGGATGCTACACTAGATGCAGAGCAATTAATTGTTTCTAGTGGCTGAAGAGGAATTTGAAAGTTCTACTGGGCAATAACTAGGCTTTATGGATCTTTCAATTCTGGTAAGACTCCAAAAATGTGTAAAAACTCTATTTTGTAAATTAAGATCAGAAACTATTATTAGCTTTTGTTTGTAGTTCAAGCATGATGTCATATTTGGCATAGTGCGAAAGAAAAACTCCCAGCTCGTGGATCTGTTCTTTCTCAACTCGGTGTCCTCGGTGTTTGCTCTTGAGGCTGTCTGTCTCTCCAAAAGAGGAATGGTTTGTGTGATACCAGCTTTCTGAGGGCTGATTTAGTGTTATCACCCTCAAGGGACGAGGGACAGGAGGCTTTGTTTGGAGCTGGTCATGACTGCATGATTTCCAGCCAGCTTATCCTTATATAAAAGTGTCAGAGCTTTAACTTTTTCTGCTGGTATAAAGTTCTCTAAGGGCATTCCAGATAGACAGCCCTGGGCTTTGTGGGAGGGGTGCACAGGATTTGCCCTTGCATTTTTTGCCTCTTTTTCCTTTTATTTATGTTACTAAATAATAATGTATATTTATAGATGCTAAGTGACTAAATTAGGGTTAAAAAAGACTTGTGGAAGCGTAGTATCCCAAAAATACCCCTTGTGTTTGGTTTCGTAAAGCATCACAGGAGATAATGTTCTTCCAAGTTCCATGAAGTAGTGTTAATGGCCCATTTGTAACATCTTTTCCAGTCTTGCTTTTTCCCCTCCACAAGGAGGGTGAGGGCTGCTGAATTTTGGAGTACCTACATTAAGTAGGAATCACTATAGTTATGGGGTAATTTGGTCTGTATTAAGTCTCTTTTCAGTTTTCCTTAATATTTATTTGAATAAAGTTTGAATCTACAAAAAGCTTGAAATCCTCCTGTGTATTGTGACTATTTAAATTTAATTTACTTTTGCTACAATCAGATATAAACAAAGTCAGTTCATTGGAAGGGCATGTATAAGGAAAGAGGAATACTATTTATCATTCAGTTAGAAAAAGATTGTTTAAAACCAGTCACTCGGTTTGTTAGGATTGTCTTATTAATTTTCTGAAATTATTGTTTCTGAGTTCATTGGCTAAGTATGCATAAGTGTTTAACAAGAATACTGTAGGGTTCACAATTAAACCATATATATATATATATTATATATATGTAAAATACATATTTATCAGATCACTGGTTCCTGTGGGTTTTTTTCTGGCTGAAACATCCTCCTTACTGTTGTCTGTAGAAATGTTTCCTTCTTCAAAATGTGGAATTTCTTTCTCTTCCAAGGTTGAAAAGTATGTGGTAGCTCGAGGGGCAGAGGAGCCAAAACACAGTATTAGAATAATGGCAGATTTACAGCCTGGTAACCTATGAATTAATAGGACCATAAAAGTAAGCCTCACACTACTAGAAAGCAAGCACTCCTCTCTTCCTAAAGGAATTGTACAACATGTTTATAGCTACAGTGCGTCCTGAGAGGAGGCATTTTATACCCTTGTTGTATTGGGCAAAATAGAAGAAATACTAAAGAAGTAGACACTGAAGAGATAAACAGAAGAGTGAATATTCCAGGGTTGTAATTTTCATTTGTAACTCCACATTAAAGCTAGATGCCAGGAATGAAGCGGCTCAGCCTCGCAGGCGAGTGGACAGAAAAGGCAGCCCGAGGAATTACCTTTGTTATGGCAGTGGGGAGGTGGGGCACTGCCAATAAAAAATGGCTGATGCTGTTATGTCTCAACATCAGATGGCTCCTGCAGGACCAAGCAGTCATCCCTGCACGTGCTTTGCAGCATTTCCTGTCAGATAAGCACCGTGTCAAGAACTGGGACCAGCCCCTGGGGCTGCAGAGGTTGTGTACGTGTGGCTTTTGTCTTGCTGCTGCCAACTGCAGGTTGGAAATTCTCCTGGCTGGGTCTTACCACAGAGATTAATACAAACCTTCCCCGAATGGTAATGACTTACAGAAAACACTTGACAGCTGAGTTTTGTGGAAGGCTTTTGTTGACATTCACTTAGGATAAACAACATAATTCCTCGGTGGTTTTGCAAGTCATGAGCAATGACATGATTTTGGACTATTCTGTTTAAAGCCTTTAGACCATAATGGCAGTGTGTGTGTTGTGCAAGTACTGTTGTTTTGTATGGGCTTGTTTAAACTCTTAACAGGTGTCTTAAAGGCAGTAACACCTCCAGAGCATTTTTGGAAGCCATTATTTTATTGTAGCGTGCCATAAGTAGTCAAAATTAAACAAATGTTGATCTTCTAGGTTCCTGTAAAAGTTCTGCCTCAAATATTCAGCTTAGCCTGGTAAATAGTCCTGATGTGGCCTGTCCCTCTTGCTATACATTCTACATTTTTAGCATGTGTAGTGAAGCATTTGGTCAACTCTTTCTGTGAAATATATTTATTATATATTATATAGATATTAAAATGACCAGTTTTGAGTGGTCTGCAGAAAGTAGCTCATGAAGAACTACCTCACCTCTCTGCCTCAGTAGCTCTAGCCTGGATGCTAAGAATCTCAGAGTCTTACAATGAATGGGATCATAACAAAGCAGCACCAACATAGTTAACAAATGTCACTACTCCACACACACAAATGTTTTTATAAATAAATAAGCCATTTTAAAGTGTACACCAGTTGTTATGCTAAAAAAAAAACCAACAGCTTTTACTGTGATGACTTTTTAAAACTAAACTTTAGGAGAGGTGAAGAATGTCCTCTGTAGAACTGTGCTCACACTATTTTAGAAATGGCTTTCCAAATACAACAGCTGGATTTTGTGTGTGTATAAATGGTCTTGGTTTCTAACTAGTGTAGTACTTCAGTAGAGGAAATTGAGTATGAAAACTGTAATGTAAATATTTTAAGTCTCCTGCTATCTATCTATATATATCTCAAGTTCTGAATGTGCTGTCAGATGCTATAGGCTAATGTTTCCTGAGACTTTGTGAGACAGAGGAGGTGGCAACTCTCTGAGCTTGTTTAGTGCTCTGCTTCATATCCTTCCACATCAGGAGACATCGGGATTTATTTTCTCTCCCTGCTCCAAGTATTTGCAACCTCAACAGCCAGCAAAGAAAGGATAAACAGTGACACTGCTGAAGGACATTCATGCAGGAATTAGTTTAAATTCCTGCAGCAATTAATATATCTACTGGGGATTCATCACATTTCTGAGTTCCAAATAGACATTTACAGTTGATATTAAGACGCCATTTATCTTACAGCCCAGCATGACTGTTTTTTATGGCTCTCCTATCCCATAGTCAATAAAGGAATCAAGAAAATTATTCTTGGATCTCTGCTGCTTTGCTGTTTAATTACTCTTCATAATAGCTGGAAGCAGCTTTCCATCTGTTACTGACACATATTTAGTCCAAAATAATTATGGAAATCAATAGCCTATGGAGCATGTTACTAGCTTCAAAAGACAACTCCCACACCCCAGGCTCATTGTCCACAGAAGGTATTTTGTGCAGTTTTCTGTCTGGACTTCTAACTTATGCAGTCTTCTCATGGAGCCCCAAATTTGCCAAGTTGTTACAGGCTGCTTACCATAGTCTGTTAAGGCTTTGAACTTTGCCAGCTTCTGAACAGAGTATTATGCCAGAAATGTTTCTCTCTTTTTTCTTTTTCCTTTTTGTTCACTGGTTTCATTTGGAGTCAAAGACACCTCAGGCTCTTTTATAGTGCTTCAGGCAAATAGTCATGCAGTTCAATTACAGTTTATAATAAAGAATTGAATTTAAAAATTCTAGAAATTTTATACTTGCAGGCTTTTTTTTGTCCTTAATTGTGCTTCTTATATGTGTCTGATGGTGAATTTGTATAAAGGAGCTGCAAAAATGACAGCAGCATTTCCTTACCTTATTTCTGATGCATCTGTACTCAGTAGTATCTGCTGATCTTTGTTGTCAAGTTAAGTTTGTGCTGCAGAATCTGTTGATTTAAAACAGGGAGTTTAATTTATTGATTGTGAACTAAAGTTTTTGTAGTTTTCCCACATTTTCATGGTGTTCAGTCTTTGTTCTTATTTTCTAAAAACTCTAGAATGGTTGTTCTTTACTGCCATTTCAGTACATACAACAAAGTGGAAGAGGTCCAGGTCCCTATTACACTGCCTCCCAGGGTATCATTCACGAATCAGGAGGAGGAAAGTTGTATGTAGAGGACTATCCAAGTGCCAGAGATGTTCTCACTGGACTACAAACTCTGTAACTGCACCAACTAAAAGCATTTTTGACTTTTTGTAATGACGGTGAATTTAACTGAACTTGAGATTTCTTTGGTTAATTGAATGCATGATGGAGAAAACCTATAGGGATTTATTTCATGCCAGGAAAAAAATTTAGTATTTACGTTAGATGAGAGCAGTTAGGTTGATGAAATACAGCCTCCATTGTCACCCTTTTCTCATCGTGTTTGTGAAATCCAGTTGTTGCTGATTTGTTCCTGCACATCTTTTGGCATTGGAATTGGGGTGGCAGGAAATTCACTTGAGACTGTTATTTTTTAATCATCATACAGAGTTTATATTTTAAAAATAAATAAAGTTATTTTTACAGAAGGGCAATAATGCGTGTGAACAGACCAGAAAAATCACAGAGGAGACATCAAATCTTTAAATGTTAAATAAACTGCTTCACAAATTAGAAGAGTCATGCCAGTTCCCATCCTATCTGAGACCTTTCTGCACTGAGAGTTAGGAAGACTAAAATGTGTGTTTTGCAATAGACCGGCAATAGACAACAGTATATATTTTTGTTTTAGCATTTTTCTTTTCTCAAATGCAGATACATAAAGAAAATTTCTCTGTGTGCTCTTCAGATTAATTTCTGCTGTATCCAGAGTAATGTATTAGACTTTAAGGCAAGAATGGAGCATGGTGATTCAGGTTATTGTGGACTGGATGACCTAACGAAATGTTTGGTTTAGCTTATTCATAGTAAAGCTAAGAAGGGCATTATAAAAAGAGCCCAAAGCCTGAGAGCCTCCTGGTCCCCAAAATTTTGTCCTTTGGCTGGCATAGGGGCTTAACTATAAGGCAGAATAGGTACTCCCTGCCATCTCATAACCATTCCTGGGATGGAAAATGGTATGTTAAAAACATGAGTGGTTAAGGGAATAGCATCAGGAAAGGAGGACAAAATCAGAAAAAAATTTCCACAAGAGTGAAGAAAATACTGTGATCAACAGTTTTTTCAGGCTGTGTTGACAGGATAGGGCTGGGAGCTGTTAACAAAGAAACTATCTTTTCATTGATTGTATTGTGTAGAAGGGGAAGGGGCACTGCATGATTTTTATAGTAGAGTTGAGCTTTATCAGGAAAATGCACGATTCCATTATGGTTTCTTTTTCTGACAGAATTAACACTCAAAAGCAGAAATTTGGTTTTATGGGTCAGAAATGCATAAATGCTCATATGCACAATATGCGCACCTCTGACCACACGTGACTTGCATTTCTGATGCAGCAAATTAACTAGACATAGTTAGTAGTAAAGGTCAAAATCTAATAAGATTATCTGCTTCAGTGTAATATATTTCATTTCAGTACAAAAATGGTGAAGCCGGACTAGACATCTAAGCCAATACACATGCAAAACTAATGAATACATTTTGTACTGATTGACACGGTTTGTCTTGCTCAGACTTCTTTGGCTTCAGGAATAAAATAGCTATTGACCTAGTTCTAAAAATATAGAGGATCAAGTAATCTTAATTCTGATTTATTTGGTTCAAAATTTGAAACACTATCACTTGCAGCTGGAAGATAAGCAGTGGTAGGGAACAGTGCCATCATGAAATGCTGCAGGCTGAAAAGAATCACCTGCTTGTCCTGGGATGAGTGCCATTGCTGTCTGACAGAAACCTTGGGCTGGTCTCTCGTCCTGTGAATGGGACGCAGATGTTTCTAATGGAAGAGGAATTTACCTGTGCAGCACAGGGGATGATGCAGCAAGAGGTAACACTTAGCATTTTGCATGGGACTTCTTGTATCCAAACACAAGACATTTTTTCTTTTTTCCTTTTCTATAAAGGCAAGCACACAACCTGGTAAATATTAGAAGCAGATTGTTCATATACTGGAAGAGATTCTTGGCAGCTGTTTGTTTTGGCTGACTCAGTTTTAAAATAAACTCCTAACAAAATAATATAAAAAGTATATGTGGAATATTGTACCTTTGTTTGGCATTTATGCAATAGTGAACAAAGTTTCATTGGAGTTATCATCATCATTTTTACATGGCAGTTGAGCATCTAGTCAAAACTATGTATATTCATAAATAACTAGACCTATGCCTGGAATATTCAGGCAATATATGACATTAGCTTTCCTTATTGTTCTTGCTTTTCTTTTCTTTTTTTTTTCTTTTTTTTTTTTTTTTTTTTTTGGGGTTGGGCATTAGATTTGAGAGCTGGGTTCAATGTTTGAATCCAGTTATTGGATTATTTCAGTTACTCCCCTCAGCCCTTTCTGCATAATCCTGTTACTTCTTGTATTGAAAGTGGGCTGCAGTTAATCTTCCGGAATGGCCTTACTGAAAAGGGAAATTGAGTGGATTGATGTTTTCCTATTTTTCTCTACCTCCTTTTTGATCTTAACCAAAGGTGAGACAGCAAAATGAAAATCAGAATCCTGGAGTCTGCAGATTAGAGATAGAAATATCAGTCTCTTGCAGTCCCTTAACACTTGCTTCAGCAAGCTCCTACCAATAGCCAGTTTGTTCTATAGGATATTGCAAGATGCTTTTTATTACCTCTGTTGACAACCAGTTCCTGCTCTCCATGCATGCAAGAAGGTTTATGGGCCCTGAGCTGTCACCTTGCTTCCCCTTTGAACTCTCATCCTTGGATGAAATCTGGACCTTCTTGTAGACCTTCTTCCTTCATATATGTTTAATCTCATGCTGACTTGACTGACTTCTTGCTCTGGGCTTTGCCTTGATGTGACCACATTTTGTTTTCAGTATATAAAGTTGCAGTAAACCTATTTCCTGTTTTGTTGTAATTCTTTACTTTAGTACATTTTAATGTATCTGCCCATGGCTTTTTCTTGTGTATATAATATCAAATAGGGGAAAAATTCAGGCTGATTTGAAGGAAAGCTTTATCAGCATTAACATGGGAATACTTCTGTTATTTCTGGGCAAGGGCCAGCAAATGAGTTATTCAGGACATGATAAATGAAGGGGAAACTATTGTAAGAAACTTTTCTATCATGTATAACCCACATAAATTACTGTATATATGCAGAGGAATACTTCTAAGAATTTTAAATTCTTCTTAAAGACCAGAATGGATTCAAAATATAAATGTAAGTTTATTAGAACAATCCTATTGATTGAAGAAGCTGATGGTTTCTAGAGCAGTTTAGATGTGATGAATTCTTACCAAAGGAAGACAGGCTTCAGGAGATGCTTGACTAGATGGGATTACTGGCCAACTCCCTTCAGGACCACATCTCCGTCTCCAGTACAGTTTGTCTGTTGTGAAGCTACCACCTCCTGAGCCCTTGGGCCTGGGGCAGGAGATGTTCCAACTGGAATGACCCCAAAGTTAGGAATTTCTGTCCCCTCTCTTACCTGTTTGCTCATTCCCAACCTTTGTCCTAGCACCCCTGGTGCAGCCCAGTTAGGCACACTGTCATTGCATCTCCATGTGTGTCATTTTGCTGAGCAGGCGTAAGAGAAACTGAAGACCACTTTTATTTTTAGCAGAGCAACATTCTAGGCTGGGATTGATTTATATTGACTTCTATAAAGATCAGATTTGGTCAAGAAAGAAACAAATGCACTTGGAGCACGCAGGCAGGACCCATAATGGGTTGATGAGACATGAATTTTGTCATTTCTAGCAGGGCCTCTTCCATGTTGTGCAACTGGGATCACTGGCATACCTTGGCCCTTTGCTCCAGGGACCCCTTGGAGCTGTGGTGAAATACACATGTTGCCTCTGACTTGAGGATCCTCTTTTTCTGAGGCTGGATTATTTAGCTTGATGCAATTGGAGCTTGGGAAACTTCTCTGGTGGCGTAGAGGACTTCCTTTCAGTCCTGCAGAGATGCCAGCAGCCAGACTTACTCACATGATGACCTTATTGTAAGAGTGCAAATACTCTTCCTGCTTTTCACCACACTGGCTTGCCCAGTGCCTCCAACCATAACATTTTTATTCTGCAAAGTGGAAGAAAGTAACATCTTCCTCTGAGATACTTAGTCAAAATAAGTAGTTCATTTGAAGCTCACTGACAATCAGGAATGTTGAGAGAAAATCTGATGGAGGGATTATTTATGGTTTTGGGGATGGGATATATTTGACCACAATTGTGATCTGATCCTTAGAAGAACATAGAAAAAAGCTGGACATGGTTCAGATTTCTGATGTCTAATTTTTCACTGCTGATAGTGGATCTAAGCAATCTGCTGTGCCTTAGGAATAAGATCTTAGATTTATAACAGATAATATTGTACACACAGTTCAGTAGCTGTCAAAAAAGAACAAAAACTTACAGAGTTATAGAGAAATTATACTTAAGGAACAAAAATTAACCAGAAACAACTTTTAAAGCCTGATCCATCCCTGACTCCTGTGCTTTGGTTTGCCTGGGAGTAGCCTCAAGGCCCTCAAGCTGAAGTTAAGTGAAACTCACCCAGAAGATGGACTTTGGAAGCACATCTAATTTTTTTCATTTGCAAAGGGACATTGAGTCTTATCTGTTCCAAAATAATACCCCCAAAGAGGTATATAGGGCCAGGTCCTCCTCTCTGCACTCCAGCCCCTATGGTGTGGGAGATGTGGAGGTAGCTGGAGAGGTTTATCCCCGGGGGGTGGACAGGAATGTGCTGGATGGCTGCACTTTCTGTGCCCTTGTTCTCTTCTCTGGGTGTCTCCAGGGACTGGGGACCTGACACTGGGCCAGGCTACCTGTGGTCTGTTCTGGTTGGGCTTTCAGGATTTCAGGACCTTAATTTTAATGGAGACACTAACAGAAATATTACTGAGAGTTACTGAAAAAATAAAAATGGCCATATTGTTTTTCTTTTTGGGTCATTTGATAACTTAGGACATTACCAGGAACAATGTATTTGTTGTATCCCTTTCTCCGAGAGAGAGAGAGGAACACACATCCTGTAGCTAATACAGTCCACATCCCTTATTAAGCACAAGCTTATCTCTCTCATGAGAATTAGATTTACTGCTGCTTTTAGCAAAGGCCTGGGAATGGGATCCTCTGGCTGAGCTGCACTCCAACTCTGTCCATCCTGGATGTTTTCCCTCTGTAACCTTTTCATGTCAGAGGACATGAAAGGATTTTCCTCCTCCTGGTAATGCTGCATCTTAATTCATTCTGTGCTATGTAACTTGAGTATAGCATCCTGGTTAATTGTCACCATTTGTATGTAAACCACAACAGTTTTTTTCCTACCATGTCACAACAGTGGCTGAACTCTGGCTACCTGAAACGTGCCCAGATGCAGACACCTAACTCAGATCCTTTGAGTTACTCTCTTGTCTACTCACTACTTCTATTTTCCAATCCCACATGTTACTTGGAATCACAGGACCAAATAATGGTTTGGGTTGAAGGTCTCTTAAAGATCCCATGGGCGTGGGATCCCCGTCACAGGCAGGGACACCTTCCACTAGACCAGGTTGCTAAAAGCCCCATCCAGCCTGGCCTTGAACACTGCCAGGATTGCAGCATCTACAACAGTGCAACCTTTTTCAGTGTCTCATCACACTTATCATAAAAAATTATTCCTCTGTGTCCAGTTCCAACTTTGCCTCTTGCTTTTTTAAAACTGTTTCTTCATGTTAGTACATGCCCATGGGAAAAATCCCTCCCCAGCTGTCTTGGCACTGGAACCTTCAGGTACTGGAAGGTGCTGTGACATCTTCCTGAAACCTTCTCTTCTCCAGGCTGAGTAAACCCACCTCTCTTAGCCTGTCTTCATGGAAAGGGGCTCCAGCCTTGTGGATCCACTCCAACAGGACCATGTCAGTCTTGTGCTGGGGCCAGAGCTGGACACAGTACTCCAGGTGGGATCTCACCAGAGAATAGTAGAGAGGCGGAGCAGAGTAAAGGGGAAATTCAAGCTCCTGCACTTTGGTGACTTGTTTTATCAGTCTCAACTTGCTGGGAGTGAAAGGAGTATATACAATATGTGTTTTCTGAGCCACATTTCTGAGATACATGAAACTGCCTGGGAAGCACTACTTGGGCACTGTTAATTATAGGGGCATTTCAAGTTGCCTTAAATTTCTTGATACATAACAACCATTCAGTTAGAGGCAATTCCTTGGTGCAGTGCCCAGACCATGAGCCATGAGGCTGAAGGAGGATGTCAGCAGCAGAAAGTAGGCAGCAGTTTGAGAGGAAGGGGGATAGGTACAGATGCAAAGAATATTTGAAAACCCCTATCTGCTCCAGTAATCAAAGAAATGAACATTTTGAAACAGAGCACTCTGCAAAAATAGTGGAAAACTTGAGGGAAGGCTCTGGTTCCATGTTTTCGAGCAGTTCTTCTTTGTCATCCACGTATCCTAAAGAATTGTCTGCAGTGGCTCTGCCTGCATGAGCAGTGAGGTTTTTTGCAGATGTCAATCCTATTTATTCCAAGCTCATAGACCCTGGCATCAATCATGGTTTTTTAATAAAAAATGAGTAGTAACTAATGTGCATATGCCCATATAGTATTAAAGGTGCTGATCGAGTGGTGAGCTGTCAATTCTCCCTCTTGCTCTCCTTTTCTCTAATTTATGTGCAGGCTTTGGCTGCCATCCCTGGAGCTAGCTGCTATCAGACTGTGGAAGATCTGATGCCAGCAGCAGCATCTGGATGCCTGGCACAGCTCTTTGAACAGTTGTCTTGATTTCTATTGCGGTCAGCGTGCAGCTGGAACTTTTTATCCTGCCTGGGCAATTTTTCTCTTTGGCTCACCTTGAATTATGTGGAATTAATGTGTTTCCATCCCGTGGGGTAAACAGGACTGTCCTGGTTTGAAGGACAGGTGTCTGCCAGTAGAGGCAGAAGTTTCCTCTGAAATAGAGGCTTTAATTCCACT
>JAOTQP010000001.1:19107044-19143746 GCA_026413545.1 Cichladusa arquata
GCTCCATTGGCATGATAATGGGAAAAATTCTTCAAATTGACACAGTAACAGAAAAAACACTCAACCCCCAACAAGGACTCTTTGCAGTTACTTCTTGGTACTTGTGTAGAGGGTCCTTGCAGCTGAAATATAGGGAGAATTCCCTTCTGCCTTTGTGTTTGTATGTACTTTTTACAGGAGAAGCACTCTAAAATTTACTCTCACCCTAAAGCTATTGCACACTAACAGAGCACATGCTGAGACTGTGAGTACAAAAGGAAAAACTTTTGTAGAGATGGCTGCAAATTTTTTAAAATATGTTTTGTATCAGAAATTTCTAATTATACAAGCAGAAACTTTCTACATTGTGTATTTTTATGGATCTAGAGAAGGATTCCTACTGGCAAATATGAGAGTAAAAAAACCCCTATTAATTAGTAGTGATGGACCTCTCCCACCCCATCATCTGGGTATGAGAAGCCAGGTTCAAGGTGCTGTGACAACCTGGCTGAAAATTCGGGGTGTTTTCCTTTTTTCAAGGCAGCTGAGATGTAAGCCCCATAACTCACTGAGTAGCGTGTGTGCCTGAGAGACAGGAGCCTCCCTGAAACAAGGGGTGAACTGGAGAGATGAAGGAGGATGTGTCTGTCCCCAGAATGTTAAAGAACTATGTTTTGTGAGGCAAAATTAGGTATTAATGCTGTGATTTCTTTGTTAAGGGTCTTGTTAGTGGCCTGGGGCGTATCCAGTCACTCGTTCTTTTCTCACACTTCCTTACTCTTTTACTGTATGTGAGTCCAAGATGTCTGGGGTGCAGGTTTCATCATCCTAGAAATACAGCTTCACTGCCCTTTGCTGTGCTGAAACAGATCCTTGCCTGGCAGCAGTTTCCTTGGTCTGCAAGCAAACACAGCCCACAGCAGGAGAAGCCAGAGCATTGCTACCAAATTAGGAGACCGGGTTGCTGGCTAGGTCAGCAGAGATACAGTGGAAAAGTAAAAGACAGCTTTCAGATCACCAGCTGCTCTGAAGAGGCCTTAAGGAGTTTCTGGAGCAACAGCTATTTTTGGGATTGCAGTGGAAGGGAGCAAATGTTATTGGGTTGCCTTGGGCTTCCTTTACTTAGGTCTGGGTGGTCGTCACTTTTGGCACCTTTGGGCAACTTTGTTTTGGAGAAAAATCTTCATTGTGTACAATATGAGATTCCCAAACTGCACTGGAGGAGTCCTTCCTGGGAAAACACAAATCAGGGTGTTGCACTTGTGGTGTGGCTGCTGCTGGGCTTTCAGCTGTAGCCACAGTGTGAGCTGGGGGCCTGGCAGCCTGCCCTGTACCCTGCCCAGCTCGGCTGCTGCCCTGCTCTGCTGGGTGGAACACAGGGACAAGGGGCTTTGGCCTCCTCAAACTCTTGCTGCTTCCCTGTGGAAGTAGCCAAGGAGCCAAGGGGAGGACTTGCAGGTGATTCCTTTGAGTTCCACCACCCTGAGTCGTTGGTGGCAGAAGAAGGAAAGGAGAAGGTGAGTGTGGGCAGCTAGGAATAGCTGCTGGTCCCATTGAGAATGGACAGGCTGGGGACTGCTTTCACTTGTCCCCACTGGCCCCTGTCACCCAAGGTCCCTCCCAAGCAGCAGTGATGGCCCTGCCTCCCCATGGCTATCCCCCCCCAGGTGATGTGGGGGTGCAGATCAAAACAAAGCAGAAATCTTGTCAGCAGGTGTTCATTGTAGCTCTGACCTCTTCAAAATAATGGGCTTTATTTGGCTTTTCCCAAAAAGGCTGGGACACCTTTAGTTCATTTTGTGCTAACAGCAAGTCAGCAGTGTTACTCGCAGGACTTTCTGTGGTCTCCCCTACCTGTGTTAGCTCAGTATTTCCCTTGCTTGGCAGATGTGTTAACTGGAATAATAAGGGAAGATGTGACTGTGGTTACACATGGTGCTTGGCAAGGACTCTTTGTCCTGTACGTTAGCCACAGATTTATCCTTCTGCTATGCGTACCGTCAGTTTTTCATTTCCTCCCTTTATTCTGTATTCCAGTTTCCCTTCTTTTTTTCTTCATTATCTTTTCCTTTGCCTAGCCTTGTTTCTGCCTGTCTTTTCCCTTGGATCTCTCCTTAAGCACCAGTGAGAACAGAGAGTGTTCACACGTACCACACACAGACATTTCCTACACACATACGCACACACCATGCGTTGGGATCCCTGCCCATGAGGACATGTGCACATGCCCAGCTATGTCTGCTGGGTTTTGCACCAGTAATTTAACCTAAGCCAACCAGCTTTTATTAAACCCACGACTGTCAAATAGGGCAGAGGCAAGAACCACAAACCATATGTTTCTTCTGTTTCACCACATGCTGCTCTGCCTGCGTGTTAGAAGTAATACTGATATATCCCTAGGGAAATTACAGCAAGGTGGGGTGTTTGCTAGAAGACAATCTTGGGGTTTGTAGTTTGCACTGATCATACTGCAGATAAAAATCTGTGTACATGTTCTATGCATTTCATCTATCAGCTATTATTACTACAGGCTTTTATTTTTTTTTTTTTTATTTTTTTTTTTTTTAGCAGGGGAGGAGTAAGTTTTTATTATTTTGTAATATATTCCTTTCAACTTAAAGGCAGGTTATCTGAAACATGAAGCTGTGTGCTAATTCCAGCTTCATTCTAGAAAATATACATTTAGTCAAAGAAGAGGCTCCAGATTCCTGGGTGTTATCCAGAGTTCAGTCCAATGACACTTTAAACAGAGACAGAAAAAA
Source organism: Cichladusa arquata (assembly GCA_026413545.1). Taxonomy (NCBI): domain Eukaryota; kingdom Metazoa; phylum Chordata; class Aves; order Passeriformes; family Muscicapidae; genus Cichladusa; species Cichladusa arquata. The sequence continues at coordinate 19,109,786 of JAOTQP010000001.1, forward strand.
GAACAATTTTAGTAATTTTTCTTTCTAGCAGGCTGAGAAAATGTGGAAGGGTTTTTTTTTTTTTGTTTTAATGAACAATTTACTTTGTGCCATACTTAACTGGCTCTGCTGGTGATATATACCCAATCTAAAAACCTCCCTTAATTTATAAACTGTTTACATTGGAGAATATCCTTCTCCAAAATTCTGTTGCTATTTTTAGTTCTGTTAGTGTTGGTGTATGGAGGATGACTGACAGGAACTGAACATTAACAATGATTTTAGGCTGCTCCAGAGAATGGTGATTCCTATCTGAAAGGTCCTTAAAAATATGCTGTTTGAGGACTTGGTAACATGTTAATAGTTGTGTGAAAGATCATTAAGCTCTACTCTGACTTTTATTGAAAAGAGAGATCAGTCTGAAATAATTTTCACTATAGGAGAAGTAGAGGACACTATTTTGTCTCCCACAGACCTGAATGTGAACACAAGGAGAGTGAATGGCTGTGGCAGGTCCTTCCCATCCCTCCCACTTGTTGGTCAAATCTTCCTCTATTCTCTGTATTTCTAAAATTCAATTTTTTTTCTAACTGAGCGGTTCTAGTCTCATAAGATTTTTATGAAATAAAGTCTGGACTAGTTATGGAAGACACAGGCAGTACAGTGAACACATTAGTAACTTTTCCAAAGGCAAGATCATTCCTTGGTTAACCATTTCTTTTCTTACACGCTGAGTTGCTGTTGCAAGATTTGTTTTCCTCATACTGAATGCCGGGCCTATCACAAATCCATCTTTTGGTTCTGGTTATTGGATCAGAAATGCTGTGTCCATGTGGAGCAAAGCACTCATCGAATGTTGGCTTCTTCTGCTCTTTCAATATTTAGGAGTTAACCTTATCCCAGCAAGACTTCTGTGTCAGATGTTGTGGCCTTCTGCAGCCTGCATAACAGTATAATGATTTGGCTTATTCAACACAAATATAATTGTGTGTCTGTTCCTGGCCTAGATCAAATTTCTCTTGCTGTCTTACCCAGCAGTGTACAGGATGAATATCATGGAACATGGAACCACCCATGATCAAAGGCTCTTCCTAGATGTATTTTTATAGTCTTTGCTATGACTGGATTAGGAATGAAAGGGTCCATAGTGAAATGTAGATCATCACTAGCAAATTTCAGAGTTTTATCTGTTGAAATTGATGTCATTCAAACTGTTCTTGGTACTTAGCATGCCGGGTCAGGCAGCTCTGCACTGCTAAGACTCCAGTGATAATCCCCTGTTTTTGCATCTGCTTGGCCTGGAAAGAGTTGATGTTTCATGCTATGTGAGCTGACTGTGTGCTGCAGCTCTCTGTGTGGGACAGATATTTTCAGCTTCCACAAACAGAAGGTAAGAAAAAATAGTGGTGATCTTAGTGTATCATCTCACTTTATTCCAAATTACAAATGGAAAAGTAATATTGCTTTCATAATATTTCAGGCATACTTCCTGACCACTGTGTTGCTACTCAATCCTGAATAGTTAGGAATTTCAAGGGGAAACACCATAAAATGAAAACATTAAGAGTTTTTAAATTGTCTTGCTGTATCAATTTAGCCCAAAGTAGAGTACTGAGTAATGTTATATTTTAAGCCATAAAATTTTTGCTTTCAGTGGTGCTGCGTAATTGAGCTGCCAGTCTACCTCAGTTTATTTTCTCATAATTTTGTCACTGCTTCTACAGAAGTAGCACAAAATATTCTTTCCCCCTGCTGTGATTAGGATTTATCATCCTGGGAAGATTTCATTTTTCCTTCCATTTCCTTGGTAAAGCAGTGACTGATCAAAATCATATCCTTGAATGCTAGCTAAAAAATTTTAAATTGACAAAGCCCATCAGTCTAAAAGAGAACCCAGCTTTGCCATAACATCTGTTTCTTTCAAGGAAGCAATAGTTTCATTTGGGATGGAAAATATGTATTCATGGAGATGAAAATGTTCTTTTGTGGTATTTTGGTGCATTTGTTACATTCCAACACTACATTTTATGTTACTACAGACAGTTTAATGCTCTAAAAGAGCTGCTTGTGCTAACTGGTAGATGATTAACCTTCATAATGCAATTCTTACCCTCAAGTGATTTTCACTGTAGCACATTTCCCCACTAATCTCATTTTTGTTACTTTAGCACCTGTATCATCCAAAATGGATGGTTGCTTTAAGCATTAAATTCAGGGAGAAAAGTTCTGCAAAAGTTGCTAAATAACATTTCTCCAGGCTGGGACAACCTCTGACAAATACTTTTGAAGACCTATGGTGAATTTATTGAATTGTTATTATCACAAAGCAATCTTCTCAAGATGAGAGGTGACAGGGAAAATAGCCAGGCAGTGATTTTGAGAGGAGGAAACTCTTTTTGGCTGGACCATGATGGAAAAGGCCATGAGAGCACAGCAGGTTTGGTGAACCTGTGCTTCATGATGCTGAGTGACCTCATTGCCTTGAGCCCGAGCACGTGTGGATGCCCATGGAGGAGATAAGGGATGGTCAGAACAGCCAGGGGAGGAGACAGAGGCAGGAGGTCAGGTACAGCTACTCTCTGGGCTTGGAGAGCTGGCTGGGGCCTGGGACCACAGTGTGATGGACACAGGAGCCGTGCTGGAATGTAAACCTGGCACACATTAAAACTAATATTTTCATGTGAAGTGTGTAACCTTTCCAGAAAATTGTGTATTACCAGCTGAAGGCTGGAGTACATGTGTTTACAAAAAAGACCTGGTTGTGCTCAATTTTTAATGCATTGATCTTTTTTCTTCTGCTCATTGTTTCTGTTTATTTATTACTACCTTCTTGGATGGTAAAACCAGGCAAAAAAACTCTCAAGAGGTGCAATTACTGATAATGTGGCAGCTAGAGAAGTATTTACGCTGTTCTTATTGGAATGATCTTAACAGAAAGGCAGCATACTCTGGACATAGGCAGATCAACAAAATAAGGGTAATTTATTGCACTTGGCTGTGTTTGTTGTTGTAGTGAGTGGGTGTGAGAGAAATATTTTCATGATTAGCCTCAGATTCAGGGCATGGCATTGCATCAGATTGCTAGTAATAATGTCTGTCTGGTCTCAAGTTACTATGCTTACAACATGGGTTGCCTACAATTAATAACTTGTTCCAGGGCATAAAACTTCATTGTTTCCATTGTTGCAAGTCCTCAGTTCATTACCATCAGGTCACTTGTGGCAGAACTCCAGCAAGGAGCTGGGACTATGAGCTGGGAATTTGTGTTCTGGATTCATGGAGAGGGACAGCCTCTCTCTGAAGAGAGGCCCTTGTGGTTGCCAGCAGGGATGTCAGGGCTGCGATGGGGAGCAAAGGGGCTACAAAGAAGGGAGGAAGGAGATGGGGGTCCGTGCTGCTCTGCTGCCAGGTCCCAGATGGGTGGCACCACAGGTGACACCTGCCAGCTCCCTGTTTTCAGCACCATCCCTGCTCCATAGGGTCTCTGGGTGTCCTCTCTGGATGACCTCTTCCATATTTAAGTGTCCTGGATGATGAAAGTTGGTTCAAAAGCGTTAAGTTGCAGGAAGTGATGTCATATTGTAGCTCTGTTTTGCCTTTCTATGTCATAAGATTCACCAAGAATCCCATCCATTTTCAGGTGAAGGAGATGTCATATCTTGTAAGCAAAGGGGGAAAATTCTCTTTGTGGAAAAGAAAGTCAGAGATGAGCTCTAGTGGAGTTTCTTGCTCTTTTTTTTCTCTTTCTCTATTTCTTTTTCCTTTTTTTACGGAGATTAGTGAAACAAAAATACATTTGTAAGAAGGTAACTCTGGGATTTTGTAGCATACTTCAGTAAAGCTCAGAAGGGTGGTGATGATATGCAGCAAACATACATCATCCGCTGTTGAAAAGACTGGAGGAAAAATCTTGGTGTTATTGGAATGATAGAAACTTAATGCCCTGATTCTGTCAGGCAAAGATATGTGGAGAAAGTCTATTTAAGAGATTATGAGAATTCATCAGGCACAAAGAGCTGTGAAGGCAGCCTTAAATTTTGAGATTAATGTGATTTTTGCAATACAGAACATTTTAATTACTTAATTTAGGTGCTGGTGCATTTCTTGTCAGCATGCTGACTTTTGGCACTGGTGTCACAGTGTTTGAAAACACTGCATCATATATGGAAGCAGCAATTGCCCATGCATGCCCCTGCACTATAAAATGCCCTGGGTAGACTCGAACATTTCAGTTGTTTATCACATACAACTGCAGTATGACAGGCTGGCTAAATACAGTAAAACAGGAGAAGAAGAATGTGGGACCACAGCCTTAATTTTTCTGAATTGCATAACTTCTTCATAAAACTAATCTCTTTAAGGACAGAGGATCAAATTCTCATCTCTCAATGTAGCTGAAGTTACCCCAGCAAGTCTGGAATCACTCAGGAGACTCGCAATCCCTCAAGCCCTTGATCTTTGTATAAATGCGCATAGCATGAGCCACCTGCTGTGGTGGAAACTGTTGGACTGCAACAGCCAGAAGGACCAAGAAACCTTCAAAGCAGCAGCAACAATGAGTTCGAAGTGAATCAACTTACCTGTCTTGTTATTCTGCTTTTGTTACTAATTTTTTATCCTTTTTATCCTTTCTCCCATTTAGCTGGGTTCACATTATAAATTTGTATATTGCAGCATATATGTGGCCCAGCAGTGAGCCTCCTTAAACATTTATGTCAGGCTAAACTGAGTAAGCATTGCTGACTGCATCTGTTTTGACTTAACCACAAAGCAAAATATTCAATAAGGAAATAATATATAATGACAGGCAGCAGCAACAAGAAGACAAAATTTGGTAAGGGGAACTGCAAACATCAAAAACAATCGCTCTGCCAGGGAAGTTGCAGTACCTGCTCCATCCTTGCCCTCTTCCCACACTGAGGACCAATGCTTGTCTTGGCTAGTAGGAGGCAAAGGCACCTTCATGAAGCAAAACCCAGCAGCTGCAGGAGCAGTCAGTCTTGGCAGTGCTTGCAGACTCTGCAGGAGCTTGTGATTGTGCTTGTGGTCATCATTCTGTTCCCAAAACCCTTTTGGGAATAAAGCTCGTGTGGTGCAGAGCAGGAGGGAACCCTTTGCCCTGGCACAGGTGCTGTGAGGTGCACTTCAGCACATGGGATGTGACATGCCAGTGAAGCTGCAGGCATGGCTTTTGCCAAGTGCCAGTTAAAAACACACTCATGGACATTCTTCACTTTGGCTTGAAATGCCTTTTGGGATGCTGGATAACCTGCCTTGGGATCAGCTTATAACTCAGCCTCCTCCATTCTGTCCATCCTAAGAATGGATCATCCTTGGACAAAGAGTTCAGGCATCATAAGCTTATTAAAGAATCCATTTGACCAGAGTGATATTGAAATGCTTCAGCCTTTTTTAGCATAGTCCTTCAAACCCGTGATTTTCTTTCAAAGGAAAGAAGCAAGTAGTGTTATTCTAAATTTTGCTTTAGCTAATTACATATTTTACAAGGAGGTCACCATCTGCACTGTAATGATTTTCTTCCAGGAACATTCCTTTTGTTATGTTCAAATGAATTTTTATATTGGAATTGTATTTCTCTTAGCTTTCAGTAATGCTTCAGTCAGAGCAAGAAACTACTAGAAAAACTTCCACCTCCATATCAGTCAAATTGTGTAAGCCTTATTACAGTATTCCTATAAATAACTTAGTAACTAAAGAATATTTGCAATGGAGAAATATTTTACTATTGTAAATTTTATAGACAGCAAGTTTTGACTGGTATTTTGCTTGCCCTACAAAATAAAAGCACCAAGTACTGATTTTTGAGGCTTTATATCTGTGTGTGTGCCAATGATGAAAATATATTTAAGGTAATGGAAGCCATTTTTTTACTGAGTATTTTATAACATCCCATACAAATTGTGAACTAGATTTTCTGATGCCAGAATTTTTTTGCTCTTGCTCTTGCTCTTGCTCTTCTACTGCTAGAAAGTATTTCTAGTACTTCTAGTTCCAGTACTAGAAGAAAATAAGAAATGCAAACTTTTGCAGCCAATCTTGATAAAAGGTCCTTGCTTCTGAAATACAAAAAAATATTCTTAGCTTCCTGTTTCAGAGATCTGCGTTACAGCTGCTTGCCTTGTACCTTGTCCTTAATTCAATATAGCAACTTCAATGTGATTGTTAATTAGGTAGTAAGACATGACTAAAAAAAGGTGTCCCTGAAGCAGAGCTTATAGTAAACAATATACTTTTCCATTTCTTATCTACATAACAGCAGTGCCTTGAGAGAGCACCAGTACTTTGCAGCACTTCAGCTTCCATCTGCTTTGCAAGTACAATTAGAGTGAATTTCAGTGTTGGGTCAGCAGCTCCTTGAGGGCTATTGCTGTGCCAGTCTTCTGAGCCACCTTTGCCTCCCCATGGAGCTATTCTTACTCCTCACTTTTGGGCTGGCCTTGCAGGTCTCTGGGATGAATGCTGACTACAGTGGGGTTTTTTATAAAGCAAGTACATCAGATGCTAAGGACAGGAACATAGAGTCATAGAATGATTTGAGTTGGAAGGGACCTTGAAAGATCATCTTGTCCAACCCCCTGCCATGGGCAGATACACCAGGATGCATTGCTGAAGTCAAGATTGAAGCAAATGCCCAGGGACTACACTGCTAACCTGCTTAAGTGCATAAATAAAGTGTAAATTTTTACTCCAGCCAGAACTGTGGAGGCATTTGAAGGCCCTGGTATTGTCACTGGGATGTCCTTTCACCCTTTGGTTTCTGGTACATTGTTCCTGTTCTTCATCTGCAGCTTTTCAGCCTGCACTTTGGTTGCACTGGAGAATCCCATAAATTGAAATTTGTCTACTGCTTCCTCAAACTCTGATCTAGCCACTCCTCTACTCCTCAAAACATTAGTATAAGTATATGAAGTTTTTTCCCCCAAATGTCACTTTTAGCTTCTTTCCTACTTACTACTAGTGAGCGAAATAGTGGGAAATACAATCATTGTCACCACCATTTTTCTCGATTCTTATTTTCCTTTCTCTTGCTAATGTTTGTTTGTTTGTTTGTTTGCTTGCTTGTTTTAAAGAAATAATGTTTTATTATACCTGGATGTGGTGCCAGAGATCTGTTATCTAAGGAGAAGGAAAGAAATCACACCACAAGGCAATCAGGGCCTCAGATCCCCATGTAAACAGCTCATTTTAGTTCGTTCTGGGGCCATATGAGCCATTTCTGGAGGTTTAAGTCCATAGTTTCTCCTTTGGTGTCCTTCCTATGCATTTCTGCAGCAATGCTTGATATTTTAATTTCCAATTTGCACTTGAATTTGACTTTTTTTATGGGTAATAGTACTTGTTTCAGAGGAAATGAAAATGTGGCACTTATGTTTCTATTTGTAATTTACTTACAATGAGTACATTATTTTAATTATTACTTTAACATAATTCTAGTTTAACATAGCATTTGGATAGAAAATTTGCTGTGTCATTTTCCAGAAATTGTTTCGGTGTGGACATTTAAAAAATATGAATAGCTTTTATTGTGCGTTGGAAAAATAAAAGGAAAGTGCAAGTTTAACACGCCTGAGTCACTCTGTCTTGTCTATCATATATAGAATATATGATATCATGCAGAAGGAATATCCTTTTAATTGAAAAGGAAAAAAAATCAAATCTGAACCTCTATGAAGCAACTCTTTTTCTTTCAAGCTTCCTGTCTAGACTTGTAGTTGGAAAAAACTCTCCAGGAACCAGCTCTTCCGTTGCTGTCTGTGGCACTGTGCTCCCTTGGGCTGGGTGATAGCAGCTCCACTCTGTCCATCCAGCAGCATCTCCTGCATCCATGGGACGAGTCCCAAGGAAACAGCACCATTTTTAATCAGGTGTCCACAGGATCCCTGGGGAAAGAGAGAGATGGTTTCCTATCTCTGGAGATGTCACTACAGTGTTTACATGGCTGAAGAAGAAAAGCGTGAGGCAGCACTTGGCCCTACCAAGGACTTTGCAATGGTATGTGGGTGTCTGATAGTCCCTAGGTGAAGATCCCCAGAGGACCTCTCAGTATCTTGTTTGATGGTTGGGTTTTTTCATCTTATTTATGTGGATTTTTTTTTTTTTTTTTTTTTAAATCTTAAAATATCAAGGGTAAAATCCCGGCATCTTGCTGCAGTTGGTGGGAAGTTTGCCAATGGGTTTAGTGGAATTCTGTAAATGTAAAAATGTTTTCTTCTGAAATGTTGCATTTTTTTGCTTGTAAGAAGCCCTCCTGCTGGCAGAGCTTTGTTCAGAAGCTTTGAGTCTGCCCCTTGATCGTTGGGGTGTCCTGAGGAGCTTTGCAGCCAGCCTGGTTCCTGAGCTGCTCAGCCCAGCTGGGCTGTGCTGGGCTGGTTTCTGCACTAGCCAGGGGCCAGATCTGGCAAGAATTGCCTCGTGCTGCTTGCTAAAGGGAGCTGGATGCACTCTACAGCTTGGTGAGAAGTTTGTGAACAAACTCAGAGAATCACTGGCTTATGAATGTAAGGGTTGGGAAAGCCAGACAGGTTGGTGTAACTCCTTATGACACTTCCAGATTTTTGGAATCCCCTCTTATGCAGTAATTACTGCTTAAACACTAAGAATCAGAGTAGCATACTGGCTACCACCACAAAAACCACAGGCCCTTGCCTTGAGGAGAACTCAGTTGATTTTACATGTAAATTTGCTTTGTGCATGTGCTTTGGGAAATCGCAGAAGGTACTGCTGTAATGCCCTGCATGGTGGAGACCTTCCTGTGACCTTGTCTAACCACATGGATCATGACAGGTTTGAGCTCTGAGGCTGTCTACAGCTCCAGACCTAATTAGGAAATCCTGTTCCCTTCCCAGCTCCTGATGGAGGCTGCACTCAGGGAGGTGTGGATGCTCCTTCAGCTCCCCCGGGCAGCCTGAAGTGCACTGTTATCCCAAAGAGGGTACATTTGGCTTTGCAGGCAATGTTAATGCTTAAGGAAGTAGATAATAAGAGTATGGAAGTAATCCATGCCTGAATTTATCGTCAAGGCCAGCTGGAGAAGGTAATTTATTATTTTTCATCATAATGCTATTGTATTGTGATCAGAGAAAATCAAAGCAAAGCTACAGTTCTTGTTAAACAGGAATTTAAAGCAGACTTCTAACGGAGAGAAACCAATTGCATACACTCTGTAGCCTTTGCACTTGGCTCACATTATTGCTGTTTCTTGCACAACTCTTGCACACACTTGTTTAGTTTTTTACTACAATGTTTATTTCGCTTCCCAAAATTCCCTTTGGCTTTTTTCACATCAGGCTTTTCTTCTGACTGAAGGCTGTCATAGACTGAGTCCTTACAGCCCAATTCCTCTTGTGATCCTCTTTGCTATGGAGAAGTGTTTCAGGGAACTTGGAGGGCTTTTGCCTCCAGCATGCTGCAGGATACAGGGAAAGCAAAGTGTTTAATCCATCCTAAGATGTAGAAGTGTATTGGAAACATTGATTTAGCACACAGCATCCCATTTCACACAAAATTTCCTTTTCTCACTGTACCGAGAAGGAAGCCAGTGGGGTTGTCCCTGGCTGTTTTTGGCAGCTGGCCGTATCAGGAGACAGGACTACAGCCAGGAGAGAGGCAGAGGGAGATACCTGCCTCAGGTAAGGCCCAGGAGACCCATGCAGTTCAGTTTTTCAAAATATGTATGTTGGAGAGAAGGGTGATAGGAAGGAAACTGAAAGACTTTATAGGAAAAGGGCTAAATTGTAAACTGTTCCCGTTTTGAAAGTTGAAGGATATTGAGGTTGTGACCTGATACATGATCTCAGAGAGGACTCGGCTCCAGCTGTTGTTTTTTCCTCCTTGAATGCTTATTATGAAGAAGAAATGTAAATTTCTTCACTAAGAACTCACGTGACGATTCCAGGGCTTCCATAGAAATGGGTCTTGTTATTACATTGCATCCTGTCTGGAGGTATTGTAAGTGCTGTGCAGAAGGGATAAGAGCTCTCATAGCTGCAGAAAGGCTGTACATTTTGATCCAGACTGAAGTGGGATGAAGTTTAGCAATTATTTACAGTGTTCTCTTCACTTCCTGAGTGAGAAGGGGGTTTGGAGCAGTGCCCTGGTTTTGCTGGATGCAGGAAGCTTTGTCTGCCTACATGGTGGACACTGGTTTCTGCCCATCCTTCAGCAGTGATCCCTGCCCAAGGAGCAGGGGCATGTTCCCTGGGCATTAATGTGCAGTGGGAAATACTGGCAGAGTGCCTGTGGCTGTGCCATGCTGATGAGGTTTTGTATGGGGAATGTGAGGGGCAATGAGATTCACACCGGCAGACTTCTGGCTGAGGGATGCTGGGCTGGTGCTGGGTGCTGCACTGGAGTATGATGCCTGGGGACCCTGGGGAAGCTGGCACCCCATGCTGCCAGCACAGATTCATTTGCTGGTGAGAGGTGGGTGGTGCTGTGGGTGTTTTGCTGCAGGTTGGACCTGGTCAGCACCGTGGTGGCTCCCAGAGGAACTGGCTGCATGGAGCTATTGCCATGTGGTCTGTGCTGCCCGTCTCGGTGCTTCCTCCTTGCAGTCCATGGTCTGTAAAAACCATCTGCAGCTGCTAAACAGTGCCCTGGTTGGCCTCAGCTCTGACTTCCTGCTTTTCAGACATGTAATGGTGGTTTTCAAATGATGACAGTGTGTTTTGCTGTTTCCTCCCTTGTGCAGCCCCTGCTGCTCTCATTGCCTTTGATAAGGGTGTGCGTTTCAGGCCACTCAACAGAGTTCATAATTTCTCTTCTCTGTGGCTTTTCTTTCATTCCAGGCATTTTATCTTATAGGACTTATAGGCTATCTGAAGTAGCATTATTACTAACTGAACATTTTCCAAGTTCTCATTTAACACACCATCCAACATGTACAAGTAAAGGAGATACAATGAGGCCTCAATCAGGCCATCATGAAAGGCTGGATAAATGGACATACAGCCAAACAGAGTCATTCATGAAAATGGAAAATGCTGCCTCTCTTCATAGATATATTTCTAGATGATGTTTCAAAAAGAGGATTTCTTTTTTAATGTGAGGACCAGGAGAATCTTGAGCTGAAATCTGCTCAAAATCTGTAGAAGTACTTGTCCATACATGTTGTGAACTGGTCTCTGCTTTCAGCCTTCCATTCTGTTTATATTTTGTAATTATTTGTGGTCCAGCTGTTACTGCTTTGTATATATAAGAAACTAATGAAAGTTAATGGGCTTTCTCATCAGAAACCCTTCAGAATGTGTTTTGTTATTCTTGCATGTGCCATCTGTTTTTAACAAGGGCTTGGATTAATCAACTATAACAACTGGTTTAGTGGTATTATATTTTCTAAATAGATCAGTTTCATAAGTATGATTATATTTGGCATGAAGAGTTGGTAGATCTTATTCCTGTATATGTAGCTTTTTTTTTCTTCAAAGGGAATAAATTCTTTTTTTACTCTGAAAAATGTCACTGTCATCAAAGAAATGTACAAAAGAGGTGAATTGTGTTTCATCAGGCATCCTAAAATCCTCAGACTCCCTATCAAGGCCATTCCTGAAAGAGTTTCTAGAGCAGACATTATTAAGTTCTTTGTCATAATGAATATACAAATTACCAGTAATTGTTTCCATATATTTAGAGATTATAGTCAGAAACTGCTCTTTTCCAGAATCTTATGCTTTAAAATTGCCCCCCTTAGCTTTCAAAGATGATATTAATTTATTTACACTCTTCCTGAACTCAGCTTGAGGCAGATGAGACCCATGTGTGAGCTAATAATTCTAGATACAGGGCATGGATGAGATCTGTACATTTGTTTCTCTTTTTCATACTTCTACTGGCCTATATTGAGTGGTTTTGCATAACTAATTGTATGAAATAAAATAAACAATCCATTATGGAGTAGTAAATTTGTGTCAGAGAGTTTGGTTGAACATGGCATAAAAATGATGTACACCTTCAGTGAATAATTTCAGCTGGAAAAACAAGGAGACACATTACTGAAAAATCAAAGCATTTGTCATCTTAGAAGCTAAATTTTTCCTTTGTTGTGTTGTGAAATAGCCCTTGACACTGAATATAAATACAATTTATTTAAAAGAAAGTAAAAAATAGCCCCTAACTTCCTAGAAGAAGGAATGGGAAAGAATGAGTTGATGAACTTCTTGATTTAATTTATAGTGATATTGATTATGGGCAGTTGTTTCAGGAAGAAAACAGAAATGGCTTCTGTACAACAAAATTGTATTTTCTGAAATTCTTCAGTTTTTACATGGATTCAGAAAAATCAGTTTATTACATGAATACAGCAGTACATGTAGTGTCTCAATGCCATAAGGTGTCAGAATCATATGGTCTCATAATTTTAAGTATGTGTATGTAATAAGTAATACATATATAAACAGAAACTGCTAATGTGTACAATCATAGAATGGTTTGAGTTGGAAGGGACCTTAAAGATCACTGACTTCCAGCTCCATGCATGGGCAGGAACACCTCCCCCTAGAGCAGAGTCCCATCCAGCCTGGCCTTGAACATTCCAGGGTTGGGCACCTGCCACCTCTCTGGGCACCCTGTTCCAGTGCCTCACCACCCTCACTGACAGTAAATCATTTCTTCCTTATATCTAGTCTAAATCTACCCTCTCTCAGTTTAAAACCACTACCTATCACAACAGGTCCTATGAGAACAGTCTGTCTAAGGTCTCCCTGGAATCCCCCTGAGACTGAACAACTCCAGCTCTCTTAGTCTTGTCCTCACAGGAGGGGTGCTCCAGCCCTCTCATCACATCTGTGCTCCTCCTTTAGACTTGCTCTAAAAGGTCCCTGTTTTGCTGTGCAGAGCTCCAGGTGCGATCTCGCCTTCTGAGACATTTATGTCGCTCTTGCTGACAAATGAAGGCTCTCATCACATTGTTCTGACTTGGTGAACACTGCTGAAAGTTTAAATATAATACTATAGCTGATATTGACATAATTTTGGAAACAAATGCTTTAAAGTCAGATAAGTACATCCATTAAAATATATTTCAATTTGACAGCATTGTGTAGTTTTATAGCATTTTATTATTATGGCTTCTTATGGTCTCATTTCAGATGTGAATTGTAGCATAAACACATAAAGTAAGTTGTTATTGATCTGGGATTTGAGGCTCTGTTTGGATTTAGTGCAGCTGTAGTAATTTTACTGTACACATAAAATGAAAAGCACATGGCTTGAAACTTCAGTGTTTTGCATATAAATGACTTACTGCAATCACTATGGCTTCATGAACGTGCTATTTGCAGGATACCCTCCATATACTGAAATATGGAAGTCCTGAGAAAAATGTGTTTACACAGGACAGAAATAGAAAAAGAGTGTATTCATAGCCTGTGCCAGAGAAAAAACCCAAACTGTTTATATGCTGGTAAAATAATTAGATCATATGATTCACATTTTGGAGGGGTAAATTCACACAGCAGATAGGTATTTCTATTTTAAATCTCATCGCATTCAAAATGTACCTAGGTTAATTTTCTGTTAACTTTAACATCTAGTTTTAAAATGATAATTTCTTTTGAGGATGAGGAAATGTGACTCTAATCTTACTATATCAAATCAGCATACTATATATACATATATCCCCTCCACATACATACATATATAAATAGTATTATATGTGTATATATATATATATAAATAATAACTGCAAGTGAGAAAGGGAATATGCTTCTCACTTTACTATTTCTATGCCACTGAGTATTTGGTTTTTCGACCTTAAATTTTTGACTAATTGTTCTCCCTCTGAAAGTCCAGCAGCAGCTGTGCAGAGTGGGGGATGAACTGTAGGTCAGCAGCCATGCTGCAGCACCACAGAAGCTGTGCTGCTCTCTGAAATGAGAAGTTCACATTTGGGACAAGGCAACACAGCTGCTTCTCGGGTTTTTTTTGCTAGTGAAGGCTCATCTCTGGGTGATGTGGTGAGCCAGTGCTGTTTCCATCCCAGCCCCTGGGCTGCCTGCACCTGGGGCATTGTTGCTTTTGGTTGGAAGGAGCAAAGATTTATGATGCTCATTTTACTCTGGGAATCCTAATACTGTGGTCCCAAGAACTCATCTGGTTTGTCTCACTTCAGGTCCTGAGTGGTTACATATCTTTTAGATGTGTTTAAAGGTGAATCTTCACTCCTGTGCCTTTTCTGGAGCTTGCTCATATTTCCTTGCAACTGTACATGGTGCCAGTTCACTCGTTTGCCCCTTTTGGTGGAGCTAATGCCCTTCTGTCACAGCCTTTGTGGTGCCTGGGGCAAGGCAGAGCTGAAGTGACCCCTGCCCTGGCAATGCTTGCAGGTGTGCACCAAGGGGCTGCCAGCCCCACTCAACCCTCCTTTCCAGGCCAGGGACAGTCTGTGGTGTAGGCTGCCTGCAGCTGCATTTGGACTCCAAGCTTTATAGAAGTTAAAGCAAGATTTTCTAAACCTCAAATTGACAATGCTTGTTTCTTGTTGCATTCAGTTTCTCATTGGTAAATGGGGTATAAAGTGAGTGAGACACAAGGGAGGCTGCTGAAGAAACAAAAGTACGAGCTGTGTTTCTCCCAAGGAGCCAGCATGCTGATGGAGAAGGAGCATATCATAGTCTGCTTGGCACTCATTGCACTTGTATTCCAAACTTGTATTAATGTACATATTAATTTTCTACTTTGCCACTGATTATGATCTATTTTTCTGTCTACTTCACTTCTTAATGTCAGTTCTTTCCTTAAACATGTTTAACACGATTATCCCCTTTTAAAGAGAAGTCCTCATTGCTGTCCCAAAAGGAAATGTGTTGGCTATTTAGACCAAGAGGCTTCATGGGTGAGTAATTGGGAAGATCAAAGATCCTCATATATTTGGTGATCTTTACAGCAAATTAAGTTTCTTGGAGAAGATGCTATTTTTGCTTAGTGTCAGGCATCAGCCTGTTAATATCATGCTCTATTTACAGAGACTGTTTTCTTTCCTTCTCTGTACAAAAGCAACTTCCTTTATGTCTCATCTGTTTCCACCGTCACCGTCTGTGGGATAGAAATAAATTTCAGTGGGACTGTGAATAATTAGGAGATGAGTAAGTAAACCACCCAGAGAGAAAATAGAGAGAAGAGTGCAAAGCAGCCTAATCCCTCTGCCCTGGGTGGCAGAGAAGGGCTGGGGAGAGGTGACACCAGAAGCAGCTCTATGAGCTGCCAATGGAGCAGCCCTTTCTGCCTCCACAGGTGCCCAGTTAGCTGCTAATGGCACGTGGGTTCCGTTCTCAGTGTGCTGTTTATGGGCTGTAACAGGCAGTAACAGCAGTTAATGTATGGGTACAGGCACAGCGTGTGGCTGGGGGATGTTGATGTGAGCAGCAGGCTCCCTGTCCAAATGTAAAACATGACCCCAGGGCTCTCCAGCCCGTGGTTAGCAGGTCCCTTGCTGTCCTCCAAGGGCTTCCCCTCCCAGTGGGTCATTTATGACCCACTTTAGTGCAAAACAATGAAAAGGTCTCTACTCATACACCTTTTGCAGTGAAGTATTTAAATCTCTGAAGATGATCTTCAATAAATTTTAAAACATTCAGTTAGAGGCTGTATGAGCTGGTCCTACAAGCCACAGTGTTTTAAGAATTACCATTTGAGGAGATGACTTCTTCCTGACCCAAACAGTATTTTCTGTTGCCCAGGAAGAGTGCAGCTCAGAGAACACTTGCTCCTCTTCATGTGCCTCTCTCAGTTTTGTCTCTGAAGAAGAGCCAGTACAGGTAGGGTCATGCTCTGCCACCTCTAAATGGCAATAATTTACTCTGAAAGAAGGAGTCAAAAAAAAAAAAATTCTAAAGGTTGTTGGAAATTTTGGAGTCCGTGCTCCCATAGGATGAGTTTTAAGTAATTACAGAGGTAGTACATCTAAAGTGGGGTTCTTTATGCTGTCATGAGATCTGGAAGCCTGAGTTTTGGTCTCCCACAGGCATAGACTGTCTACCAGCCTAGGAGCTGTGAGGGAGGTAAAACACACTTGGGAAAACAGGATTATTTCTTCTGTAAGGATATGGGTTTGACAATATCTGGTGAAATGTTTCATGCTCGAAGAACTGTCATGTTCCAAAGTGAAAGCATTTTGCCCAAGGAGTTTCCAGGAATGATGATAGTGAAGTTTTGCAGTTTGGGATTTTTTGGTGCTTTTTTTTTTTTTCCCTTGCAAGTGGGTTAACAAAATGTAGGTAAAAAGGTAAAAAAAATAGCTAGAAATAGGAAGTATAGTTGCTTTATTGTAATATTCCTCTTTTACCCCCTTCTCTGACACTGTTTAAAGACTGTACATACAAGGAATACAACATTCTAGTTGTTTCCCAACTAAATGAGAGAGTTGAATTGAGGACCTGGCTTTGTTTGTGGAGTTTGCCAAGTGCCTGTGATGCCCTTGTGCATGTGGCTGACAGACTAAAAGCTGCCTTCATACTGCAGTGACAAATTCACCAGAATAACCTGGGGAGATGCACATGTGTTCCAGCAGCACCTGCTCCTGCAGTGACTGTGTGTGGAGACAAGCAGTTTGTTCTCTAGTGTGTTTATTCAGTTGCTTTTTCATCAGCTGAGACTGCTTTAATTTCAACTTCAAAGTTTTAAAAACCACTATGAAGGAGGCAAGTTAGGAGAACACAGCTTGATTCAGGGGAATTGAACAGTTGATTGATATTATGGAACTGTGGCATTGCCTTTGCCTGCCCCTTCCTCCTTTCTTGTCTTCACACGGTGAGAAATTTGGAGAGATGGCACCATCCAGACCTCTATGGTATTTCAGTGTTGCTGTGATCCTGCTGCATTGGGTGATTTTTTAAACCTGTTTCAAGTCCCTGTTTCTGTCAGTGCGTCCCTGCACTCTCTTCATTTCTCTGCCATTGTGCATAATGAACAGTGACCTTCATGCTAAGTCATGCTTCCTTTTCGTGAAACTGAGTACACCAAAACAACAAAATGAAGCCATTTATTTTCACATTCAGGTTTCCTAGAACATGGTGTTTATGAGAGAAATAAGCACCTTTGCAACACAAGGAGAAGGAGAATAAATTTTGCACACATTGAACAAGGAAGTGCTATTATGTATTATCTGTATTTTTACAAAACTTTTGTCTGCTGTCATAAAATTAACGTAATAGTGAATGGTTGAGAAAACAATCAGAAAGTATTCTAATAAATCAGTCTATATTTACAGTTTCTAGGTTTGGCTGATAAACCTTTCACATTGTTTTAGTTTGTATGTTTTGTCACGTTAGTTTATTGCAGATTACTTTCATGGTACCTGGTATCTATCTGAATCTGTATAGCTCATTTTTTCTTCTTTTCTCTTTGTGCAAACCTATAGTTTCTGAACTCATATAAAATCAGTTGCTCTATATGCCTTGTGAGAATTTGCTCCTTATCACTGTGCAGTAGAAATCTTTAGGACTTTAATTGATTCATAAATATTTCAAAGGTCTTTGCTCTCCTTTTTATCTGTTTGATTTACATAGATAAAATGCCTAGAATGAAACATTTGGCAGCTGTGAGTATAGGGGCTCATTTATAAACCCTCCAGAGAGACTGTCTTCCCATAGATGTAGAAATACCCTGGGGGCTCCTGCCAGCCGTCACTGCCATGAGCTGTCTGGTTGGGAACAGCTACCATTAAAACTCCTGACATGCAGTGATGTGAACACAGTGAAGAGGAAAGGAGGCTTTGGGTTGTCACATAGTTTCCTCAGCCACAGAGGGAATCTGTTGCTGAGCAAGTGCTGCCCTGTGAGGAGGTATGTGGAAGGCTTTCAATTTGTAGGAAAAATAGCACTTTCTAGAGTGGTGCTTTATAAACTAAAATTGTAGCAGGGCAGTGTCTGCTGGTAGGAGACAGGGCTTGGCAGCTGGGTGGGGAACTTGTGTCACTGCAGGTGTGGAGGGGTCAGCAAATGCTTTAGTGACTGAATCCAGCCCAGTGTCCTGGGCATCTGTCTGTCTGTGGCTCCCAGACACACACAGACACACACACCTTTTACCACCTCACTTCTGGGGACAATGGACATTGCTGGTGCCAGCACTGTTCTCCTTGGGGCTGTATAGATATGCCCACACCCATGTGCTCTTTTAATAGCTGTGATTTTGTTTCTTGATTGGTTGTTCACAGCATGCTGAGCTGTGGGCCCAAAAACTAAAACAGCAGAGCTTTGCTGTATTTTACATCTCTCTATAACTCATATATAACAAATAACAGACTGTCCTGTGAGGGAAAGGACTAACAGAATATGTTCCTTCCTAACACTCACCCTTGGCTTGGTAGTCACTTGACATTCTGGTTGCTGGTAGTCACTGATATTTCTGCTAGTCCTTCTCCCATCCTTGCCTGTGCAGGTCCATGCTGCTGGCACAGTCCTTGGCCAGGGGGCAAACCAGTCCTGTCCTTCACAGGTCCCTGTTTGATGGCCTGGCTGGCACATACAGTGAGGGCAGCCCAGCCCTGCAGGACAAACAGACTTGTGCTGCTCTTGTTTTGTGGTTTTTCCCTCTGGGCTTCTGCTTGTCAACCAGGGACGTTGCAAAGTCTGTGGGAATGCAACTCATCTTCTGCCAGACTTCTCTGCTCCTGGAGGATGTGGCTTGTGCTGTCCCAAAGTGCTGCTGTAGGGGGACTAACAGACAGACAGGAAAAAGAACATTAGCCTTGTTACCTTAGAAAACTGGACTCAAAAGGGAAGAATATTTCTCAAAGTCCCTTTTACAGTGTGGAGTCTTCCCTAAAAGCTGTTAATGCTTCAGGACCAAGAGCTCTGCTAAAATGAAAAGCATAGAAGTGTTTGGGGCTTCTTGTCACATCTACAGTGGTAGGAATGCTAACAGATGCATTAACAGCAGGCAAGGTTGGCTCTCTGTATGATGATTTTAAAGTCAAAGCTATAATTAGATGTATGAGAGTTTAAAAACTGATGTGATTTTGTCGAACTAAAACATTTAAAATAGTTTCTTTAGGAGGAAAGACCTAGCTGCACACATTGACTGACACAGTCCACGTAGCTGCTGCATACAGACTCAGGTTTCTTGTGAAGCTTTGTTACAGAATAACCCTGCTAGTTTCTTTGGAAATCTTAAAAAATAATAGCACTATTGTCTTTGCAAGTATACTGTTTCGATGAAAGTCTACATAGAAAGATTTTTCTTCCTATTACTTTTAAATTTCTGGCACAACCTCTGAAGGGAACTTAAAGTAACCATATTTGCCTTGTTTAGGGAGGGAGCAGAGGTGAAAGAAAGCTCTGGGTCCTGGATAGTATGTGTTGCCATGTTAACAATTTAGGATTTTTATGCTTGAAAATGAGGCATCCTGATGTTATTCTAAAGATAGTGTTTTCGGCATGCCCAGTGGTAGGGCAAACATATGTATTATATGACTTTAGCAAAATATTTTGCTGCTTCTTAGTGCTGAAAGAAAATGAGATGGTTTGGAACTGCTGCCTAAAAATTGTCAAGTACCGAAGTTCTGAATGTAATTCTGTGGTTTTGCTCATACAGCTTATTTTTAGATTAGCCTGTCTTCTCCTTACTGGGGAAATAAATCAGAAATCATTTACAAACAGCAGATAAAGAATTGCAAAACTTCAGGCTGGATACCCTTAGCACAGGCTGGTGGACTAATTCTCCTGAAAATATTTGATACCTTCCTGATTTTTGCTGAGCAGTGGAGAGTCTGGCTTTGCCTGCAAATGCATTCATCTTGCAATGTTGGAGTCAGTGTCAGATTTTTTCCCTTGCCTTTTCAACTATTTCTTGATTTTTTTCCCCCTCTTTTCAGGGCTCATACTTTCTAGATTCCATGCAGGTGCTTCTCTGAGTTTTTTTCAGGTGAAGAGGTTCATAAACTCAGCCATTCCTACACATTCAGATACGGAGCTTTGCAGTGCAAGTGTCCCTTCAGCTGGCTGCATCAGCCTTGTATTTATTGGTGGTGGTGGTCTTCCCACTGCTTCTCCTGTGGCTTTGCCCACACATTCACTCTTTGCTAGGACCTCTGCTGCTGGGAAAGGTCTTTCCATGGTGGTGATGCCATACCCTCTCATCCACTCCCATTGCCATCTATTGTAAAGTCACAGGGACTCTTACCCTGTTTCTTGCATGTCTTAAGCTTGTACTCAGTGGGAGATGTATACATGTGATGAGTGCAGTTGTCATCCAGAATGAAAAAATAGCTTGTTTGGACTTGCAGAAAACATCTTGAAAGATAAGGACAAATAGAAACTACGAATAGTAGTTTCAAGTTATTTTTAGGTTGTTTTGCTCTGCGAGTGAGTCTCACACAACCCTCCATGAATAACTTTGACTTTGTGCAAGAGTTGGGAGACAGGGAAAAGCTCTGCCCAGTTTTGTAGAGATCAGGCTCAGGTAGAAGAGTAGCATGGATGAGCATTGCCATGAGGGCTGCTCCTGGGGGCAGCTTAGCAGGCAGCTGCCATTCCTCATGGACCTCTTTGCTCCACATCAAGGTTTTGAGGTCCTAAGTCACATTTTGGCGTGTTTTGTTTTTGGTTTGGTTTTTGGGTGTCTACTGAGAGAGACATCCCAAATGTACTCTGTCTTCCTGGAAGTGTCCCTGGGTCTGTGTCCCTGCCAGAAGTGCGAGGCATGAGGGATATGAGGGATGTGAGGGATATGAGGGATATGAGGGATAGGAGAGCCTCAGCCCACCTGGGAGTGCACAAGGAGTTCCCACCAGGCAGACACTGGTTTTAGCAGCTGGGAGTTTCTCAGAGACAGGACATGACAGTTGTCTCTGCTTGGTCACATCTCTTCCTGGATCCCGTTTTCAAACTGGAAGCAGTCATGAAATGATCAGTTTAATCTCAAAATTAAGTTATAATTATAGAATGAAAAAGCATTTCCCCTCACTTCCCCATCTTCCTCCCCCTCCACTGATGGTCCTCGTTAAAGGGAAGTCATTTTCCTGTAAGTCAAGGGACATTGAGGACGATCTCAGAGTGGATCCAGTTACTAAGCAGGCATTTGCCATGGCTGGCTTTTGCATGCTTTGCGAGTTTTACTGAATATATTTAGTAACTGCAATTGTTTCTGGTGGTGCTTTTTTGTTGGGAGTGCCTGTAAGTGTAGATGTGCTGTTTTTAACAGCCTAATGTCTCCAACTCGCACTGGCAGCCATGAAAATCGATAGTGCTGGATGTGAGCCTGGGGTGTTCCTGGTTTGTCAGCACGTCCAGAAACACATACATTCCTTTGGGGTCAAGTCCTCAAAACTATTTAAGTGAATCCTGGATGATAAATAGCAAGCACATTTATTTCAGGCTAAATGAGAAGATTAATTTCAAGGGGTTTGGTGGATTTTTTGCCTTTCAAGTATTTTTGCTGTTTATGCAAATAATGTTTTGAAACGAAAAGATTGCTTTGAGGAAGGACATCAGATAATTTTGAAAATTTTTGAGCACATCAGTTGTTTTGGAAGTGCTTGTGCATTGATGCAAGTGTTTCAGTGATACAAAAATGGACAGGCAAAAGATCGTGGTGCTGTGACTGCATGTGTGACATGCACTGGAAAGTCTTGAGGGAGCACTTTCATCTTGTACCCAAATCTGGCCCCAATGGCTTGGAAGTCCAGCCTCACAGACCCCTGGGTGAGCAGCTGCTGCCTCAGAGGGTGACAGTCACAGGATGTCAGAGGGGTAGGTAAGTAGGTAGCTTGAACCTAAAAATGTTAATGAATCCGACAGCAGCAGCTGAAGAACAAGGTGATCAAGCATTAATTCACTCCTGAAGTTGCACCCAGTGTTCCTGGCACAGAGACCTCAGCTAAAAAAAGGGTGTTTGGTTGGGACGGAGCTGCTTCAGGCTTCCTATAAGGACATCCCCTCATGAAGAGTGAGACTTCTGCTACCTGTGACTTTGATGAGCAGCAGGGGTACCAGAACTAGAGCCAGTTTTTGCCTTTTTGAGAATAGAGTACTAGATCTTGCCACATACTGCTCTGTACCTCGTCAAGGGAATATCAATTAAGTGACTACAATAAAAGATGCATCTGTTTGATGCAAAGGAGGTTTACCAAGGGAAATGTCAAATTGTGGCTTCAGGAAATGATGACAAGAATTGCAGGAAATATTCCGCATGTTGAAAAAGACAGCAGCATCATCCTCTCCCTAGAGTCACAGCATAGCCTGCCCCTCTTCCCCTCCCTCATCACCCAGGGAAGACATAAAACCAGAGGAAGCAAACACCAGTGTGGGCAATCAGTGCTGCAGTCTGGAAATATCGACATGGAGGAAGGGTAGATTTAATCTATATCTGACCACTTCGTTTATTTGAAATTTTTCCTGTTCCTCATATACTTCCTTTGCTGTATTAAAGCTTTGGAAAAAGTAATTTTGGATGTTATTGGAGAAAAGTTTTTAATCTGACACAGGTCAGGACAGAGTAAATTAAATTTCTGTTTGAAACTGGCTGTTAGGACTGTTTCATGTTAGCTTCAATTTATCTGCTGTGACTTACTGTTAGAAAATACTTTGTAGGATGCCCTTCTTAAAAAATTCAAGTAATGCATTGGCTTTTTCTTAATGTTGACATACAAATCTTGAGCACCACAGTCCATTTATCATTCTACTCTGCAAGTTTGATTTCTTAATAGAAGGTTGTCATTGAACTATCCATCATTGAGACTTGTGCACAACTCACACTTAAAACTGTAGTAACAGTTGATCACTGTAGTATCCATGACAGGCTGGTCAGTGCCTGGCACAGGGTGCTGGATATGGGAAACTCCATTATAGTTAGGTATCCATAAAACTTAACTTGGATTTTAATCATTGACAGCAGCATCAGCTTCCAGTTAAAGGACCCAGAAGCTCACTCACAGCAGAACTGCAGTGAGTACTGCTTTCCAGATGAGGCAGGAGCAGCAGCAGTCCTAACCCCTGTCCTTCAGGATGTCACTGGAGTTCACTTTTTTTTGCCTCCATTTTACTGAACAGCTCCATAATGACGCTTCTGTGTAAACTATTAACTCGAAAGGTACTTCCCTACCAGCTGCTGTTTGCTGAAAGGGTGCAGGTTTAGACCTGCCACAGGGAGAATTCCATTTTTAACATGCCATTTCCAGCTTGGTAAAGAAAAATGTGTATTAATCTTCTGAGAATCCACATTTATTTCATAGGAGACCTTGGCACTGAGTTGGCCATTTTGTTTGGAGCCAGTTGAGGTGACCTTGGCTGTCCCACCTGTTGTGAGTCCAGCAGAGGGCTCATGTCACTCCACTTGGTCCCCCAGAAGTCTTGTTTGCCCTAAAGTGCATTTCAAGTGGAACTAGATAGCTATGCTTAGGCCCCAGGGTGCCTCCAAAAATATATGCACACACCCTGATGAGCTGATTGTTTTAGTGCCTCTGATTCTTCTGAGATCACCCTGTTGCTAGAGAGGAAGAAGATTAAAATAAGATGGGATTATTGTAGAAAATCTGGTTTCTTCTGATTACAGAAGCATGCTAACTGTACAGAAAAACAAAATTTGGTTCTGGATAATATTTGACTGTAAAGCTCATTAGCTGTTGCTGTGATGCTCAGCTGGTGTAGATCTAGGACTACCTCATCCCATCTCAGAGAGCTTTTTGAAACCATCATGTCTGTTCTTTCAGTACAGGTGGAGATCCCAGCTGCTCTCCAGAGACGCTGTACTCGCATCTTGATCAAGATGAAAGCTGCTCTCCTGCCTCTTATCACTCTGCTTTTCCTGCCTCTTTCCTGTGCTGCTCCCCCTGGGTCCACTTCATCTGCTATTCTGTGTTGCTTGGAGTGACATCCAAAGCCACAAGATAAGGACAGCTTCTAGGGTTTTGGTCTAAATTGAAGATGGCAGAAAAGACAACATTTACATAAAACTGCCTCTTTTGTGAGGCAATTCTCTGCCTTTTGAGAGTGATGAAGATTTTACTATTTTGTATCATTCTAAATCTGTACATTAAGCACCAAGACACCACCTCTAAGCTGCATGCAGCCAGGAAGTTGTACCCTACCATACAGAGCTTAACCTTGGCATTTGTTGCCTGTAGATTAGCAGAACTCTTGAGCCATTTGGTCCAGAGCTCCTCTGCTGCTGCTCCATGGATGGTTGGTCCAGTGGGCTCTGCATAGGGCTGCCTTATGGCACTGTGTGGAGAGGCTTTTTTCAGCACCCAAGAGCAAACTGAAGTGTTTTAATACTGGAGATTTTTAGGCTTGAATTCTACAAAGTCTGAGGCTGTGATTTCTGTGTGAAAAAATTAATTGAAATTCTTGTGTTGAGGTTATTGGTACCTGTGCGTACAAGGATGGTGAGGGCTTTTGCAGGTTGAGAGCTTCCCCAAAGCAAGCATACACATCCAGGAGTACCCATGCAACAGCTGTGTGTCCATGGAGCCATGGGGTGGGGACACCTCTCAGAGCCATGGGGTGGCACACAGGAAGCACACTGCCAGCTGCCGTGCCTGCTTTGGCACAGCGTGGGGGCACAGACCCTCGGCTCCCCAGGAGGGTGCGTGGCTGGTTCTGGGGGGTGGATGAGACAGCTGGACCTGTCCCCTTGGCATGGCAAACCTTGCTGCCCATCTCCAGCCTGGCTCCCAGAAGCATCCTCCTGCCAGACACGGGGATTTTAGCTGCAAAGAAATTTTTTGGTCCCTTAAGAGGAGTGCCTGGTAGAAGGGTGGATCAAAGGACCTCAGTAGCTGCAGATGAATTGCCACACACCTCGTTAATCAGCTAATAAAATGCAACGAATATGCTGCACTTGGAAAGCCAAGTGAGAGGCCTCACAGTCCCTTACACTGAATTTCCCACGTTGTCCTCATTTAACCTTTCAGTGCAGTGGCTTTCCTTTTTTTCTTACATTATTTATAGAGTGAATATTAGCACAATCCTTTCTCCTTCAGCAGCTGGTAGCATCTTCAGAAACAACAATCAAGTGCAAATGAAAAAACAGAGACCCATATATTTTCTTAGTATATTTTACAAACCTATTTGTAATGGCTAGAGAAGAAAACACAGTTAATAAGGAAGCAGGGAGTGGAAGCTGTGTTCTTTTATCTGAATATTTGTTTTGGCAGTGGTCTGGAGTTCTCTGAAGCACTGGCTTAATTGTCTCTTAAGTTTGCCAACTGTAATTTTCCCTTCTATTATTAGAAATAAGGACATTTTTGGTTTTTCTCAAAGAGATTTATTTTCATAGCAGATGCATTATGTGCATCCTGCTAATGTAAAAATATAACTTTTTGTTAACATCTTGCATGAAGTTTATTTTATGGGCCCAAGCTCTGAGATTTAACTCTAATGTACCCTTGAGTCAGATGATGTGTGAGGAGCTGCTGGCTGCCAATTGGTGGACTTACACACAGCCCCATGAGTGTGCAAGGCTTTAAAGGAAGGAGGCATAGTCGGAACCTTCTGACCTTCTGAATATGAGCATTTTCCTCTGGTGAAGCACTAAGCTATGTCTCCTACAGGGGTAACCTCTGTATCCAATAATAAGTTCCTGGCTCAAAGTGTGCAAGTGCTTGGGCTTGAGTTCATAGCATCCCCATGTACTTTGCAGTTGTTCAGTAGACTTCTAAATGTGAAATCTAAAAGCAAGGAAGAACAGCATTTATTTCACTTTTTATATGGAACCAATAGCATTTTTCTTAATGCATTTTCTCTGAAGTAG
Source organism: Cichladusa arquata (assembly GCA_026413545.1). Lineage (NCBI taxonomy): Eukaryota > Metazoa > Chordata > Aves > Passeriformes > Muscicapidae > Cichladusa > Cichladusa arquata. The sequence goes on from JAOTQP010000001.1 coordinate 19,135,469, forward strand.
CTGATGGAGAACTTTTTCTGTAATGTAATACTCACATTATTCTTGATATTAAAATGACAAACAATTAACACTAAATTACTGCCTGAGCAGTGATAAAATTATGAGAAAAGTATGAGATGGTTGCCTTTACAAAAAGATTTCCTCTGATTAGTAACTGTGCTGCTTACATTTCATGTAAAATGTGGAATGAGAAATCTGCAATGCCTGCCAGAGGGGACAACTTTGCTGTACAGTTTGGCCTCAGGGGAAGCTGAAGGAGCCATTATAACTGGCAAACTTGCAAAATTTTTATGTTTGTGTACAAATATTCACAAATTAACAAAGTAACATCCATGTGTGCTTTATCCATCCTATTTTGAGGCCCTTCAAAGGAGAAGGTTTCCTCTGTCCCTCAACACCTGCAGTACTTTTGACTGCAATGCTTCAGTTTATGTGAGGGCTGTTTCTTATAAATGTTCCTTATCCGTCCAAAAGGAATCCACTCAATTTTGTAATGGAGTACAGAATCCAGTCTTTAAAAAACATCTTTCAATTTATACTGTTTGTTTTTTCTGGCAATTCCCTATGACCATTGTGCTTTAATAATTTCAATATGTTCCCTGTTCTTTTTCCTTCCAACTTTCCCTATACTGTTAAAAGCAAAAATTAAACCTTAGTAGGTTTTTTTTCCCCTCATAGAAGTGTTTGCAAGACTGAAGTGAGAGTAACTGGTATCTTATTGCAACATCAGCATTCTCCTTAAAAAGAGGGTAGGAATAAAATGATCATTTAGCAGGTTTTTTCAGGAGCTGGTTGGTATAAGTTTGAAACAGCTTTTTGTAATGAGATTTCCATGTTTATAGTCATCTTGCTAATTGACAATATTCTTAGGCACTCTGTAATTGTATGTCTTGTGACATCAAATGCTCTTTCTTAATAGCAAAGGACAAGTTTTGTTAAACTCCAGTGAAATTTGGTAGTGTGTATTAGTAATGTGTGAGGGAAGGGAAATGAATTACAAGACCATTACAGTTGTAAAATATTGCATTTGCCATCTAAAAAAGCAATTAAAACTTAATGAAATTATGACTTTGGGAGCACTGTAATACATACATTGGGTGTCAGTTGCATAATCACATTACTGCTGCTTCACAGTGCACTGTATTTTAGTAAAGAAGCTCTTTGTAGTAGTGTGTGCTCATGTTCCTCGCCCATGCCAAGTACTAAGTAATCCAATTTAGCTTAGATTGCAGTGAAAGTGTGAGAATTTAAGTTGTACTATCTGCATTTATCTAAGTCTAAGCATGTGTAAGGAGAGGTAATGGCACACCAGCTGGCACACAGGAACTTGTTGACTCCAGGGAAGAACCACGTGCTCAAGCCTTAAATTTTGCCTAGAAAGGAAATTTCCACCAAAAAGCATTCAAAAACATCAACAATGTTAATGTCTTGGTCATTTTATTTCATCTTAGAAAGGAGTGGAATACCTTACATTTAACCTGAAAGTGGGTTTATGGGCATTTTTTTACTGGGGATCCATATAAACCATGAAAAATGTACTGTTGAGTTGAACATTATTTTTGAAAACAGTTTTTCCCAAAATAGAATGTGATTTCTCTCTGCAGCTATTTGGAAGTTTGGGAAGATTGGCTGAATCGGTTTGGACAAAAAAAATGATGTGGTAATTCTTCTTGATTAGGAAGTGATAATGAAGAATGGGTTCAAGACCAAAAGGACTTATATCAGTCATCTCTTAAGAAAGTAATATGATCTACAAAATAAATTATATTTGAGAGCATGCTACTTTTTATATCTCCTTTCAATCCTGTTCCTTTAAAAACAATAAAATAAAAGACTTACATATTTGGTGAGGGTGCCAGCACTCTCGTGGTTAGATACATGCTCAGATCCAGACCTGGCCAAGATGGTTCTCTATGTACTTATTATGTACTCAGCTGTAATTTCCAACAGCTGAGCCCCTTGCCACCACCACAGCTGCTGTCCTCCCTTCCCTATGGTGTTAGAAAACACACCCAGGGAATAGGCATTTCAGTCCAAATTTAAATATTCCCTTTCACTTGCAGTAAAACCATGGGCTACTTTTCTTGTTTAACTTCAGTGAGAAAACTTCAACGTTTTTTGCCTAATTTTTTTTTTCTTGCTGAATCTGTAAAATAATAAAATACAAACAGCTGTAATTTTGCCGCCAAAGCAGTATCCCCAAAGGGGTCCACTTCTCTGTACCTTTGACCCAAGCAAGGCCATCTCTCTCATGTGAAACATGTGATCTTGCCATTCCTGTGTGGCTCCACTTGCTGCTTACTCTGGAATTGTAACTACCAAAGCTGCAAAAGACGTTGCAAATCTGGTATTGCAACAGGCTTTGGAAACCAATCATGAAAGTAAATTCCAGAGAGTTAGAGCAATAGAGGGCAATGTTGATGGCAATACTGACACTCTGTTCTGTGTCCATTTAAAAAACTTTCTCCACAGCACCTCCTTGTTTATATGATTACTCTGGCTAGTAAGAGACTGTGTAAGTGGTTGGAGAGAGGAGCTCTGATACACCTTGACTTTTAACTTACCTGAAAAAGAAGTATAATGCCTATAATATACATGCCTATACATGCCTGTTTAAACCAGGGGTTTCCAGCTGCCAGAAATTTGAAATGTGCTTTCTGTAGCATTTCTGTCCTTTAACTGGTATGAAAGGTTGAAAATTCAAAATTTCAAGACAAAAATTGTTTTTAGCTTTGGGGGTCTTTTTAAATAGAATCAAAACATTTATACAGACAAATCAACAAATTTTTATCTTTTGCTTAATTACTGTATAGTTTTGGAACATTTTTGGTTTTCTGATAATTTCTAATAGCCAAGTTTTCCAGTGAAAATATATCTGTTAATAGGAACATGCTCCCTGTACCTGTAGCCTAGAAACAGTGTAGATGAATATTACAAACCTATTAGAATTCAAAACCTCTGATGAAATTTTTTTCAAATAATTTATTTTTGCAGAACTAAGTTTTCTGAGTATGAATTCCAGAAGGATAAAATGGTTTTCATTGTTCAGTGTTGGTGTATGGCATTAAAAGAATGCATGACATTTTAAAGAGAACAGCAGGTTCCCTTTAAAAATAGTATTTAATTCAGGAATAACGTTGCCCAGTGAAAGATCATGAGTGGCAAAGCGTGTGTGAATGGTCACTTGAATTTATAGACTGTATATTTTACCCTTCTTCCTAATAAACTTGGAAATGGATTGAGAAGAGATATTGCTTGTATTTTATACGTTCTATACTCTGAAATTATAAGTCACTGTAGAAAATACTGTGTTTTGGTTTTTTTTTAAAGAATACCCCACTAAATATGGGGATATTTGTAGCATAAGGCAACGTGTAGTAACCCAAATCCATGCCTCTCATCAGTGTCAAGCAGGGCTTTCTGAATAGCAAAGAGGACTTTAAAAAGAGCTCTTGGAGAAAGCCAGCCTCCTGCTTTCTTTTTAATTTCCCTATTTCTGTGGGGGAGGCAAAGTCCTGCACAGTTAAGTCCTGGGAAACAAAAGAGAAATCTGTAAGTATCTGTCGAAACTAAAACATTTTGGGAAAAAATTGAAGTACGTGTTTTAAAATATTGTTCAGTTTAGAACCACCACCTTTTTCCTGGTCTCTCGACTGCCTTTAGTGTCTTTTGCTAGAGAAAAAAGTTATCCTGCTGCTTACACAATGCCATAGACCTAGAAGAGTGTTTTGTGTGGTGGAAGGGAAAAGGTCACCCTTCCCAGCCATCTTATACTCTGAGATACCTCCCATGGAAGGGAGCATCGTGACAGGGACCCTCATTGTTACCAAGAACCTGCTGCCAAATGCTACAGGCCACTGGGAGAAGTTCTTGAGAAAATGGAGGCATTTTTAAAGATGAAAAATATAATTAAATGTTTTTTCTCTTGAGATTTTCCACTTAAAAAACCTGTGCTTTTTTGGGTTAATGCAAGTTGTTTTTTGAAAGTTTTGGTTTGGATTGTTTTTTTCTGTGTGGTGCGAATACGACTTTGAGAGACCACACCCCAGTCCCAGTAGAGAGGCCAGATTCTAGCTTTCCCTCAGACCTGGCTGCCAGATTTCACGTGTGTTTTTTCCCCTCTCTCTGAGCATACTAGGTGTAGCAATGACAGCAGGGACAAGCTCTGGTTAGTTTGAGGCAGATAATTTTGGCAGGGATCACAGAGGTGCAGTGTGCTCCATCCCGAGTGCCTCGCTGCTGAGGGACACTCAGGTAGGTTCTGAGGGAGAAGCAAATTACTCTATTAATAGTAGGATCCCTACAAAAATCCCTTAGAGGGCATCAGTGACCATTTCCAGTGTGGTCCTAGAAAGCAAGGCAGTGACAAGTTTAAGTGGGATGAAGAACAGAGGCACAGCTCAGTTTTTACTGGGAGAGACAACTGTGCTTTTGGGGAAGGTCTCTCTTTCCCCTTTCTTTGTGTTTTTTACTTGCATATTTTGTGGCTTCACTCCTGTGAAAGCCCAATGCTAAGAGCTCATGTGGATTTAAAGAGGTGCCAGCCTTTGAGATGGCAGTAAGCTTGTGTGACAGAGAAGGGGAGGAGCAGTGGACCATGGAGGGGATGGGAGAATCTGCCAATATATGCTTGGGACCCAAAGGAAAAAGCACAGGGAACAACTCTGGCAGAAGCTGCTGCAGCTGTGGTGTCCTGCCCTCAACACCAGCCCTCCAGCTGGAAGTGGCACTGACCACAAAATGCATCTCTGCGTGGTGAATGCTGGACCTCTCTTCAGGATTCCTGTGCACAAGGCTCTGCCTCTGCTGCTGTCCCAGATGCAGACACAGCTTTTGCTGCTGGCAGCAGTGGAGATGCTGTCCCACACTGTCCCTGTGGACACTGCTCTGCTGCAGCATCACACGCTGCCAGCACAGCCCTGATGCCCTGCAAAGTGCCCCTGCCCCCAGGCTGGGGCTTGGAGCAGTTACCTGATCTTGCTGAGTGTTTAAAGCAGTTGAAAATAAACATGCTGGGAAAAATAAATTCACTTACAAAAGATCTCAATTAGGACAACATTCCCATCCCTCTTTGCTTTCCTGTTTGAGTACTGATAGGTTATCTGTTGGGTGGGGGGTGGAAAAAGAAGAGCAAGGGTGAGGAGTGAACAAAGCAGATGACTCCTGAGTTCAAGACTCAGAAGAAATCTAAGCTGCTCATACAATCTTTTTCTTACATTGTCTTTCCTCCCAGAAAAATAACGTGATTGTAAAAAAAAGGTGTCATCAACAAGAGCTATGTTTCGTTAGAGGGACACGGAGCAGAGCAAGGTAAATTACTTGCAACTGTCCCTGTTATAATTGCAGTCTAGCTCTAACAATTTGCTGCAATTACACACAAGTTAAATGGCTTGTTTATGTATATGTCACATATTCTTAATATTATTATACTTCATCTTCTTATGCCATATGCACTTCCCTTCCTTTGTGGCTACTGCAGTAACTCTTGTACAGGAAAATAAAGTCATTTTACTTTGTAATGTTCTGCACATTAAACAGAAGAAATTAGTGTGAAGGCTCAGAACTTTTTTAGCATTTGGCTTCCACCTTTTTCCTCTCCACAAGCACTTGGCACCCAAGGTGAGTCACTGGTTCTCATTTTATTACATTTGTGATTTTTTTTTCTTATCTCCCATCTTTGGGTCTAATCAACACTGATGGTGAACAGGAGAATAAACTGGATTACCATACTAGACCTTATAAATTTAAAATTTACTGTTTCCATCTCTCTGAAGCAGACAATCAAATAAGATATTCCTCATGTGTACTGCATTTTAATAACAAGAAGGAGGAGCTTGATTTTAGCTGTCATGTATTGCTGAATGCTTTGTTTCTGCTACTTGCAGCCATGGGTGGCCCTTCTGTTTAATTTTATACTAACTGTAAAACGCTGTGATTGGTGTGGTGGGTTTCCTTCCCCAAAATGGAGGCAATTTTAGAAGCATAAAGATAATGCCATTGGGATTCTATTTTCATTAGAATGCTGAATAGTCCTAGATTTACATCTCTTTACAGATAGCAATTATCTCTTTCTATGACTCTTTTTGTATTAAAGAAAAATTATGGAAATCTTTCAGTACTGTTGAAATGGTTCTAATCTTCCTTAATTTGTAGGAAGATAGAAGAAACCAGTGAAGGATGAGGGGAAATAAATAAGGCTCCATATAAACTTTGCTGGCTAAGGAAATGCATAAAAAAAGTTTTCGCCACCTGGATACAGAAAGGACCAGAGAACATTCATTCTAAGTAATAGGAGTGTAGCACACCAATAATAGTAATTTTTAGATCCTCAAAAGGAGCACGATGTCAAAAAGGCTTGCTTGGAAGTGGTAGCTGTTTAGGACCTGCCATGTGAGGGTTGTGTTTTTTCATTAGACAGCTAAATGAATTGCAGCTCAGAGTGCAAACAGAACAGCAATCTGTGGCTGACAGAATGGGTACACCTCCTCACTTGGTATTTGTTTATTATTGCTCAGGTTTTATTTATTTTATTAAGCTGTTGGGGCGGGGAGGGAGAGATTTGTTTCCTTTGATATTAGCAGTTTTACTCTCTGGTGCTGCCATCCTGAAGGAGACAGTCTCCACTAAGGACAGACACCATAGAGGAACCATAGCTCCTCCCTGAAATCCTAAGACTTTTTCAGGAGTCCTGATTATTTAAGTACAGACTTTATCAGTCAGCTTAAAGCCAAATATCACTTACTAGATAGGACAAGCTTTCAGGAGAGGGAAGCTAGAAAGGAAAGGTTACTGCTGCTCAGCGAGATTGACAATCAATCCCTTTTGGCATGCAGCTGGAGAACAGGATGGCAATCAGGAAAATATTTAATGGAAATGTTTGCAAGAAAGTAGCATGTCATATTTTGAAGTTGAATTAGTTCTGTGCTTTGAACATTTTTAATCAGTTCTGCAGAGGATATGCTAAAAATGGCTGTCACCAACAACCCAATTTCATGCCTTGCATCCTCATGATTTCACCCTGTAGTGGTGTGCAGCTTTCTTCCCCACAAGAGCATCATTTTTTGTTCCCAGTGGCATTTAAGATCACTCTCTCTCCAGACGTGAGTGTTGATTATGTTCTTTAATTCTAACTAAACATATATATATAACTAACTAAGTATAACTAAAGCTACCTCATCAGATCAAATAGGTCTCAGTGTCTGGTGTCTTGTAGTAATTATGTTGAGATGGACTGGCATCACTACCAGTCCTTTATTAAAAATTTTACTTGCCTTTTTTTTTCTGGAAACTGACTCCTTCCCTCATAGGCAGCTCCACACAGCTCTGACTCCTTCCCTCATAGGCAGCTCCACACAGCTCTGACTCCTTCTCTCTGCAAGTTTCCTTCTCTCCTCTCTGCATGACTGGCTAAACCCAACCTGTCCCTTTCCCAGCTGCCCAACCCTGTCTGTCCCTCACACAACATCTTTTTACCTTATCTGTTCCTGCACAGCCACACATCCCTTCATCCTCACAGCACAGCCAGCAGCCTCCATCCCAAACTGCAGCAGACTCTGGTTCTCAAGCTCCAACTACACCTGCAACTTGTGGCCAGCCAGCCCCACTCTTCTATAATCCCCATCTGCATTGGGCAGGCAAGGCTGTTCCCATTCCTCAGTAATCAGTACAGCTGTAATTCATTGGGAGAGATTGCCTTCTGGACTGTGCTTACAACCTCTCTTCCCACAAATTCCCCCTTCTTTATTTAAGTAAATTGACATTATAACACATTCACATATAACACCTCAGACTAACAGTTATACAATTGTTCACAATAAGAACATAGTCACATATTTCACTTCAGATCAACACAATTGTTTGGGCAACACATCACAATAAGGACATATACTTCAAATCCTAGTTCTCCAATATCACAAGTACTTTGTTTAGCTTTGCATTATGATTGTTTCTTTCAGCTAGCTCTTATATAAGAGATAATTGTATGCTGTAGATTGATTAGATATTTGCCCTACCTCAGAGCCAAGAGTCTTATCTTATTACTGAAATTTCTCCTGACATATAACCAATTTATTCCAATTTCATTACTCAAAGTGAAAGTTTACAGTAGCAAAACCACATCCAATTAATTCTTCATTCTTTTTTTCATTGATGGTTAACTTTTCTATTTGTTTTGGTTTAGTTTGGGTTTTATCAGTATAGAATATCAATCTAAGGATTCTCTCTTAGCTCTGAAATGCATTTGTGATATAGTGCCCAGGCTCACACAGTACATAATATT
>JAOTQP010000001.1:19145128-19172804 GCA_026413545.1 Cichladusa arquata
GGAGTGAAATTAAAGCCTCTATTTCAGAGGAAACTTCTGCCTCTACTGGCAGACACCTGTCCTTCAAACCAGGACAAGTGCCCAGGCTCACACAGTACATAATATTAAAGTTCAAGAATCAGAAAGCTGCAATCCATAAATACAATATATATGTTTCAACATTTCAACATCAAATAAATACATTGCATTGAACCATAGAACTATTGTTTCCAGCTTTTTCTGTATCTTGCTGCTTTAATTACTTCACTTATTCCCTCTTCAGCTTAATTGCTTTTGTAAAGTTATTTTAACTAACTGCTGTGTAAGAGTTTTGGCTTGGAACTTTATTCAGCTTTTTGTGGACACATGATTCTTCTTCCACCTCTTCTTTCCATTCTTTTAAAGTTTCATATAGCAATCTCCAGGTGGCAGCCAAATCTTTAGCTGCCTTATCCTCTTTTGACAGTTTTTCCTCAGCTTCTTTCCATGCTCTAACACTAAAGGCAGTATTTGCATATGTAAAGAGAACAGTCTGTTCCCAGTGGCTTACCTGGAGAGCCATCCCTCCAGGTGTCAAAATAAGTTCAGTCCAGACCTGGCAGCTTCCCTGGGCTCTATCTCCAGCTGTACCTCACCCTACAGCCCAAATCCTAATCACATCAGGATCATCATTATGTAGCAGTTATGTTGGGATGGAGTGGACTGGCATCACCACCAGTTCTTTATTAAAAACTTTCTATGCCTTCTCTCAGTGAACTTCTTTCAGACAACTCTGACTGCTTCCCCCATAGGCAGCTCTAACTCCTTCTCCCCTCTGTGCATGACTGGCTAAACCCCAATCTGTCCCTTTCCCAGCCACCTAACCCTGTCTGTCCCTTGCACGACCACACATCCCTTACCTCCTCACAGCACAGCCAGCAGACTCTCAAGCTAGAGGCTAGCTAGCCCACTCTTTTATAACACCCAAACTCACTGGGCAGGCACAGATGTTTCCACTCCTCAGTAATCAGTATGAATCAGCTGTAATTCATTGGGAAAGATTGCCTTCTGCACTATCCTTTCATCCTATCTTCCCACAGCGTCTGCCTGTACTGCTGGGGCAGGGCAGGGCCAAAGGTGGAGCTGGGTGGCTGTGTCCAATGTCATGTATGAATCCGTGCTGGGTTCAGCCCTCCTGACTCTTGCCTGCATTGCCATAAGGAAGGTGAAAAGAAAGACAGCAGAGAGAGAGAGGGTTGCTTGGAGAGGTTCAAAGTGCATCATGTGCTTAATGATTTCTCCAGGCTGTCGGAAGGGTCTGCCCGCCAGCGTGGCACAGATGGCAGAACTGGTGTGGGTCAGTACCTATTAATGGATTATTTCCTTTGCCAGTCTCAGCAGCGAGGACTCCTCTAGGAGGGTTTCAGGTGCTTCCCCAGAGCAGCTCAAGGGATGAGAATGGGGAAAAGTTATCTGCCTTCCAAAATTCAGTATCACAGGTATAAAGTATTCTGTTTCTTGCATGTTATACTTTGAGGTTCAACTCCATTTCACAGATAATTCTTAATTTAAATTTCATTAGATGGCACACTCTTTAATCATCTGTCCTGTCTCTGGTCCCCTCCCTTTCATGTAAGAAATTCCTAAAAGTCATCAAAATATTGTTTTTGGGTTCTTCTATGTTAATCATGGTTTTGGTCAAAGACGATAATAAGTAGTCATTTGATTGAACTGAATTGCTTGCCAAAGTTAACAAGAATAATTGTGCTAAATTTTTTATGTCAAATACACAGCTTGAAATTAGAAACTCTCAAGACCATGATGCAAAATCTCTGGTTCTCCCGGAGAGATGCTGATGTTGCTTATTCTGCTTTCCTTTTTCTTACACATCATGTGACAAACCCTGTTTGTTCTGAACTTCAGATCCTTTCTAGGCTCCAGCAGAAACTTAAGGACGTTGATTTGTTTGGCTTCTCAGGCCCTTTTTAGAAAAAACAAATATTTTTGACCCAGGCAATAAGCCTAACACTTTGCTTTTAAAACACTGCATTCAGAATTGGGTAACAGGGTAATTTTAAGACCTTCTGTAGGGTGAGGGTGATACCAGCTTTTTTTAAAATAGTATCTGCTAATATTCTGCCATAGATACTTATAATTGTAAGAACGTGCCTTGTGCTTGTTTTAAATTTTGGACAGTTCTCATTGCTGTCCAGAGAGCTGGGGATGCCTTAGAGGTTTCTGCATTGCATCGGAATAGGTACTGGCATTTCACAACTGAACTGAGCTGCCTTGTAATGAGTTGTAGCAGTGTTGAAGAAGGAGACAGGCTGCAGAGCTTGTCTCTGTGCCAGTTTTTTTGTTTACTTTTTATTATGATTAAATGCCTGTAAAAATAAGCCAGTGATTGAATCCAGTCCTTAATTTGAAAGGGTTGAAATGGAACTGGGAGTAGGAAATGTCACGCCTGAATCCCTTAATCACTGAAAATCAAAACTTTTGATGGTGTCCCTAAATGAACCTTTTCTCCTCACTGGGGGCCTGTGTCTTTAAGATAAGGCTATGGGGGATGTATTTTCACAGTAACCTGCTTGGAAGAAAATCTTTTGTTTACACAGAAGAGGGCAAAGTGTTCTGCCACATGGGGGAGGACAGCCAATACTTGGGAATAAAGTGCTAATTTTAGCATGGTCAAGCCAAACCAGTGCTGCTGTGATGCCATCGGCTGAAGGCCACCCCTGTGCTGGTGTTTGGATGCTCTGATTCCAGCTGGATGTACTGGCTTTGTTGTGGGAACAGCTACACCCAGACAGCTCATCCCCAGACTCAAGCTGCATCTTTCTCATCCCAAGCTCTTATTTATTCCCTTCTCCTTGACCTTGGAGGGTAGAGGTTTGTCTAGTCTAATTCTACATGTTCTCACTGTAAATCTCTACATGGGCATTACCCTCCCTGGGTCCCTCTACAGACAGTCCTGTGGAGAGAACACCACCAGCACTTCTGGTACCTGTTAAATAATGAGCTGAGTATTATCCTGCAAGTGCTGCTCTTGCCTATAAAAAGCCTCCTGATGAGCAGCTTGGATTTGCAAGGTTGAATCCTATCCTGCCAGTCCCTGATGAAGACTTCTTAAAAATGGCAATTTATCCAAATGATTGGTTTGGTTTTGGATTTTTCATCTGGATGCACATTCCAGTAATACTTTATGTAAATAACTTGTATTTCACATTTGGTTGCTCCAAGTGCTGGAGTTTCAGAACAGAGTGGAAGCAAAGGAGGCCAGATGAAATCTGCCAGGAAGATTCCATGTTTTCTGTCATTCCTCAGAAAGAGTGATGTAGAAACTGCTCTAAGAAAGCATTTGTTTTTCAGGAAGTGTCTTTAGACACCTTATAGTTTAGGAAACAATCATAATTATGCTTTCCCTTCAAGCAAGTACTATGACTCCTCTATATTCTTTAATCCAGAAATCCTTTATACCTTTTGTTGTAAAACTGAGTGTGCGCTTCTTAATATGAGACCTTGCAGGCATGACATTTCCTTGAATATTACAGACATAACTACAGATCTGTGAGGGCTTTCTTGTTTTGGTTGTCATTTGCTCAGCAGCCCACATTGTGCTGCCACTTGCTACAGTGTCTGCGCTTCTTCTGTGGCACAAACACAACATGGGTTGTGCTGCCAGTGTGCTTTTCCCATGAAGGAATTTATTCTCTAGTCCTAGATTTTTATAAAGGGAAATCCTATCGTCCTGTGTCCTCTGTTTTTTCTCTGGAGCTGTCTCAGAAAGCCTCAGGACTCCTGGCAGGAGAGGAGTTAATGCACTGGAGAGAAATCACTGCAGACAGTGTAGGTTTGAGCCTTCCCCCTTTACTCCTTTGTATTGCAAAAAACATTAAAACATTTCTCCTTGAATTAGAAACAAAGCTAGACCCCTGGCTCAGGGATGATTAAACAAACTCTTCCTGGAGAGTGGCAAAAAATAAATAAAGCGTCTTCCTTTCTTTTTGAATATGTACAGGACAGTTGCTTTTCTTCAAGAAAGTATCAACAAAGCCAGTCCACAGTCTGGCCAGGATTAGTACTAATAACCCATTTCACCTTTGGCAGGGTCAGGTTGTGCTTGGGCCTTTTGATTTCAGCCTGGTGCTTTGAGTCTTTCCTGTGCTACTCCAGAGAGACACTGGTCTTTCTCCAGATGGTTGTTGTACTACTACATTGCTTTTGTGGATTTTTAGGGCTTACACTGTAAGGACCAATCTTACACCGTGGGTCCCATCAGAAGCTGGTGCAAAGGCAAGACAATAACATGTGTTGCCCTTTTCAAGAGAAAGATTAGACCCTAAGTCAGTCCTGTTGTTTGGCAGTGGTGTTTCAGCTCTGTAGAAACATAAAATGTACACAGAATGAAGAAAGCATAAATGCTAAGCTAACACTGCATCTTTGGGGATGCTGTGGGGGACTTTCTATGCTTTGAATTTTCTTAAGAAATGACAGAAGAAGGGATATCACATCCTGTCTTTGAACTTTTAGGAAGCAAAAAATTGACTGGCTTAAGAACAGTTCTCTCATCATGGTATACTTTAGTTCAGTCACTTATGAGAAGAACTTGTGTGTCATTAAAGAGATATTGATGTTAGTGATGGCAGAATGCTGGCAAGAAAATGACCTAATGTTAAATAAATGGTAGTTGTGCTTAAGCCTCATTGGATCCATTAAATAAGCCTCTTTTAGATTGCTGGTGAGTACTTTTACTCATTGGTATGGAAGTAGTTCTCCTTTATGTATGTGTGGGTGTTTTTATTAAATAGAAACACTGAAAGGATATGGGAGAGACACACTTGGAAATTTTCCAGACTTAGACTCATCCTCTTTTTTCCCAGAGATTATTCATGAGACTTAAAAGCACACATTTATCGTATAATCACAGCAGAAAGTAGTTGAAGGCATTTTACTATCACCCCTTTTCTTTACCATGTTATCTCCCAGAATTTAATCTAAAGAACCTCTGGGTCTAATTGTAACTCTTGAGTTCTGATGACAAAGAAGTTACTGCTAAAACTGTACTCTTTGTAGCAGCTTTCTGATTATTCCTCATGTTTGCAGGTGAGCTATTGTGACAATCCCTGCGTTTCTGAATCAGATGAAAACATTTTCTTGTACAGAATTTATTGCATTTTAAAATCAAGCATCTTTCTACAAAATGGGCTGCCATCAAGAAGAGAGAGTGAGGAAGCTTAAATGTAAACACTCATTTGGTCATGGAAAATATAAAAGCATTTAAGGTCATTTGGGAGAGTTATCCACAAAATGATCCCATATTAGAAGAACTTATCTGTTAAGTTCAAGCTTGATTTCATGCTGGAAACATTGTGTAAGAAACAGATGCAGTTTTTTAACAGATTATTTATAATAGTTTCCATAGTACCTATGATTCCCTGGGAATTGTGAGCCAAATATCAAAGGATAAATTGCTTACAAGTTTATTTCCCCAGTAAATAATTTCTTAATGTGGGATGTGTACCAAGCATCTTTAGCTCTTGCTGTGATACTAGTTTCTCACTGGTGTGGAGGTCCTGGCGTCCTGCTTCCTTGATGGACTGTGCCTGTAAGGCTCAGCATGTGAGTGTTGTGTTGGGAAAACCCTTTCTCAGACAGCAAACAGGGCAGCTTGTACCCCATCTCTGCAGGAATCAGATGCTGTGCTTTGAGGGAACGTGGTGTGTCTGCCAACACCTCATCTTCCATTTACCTTAACCACAGGCTGGCTTTTGTGTGTTATTTTCAGAGTATAGATGGGGTTTGCACATGAATAGGGGAGAGCTGAAACGAGTTTTCTCCTCAACAAGCCTTATGGACCAGGTAGCTCTTGGGTAAAACAGCATCAGTGGCATTTACTGCATTTCTTCCATTCAGGAAGGAAGTGGCCACCATGGCCAGTTGTGTTTGGTGGAAGACACCTGCTCTGCAGTCTAGCATGAGCCCTCAAGGTCTTGTTTTTTGGCTTCTGTTGGATGTGAGAACTACTCTTTCAGATGAGCAAAAGACTTTGTAAATGATTTTAACTGGGCCCCAATGTAGGAGAATTACTGTCCTGGGAAGGTGTGGCACTGTATTTTCCACTTAGTGGAGGCAGTTTGGAACATAAAATGTCTGTAATCCACAAGCTTGTATTTGTTCACTCCTCAGTTTCTGGTGTTGGTCAGTGAAACATTTCACTTGTTTGATCTGGACTGCCTAAAAGTCATTTTGGTTATTCACAGCTTCTAATGGCAGCTACACAGTAAAACATGAGTGCAGTAAAGCATTAATATGTGTACAAAGATAGCAAATATTAGATATTTAAGAAGAAAACTCACAATGATGCAGGTCAAAAGGTGCAGTAAGGGAGTGTTCTGTACATATTCTGCAGATAATATCTAGCATTACTGGCCTAAATTAGAAAAGTGCAAAGAGAAGAATCTTGCTTTGAAAGTTCTGCAAAATCCATGTTTATAAAATGATAAGAGAAACTGGCCTCTGAGTAGGAAATGAGCATTTTCTTGAAACAGATACTGTAAAAGATAAAACCTTCACAAAAGTATCATTTAATATTGAAGAGTCACAGATCCCTGGGATATCCTTCTGTGTTTTGATATCTCCTTTACAAAATGACGAGATGAAGTAGTTAATATAAAGGCAAGAAAAAGTCCTGTATTTCTTTGTATCACTGGTGGATAATTTCTAAAAGTAGATGTTGTTCTAAAAGTAGGATAGTGAAATGCTATCTCAGTTCAACAAAAAAGCCTGAGAAAATAAAGATGATTCTTAACAAAATCAGTTGCAAACTCATCCCCTGTAGTGCTTGAATTCTTGAAAACGTACTTTACTTTAATATAAAAGTATCCTAAAATGTGTATCATTGACAAAGGCTCCTGCTGCTGAGGGACAGCTGTTGTCATCCTCTGGGTCACTCCTTTGTAAATCCATAATCCATAGCCTCTGATTTTTTTAAATATAATTTTTCTTTGTGTTTAATGTGACTTTCTGTTTGTTTTCTGTCACACAAACCCTTGTTTCCTATGGAAGCTGTTGGGGGGAGTCCTTTAGAAAGCATTTGATTCAATTTTCTTTTGATAGAGCTGTCTTTCAGAGCTTTTCCTGCGCTGGCATCCCTTTGGATGGGCACAGAACCTGGTTTGTATCTGATAGGACTCATCCTTTGGAGAGGTCACACTCTGAGCAGCCCAGAAGAGCAAACAGATGGTCCCAGGGCACACTTGGTGAATTTGTGGATAGAGTCATGTTCTGTTCCTTGCTGGTGTCCTGGCTGTGGGCTGGGGTGGGTGCTTGGTGAGGGTAATGGGAGCTTTTCCTGCTGGCTGGAGATGAAGGGGTTGATATAAAGGAAAGGTCACAGAAACTGCTTAAGCTTTTGCTTGAGATTCTACTTCTTGAATTTTTACTTCAAAATAAGGATGACATTAGCTAGAAAGGTTAGAGCAGCCAGATGTCTTGAAATAAATGTTTCTTCTTTGTATTTTCTTATAGAGTTACTTTCTTTTTGGAAAAAAAAAAAGACCATATGAGAGCAAAATAACTGGTTTTAATACGAATTTCTTATTTGTTTTTGGCATTGTTGACAGGCTGCTGTCTCATTTTGACTGTTTTATCAGGGTGAGAGACAAAAACGTTTTGAAGGAAAAATGTCAGTGTATTATTTGAAAGGTAGGGCAGAAAAGCCAGTAAGTGGCATAGCAAACAGGACCCTTGGGCTTGCACAGCTTCATGGAGATGAGCCCAGGGAAACTCATCACTTCCTCAGTCCCTGTACAGAAAGTCAGCATTACCAGGCTGCTGGCACTTACCATCACAACAGGTGTGGAGGTAGGAAAAAGTGATTTTTAGCTATTCCTAGATGTAAAAGGCTCTCGCCAAATAACCAATGAACCTGTTAATACTGTTTTATGTGTGATTTGGTGAATAGTTTTAGTATTACAGAAGAGCTGGAGGTAGTGTTTAAAACTGAGGAGAAATGCTTGCAGAGCAGCCTGCTCAGCCCTGTCAAACAAAGACCTTTTTGAGGTGATTAGAAGCAAGCTGTGCATTTTCCACAAAGATTAGAAAAAAAAGCAGAAGCCTCAATAAAGAAGTGTCTAAAAGTCAGAAACACAGACCCATAGTAAAAAAACATGAGTCCTTCTTGGTTACCGTAAAAGAAATGTGCCAGTAGTAAATTTCTTGAATTTTTTAGAAAATAAGGGGTTGCATTTGCTCTGCAGAGACGGCAGAGCAGAGAGCCAAAATGATTAAATGAAAGCTATGCTTCAGCTGTCAGTGATGTCCACAGAAAGAAAGAGGGCTACTGGAAGTGAAGCTTGGAATTGGAAAATAGCATAACCAAAAGGACTCAAGTCAGTAAATCAGAGTATTTCTCTGATGATTGCCAGAATCTTAAAGGGAGTGAAATAGTAGATTTGACAAGGATTTTTGATAACTATCAAGCCAGTCAAATTGGTGACTGTCCTTAAAGAAATACACAGCCAGAAACATAGTACTCAATTTTAAGAACAGGTAGAAAAATGTGGTCTAGGCAATATGAATTTGTTAACTGAGTTTCTTTATGACCTGAGGGCTTTGAGCATATGTTGAAGGAAAGACTAATTAAAAAAACGAAACAAAACAAAACAAAAAACTAATGCTTTTCTTTGAAAAGAGCTAATTTGCAAGAAAGGGAGATGTACTAGACCTGATTTTTATGTTAATATTGTCTTGAAAATCCCAAGAATTATGGGAGATTGGTGTGCTATGTCTCCATAACCACAGTAAACAGTCTGTGCAAGTGTAATGGGAATTATATACTGAACAAGAGATCAGTCCTGTGTACTGAGCCACACATCTGTCATCATCCAGAATGAATTAACCTTTTTTATTAATGATTTGGAAAGTGAAGTAGAGGCTAAGTTTATTCATTATGCAGCCAATGCCAAAGTAAGAGAGGATTGCTCTACAAATACTGAAAAATGGAATTAGAACTTACTTGATTTTGTCAAAGGGGTCTGAAATAAGATACAAGTCAAGTCCAAAATGCTGTGTTTATTTATGAGCTATCAAGGACACATCCCCATGTTAGGGCATGAATTGTTTCCTAGGCAAAAGGTCTGCAGAGGAAGATGTGGTGGTCATTGTTGCCTTGCATTTAATCTGTGGTTCAGAGTGGCATGTGTTGGACACAAAACCATCCAGTGGGCAAAACAGGACTGCAATATACAAGGCTGTATGCAAAGTAATCTGCTTGCTCTACTTAGCTCTGCAGAAGCTTGACTGAAAAAGCATCGTGTCCATTTTCGGGCATCCTTCATCAAGAGCTGTGTGAGCCATCTTGAGGAGGTTCTGATCTACCAAAAGTTTACAAACTGTTACGTATTTAAAAAGTTTGAAAGGAGTGGGTTTGTTTAATTTACAGAAAAGATGTGAGAGAGACACTCCAAGTTTCTTGAATATAACCACAGGCAAAAAGGCAATATAATTCTCTGCACTCACAGGAAATAAGACTCTCCAAAATAGAATAAAAGGGAGACGTGTTAACATCAGTATTTCTCTGATGATAAGGATAGGTAAGAATTGAAATAGGTTGTCTAACCTATTCTTACCTTCTAGGCAGAGTGATTTCATGGCTTTGGAAGGTAGCTGTGTCTTGGAATAGCTCAGCTGCAGCTGATTGTGGCTGTCAGGATTTTCCAGCTGTCTTCAGTGACAATGTTTGTATACAGCTGAGCACAAGGGTTTACACAGTGATAAGAAGCAAGTAGAGAAGGTTACAATGTGTTGTTTTAGAAAGAGGAGGTACATGTAGATCTCCAATGCCTGGAGTTTGTTGGTGAATTCTACTGTAAAGTGGGACAGATCTGCTGTATTTTATAAAGCACCCAAAAATGCATGACAGAATGTGCCATTAACTGTCAAGTGAAAGAGTCAAAGGCTGCATCAAGTCCTCTGTTGACAGGCTGCTTTACAAAGAGACTATAGCAATTAAGAGCAGTGCACATTCTCTGATGTGTGCTTAGCCTACATATCCAGACACCTGGGAAATCTGTAGGATTATTTGCTAATCCCTCATATGAGGAAAAAGACAACTCAGAACTACTGGCCTGAGTGCATTTTAAACCTAGCCTTTCTTGGATATGGCAAGATGTTTCTTGGACACAGCTGTGTAGCTGCAGCTGCATGTCAGTCTAGCTGTGGTAGCAGGACTTTTTTTCTACTTGCTAACTCGTACATGATGTGGCATATGGAGCTGAAAATTGCTCATTCTGTATACTCATTAAAATAGAGAGCAACATCTTTGCAAGGATGATGGGGAACATCCCTTGCCTCAGCATGACCAGAAGGGCAGTTTTGGCACCCATGGTATGTGCCAAAAAATACTGGCTCCATCTCCAAAGAGCTCAGCCCCACAGCAGGGCTCTAGCCCAAGATTTTGGGAGTGAGAAACAAGGAGGAAAAGCCCTTCTCTGCCTTTACTATAAAAGTATAACCAAGTTCTCCAGGTGAGATTGCCTCTTTGATGTGACTGATATGGTAAAGGAGCAGGAAGATGTGTATGTTGGCCAGACTCTAACTGATGCCCAAATGCATGAATGGAGATGAACTTACAGAAAGTACCTTCATAAGGCCTGATCCAAAACTCATTTGAGTGGAAGAGGGTCTTCTCTTGGTGACAGATTTGGCTCATATGGTTGCTATTCTCTTTTTCCCACTAGTGGTTTTCTTTCAAATTTGTGAAATAAACTTTTGGTTTTCTAAAATGGACAGCAAAAAGTGTATGTAGAACACCTGTTATGACATTTTCTTTCTTTTATTTTTCTCCTTGCTCTTTTTTTCATAATTTGGATCACTTGAGAAAATTGAGTTAGACTAACACTGGACAGTTAAAGTAGCAGAACTGAGATGGTAAATTTAGGTAGGAGATTTATATGAACTGTTGAAAACAGTAGGTAGGTAAACTGGATTTGACAATAATAGAGTAATTCTTGTATTCTTCTGGCCACTTTTGAATAACAATCACATTATAAAAATAACTTTGTCCTAGTGACATAAATAAGATCTATAACTTGCTTTATTGAATGGAACAATCATTATTGAAAAAAGTTCATTCCACCTATTCTAACCTCCTATTAGAGGACAAAGACCACAATTTATAGAAGCTAGTCCAGAGATGAATAGAAACAAAAATCATTAAGTCTCAGGAAGCAACAAAATTAGGTTAAATGTGGATTCTGAATAGAAGTGAAAGGAGGAAAAATAATTCCATCCTTGTTTCTGTGGAGAGGTTTTAAATACAGACCTTTCAGGGAAAGACAAATTAGGCTCTTTAATCAGGTTCTTACCCAAAATGTACATGCTTGTATAGAGAATACCAGAGCAAAGGAAGTAGTGGGTAGGCCACTTCATATCACAGAGAGGTTTGTCTTTTTCTAAATTAAGTTTACATTAATTCAGCAGTGTAGAAATGAACTGCACATTGTGTCTTGAGCTTCCCTCTGCACATGCATAGGGATGAGTGTGGGCAGCCCTGTCCATTGTGCATGCAAAGGTCTGGAGGAGCAGGAATGCACAGCTCCCCTCCACTGTGTGGGAGCAGCTTGGGCATGCTCAGGCCTCTGTTTGGACTGTAAATCCTTTTGAGTGGATTTTTCTGGAATAAATACAAAAGAAGAAAGGTGATGTGAAATATAAATGGCCATCAGCCTGGGAAGGTTTTAGTCTCATTACTGAAGAGGGGACTGTTGAAGACATGACACAGTTTTTGGATTTTTTTGGCGGGGGGAGTCGAGGTGGAAATAGAAAGGTTTGGGTTTTGGTTTTGTTTCCCTACAAGGGTCAGTCAGGACAGGTTCCTCTGTGCTCCTCCTCCCAGCTGTGAAGATGTTCAAGCCTAGAATAAGGCTTGGAACAAAACAGTAGGATGAGAACAGAACTCCACAATGAGGGAGCTACGATATGCCAAAACTGCTGGGTTCACTGTCCTGTCATAATTGTGTGCAAGTCCTTCAAGGAGGAAAGCCTGATGTGCATTAGGTGTGTGCACATAAAGACATTTTTGAGAGGTCAACAGCAGTGTTTGCGGGGAAAAGCAGTAGAGAAAAAGGATAACCAAACAAACAGAACTCAGGGATCATGGTCTAAGACTTATAGTCAAACCAGATTAAAATTAAATCCTAAACAACATCAAAAAATCTTCTTTACCCTCTATCTGTTAATATTTATTTATATGGATTCTTGAATAACAACTGGATTGATCTTTTTACTACTGACCTTCTACTTTTTAGTTTTGCAGAAGGGAGGGGAAAAGAGAGATTGTTGAGAAGTTTTCCTATTTCTCATGTATTTCCTGGTAGTGCTGCGTGGCTGTCTAAGCAATGACCCCAAATATTTCCCAACCCAGCATTTGTGTGTGCACACCAGTTACCTCCTTCATGCCAGTTGACACCTAACTTGGATTTTAAACTTCTTTCCTCATTCCCTACACTTCAGTTTTATTGGAAGGACAACAGGGAGAATGGTCATGGCACATAGGTGGTGGGATTTATGGGATGCTTTGTAGAGCCCAGGTATCTTGTTCAAGTGAAGCACACAAAAACATCCACTCTCTTTCTGTTTTTTTTCTGACACCTCAGCACACTTCACCAAGGCGTACTTGTAAGCTTGTGGTACACTTCATTGGGACTGCTTAACTGCTTGAACACTCTGATGTTTGCTAGAGCTCAAGTGCTCTTTCAGACCTGGAAGTTGTAAGTTATTTAATATACAAATTTTCTTCTTGTATTTCTCTGTTTCACGTCTAATGACAATGCTTTTACTATATTAATCCATCCCTCTGAATTTATTCTTTGTAGAGATTATTCAACATTGGCAAACACAGTAGAATGAATAAAATTAAGCTGAAATGTCTATTTTTGTAGAGCAATATTAATTCCAAAACTATCAGACTATTTGGCTAAGAAGGAGTAGTTTTGCACATCAGCAGCAGAGTAGCTTGGATGGTTGTCTCAGGATGGGTGTCTCAGGTTGTCATATGTGGTTTAATTCTATAAATTCAGATCAATAAGGTGTGAGAGACGTTTACTTCATTGTAGCAACTTCATGTAGTCCTCACATGCATCACTAGGTAGTACTTTACATTACTCGAGGTGGTAATGCCACCCAGTGGAGAAGAGGAATATGGTCTGCTTCTAACCAAAGAAAAAAATGCAAGTAAGAATTTCTTACTAATAAAGATGCAAACCCACTAATTTTGAGAAGAAAATAAGATTTTTGTTCCTTTTCTATATTAATTAATTCCTTGCTATTGTCTTACGATGATATCCTAAATTTCATTTTTTTCCTGCCAATTTTGTTTTCTTTTTAATGTAATCTGTATTTTGAAATTGTGCTGAAATTAATTTTATGGATTATATTAAATTGCTTTATTCCATTATTTCAAACCTCTGTTTTTCATTGAATATGATGGATGTTATCTTATGTTGAAATGTTTTTATATACTTCTGTCTTCGGGTGACTTTATGATGCTTGTATCCCCAATTGTCTGTTCTGCTGGTGTTTAATATTGAGTTCTGCAGCTTTAAGACTGGTTCCAGGAGTGAAGGGGGAGAGAAGAGAGAAACCAGGACAACTTCATAATTCCTTCTGTATAAAAGAGAAAACGCAACATGTTGAAAAGTCGTAATTTAATTTTGCTGTCCATAATATAATTCTCCAATTCCTGCATCACTGAACTCAAACCTGGTTTTCTGGCAGAAAACTAGAAAAATATGTTATTTTTTCCCTTGAGATTCATAAATACTGTTTCTGATATCTTGAGATCTTATCAGGAGCTAATTTGTTCTCAAATGACTGATACACTATAATTAGGTACTTGCATTCATGTATGTTCTTTTAGGCATAGTCACATAATGTACCTGAAATTCTTGGGAAAATCAGGGGTTAAAGACACTCACAAAGGAAGAGGCTTGGCAAGGTGCAGTTGGCAGAAGTGTGAAGCTCTCTGCATGTTGCCTGCAGGTTCCCATTCCTGAGCTGTGTGTGGTATTCCATGGTTTTCCATGGGAAGGCTGCTGGGGTTCCTGCAGTGTCACTGGGGCTGCTCGTGCTGCTCACTGAAGGCAGCAAAGGCACCAGGGAAGAGCACGGTGGTGATGAAGGTGGCTCTCATGTTCTGTTGGAACCTGGAAACTGGGAGGTTTGAACTTTCTGTGCTGTCAGGCACTGACCCCCAGAACACTGCTTTTGACCTGAGGCCTTAGAGAAGGCTTCCAAAATGGATAGAATTAGATAGAATGATAGAACTAGAATCACTGGTGTGGAGTTTGAATAGAAGCATCTAATATCACATGGTGAAGGATTTGAAATTTGGGATTTTAGAATATAGTAATAGGTATAAGGCAAGATGGAGGTTTTAGGGCAGAGGTTTTCTTTCTTCTTCACCTTCTTCTTGGTTCTAGGTGGTATTTTTTAATTGGATAGAAAATGCTGCACTGTGGGTCACGGGTGCTTGGTTATTGGGTGAAAAGTAAAAATAATTTAAGTGTTAGTTTTTAATTGGACAATTACGCCTTAAAAGACCTTGTAACAAGTCAGAGACATTACCATTTCTTCATTTTTGGCTTCTTAGCTAGAAGTGCTGTAGCACTCACTGTAACATAGATAAGAATTAATAAACATCTGAGTCCGAACACGAAATACCGTCTCTTGTGCATTCAATCCTGACTCTGACTGAAGAGAAAAAGAAGATAAAAAGCGATAAAAGTTCAATACCTGTGGTTCTTCCTCCACCACTGCCTTCAGCTGAAAGGGTGGGATTTTAGTTGCACGGTGCCTGTCTGGTTTGCTGCTGAACCTGCTCAAGCTGGGAGCCCTGGTTGAGCCCAACAGCCCACCTTGACATCCACACTGTCCCATCCCAGAGCCTGTGTCCACTGTCTGGTCTAAGAGTTTGTTCATGAGCTGCTGCAAAACAAATTAATTTCTCAAGGAACTGATTGCTTGGCAGGTGAAAAGAGATAAAATTAGCTTCACTCAATGTTTCTTGGCAATCTGGCTGTTTCTGTTGTGTTGTGAGGGAGACGCATCCATCGTGGCTCACAGCTGCGCTGTTAGTCGTATGCTGGCCTGGATCAATGCTGCCCCGAGTTTGGAAAAATGAATCCTCTCAGGGAAAATGCAGCCTTTGCCAACCCAGTGAATTGATGCTGAGGACCCACGGAACTCTGTGTATACCTGGCTTGTTTGAAGCTGTAGTTGCAGGCTCATGAAATACCATCCTTTAGTGCATGAACGTTTTGACAGCTCCACTGCAGCAGGTTGGATTTTCCCAGTACTGTTTTTCCATGTCCTGAGTCTGATGTCTTCAGCCCCACTGCAGCACTGTGGTTTCTCCTGATGTGGGCAATGGGCACTGCAGGGCTGCCATAGGGAGTGGCTGCCCTGTCAGCAGGAGCCAGGCATGGTCATGGCCAAAAGAAAGCAGCGTGGACTTCAGAGAAACTTCTCTTGTTTTGTTGCTATTGTTTCAATTAGCAAACCAGCTCCTGAGCAAATCTTTTTCCAGCCTTCACCTCAAAAAAATTTAAACTTTTTTTTTTTTTTTAGCTCCTTTGGTTTTGTTGCTTATTTTTTTCATATTGCTCATGACCTCAGAGTCATGCCATAGCCATCAGATTTGCTTTTAAAGCTGCTTCTGTAAAGGTAGTGGGTGTATGTGAGGTTTTTTGAAAGAAAAAAAGCTACAATTTGCCATGTGATATTTCCTTATATGTGTGTGAATAAGGAGACAAGAGGTGATTGGGAGTTAGAACATTACACTGTTCTCCTCTGAAGGTTGTTGGTGACTGTTCTTTGTGATGGAATAATGACTAATTTTTCAAAAATGGTTAATTAAAAAGAACTCTGCTGAGCGATTTTCCTTGCTTCCTGGGGGCTTGTACATGGTGTTTTGCAGTGACTCTGAATGGAACAGCAAGACATGATTGCAGCATGTACCAGTGGAGATGTGTTAATGTCAGCTGTCCAAAGAGCTGAGGCTGTGCGTCAGGACACATGCCTCTTACAGCATGTTGGCTGCAAATGTAGGGATCACAGCTTGAAAATGTTCTGCCTAATCATTATTCAAACTGTAGTTTTCAAGAAGGCTGATGATACAGATATAAACTTCACTGGACCCAGATTAGAGGAGCGTGTGTATGCAGCTCTGTAAAGTAAAAAGAAACGTCATTCTTTTTTTGTTTATGCACAGGCGTACACAAGTTTATGCATCTTTAACTGTCGTAGATACTGCGGGTGCTGCACGGGACATCTATGATGCAAAGAGTGTTCAGTGATTCACTGATACAGAACATGAGGATGCCTGTGATGACTCACTTTTTCCCTCATGCTTTCTTTTCCCATAAAGCAGAAACAAAGCTTAACAACTTCTCTCAGAATTTAAGGTTCATACAGGCTCTAATAATTTGAGAGTTAAATGTATTTGAATACAAATTAGGTTTTTCTTGAGAATCTCTTAAGGGAAGAAAGAATCCCTTATTTCTTTAGGTAAGGAAAAATGAACTAGACAAAACACTTGAGAAATGCTACAGGTATTAAGCTTGAAGCAATGCCTATTTCTGATACCTAGGCAAAGATGGCTAGTTCTTGGGAAAAAAAGGATAAAATTACATGAAGAATGTTCTGTTCTTCTAAACCTTAGCTGTTCTCATTTACAGAAATAAACAGATGTTTCTATTTGACCACCTCAGAGTTTTCCCATAACAACTAAAAATGCAAGAAACAATTCTTTTGAAAGAAAAAAGTAAAACATGTTGGAAACCACTCCTGGGGAGGAAGAAGCTGGGCATCTGCTGCTCTGTTCAGTGGTATCTGTTTTAGTAGAAGTTTGTGATGGGGTAGTCCATCTTGAAGGGTTTAGACTTTTTTTGTCATTGTTTTTCAATGCCCCTTGTTTGATGTCAACGTTTGGCTAGAGCTGATAAGAGTTTTGCCTAGCCTGCTATTTGATGGTGATTCTGATTCAGCTTTTCAGGAAGGAAGAATTCTTATTTACACGGGGACCACACGAGGGAGTGCTGTTCTGTGTGTCTGGCTGCAAGCAGCTCTCTTGCTAGCAAGAGCACTTAAACTCCCTGGTTTTTCACCCTGTTAATGGAAAACATTTTCTTCAGCAGTTCTCAACTTTTTCCAGGCTGATGTAATTTCTCAATGTAATTTCTCAATGTAATTTCTCAAATTTTTTTTTTTCAGTGGACAGTGTTTGGAATTTGTTGCTTCATAATGGCACAGCAGCTTTCCAGCTTGTGCACCAGCCGTGCTGGGAGCGTGTGTGTTGTGGGAGGGTGAGTCAGGGGAAAGCAGGCAGGGTTTGCTTTGTTTGCTTTCTGCTTCCCTCCTTCCCTGCCTACAAGTTCAGTGGGAGCTGACCTGCAAACCTTCTACCTCTAGTTCACTGGTTCGTGCTAGAGCATCTGCTATGTTGGAAATGTTTGTCCAACATCATTTATTTTGCTCTTTAAATTTCAATACATAATCTTCTCAGAGCATCAATCTTTCTGTGTCACAGAGTAGGCTGTTTGCTTTAAAGCTTGCATAGACAGATTCTTTGGTGCTGCATTGTTTCCTCAAGCTGGCATCCTACACAAATTAAATCTAGATGCTTGGTAGCTGCATACTCTCGAGTTGCTTGACCCTTTTCTAGTGCTTGTGGCATCCAGGATGATGTTTTGCATTGAAGAAAGAAGTGGTGCAGTCTTCAGCCCTGAGACATGAAGTAGGACTGGAGCTGATATCCGTGTTTGCATGTCCCATAGGACACAAGTGGCTGCTGGATACTGCCAGGGGTTGTAACTGGTCAGGTGTTAAAATGAGGTCTGTATGGCAGATGCACTCAGAACAAAACTTTGGGCAGTTAATCCAATATCTACTTTTCCACTGAAGACCTGGAACCTATTTCTTGGACAAAATGCTGCCACATGTCAAAAGGGAAATGTGAAGAGCCCTGCAGAGACCACTTGCCAGTCAATTTGAAGAGGATCATTATCTGTGAGTGATGCTCCAGAAGACCCCTGAGAGGACAGTCCCTTTGATAGCACTATTTTATGAGTCTCTGCAGAAGTGTGATCTCTCCCTGCAGTGTAATTTAGCAGGTGTATTTCAGCTACTTTTCCTAGCTAATATGGCTAAACACTTTGTTGGGTAGAGGAAAGTACCTCTAATGATGTGTGGCTGTTAGCCTCCTACTGATAGATCTTCCCAAGTGGCCTCTATGCTGGAGATTGAAATATTTTATTTTTTATTTTGTATGATATCTTGTCCAAGCATTCCTCTTTCATGAAACTTCAGAAGTCATGATTCAAAGGCTTCAGGCAGGCATGCACATAGTTCAAAATGCTGTTGTACTTAAGCCACTGTCATGTGTGGTGGTCATACAGAAAACCGTCAGTTTGGCAATGTACTTTAGCTTGGCTTGTGGGAGTTAAGGCAAAGAAAGTATTCTGTTTGACAAGAGTAGTAAATGATCAAGTAATTCTCTCAGGACTCCCTAAATAGCTCCAAATTGTTCCAGGAAACATTTGGTTCATCACAGCAGAGAGATGCAAAATCAGACATGTGGATTTAGCTTCCTGGAGCAGTCTCAGTGGAGCAAATGATAACACGTGGCTTTGCATAGTGGTATGATTAAAACCTACAGATGAACACAGATGATAGGTTGCACCTCTTTTTACAAGATCAAGTACTCCAGTGCCCTGCAAAATGGAGTAAACACTCCACACTGGAATATCCATTTCAATCAGCCAGCTTGCAGATTGTTTCCATCATACTCAGTCCCACAGGACATAAAATCTTCTTTTTTATGACTTAGTTATCTTCTTCCCAAGTTTAAAAATTTCCAGTTTTTGTGGAACAAATGCTTCTGATTTCTGAAACCAGCAAATGCTTTTTAAACTATATGTCAAAAAAACTTTATATAACTCTGGTCAATCTGCAAATTAGAATATGCCAGCTTTCGGCATTCTTTATGCCTGACTTTTCTATTTTTCTGATCTCTTTCCCCATGCAAAAGTATATTTCTTATCTAGCAGAGCATTTTGTAACACAACTGCCCTTGCGATTGAAGTGGCAACACTAATGCATTAATGACCTATTTCCTTGAGAAATTCCACTTTTTCTCTCAGAGGTGACCTCTCAAACTGCCCAGAATTTTGAAACGTCTCTTCAGCTCCTTCTCTTGTGTATTATTCAGAATATTGGGCAAACTGCTGCAAACAGTTCTCCTCTGAAACACAGAAAGTTGGGAGGCATGGCTATGCCATGTAGCCGATGATCTTCCAAACGCACACATTGCACAACTTCATTCAGACACATCTCTTCTTGCTGTTGACCAAGCTTTCAGCAAGAGGCTCCATCAGCCAGGAGAGGTGAGTATATGTTAAACCTCTGGTTATGAGAAGGTTTTTAACCACCTGCCCAGCTTCTTGGCCAGGTAGAACAAATACTGCCTCAAAGCAGTAGCTGACAGCAGCAGTGATAATGTATTTATAAACACTGCTGTCTATCCCAGCTGCTGGATGCAGGGATAGATCCCTTCCAGCTGAGGATCACAACATACTTTTTGCTGAGGAGTGCTCTCAGGTTATATTTCTGCCATAGAACTGGTGTTTTTGAAAGTGCATGATTGAATTCCTGCAGGGTATGAGGAGGGCCAAATGCATAGATAAAAACCAACATGCTTTGAATACAGCTTGTGGCAGTCCTTGCACTTTGCATTGCTAGAACTGAGGGGGAAGCCAGTCAAATGATAACTTCATATTGCCCACTGCTTATGTGCTCGTTGAACGTATGGTGACAGAGGAATGGGCTGAGGTTGAGCCAACCTTTGCTCTGACACACCCGACCTCATAGAGAGACAGAGAGACCCATCCATAGGATACAAAAGCTATTTTCTCATGCTGTGGTCTTCCTAAATGAGGACCATTAAATCTTTAGACTTTCAGGTGTTGTCTGATCTTGTGCAGCCCTCTCAATGCCACAGCTGCTCCAAAAAACTGTTAGGATAGAAATTGTAAAGATTTATGAGGAACACTTTGGAGGATGAGTTGCTTTCCTGTAGCAGAGTTTGAAAAACTGGAAAATGGGTTAAAAATTGAAACCACTTTTAAATTTCACAGTAAGTGCACAAATACTTGCCTCTAGTATTTCCTTTCTCAGCATATTTGAGACTTAGCAGTAATGTTGTTTCATACCCCTACTCTTAAGAGTGGGTTTGGCATCAACATGAGCTTGATGTGGCCTTCAACAGGCCACACTGCTTTTGATAACAGCCCAGCTCACAGCTGGCTTTCTGGGCTGCAAGAGCAGGTCATGTTGAGCTTCTTGTCAACCAGTACCCCCAGGTTCTTCTCCCCTTGGTGCTCTCAGTCTGCTGTCCTCACAGCCTGTGTTTGTGATTGGGATTGCCTGTACCCAGGTGCAGGACCTTGCACTTGGCCTCACTGAAATTTGTGAGTCACACAGCCCCACCTCTCCAGCCTGTCCAAGTTGTCCCTGTGGATGGCATCCCTTCCCTCCAGTGTGCCAACAGCACCATGCAGCTGACTGGGCTAATTTGCCAGGGCTGCACTGGATCTCACCGTCCATGTCACCAGCAAAGACACCAAACACCACCAGCCCCAATACCAGCCCCTAAGGGACAGCATTCATGGCATACATTACAGTCTTTGAAAACTATTGATTTACATGTGTATGTATAGTTTTATTTGAAAAAAAGTGTTACTCCATTGTACAAAGTATGACTAAGACTTCTTGTGCAATTTTGGTCATTCCTATTTAAGTAAAATGAGCTAGGGCTGGAGTGGATCCAAGTAAGTGCTGCTAAAATCAGGGAGGAGAAAGATCAAAAGATTTTAGATTGCTTAGCCTCACAAAAGGAGGACATTGGGAAGGCAGAAGGATTATCCTTTCTTAGTAGGGACCAAATACTAGGGATGAAATGGAAGAGCTATTTAAGCTAACGATTTAAAGGGCTATAATGTGGCAGTGAATAACCTTAGGACAGAAATTAGAAGATGGTTTCCAGCTACTGAGACTCTTCAGAATGAAAGTAATGGGAGTAAAGGCAGGTTTATGAAAAGATTTTTCTCCTCAGGAAGCTGTGATTGTGGCTTGAGCAAATACTGTCATGATTGTCCTTACCCAGGGTTTTGTCTCAGAGGTGTCTTCCAGTCCCTGAACTGTAGTTTCTGTAGCTATAGGCCAAGCCTAGTTTACTTCCAGGCATACCTTTTAAAAATATTTTTTATTTTCACATGTCAGCATGAATAGATATCCAGAAAAGCCACCAGGCACAGTCAGCACACATTCCAAATGGATTCTTTAAGCAGGCTGTAAGGCTTGCCAAATCTGTGGCTTTGGCTTCAGATGCTGAAGCATTTAGTAGTGTGCTCTGTAGCAGCATCTCCAGGTGTAAGAAGCATCTGCTTCTTGACTATCAGTGCCAGCTCTATAGGGGACAGGGGCAGTCAAGTGTGGGATGGAGTTAGGGACAGGGCTTGTGAGTGCCCAGGTAGGTGGTAAACGAAGATCTGAACTAAGATCTAAGAGGGTAAGTGTGCTTCAAGAGGCCTGTGGAAGGGTGGGCTTACTTAAAGAAGGGATTCAGTCTGGACTGCCATCAGGTAGGAGAAGAAAGAGGTCTGTGTCTACCTGGCATGTGTGTAAGAAGTGGTACCAAATCAATATATGATGTTCCTTTAAATACTCCTAGTTTTTTTCTTACAGCTTCCTCTTTCCGATTTTTTACTTTGATTCTCGAAAAATAATAAATATTGGTGTAGGAATTTAGTGGTTTTGGTAGAAAGATAAAGCATTATTTGTGACTGGTGTGAAAACTAGTTAACACTGAACAAAGAAACAAGAGAGGCGAGTGAACAACAGATGAAATGTAGCCCTAGAGAGCATCAGAGATTGTGAGGAGGCTCTCATAAGCCAGTCTCCATGGTACACAGCATACATTTCCATGGTCTTGTTTATACAAAGAAATATTGAGTAGGCAGTTTAGCTGTTTTTCTTCCTTTCTCCAGGCAGTCATACATTAGAGGATTTTAATAATGCAATTACCTTTGTACTGCTTAGTACACCTACAAATTATCTTGCATTCTCCCACCTCTTCCCCAACACAGGAGGCATACCACAGAATAATGCTGCAGAAGAAGCTGTTCAGAGATTTCCTCTCCTCCCAGCAGGAATAAGCCTGACTCCATTTTGAGGAAGAGAAGCTACTCAGAGGGCTGGAAAGGCAATCAGAGGATGACAAAACTGGTTGAAGGATAGGCACAATATTGCTGAAGAGACTGGGTGGAAGAGGGATTTGGAGAAAGAAAGGTGATGGCAGGGGAGCAGTAGAAATGGAGAGGCATCTCTAGCTTGACTCCCACTGATTCCTCTTGATTCCAGTGAGGACATCAGTTGTACCTGGATGGACAGAGCAGGCAAGTGATGCAGCTGGACTTAGCCATCTTCTGCACAGCCTCATGGTTTTACTGCCTGTTTTAGGTGAGCACAGTGCTCTGTGACAGGCCAGAAAACTGACTGGCACACCATGGTTCACTGCCTGGAGCCAAGGGTCTGCCAGCTCTTCCCAGCAGGTCTGGGGTGCCCCTATTCCTTCACACGCTGCTATGCCCTGACACAACAAGAAGCATTATGTACTAGTTAAAACCAAACTTGAATGCAGCTTTTAAAATACATTATTGTCTGGGAAAGGAAGGAATTGTCTTAAAGGGCTGCCAAATGTACAAATCAAGTATGTCCCATATACTTTGCAGCAATTCTGTGACTGGGATCTCATGGAGCTGGTGGGACCAGAGTCACATAGATGAGCTCCTTCTTCCCCAGATGTGAGGGAATATGCACCAAAAGGCTGTGCCTTTTGCAGAGCAGAGATGCCTAATCTAAAGGCCTTGAAGTGTTTGTGAGAAGGGTCATGTGAATCTGAAAGTTGGTGGCAAGTCTCCTGCCCATGGGACTTGCACTTGCTGAGACATGTTTATGTAGATGGAAGTTGTTTGTCCAGATGGCACTCAGATATCTTCACTCTCCATTTCCTTGTAGCAGTAAAAGAATTGCATGTGGATCACGTTCAGGAAGTTGGCCCTCTTTATTTTCCAAAAGACTAAATATTTATAGTTTTCTTTCTGGGAGAAAGAAAACCAGGTGAAATTGCATAAAAGTCCATCTGTCAAGAGGAATTAAATGAGTTGACTCATCCTGTTGACGGAGAGGAGAGTTGTGTGGTTACAACCCAAAGCTGAGGCCAGCTCTGTGTTCCAGACCTTTGCCAAGGCAGCTGGGTCACATATGGGGTGTGAAGCTATGAGAACCTTGATATATGTGGTTTTTCCTGGCAGGAATGCTTTGTGTGCAGGTAGTCCCTCTGGCAAAGCTGCACACACACTTTCTTTTGCTGGCTGGAGGTTTTCTGTGCAGCAAAAAGTGGTGCTGCTGAAAAGAGGACATCACAGCCAGAGGCAGGTTTAACAGATCAGCCTTCCTGTGTGAGTAAAATGGTTGGGAGCCTTGGGGTAGGGAAATCTAGAAAATTGACTTGGCAGATTCCGTGTATATTTAACAGTAAGTTGTACTAGGGCACTTGAGGATGGGTAATAGCTTTCTCATCAGCTTGCTCTTATACCCTTGTCCCTCTTGATACTCCATTGCTACATGGTAGGGCTGCAGCACTCAAAAACTCAAGGTGTTGATTAAATGCTGCATTTGTTTTCCAGAGATATTAAAGAATAGTCCTGGGTGATTTTGTTTGCTCAGCTTGAAGCATCTTGAAAAAGGCATGGATTACTACATGCTTTTCAGAAAATGTGGTCTGCATTTAAAACCCTTCCAGTTTTTTCAAAAGGGACTAGCAATTTTAGATGTTTAATTTAGGCTGGCAAGCTTAAGATAGAAAGCACTAGGAAAATGCCAACACTTTTAATGTTGTCTGCCACTGGACAGGATACAGTAGGGTTTATATGCTGTGGCAGATGAAGCAGAATTAGCTTTTTATAGTGTTAAACCATGGCTCTTTTCAGTGAGGTTATTCTGTATGTCTCCTTCTTGCCTCCAACAAAAACACTGTGAAGTGTGGGCTGTGAGGGCAGGGAATACTAAGAATGCTATGAATGCTTTTTCTCGCTGCTTGAAAGAGAATTGGCTGGAAAACTTAAGCCACTGGATGGTTTCTTGTTGAATGCTGGTTTAAATGATGTAAGTTTAGTATTTGGGGAACACATCTTTGGAATACTTTTGTGAGGTAAAGGATGATGGCAGAGACCATTTCAAGTTCAAATCCAGAAGGGCTGTGAAAAACAAATTTTAAATCCACAAATTACATGTAAAGTCAAACATGTGGCAGAGAAATACCACATATTAATCATGTACTGAAAAATCAGTATTTTGCCTGTGAATTTGAAACATAAGACGACCCAAAATATAAAAAGACTGGTTTAAAATAATGACCAAAATAATATTAACTCTCCATAACTAGGGTGGTTTTTTTCCAACTTCTACTGTGTTTTGGTCTTGTTTTCAAATTCCTTCTGGAAGCTATTTCACTGGTCTGTTCAATGCTTAAGGAAATGCAATGCATACATCCAAGAAATTGTGTTAAAATGGCTGCCCACTAGTCCCCATCCTCAGTTCCTTGCATCCCATTCCTCACATCACTTTTATTTCATCTCCTGGTACTGTCTTCGCACAGTAACATGTAGTTTTTGTGTTCCCATCCCTGAGTCCTTTCTCTCCCATCTGGCATTGCTCAGTTGTTGATACTCCTGCACAGCTCCCATTCAGTGGAAATGTGGAGTGAAAGCTAAATCTTCCTTCTTAGAGCTCTTTTCAGCTTAATTCACTGCATTTTGCTCCTCATCTCCACTAGGTTTAGAATGAGAAGCCTATTGTATTTTGCTTCCTCCAGCTGGGGAAGGAGAAACCTCACAGAAATTAAAGGTACAGGTAGAAATCAATGTAGTTCCAGCTGCACTGATTCCCAGTAGGTTATCAAGAGGAATTCTGACTATGCTAAAATTATGTATAGTCACAATTTTCTCGTGTGGTTTACAGCCATACACAAAATAATAGGCTTTATATGAATACAGTGAATAATAGATATTTTAATCCTTCCACAAGAGCAAAATACCAGTGGCCGATAAAATACTGGGATGCTAATAAGTTATATCCTTTACATTCCAGTAAAGATTTGAGGTAGAAAGGATTTTGAATGAGAAAAATTAAAAGCTTGTGGCAATATGAGTTTTAATTCACTCGGTAAATATCCATGTTCTTTCAAAACCATACTTATTTTGTATCTTTTATTATTGCTGTCTTTTATCATAGGTACTGCCTTTTTGGCTAAGGAAAACCATCTTCTATAATAGTATGTATAAATCCTCAAACACTGAGACATATGAGAAAGGGATAGGAAAAAAAGCAGCTAATGTAGGCAGTCATATATTTTCAGAAGCAAATTAATTTCTCATCAGGTGACAGGCCAGCCTGATATCATGCTCTCTCACTGCCCAAGCACTGGATATTTTTCTGTATTTCATTGTTCCATAAACTTGCATGGAAGAGTGGCATTAAAAGGTTCCTAGTGGAATTGTCTTTTAAAAAGCATGAATCTGAAGGAATTTTCTCAGATGTGATCTTTCCTAAGGGAACAAGTCCAGTGAGCTGTGAAGGGACAGACTGTTTAACCATAATCTTGTCTGCAGGTTTAGAAAGACTAGACTGATTTTTGTTATATACTCACAAAGATGAACATCAATACCACTGGAAAGGAGACTTTTAAAACTGATGATCTCTCCCATTTTAGATGGAACTCACACAGCACTGTCCAGAGACTGCATAACATAGTTTTCTGTTTTCACTACTCTTTCTCCTTAAGATTTGTGTGGAAGTTAGGAGTTTGCAATGTTTTATTTATCCACTTGTTCCTCCTCAGTCTCAAGTACTTCCAAAAGAGTTGCAACATGCTAGTTTAGGTCACCATCTTTCAAATTTTTACATACCCCTAAAATTTAGTACATATGGATAACTGCAGTGAGATCAACTAGTTCAGTATGTAGAAATCTGAAAGATGTACATGTACATTTCTTGAAACCTTATGTTGCTAACTTTTCTGAATACATCAATTCAGTATGCCAGAAAGGTTTTTTGGTTTGAGATTTTTTAATGCATGCAGTGGAAAGTGACAGATACACTAAAGCCTTCAGTTGGGGTTCAGTGTGCTCCAGTGGTTTTGTGGTTGTTTTTCTCACACAGACTTAATGATAGCTTGAAAGCATATTGCTATAAAAATGTCACTGAATTGTTTGCACTTATCATAGTTATTTTCTGAAATAGTTTTTTCCATTTTCTTTCCAGAGATTAGGATCATAGGAGGAAAGGAGAATTATTACTGTGCTTGTCAAATTTGCACAGAAGTGCGTTTGCCATGATACAGCAGTGAATCACCTTTTAAGCTTGACACAAGTATTAAAACTAAAACTCAAAGAAAGCAGCATCGTGCTTGTGAGCATGTGTGGGGCTGCAAAAATCCTTAACAAAGGACCAATCCTGGCTCACAGGACTCTTAATTCACCTTATGAGTAGGTCAGACTGAGAGCTCACATCTGCCAGAAGGGGCAGACTCACTCCTCACCTGTTCTTCCCCCATGTGTCTTCCCCCTCCCATTAGGTCTTGGCATTTTTATAGTGATTCAGTTCATCTCTCAAACCCAGCCAAGGTTTACAAGGCTAGAACAAACGGTTATTTGAACCCAAAGTGACCAAACTTAAATTTGACTACCGGACTATTAACTGCTACTGAACCCTAAGGTACCATTTTAGTCACTTTTCACTCAGGATTATCTGGAAAGCTCCAGTCTACCCCTTGGGCATTTAAAAAACTTCTTACTGTGCTTTCAGTGCCTAGAAACTTTCAGTATAAGGGACAGGAACCCCTATGAGAATCTAAATTACTGGAACCAAACTTAATTATCACAGAGAAATAGGAAATTCAGCCTTGATGTGCCCTTGAGGCCCGGATATGAACCAGTCATATATAAACTTTGTTTTGTTCAGAATATGGGTTTATCATATTAGTCATCAAGGCTAAGATCGTGGGGAAAGTGAGGAGCTAAATTGGCCGTTCCCAGTGGAGTTTGTGTGTCACTTTTTCTCCTTGTGGGAAGGAGGACACTGTGTTTGGCTAACCACAGGCTTGTGAACCTTATGATTTTGTGTCCAGGTGGACAGGGCACTGTACAGGAAGGAGCACTGTGCCCTGCAGTGTCTCTGTGTCACTGTTCCCTGCACTGGCTCTGTGTCACTGTTCCCTGCAGTGGCTCTGTGTCACTGTGCACTGACTCTGTGTCACTGTGCACTGCAGTGGCTCTGTGTCACTATTCCCTGCAGTGACTCTGTGTCACTGTGCACTGACTCTGTGTCACTGTGCCCTGCAGTGGCTCTGTGTCACTGTGCACTGCAGTGGCTCTGTGTCACTATTCCCTGCAGTGGCTCTGTGTCACTGTGCACTGACTCTGTGTCACTGTGCGCTGCAGTGACTCTGTGTCACTGTGCACTGACTCTGTGTCACTGTGCACTGCAGTGGCTCTGTGTCACTATTCCCTGCAGTGGCTCTGTGTCACTGTGCACTGACTCT
>JAOTQP010000001.1:19186504-19213185 GCA_026413545.1 Cichladusa arquata
AGAAAAGAAAAGAAAAGAAAAGAAAAGAAAAGAAAAGAAAAGAAAAGAAAAGAAAAGAAAAGAAAAGAGAAAAAAAAAAGCAAGCCTGGTGAGGCAGACTGAGCTTTGCCATGCAATGTGAATTACGTTGTTTTATAGCTAAAAGTTTAATAAATTGTTCTGCATTTCTCTGATTTTTCTCTGTAGCTTTTTGAAGTCTTTCTAAAGTGCAACTTTTAAGTCCTTCTTAAGTCCAACTAAAAGTTGGTGATGGGTCTCTTGGAATAACTGGTGTGATTTGGCTGTGGAAATACCCTTATTTTCTATGAGAGAGGCAGAGATACCGTGTTGCAACAGAACTGGGTAGGACCCGGTGCATCATGGCCTGGGTCCTCCTCAGCAGTGTTCAGTGCTGCTGGTATGTGAGTGATTAATGCTTAATAAGAAACTAGTAAAGACCATGCATGACAAGAAACTGCCCTAAAGTTATTCCAGTTTTACAAAGCAACAACAGGTGTCAAGTTTATTATGTCACTCTGTGCAGTTGTGTTATTACAAAGCAGGTATGTTAAGGTGCATTAAGGATGAGGTAGGACATCACAGTCCTTTTGCTGTGCAGGTGCAGATACTGGAATGAAGGATGCAAAATCTTAATGCTGTGTTTTGTGTCAGCACAGTCATGTGCAACCCTTAGGACAGTCTAGCTCAAGCTTTGATTATACATTTCTCCTTAGATTTCTCGTTATTCACCTGAGTGATCAGCATTCATATCCTTAAAGCTGCCTAAAACACAACTTCAGTTTTTTCCTCTTTTCTGTATTTAGTGCAGAAGTGCTGTTGTATTTATGAGGGTACACAGCTGCAGTTGCTCAGAGCACAATGCACTGGCTTTACTGCAGGCAGCCCAGGGAGCAGTGCATTAATAGCTCCAGTTGCACCTATCCTGTCCAATTGCTGTGGTGCTATGTGAAATTAAATATACTGGTTTTCCTCAAAAAAGGATTAAGTTCCCTTGTACACAGCATGGTATCTGAAGGGCTTTTTTGTAATACACAAAACAAAACTATGCTCTCACTTATAAAAGAGTCACACATTTACTTCATAGCTGTATGATAACAGCACCTGGATGATGCTCAATAAAATCAAGGCCACAGCGTAGTAAAAGATGCAACATTTCAGAAACAAAATCTAGCTACTGTAGTAGAGCTGTATGGAACAGGCAAGTAGTTTCATTTTAAAATCAATTTTACACACTTTCACTTACTCTCTCATACCCACGTATGTACACAAAAGCACCAAGACCATATCTCAAGGTGGTCTGTCTGGCATTCAATCACATAAGACGAAAATTGCAAATGTCAAGGGATGCAGGTGAGTAACAATAATGCCAGTTCATATCTGGTAACAGTGGGACTAGGAGCAAGACTTGGGAGAGCTGCCAGCATTGGCCAGGGTATGGCTGTGGATGTTGGGACATGCAGTGGCTCCCAGGTCATCTTTTTTCTTAGGAAGGAATGAGAAATATGCTTAATTAACACAAAAGGAGGGCGGAAAAAGTTCCTTTATACACATTCCCCTGCCCTTGTGTTTCCTCAGATTTACTTGTAGAGCCAGCTTAATCAAACCCCAGGGATTGAGTTACCTTGAATCATTTGGGCATGAGTTGGGAAGTCCTTGGATGAGAAACAGAGCCTGCAGGCCTGAAGGGGCTGCAGCTCCTGCAGAGGGGCTGTGAAGGACTTGGGAGGCATGAATTCTTCCTCCAGGGCAGCCCAAGCCACAGAGTCCTCCAGAAATCTGCTCCCTGCCTTATGTCTCATCCCTGCGTGATCTGTTGTCGCTAGACTATCTTGATTTAGAAGGGATGTTTTGACACATCTGGTGTAAACATTAACCTCTCAATTCTAGAAATAGTCATATCCATCCAGAAACTGGGTGCACAGGTCAGGCCTCAGGCAGTATCTTTCCAAATATAATCTGAAGCACTTGTGTGTCTGTGGATTCTTTCAGTATTTTCAGTAAGTTTATTTCCAACGATTGAGTGCACAATGTTTTTGAGGCAATTATGAGTGTGCTATCTCTATGGAAGTCTCAGACTGATACACTAACTGAAACATTTAGAAAGCAAAGAACTGTTTTAATTTGCTAGTGCTAAAGCCATCCCTTTTCTTGAATAGAGTCATGTCCTCTGTGGAAGTGCAGGTGCTGGTTCCTGTGACCCCTTTCTCTTGAGTATTCTTATTCCATCCTCTCCTGCCTACATGACCTCTGTCCCTGCATCCTCTGATAAATTCATTCATTGGGTCCTGAGTAGCAGTTTTCCTTTGGGGGCCAATTGCCTCTGTGAGCCCACAGAAAGGGTTGTCAGGAATCATATTTGGGTTTCTTGGGGAAACAAGTTGCTGAGGCTGCTCCTGGACTAGCTCACAGCTGTGTTTACTAGTCTTTTGTTTGTTTGTTTGTTTTGGAAGAGCAATGCACAGCAAAAAGAGTGTTTAACCTTAAACTTGTACAATATCCTTTACAACTGTGGTTACACTCCTGTCTTTTCAGAAATCTACTGTGCATCCTTTTGCTGTGGGCAGGGCCTTTCATTTCCATGCATGGAGCACTGAACATGGATGTCATTGGGGCCCAATCTGTCCCCAGTTCATGCTCTGTGCACCCCTGCTCCTCTAGGTCATAGTTTCTGAGCAAGCAAAAGATCACCATTGCTTGCAGGGGCTGAAATGTTTTGTTCTCTGTGTTGGACGTTGGCTAAGTACACATCAA
This sequence comes from Cichladusa arquata, assembly GCA_026413545.1. Lineage (NCBI taxonomy): Eukaryota > Metazoa > Chordata > Aves > Passeriformes > Muscicapidae > Cichladusa > Cichladusa arquata. Next base: position 19,189,256 of record JAOTQP010000001.1, read on the forward strand.
GGTGGGAGTCCTTTGGAGGGACTGGAACAATCTGTGTGTCCACTGACTGTTTCTAGTGGGCTAAGTTAAACCTTGACTTCTGAATAAGAGCTTCTGTGGAAAGTTAACTATGATCTGCTTGATAGGGTTGGCTTGTATAACTTTAGCATGTTAGCTTGTATTTCTGAAACAAACAAATATGGTATGTAGAGGCCAAAGTAACTAACACAAATCTCATCCTGAAAAATCTAGTGTATTGCAAACACTTTTTATTAAAAACCCATATATATTCAGGTTTTCAAGACTGTGGTGTATTAGAAATCCTGTCCTACTTCCATGACATTTACATGTGTGTGTAATCTATGTGAATTTAGAACCTCTTACAGGAGAGCTGATGGAAGAAGAAAGCTACATGATGAATTACTGGGCAAAAACCATGGCTCTGGATGCATTCTATCACTGTGTCTTTAAGCACTGCTTGCTTGTGTGTCCAAATTACACTTCCCTGCTTAACTGTTCTTTCTGTGCTTTGTGCTCGCTAGTGATTTCATAGTAATTATTTCTTGCTTACTTTAAGCTGTAAAGTATTTCCTTGCTGCCATTTCATGCACAGACCTAGCACAGTGGCTGGACCAAGTGCTGTGTGGTGAGACACATTCAGCCAGGCTCATCTCTATGTTTATGCAAAGAGACTTTGGAGGATGCTCTCTTTACAGTGACAGTGCAATCCCAGAAGATGGAATGGCGGGAAAACATGACATGAGAAATAAAAAGCCTTTTCAGATCCCATGTTTAATTTGGGAGCTGGCAGTTAGTGAAAGCACCCATTAGTTTGGAAACTGTGAAAATGTGCAATGATAATTAGTAAAAACCAAAGAATATGGGACCCCTGAATATCATTTTAATTAAAATAATTTTTCAGAGGAGAACAGGATTTTAAACGCATACTATCTTAGCAGCCCTGAGAGGAATATTAGTAGCAATATGAACTACAAACTGACAGTCACTTTTGGAGAAAGAACAGCTCAAATTGGTGGGCACAGTCAGATCTGCCCTTTCCAGATCCACGTGGAGCTGTAACAACCTTACTGCCCTACTCCCAGAAGCTACTGATTTCTCAGCTGAGTAATTGGAGACGTGAGCACTTACACTGGGCTGTCATAAAACAGGGTTGCTTAAATCCCCCAGCTGAGGGGGTGCTGATTTCTGACGAGATGAGGTAGCTAACAGCTGTGGCCAGTAGCTTTTAAAGAGCTCTCACTTGATTGCTTATAATTACCTAATTATCATTTGAATAAATTAAAAAATACACTTAAACTGTCATTAACGAATGTTGGAGCTGGGAAACTGGGACTGCTGCCTTATAGATAAACTTTTCTAAATAACAACAATTTAAAAAATCACATTTCTTTTGCTCTCAAACATCGTGAAATCTGTTTCCATAAATTGTAATGTGGTATGTTAAGTCGGTGCAAAAAGAGCTAAAGCCTGGAAAATACTGGCATCCAGAACCAACATCCAAGGGCAGCTAGGATCTTTCATTTGTTTCGTTAGAAGTTGGCAAGTCTATTAAAAAAATATTTGTCTTTGTTGTTTGTGATTCTAGGGGCCCGCTTGTCTACTCTGGACTTTTTCTTCATTTTTCCTGTCAGTCATCAAGGCTGTGGCCTTAAGAGTCTTTGCTGACTGACTAGTTGCTGAGGATGTTTTATTCCTCTTTTCCCAGGGCCCCTGGCTCAGAAGCCCCCAGCTTTGAGGTGTCAGTGTTTGTTGGAAACCTAAACTTAGGTTTGTCATGTCCTTGTCCAAAGGCAGCCTGACAGCTCAGAGGCTTCTCTGCTTGTTTCCTATGTACTGACCTGCCCTAAAACCTAGATATTTGAGTTATATCACCACTGGTAAAATAAATCCATGCCTGTTCATCCAATACAATCTTGTTATACTTTAATAATAATTTCTGCTTTCCCAGTGTCCTCAAGTTTGTTGATACCATGGAAAGTCACTGATAAGATGTGATGAGGTGGTAAGAATTCCACTGTGAGAAAAACCACATAAACAAATAAATCTGTCATTTGTGTATGAACACACACAGACTTCATATCCATTGACTTTTGTTAGCTGGAGGCTTGGGTTGTGCAGTTATACTCCTCAAAGGACATTTGTGCCATTGTTTAAATATGATATACGTACGTGTATATTTGTGTGTATAAACCCAGCCTTTTTGACCTGGAGCATGCTTTGAGGTGACAACAGCTATGAAGGTTTAAAAACCACATCAGCTGCAGCGTTCAGCTCTTTCATAATCGTGAATTCAAGTCACATCTCAGAAATGCTGTTAGGTCATGGCTGCTGAGAAGTCTTGGATAAATCACTGCTGTCAGCAGCTGAGCAATCCAGGTTGGGGAGGTTTTCTGTGGAGGCAGCCCAGAATGAGAAAAAGCAGCTGTGAACCTCAGTGGATTTCTCTGAAACCAGACAAAGCCTATGATGGGAGGAGGAGAGACCATACTAAGAAACATTGGGGGTGTAAGGGGAGCAGTGGTGCCTGGAATACAAGAACTCATTTAAGTCAGTATCCCAGCTCTCTGATAAAATGAGGAGGGGGGAGGCTGCTCCAGAGCTGGGCAAATCCCCTGACCCAAAGAGGTACTTTACTGGACTGCATCCCACAACGCATGTCTTTGAAGTTGTGCATGTTGAACTGCACTAGTTGAGGGAAAATTGCCATTTACTGGGGATTTACCAAATGTGACATTTCTTAATATGAAAAGCTGATGCCACAGCAAACACAGATCCATGGAAAACTGAGTGAATCATTGCAGCTGTTAATGGGTTTCTGAGGAATCTCCTCTGTGCCTGGTAAGAGCCGTTCTTTTATTAGTTTGAGACCACTAGAACAGTTTATCTGCCCTGTGGGTGTTGTTAACGTATGCCAAGAATATCAAGATAATATCAGGAACACAGAATGAGAAATAGTAATTTAGGGACTGAAATGTAATGGACTCAGGGGAACGTGTGGACTAGTGACTGAATAAAATGGGAAACCAAACATTACTGGGGGGTTTCTTTCAACTATGCCACATTTAACTTCCCTGTGCATGAATCTATAATGAAAGTACTCATGTTTACTTATCTTCAACGTGTGTCAAACCTTTGTCAGTGGAAGGCTCTATGATATTAAAGTTTAAAATATTGAAGATGTGCAAGCTTTATCATAGTATCTTAGCCACAAATATCTCCACACACAAAAAATTAGTGTGGATTGATCCTGTTCCCTGAATGAAGCAGCCCTTTGTTTTGTTAACATGTTGCCCTTCTTTTCAGAAAGACTTTTCATTACCAAAAGAGTGCTTTGGTGAAATGAATATTTATGAATTAGTGTCTTGAATTATATTTATTCCATTCCACCAATCTCATTGTAAAATGAGAAAGAAACATGTCCTTATGGCTTCAGTCTATGTCGTTCACTTGAACTACAGGATTTTTGCAACAGGGAGTATCCCTTACTGCGTAAGGATAATTGCCAGCAAGTATCTTTCTTGAGCACTTCCTGTGTTGCTTTAGTACAGTAACCACGTGAAGGATCAGAATGAAGGGATTACAGTAAAGGACTTGTGTATATAAAGCCTGCATTACTGCTAGATTATTTGGGCTATTTTTACAGGTAGATTATGGGCTGTGTGCAGGCAGGTTTGCTGATAATACTTCTAACAAGAACAAAAAGTGAGTGTGACCCCAGTTTTAACTGCAATGGATTGAGACACATTAGTTTCTTTTATCATATAGCCAAAGAAATCTGTAAAGAGCAGTTAGGAAAAAGAAAAGTAATTTTAATATATGGATATGAGGAGGAAAAAAAGGATTAATCTCTTCATATTTGAAAGACGTTAAAAGTGACAATGGAAACACTGAGTGAAAGAGCATATTATTAGTGACTGAGACAGGCTGGCATGGTTGTAACTAGCATTTAAAAGTTGTTCAGTTTTGCAATTAGCTGTGAAAAACACAGTGAGGGGAAGGTAATAATGTCTGGACCTTATTCTCTAGGTGGGTATCTGGATTTTCTTTCCATGCATGAAGCTGTTGAGAACAGAGTTTTCATCATTTCTGTGTCTTCTTATTCAAAGTTTGTGCTGTTATAACTCTTTAATTTCACAGACAACAAAAAAAGATATTAAAGATTACATAAAACAGTGAATATTCCTTGAGTAGTTCAGAGATGCAAGACCTAAGCTGTATGTTTTCCACTGAGTTTTGGAAGCCACCACTGAAAAGAATTAAATATATGTGATGCTATCCCATGGAAAATGTGTGATCAAACTCCATTTTTGCCACCATACTGATATAAAAAATAGCCCAGTGTTTCAATAATAGGCCATGACAATATGAAACTATTGTCACAGAGGCCTGATACAGTTTTTGAGCAGAATTTAGGAGGCCCACTGACTTCACTTGTTTGAAAGCTGAGTGTTGATTTGCAGTTACTGTGTCACAAGAGCACATCAGGCCACTTAGCTTACCAGTCAGCTTGAAAATGAAAACTTAGTTTATCGTCGGGATATGCCTTTTAAATACCCTTTTCTGTTGTCACCTGACATTATAAGAGTGTTGCTATTTCAATTGTGATTTTTTGGATATGCTTTTAATACCAACATGAGAGACTAGCTGAGTACTTATGGATGGATTCCTGATAGAAGCGAAGAGCTGAAGAATATTTATTTAATAACTATTGTCTTTACAATTCTGATTTTTTTTCCTAGCCTTTTTATTTAAAAGTCAGCAATTCAAAGCCTTTGGTAAGGGGCATACTGTTAGCCAAATTAAGTAAGAGTGGTTGAAGTTAAGATGCCTCCTGTTTCTTCTCCTGGTTCCTTACAGTGTCCACTTGCTGTTGAAAACCAGAGCTTCTAGTTTCTGAGTGATATTTTTGCTCTTCACGTCCCTACTGTGGCAGTTTGGAAATACAATTTAATGTAATGAGTCAGAGGCTCAGTTTCATGACATGAAGATCAGGTGAAAACAGCTATCAGTTATGCCCGGGGATTTTGTCCCTCTCATCTCCTCAGCTCCTTAGCTTGTTTCCTCATTTCATGCAGGGTAAGTCTTTTACTTTTCACCAGATATCTGGAAGCAGCATTTGGGCACCACTAATGCCTGGGCTGTCTTCATAATAGGCCTGCTTGGTGCTTACAATTCAAAACACATGTGCAGATTTAGCCTCTGTTGCATCTCTTTGATAATACCTGCAAGGCAAAGGCTCGAGAGCGTTCTAGAGCAGCAGACCCCTCCAAAGGATGAGCTGCTGCTTCAGTGGAGCTACTAATCTTTTGTCACTAGAGAAGTGTGGTCCTGCTCACTCTCAAAGAGAGGATCATGGTGCTTTATTGCAGGTGGGCCCAGAGGAGAGGGGGGGTTGGGGTAGTTGGAGTCAACATGGCCAGAACAGGAAAGTTTGGACAGTACAGAATGCATCTGGGACCTGCAGGCATCTTGTTTTCTTTGCACATTTCAGAAACACAAATTAATAACTGCTATTTTTTTGCATTGGTTAGAAGAGAAATTACATAACCTTCCTGTGGAACTGTACATCTCCAAGTATGGCCTAAGTTACACAAGCTAAATGGCCTCCTTAAGGTCTGTGTCCTTGACAGTGTACTTGCAGTGCTTGTTGTTGAATTATGCTCTTGTGTTTGTCCTATTTTGCAAATGCAAATATTTTCTCAGATATTTAAAAAGCCACAGCCCTGTTATCTGTAAAATATAGCCATCCCTCACCGTTTTACAGAGTAAAGCATTTAAAATTACTCATCTTGAGCAGAGCACCAAATAAATCACATATCCAATAATATATCCAGCAAAGAGCCTCTTAGTTGAATAAATACATCCATAACATTTCTAAGAATCATTGCTGCATCAAGCACCTCATGATACTCTGCCTCTTCCCTCTCCTGCCTTCCCCAAAATTCAGTAAAATACCAATGGACTTGACCTAAAGATGAGAATTCTTTGTGTTTGGGAAGTGACACTGACAAAATTAATGGACCCTAGAATATAATCATGAGTGTATGCAAGTTTGATCTCAAGCCCCAGAACTGTCCTGGTTTCTGGAAGCTGTCTAGCATGGGATGGGTTCCTGAGCAAGGGTGTGCCATTGATTTTCCCTGGCAGGCTGAGTGGTTAGTGCCAACAAGTGCTGTGTTGTCTGGATGCAATAATGAAGAAAGTGTTCAAGCCACGTAACAGATGACTGGGGATGCTTTTCAATTGCTGCAGTTCAGATGAACAAGCCAAATCAATGTACCATTGTATGGAGATAGCTGGCATGTTGCTCTGAAAATAGTACCTTCAGCTTTCAAGCATAATTATTCTGTGATGTGAATTGCACATGCCTGGTCTTATTTAAAAGGCAGAGCCTGAAAGCATAGCAGCAGGAAAGAAATGAGAAAGTCCCCATTCATCTTGGCTTTGATGTCTAAACAACAATTTAAATACCCATTATTGATTTGCTACAGAAACATGGGAACATCCAGCAAATGGTTTTCTTTCACTTCAGCTGGAATTTCTTTCAATATTAGCTAGAAATGCTAATATTTGTCCTGATTGTTCCGTGTGTGCATAAGTCCATGACAGTGATATGAATAAAATATAGTAACAAAGCCATGACATCAATCTAGGCTGACCACATTCTCTTTCATTTTCTGAGAATACTTTCAAAGAATTAGTGAGCTTAGTAACCAATTGCTTTATGTTTAAAATTAGCTTTAAAAGAGTGCCATATATATTTTTTTTCTGGAAAAAAAAAGAATACATGCTTTAGTTACCTTTCCCTCTAACACCTTTGAATGTAAGCACTGCCTTCACATAGCCTAGAAAGTGGGATGTAGAGATGCTTCTTCCCATGTTGCCTCCAGATGCTGTTTGGGTTCAGCGCTTTGGGATAAGACTGGGCTGCTTTGGAGGCACAAGCTCAGACTTCCACCCCATGTGCCATTGGATCACACAAATGTCCCTGCTCGGATCTGTGCTGGCTGGGGTGCAAATGCTGCATTGTGCCAGGGCCAGCCTGGCCACCTGCAGAGCAGGTCAGGGGTGGTTGGGGCTGCACAGGGACACTGCCCATGTTGCCTTCATCTCCTACCCCTTCCCTGCTCTGTGTGCCCCTGGGCCAGTTGGACGCCTGTTCCCCTGTGTGCCCAGTGTCTGGGGTGAGGCTGGGTGCTCTAGGTGACAGCAAGTGACATTTTCCCTGGGCCTTGGCTTTTATGGACTGAGCCTTGCTCTCTGTGCATGCTGCCATGGGTGATGGGATGGTGATGATGATGGTGATGGTGGGGAGGAGGCGTTTTTCCCCGTCTTAGCCTTTCTCTTGTGCTGTTTTTGCTTTGTGCAGTGGGAAGGCAGCCTGTGGCATGCCAGGGGTTGCCAGGACACTTGACCTGCTCTCAGTCTGCCAGTCACAAACCTCTGCTGTACTCAGTGCCTTGTCAGATGTGGTGCTTCAGGCCCCTTGTGTGGCTGCATGTTTGGAGAGGCTCTGTCACAATGAGGTCCTCGTGTTGATGACACCTCTGGTGTCAGCATGATGCTGACATCCCACTCACTGCCAGGGACTTTCCAGGGGAGATGAAGAGCAGCAGCAGCTTTTGGGGTGGTACAGCCCAGCAGTGCAGCTGGCTCCCTCCTCCCTGCCTGCCACCAGCAGAGAGAAGTGCCCCAGTTTAATGAGGCCTTGACCCCTAATGGAGATGCTGCCCTTGCAAAGGGTGCTTTCAGCCATGGTGTGTAGCTTTTGGCATCATGTGGCCAAGTGGGGCTGTGCATATGAACCAACTTTCTCTTGTAGAGCTCCATTCAGATTTTAAAAACCCAAGGAGCACTTTGATAATTCTGATATAAAAAGTAGATACCTCCAGTTGGTAGCTCATGTCTCTAAATTAACTCTGTGGTCAGAGGTGATATTTCCAAGAAGGGGTCTTGTGGAGGCACATACGGCTGGGACCCTCAGCAGCTCTGTCAGTGCCCAGCACTGTGACCCTGTGCCAGCACCAGCTGATAAACACAGCAGCTTCTGGCAGGGGGGCAGCAGGGGGAATGTTTGAACCACAGATTAGTTCTAACAAAAAGGCATCTTTTCTTACTCCTACTCCTTGTATTCTTTGTACTGTGGTTTTGTCATTATATGGAACGGGATTTTTGACTTACTGAGTGATACACTTGCATGTCTATATTCAGCAAAAAGGGACAAATTAAGTGGCTGTGACCACAGCTTCTGTGTGGCTGAGGCCAACAGCGTGGCCAGGAGTCTCTTATATCTGTGGTGAAAGATTAAATTTAGCAAAATACTTTAGAGCATAAGCAGAAATCTGCAGTTTTAGTAGAGCACTCTGCCAGTCAGACTCTTGAAAAATCAATAGCAAGGTATGCACTCAGTTTTTCTCAGAGAACATTACGATTTTCTTACAGTGACAAAATTAGCATTAAGAGCTGGCTTCATGCAGACATTTATATGCTGGCATGAGTCATGAACTCAAAAAGGAGTCTGCCTAGGTAATTAATTTTCTCTGTGTTATTGCAGATCTTGTCTTTGCTCATGTATTTTTTTTAAGGCTGCATTTAAAAATCATTTTAACCCTAAGATTTTGGGCTGAATTTTATTTTAATAGTACTCCTCAGCATGACCTCCAATGCAGGACATGGTGGAAATTCAGTTTTAAATTCATGAGTCTTATGTTTTAAGTACTTGCCTGGAATTAAGCGGATCTGCCACAGACCAACCCATGTGTGCAATCTTTTGCAAGTTTTTCCTTGCTTTTGTTGCCAGCTTTAAAATGGGGCTAATTATATTCATTGTAAGAATGTCCCAGGACTTGAAAGTTTTTGTGAAGAAGCCTGATTCCATGATGGCAGAGATGCCCTGATCTATTGCATGTCACAAAGCCGGGATCCTTCAGGGCCAGTGGAAATGCCTTATACATGTGTGTAGAGAGCTGAGTCATTTACCTCATTCTTCTCAGGCTGTGGCAGAGTGGAAAACAAGCACAGCCTCGTACCAGCACTACCTTTTATAGCATCCATTTTTTTGCTTCAGACTGATGTCCCTCTGGAAATCTCATCTAGGAACACTCCTTAAGGTGCTGGGAGATGCCCTGAATCTCAGACAGCATTCAAAGCCTTTTCTCTCCACCATCATTATTGCTTCTCTTGCCAATAGTGTCCTGGTTCGAAATACAGGGCAGAATTAATGAGATCTCACAGGCACCATCTCATCAGGCAGCATCCAGTTGATGCTGAAGGTCACATGAACACTGCTGACAGGCTGATACATAAACATAATTTGTGCACATGAAGCAAATGAAAAGTTAGTTTGTATCCCTGCAAACCTCTCTAGATCCTCACAGCTGGCACAAAGCTGCTGAAGGCTTTCAGTAGCTGTCTTATTACTACAGTAATGGCAGCAGATTAAAATACATCCTCTAAAATACAGTGTTGTTGAGAATGTCACTTGATGTACTCAACATGCTGAGCCTCAAGAGTACAATACTGAATTTCTGGGATATAAGAAACTCAGCGTGATAAATTTATGGACTCTAGTGCAGCAGCAATGAATATAAATAAAAATACATCTACAGTAAATATGCCTACGTGAGCAAATCCATCCTTACAAAAATACAAGCTTTAGGTCCTAAGAGTTTCTGGCTTGGAAAAGTACTTTTCATTAAACGTGTTTTTCAAATGCTATTCCACGAGACAGTCCATTCAGGAAAATACATTTTCAGGAAAATAGCTTCAGAGCTTAGTGCTGAAATGCTTGCAATCTCAAAAGTCCTCTTTTGTCTTGGAAAAGAAACTGATAGCATTTTTTCTAAGCCTGGTTCCTTTTTTCCCTTTTAATTTTTTTTTTTTTTAATTTCTCTCCAATGGTAGAAAGAAATAGGTTAGAGCCCTTTGCTCCAAAGCCAAAAGTGGTAACAGCCATGAATTGAAGGTTGAGAAGATCTCCACTGATTAAAAGAATTCTTAAATGTTTTTTCAGGACAGAAGAAATTAATTGTGTTTTGCTAAAACATATTAAACCTGGTGGGAAACCATTCTGATTCCTGGAAACTGTGCTTCTCTCTCAAGATACCATTTTGAGAGGCTCACCCTTTTTCTGAAATACCTGCTAGGCTAGACATTAATTTCTCTGCTGGCTTCTATTTATCTATCTCACTTATTTATTTTCCCTTCCTTTGCTCCGGAGGAAGGGAGTGTCCATTTCAGGTTCTGGTTGCTTTTTCAGTAAACGCTGGATTTATGCTGTTTGTGCAGCACCTGGCAGGGAGAGGTCTCTGCTCACAGCCAGGACTCTGGTGTCACAGGCAGGCTGAAGGAATCCTGCTGCTCTGGGAATATCGCTGGTGCATGGAGCTGGGCAGGGCTGGTGGCCCCATGTGTTTGCAGGTCTCTCTGGCCCCCAGCCAGCATTGGTGAAGTGGTCCTGATTTGCGGTTGTCCATTGCAAGAGGGGAGAAGGGGATGCTGAGAGGGGTGAGCCCCTCTCTGTGAGGACTGGGAGAAGTGGGAGTGGGCTGTAGGGAAGCACCAAACATGAATGCTGGGTGGGTGGGGGAGGCAGCAGCCACACAGACATCTCCCACCTGTCTGCACCCAGAGGCCCTCTTACATTAAACAAAACCAGTGTTTGGGGGCCTGTCTTGGTGCACGTCGCTGTAGTGTTGGTCTGCATGGTAAATATTTTTGGATAACTTGAACATGAGAAGTGGGAAGAGAAGATTCTTATTACTGTATTGTACTTTAAGGAAAGGTAGTTGAGTAGTTGCCAATAAAGAAAATTTGGCTTCCAGCTTCAAGGGAAAATTTGCATTGCCCTGTTTCCTTTTACATATATATATATACACACACATATATATTATTTACATATATATATAATGTATACATACATACACACACATATATAATATATCCATATATATATATGGATATATAAATATTATATATATGTGGATATATAAACATTTATATATATATATCTGGAAATTTGTTTGTTTTGTAATAAGGTTTTTTTTTTGTTCAGCACACTTTGATGTTTTATTAATAACTTTTTATTTTAACAATAGAATTTCTCTAAGATGTACTGCGAAGGTTTGATCATTTTTGCTGGCTGTCTTCTTGACTACTGAATGTGTTAAGAACTATCAATGATATTAGTTTGGCAAGAAGAAGTCTTATTTGAGGAGTGGTTTTGAAATATCTGAGCTTTCTTGTGTGCATGTACAGCAGTTTATACCGAAATTCTGCAGCACACCCATCCTGGGTACTAGAGGAGAGAGTGTAAAAATTTCAGTCTAATACAGTTTTGTGGAGCAGCGTTTGATGCATGACCACAATGCACTGAGGGGACAAAAGCAAAATCTCCTGAATGATGCAACTGAGATTTGGCTATGTCTGAGCTGGATCTTAGGTTGCCTTGTTTCTCAACACCATACTTTTCTTCTTTGCAAGTTATAGCAAAAACCCCTCACCTTCCTGCACTTGCTTTCCCTTCTAAAGGGTATGAGAAGAACTCTGTGAGATGCCAAAAACAGTATTAGTTTTTGGAATTAGCTTTCAGGATGTGCTGAAAGTTGTGTAATCAGCACCTTACCTCCCAGAAAGACTGGGTGCTTTACTCTCCAGCATCTCACAGGCAAACAGGGCCTGGGAAAGTTGTTTTTTTTCGGATACTCTAGAGACCAGAGGAGTAGAGAATTAAATAGGCTGGAAGTGTATCAAAAGTTTCTCCACCCTGGGTTCAAAGCTAGGCCCATCTTGGCATCAGAGTCTTTCTCCAGGCTACAAAAATATTTGGGGGAAATAAAAAATGAGTCAAAAGAAACTTTGAAAATATCACAGTAACTAGAAGAATACAGTTGAAAAATGCTAAATGAGGTTATGATTTTTTGCTAAAAAAAAAAGAGAGAAAAGTAGTAGCAACATTGTGAGAAGCACTGGAAAAGAAACGTGCACGAGCAGGGCAGTGAGCTGTTGGCAGTACTGCCTAGTCCACGGGCAAGCTATGATCCAGCATAAGGAATTCCAGGTGATCAGAAGCCATGGCCTGTGCTCTCAGCTTCAAAACCATGTCCCCTCTACAGACTACAGCATTGCTGCCCTACTATGAATGTGCATTCAGAATGCTACTTAATATAATGTTTTTACTTAATACATGTTTTTACTTACATTTGGTGATTTGAAAGTGGAGCTGGTTACTGTAATACCCTTCCTGAGACCATACAGTGATACAATTTCAATTTACTTTGAAGTACTGGGCTGTGGTGATCTAGAGTTGCTTGAGATGCTGTTCAGATTTCCTTGCTGTGGTCACTGTGTCTGAGCAGCAAATGGTTGGTGGATGTCAGTACCCACTTCATCGCCTCGCTGCGTGTGAACCAGAGCTCTGACTCGCTGAGAAGTGGTTTCTTTTTTAGATGGTTTAAATATTTGGGTTTAGGTGATATTTATGAAGCACCTTGAAGCCCACATAAGACAGGCCATTCAGGACTATGCATGTGTAAGCAACTTGTCTTTCCTTTTCAGCAGCTGCCTAAGCAAGTTTTGTGATTAAACCTTGTGTGTTTTGGACCGTGGTTCCATAGCACGAGTGGTTTGGCAGCCGAGCTGGATGAACGAGTTCCTGCCCCTGGCACTGTGCTTGGGGCAGTATAACTGGTGTAAAGTGGGGTTTTGCCTTTGATACTGCTGGGAGGGAGACAGCTCTTGGGCATCAAGGAATTCTGGGTCACCAGGCTTGTGAATGGCTGAATGCAGTAGAATAGTAGTACACAGTGGAATAATTACCAAGTGGTCAGATGGGACTGACATGAGCTCACCTGGTTAGAGCATGGTGCTAATAATGCCAACGTTGTGGACTTGATCCTTGTGGATCTTGACCCCTTCCAACTGAGAATATTCTGTGACTTGAAAGTAGATTTTTGTTCAGCAAAGAATGCTCCTCCTGTTGCATGGTTGTTCAGAAAAGGCTGGTCCATGCTCCCCAGGGAATGAGCCAGGGCTTGGTGGGACAAGCAGGAAAGCAGTGCCAGTGCTGAGAGAATCCAGCTGGATCCATACCCTGCTCCCAGCCTCCAGAGCTCACACCAAGCCAGGATTTGTGCACAGGTCCAGTGGGGAAAAGGAGTGTAATGTTCCTTACTGGTAATAATGAACTTCTCAGTCTCCAGATAAGTGGAACACTTCAAGACAAGCTAGACCTGGAGATTTGGACCAGAGCATCCTGAAGGGAGAAATGGAGCCATTCAGATGATATAATAAGGGGAAATACCAGCACTTATTTATGCTGAGATCTCTTCTTTGTAAATGGCTAAGTAAACAACCCAGGGAGCTGCTGGCCAGTTTCTCTCACTTCATTAGGCAGCATAGCAAAAAGCAAATAGATTCTTCTGCAAATGGTCAGATGGTAACAGGTTGATATACTGTGGGGAGGGGAGTATAGATTTTTAGAAAACACTTTGTAACACTTGTCTATTTTTGAAGCAAGCTTTTCAATAGGGTAATTGATATGAAATTCAGGACTGATGAGTCTGTACATTAAAGGACTGTGTTTCAGTATCATGCATTAACACAGGCATATGTGAGTGAGTCCACACCAATCCTCTGGCTCCAAGTTCAGGAAAGCATCCTTCTTCAAGAGTACTCTTGAGCACCTGCTTTCATTTGTAGACCTCTTTTTATGGCATCCTGATTTCTAGAGGGAAAAGCAAATTAATGTCCTGTGAAATGGGGGGCACTAGTGAACAGCAGTACTGAAATCTCTGACTACATCCCCTCTAGCCTAGTGAGACCTGAAGGCCCCTTCTGCAGAGAAACTTGATCTGTCTAAACCTGAATCTTTATGCAAAAGCTTAAGTTAATGCATCATATATGTGAAGTTTAAATCAAATCTGAAATCTAAAATTAAAAAAATATTTTCCCCTTATTATTTTTTCTTATTCATCCTTTTAGTAAAAATTCATCTTTTCTGATATCACTTGGTCTAAAAGCAATTCACTTTGCAGCTATTTTGTTTTCCTTGCTCCATATTTCTTTTTGAACACATTTGGCTTCATGGTTCTTCTTTCTATCATCCCCTTTTCAGGCTTTATTTTGCAAGCAACTCTTTATGGAGGAGTTCAGCATTTGTAAGCTCTTGGTAGTGGCACGTCAAGAATGCTGGTGCTAGCACTGCCGTTTTCCTCTGAGGGAGGGACTCCACAGATGAGGTGCCAAACTCTGAGAGGTGTTGGTACATTAACATCAGAACTGGAATACTGGTGGAGATGAAGAGAGCAACCCTAACACCCTAATGCTCTTTCCTCTGGGAGGCAGGAATGATGATTAAAGAAAGTGTAGTAGACAGTAGAGCAATTAAGAAGTGTAAGACATGTCTTCTGCACAATAGACACTATTGTGCACAATAATCTGAGTGATAATGTTTAATAGCCACTGATGGCTGGGAATATCTTTTTTCAGTTTTTAAACTTCTTAGCCCATTTTTACTCCTGGTTCTCACTGTTGTTACAGTAAATTCCACAATGGAATTATTTCCTAATGCTGATAAAGGCTCTCCTTTTGTAGAAAAATCAACATGTTTTTGGAATAATATACCCTAAATACGCAGGGTTTGGGAAAAGAGAATGTACAGTTGCACCAAATGTTTAATTACTCTGGTTTAAGGATTTATGTAGCCTCCAATCCCTCTTAGCCCAGCTATTAGGGCTGGAGGCTGCACTGAACTTGGTGATTTTATGCAGAAAGAAAATCTGACCTGATTGTTTGGGAACTAAAAAACAATACTAGAAAACAACAAACAGCAAGCCGAGCAGTTTGTACTGAACGAAACGAGAAAGATGGTACAGGGAGTCTAGTTCCATCCACGAGGGCAAATGGCCAAAAGCAGATCTTAGGGCATGGCAAGGGTATTTATAAACCTGGAGGAGGGGAGGAATTAGGGTGAGGTTTAGAGAGGGTACACAATAAAGAAGAGCAATTAGGAATATTGAAATTATTGCAGCAAAAAGGAGCCAATGATAACAAGGGAAGCAGAGAACTTTCTGGCAATGATGAACATACTAGAACTGGAGATTCTGGGGGTGATTTTTTACTCACCACTACTGAAAGGGTGTTCTCACACCCTTAAGCCATGGTCATCTGCACATATATTGGCATTAGCCCCAGTAGATTTAATTACTTCAGGTATAAACAATGTGAAATCATCCATTCCTCCCACTTCCCCTGCAACACCCATAGCAGTTGAGTGACCTCAGGGGGAATTGATGTGACAGACAATTAATCCACCATAAGACTATTAATTTCCCTTTGGAGTTGCAGCCTTGCCACACACTACACTTGGAGTGGATGGACATGAGAAGAGTGGAGGGATGCAGGACCACTCCTCCAGTGGCAATGCACCCCTGGATGGATCAAACCCTTTGTGAGTCCTCACAGAGGCTCAATGTTTGAAAAGTGTAGGGCAGCAGTTTAACTTACTGCACAGATACATACCTTTTCAGGGCTTTCTCATTAAGTGAGAAACTTCTTTGGTTTTTTGCAGTCCACTAAGAAAAAATTCCACTCTCAGTGACATGAGCAGAACAGCCACCTGAGTTTGAACAGAATGTAGTTCAGTGGCCTCCAGGAGAATGACAGGCTTAAGTCTTACTGTGCTTGACAAGGAGGAGCCTCATAAATGTAGCTCTCCAGTCTGTTTCCCTGACCTCACTTGGGGAAAAAAATCCTACCAGATATGATAAAAATCGTAGCTCCAAGTTTTCCTTCTCTCTATTATTGCTCTTCAGATTTTAAATTGAGAGTTTCCATTACAACACAAGGCATGAATGTACTGCTGTTTTGTGTAATGCACAGTGCTTATCCACATATTGGCAGCACCTTTATGTTCTAGTGCTGGAGGGAAGAAGTAAGAATTTACTTGCAGACAAAGTGACAGACATTGTCAAGTTCACTTAAGTATTTGGATTTAACTTCTGAATTTAAATAGAAAGAAGAGTGATTCACTTAATTTCTTTACCTTTGGATATATCTCATGTTGTTCAATTACAATAATATCAATTTTGCCATAATGGGATTGCTCATTTAATAATATTCAACTGAAAATAAATGTGATAGTTAATAACATTAAAAGATCCTGAGTCAGCTAAAAAAAGCTATGAAGCTCAGACCTTAAAGGATTGGCAGATTCTAATAGAGATTTTTTTTCCTATATCTACTTACAGAATTGAGCCTGATTTTTTAAAACTGAGGGTGGGGAATATCTGAGTCTCCCTTTCTGCACTTAAAAAGTCTGCAAAGCTTTGTTAAGAAAATAAACAGAAAAGCCTCTGAGAAATACATGAGCTCCAAAGGAATGCCATGGTCCAGCTGCAGCCGAGGCTGAGGCACAGCGGTGGCTTCAGTTCACTGCAGACACAGCGAGCTCTCCTCCCTTCTGCTGAGAGCTGCCCTGCATTTGTTTGGCTTGGATTCCCACCAAAAATGGGAGAGTGTAGGTCTGTGAGTCATGCCAGCCCTCGTGGCAGAACTGCCACGCTCTTTTTAGCCTCTATCAAGTGTGCACCACGGTTCATGGGCTGGTACCTCCTGCAGCATTTGTTGTGCTGCACCTCTGGCAGGATTACACACTTCAGAGTCCAAAAATGAAACATTCTGCTCCTTGGATGGTATGTTGTAGGTGAATGTGGAAGAATTGATAAAAGGTCATGACACTGGTGCAATACTGAAACTTTCCTGTGTGGTTTTCTGTCCAGTTGAAGTAAAGTGCCTGAGAGTTGGCTTCTTCATCTGAGACTCTTAGCTGGACCTGAGGTCATCCCAGAGGTAGCAGATCAAGCTTTGATATAGCAGATATCACAACCAGAGGTGTGTAGCTTCCTCTGCCTTTTGTTTAGAAGCAATTTTCCACGCGAATCCCATAGTTAAAATTTCTAGGGGTCACTGTGGGAATCACCATGCTGCTCTAATGCTTTGTAAACAATCTCAGGCAAAAAAAGAACCAAGTTAGATTTAAAATTTTAAAAGTATGAACAGTCTTTGGACTACAGACATACTCAAAGCTATGTGAGTAGTTAGCTGCTACCTTGAATTACAGCCATTGTCAGCAGCCTGTGATTAAATAAAGAGTAAGAGGGAGATGTGTATGAATGTGAATGTTTCACAATGTTTTTGAAGTGAAGTAACACAATACTGAGAGCATTCATTCACACATCAGCAGGGCAACCACAGTAGTCTAAAAATTATCCCATTTATTGGAATAATCCAGATGGTAGACAGACATATACAAGCATTGTCTTCTGGGTCCCTCTAGGCTGATGGAACAGATCACTGCAACCATCTGTTCAGCACAGTACTGTGCTGGTGAGTCTCAGAGGTACCCTCAGACCAGAAGGTATGCAAGTTGGATGTTTATGGTTCAAGCAAGAAACCAGTCAAATATTCAGTGTGGACCATTTAAGTAAGCCAAGATGCTTTTACTTAAATAAGGAGCAGCATACATTTTTTTTCTCTCTGTGACCCATGGGATCAGTAATTTCTGTTAGCACAGTGATGATTTGCCCAGGATCACAAGAGAACTTCTTGTGCTGGTACAGTACAGAGGGAGCAGAAGAGTCTGTCATGGGTGATTTTCAGACACAGCTTTGTTGTCTCATATCTTTTGTTGAAGTGTTCTTCTGTAGAGCAACACCAGGGCTGAGCACCATCATCAGCAAAGTACTGCTGCCTGCCTTCTCATAAGTGCCAACAAAAAGTGACAATCCACCTTTTTTCATCTCAAACAGTGTGCCTGGGTCTCTGTCATGTGAACATGGCTCCCTTTTTTTTTTTTTTTTGAGTCTCTTTTGGGTTGCAGCCGGTCTCTCCAGTCTTCACAGGGCATTTCAAGGGCCATAATTCCATCACAAGGCAGCAGTGAAGTTGTGCTGGCATAACAACTGATCCATATCCTTGGTTGTGAGTAGAGCTAAGCCAACAGTGATTGCTTGGACAACCTTGCTGGGCTGACTGGGTTCCCAGTTCCAGAAACTTAGTGGTGTCTCAGAGAGGAGCAGTGGGAGCTTCTGGCCATTGTGTTCACCCCTGAGAACTGCTCCAGCAGGCAGTGGAGGCTGCTCCAACATGCAGGGCAAGCTCGGGCATTGGTCACATGAAGGTGTCCGTTCTCAGCTAAGGGGTAAGAATTTTGGTCATCCCTGTTGTATTGCCATATCAGTTTCTTTATTCTTTATCTGCTAATGTTACCTTTCCTCATATTATCTGTCATATCAAGACTTGGCATGTTTATTAACAATCCTTTATCATAGTCCTCTATCATACTTTAGTAGAAAAAACCCCCAAACCTGCGTTGCTTTACAAATTTCAGCTAAGTACCAGTGGTGGATGGAGAGATGTTATAGATGAAACCTGGGGGAGGGATATTTTCCTGTCTTGCTTGCAGGGCCATGTGTTACCTAAAAGGGAAGCTACAGATCCTTGATCCTGACATCCTGTCCCTGAGTACTTCGGCATACTTTTGATTCTAATTCTGGGTCTTATGGGTAAACCTTTATGTGATGCTCCATTGAAAGAACAAGATTAAACTGAAATCTTAAATAAGAGATACAGCTTTGGCTATGGAATTTACAAATTTCAACTTATGAAAAGTGGAGAACCCTGTTATTACAGAGTGATATTCCAATAAAGCTGCTTTAGATGGCCAGAGCAATTTTGAATTGCAATGGAAATAAAACATATCCATTTGATCTCTGTAATTGCATCCACATCAGGACTTCAGCTACATGAGTAACAACTTATACTTCTAAATTGGTTTTGCAATACAGGTCAAACTTTTCTATGAAACTTGAGTTAAAGCAGACATGTAGGAAAGGGAAGGCATGAGAGCTGCTGGGTGGGAAGGAGAAGGAAATACCTGAAAACTCTTTCCTTTTCTCCAGCTGTGCCATCTAGCTGTTTCTAACTCAGAGACCAGAGCAGCAGTCTGTGAAACAGAGTGGTAAAAGAAATGAAAGAGTTAAAGTGTGTTGGACAGAAGCAGGGTCAGTGCAGATCTGTGGAAGGAAAATACTTCCCAAAATGGGTCAAAAATAACAAATACAAAATGTACTGAATGAACTTTTGTTTTTGCTTAAGATTAACTTAAATTTTTTAGAAGAGAAAAAAACACTTTCTCTAACAACACGAACCCTGTGTATATTTACCTGAGGCTTATAGAAATAGCTCGTATGACAAGTCTGGCTCCATAAACTCCACCTAAGAAGACTGGATCAGCAAAATTCAATCTGGAAGCTGTCTATAAATTTATTAAAACTGCCTGGGGTTTCTAAGTTAACTATTGAAGTAATCTTCTGTTTGTAAAAAGATGTAAGTTTTATGAGTTAGTACTGAAGTCCATGGAAAACAACTTTCAGCATTCAGTGCTTTAGTTAACTTTAGATTTCATTCTTCTGATAAAGAAATGCTAACTCAAGACCAGCCACATAAAGTGGGGCCTATTTGCAAATAATTTTAATTAATTTTAATATATTTTTGTCTTTTTTACTCACTGGAGATTTTCAGTGGTTTCATGCTTCAAATAAATCTTAAGGAAGAAGTCAAAGCAATCAGTCAGCTGTTGTAAGGCCAATCAAATAGAGCTTTCCTGCATGTTTTACTAACAGATGAACAGGCAATCCCATTTATAGAGCATACTACATGTTGACAGAGCGCATTACTTCATTTTGCAGTATTGGCAATTTGAGATCTTAGCAAAACAATGCTGAGGTCGCTCTCATTCTGTATTGCCATCCTTGGAATGTGGCTTGGGTTTTCATTAACTCTCTCACTACAAGGTACTGCAGATGGAGACATTTTATAGCGGTGGTTGTAATAAACATCAGAGAGCAGAAAGTTGTAAACAGCTTAAATTCTTTGTCCTGTGTGGATGAATTCCTTTTCCTTAACACTTTGATGTTCTCAGCATCTTGTGGACACTTTTTCTAATTGGAGGTGAATGGGTGGATAATGCTCACAGACTTTGATACCTCCCAGCTGGTGTGTGGGGAGAAGTGGTCTCAGCCTCCAGCACCCAGTGAATATATGCCTCAATATAAACAGCAAAAGTTTGGATATTCAGCCTGGCGCTTGGCTTCGCAGCATTCTGGCTCTGCTTAGGAGCACAAATCGTGTACAGGATCACTTCCAAGATTTCTCCTCGACTGTTTAATCAAGGGAACAGGACAAAAAGGGAGAATAAAGAGCACGCTCTAGCAAGGCTCTCTGTCACTGCTGCCTTATTCCTTCTTTTTCCTATGCTGGCTTCATTGAAATCACCAGTATTATCAAGTTAGTGTAAAACTGCCGTGAATCTTTCCAAGGCCTTTTCTGTACTTACATTTTTTAAAGCCTTACTAGGACAGTTAAAGCAATACAAGTCACTTGAGAAGAATTTAACTACAAAGGAACTGGGCATCCTTACTGCAAAAGGAGAGCAGACTGGTGGGGGAATCTTTAGGAGCAGCTTCAGTGCTTTCAATTCATAGCTTACCTTTTTACAAAACAATTGCCTGACAATAGGCCAACATTCTTATACAGCCCAGTCTTTCCCAAGCTGTTTTGCCCGGGGGGATCTTCCCCTCACAGATTAGCATAAGTGTCCTTGCTCAGCAGCGCTGTGACTATACCTCTGGATCCCTAGATCTGTAAGGCTGTGAGTTGTGGGTTGTGCTTTGCCTTCACCTTCCTCCAACCCTGCAAAGGGAATAGCCACAGTATGGGGTACACTGGAGTAATTGCACCCAAGCTATGAGGAATTCAGTATACTTCCATCAAGTAAAGGATCCTGCAGGTTAAAACAATACAGCTCTGCAATTGGAGAAACTGCTTGGATTATGGTGCATGTCTTATATGAATGGTTGCTTTCATCTTCCTGTTGCTTTTAAAATCACTTTCTCTACAGTGCATGCACTCAGAGCTCCAGTTTCCAGGTAACAGGGAGAATCAGACACCCAAGTGTGGGTAATTTAACCTTTTTTCTGAATAGAACTGGGAAGCAGTTTGAGCACTAACATATTATAACTCTTCAGTTAAACTCAGCTCTTTTGGCATGTAGACTACTTTGTGAGAGTGAGATGCCACATTTACATGCAGTCATATGTAAGTACAACAGTCATGACTGCTGCAGGGAAGACCAAAAGTACAATAAATACACCTTTTGCTTTATGTTTACTGGGCTGTGTTTTCAGCAATGTGCACTGCTAAGTACCAGGTTAGTCCATGGGTCCTGTTGGACAAGGTATTAATCCATTTTGCATGGACATACACGACAGTTTTTTGCAGATCCCTTCCCCAAGCTCCAGCTTGCATTGGTTTAGATTGTAGAAACACATGACTGTTGAAAGAGGCTATCCAGGCAGTTGGACCAAGGTCTTTAACACAGTCATTCCTACCTTTGGGTAGCACAGCTTGTTTTAGGGTTCTGGACATGGATGTGTCTGCAATGGCAGCTTCTCCAGCTGGGCACATATAGTCAGTGCACCAGCAGATCAAACATGGTATCTGCTTTAGACTGACATGTCCCAAACTCTTTCAACTCCACTGTCTGTATATAGTAGGAGTTCAGTGACTGAATGGGGACTGAGATGCATAACTCAGGCATAGACCCTGATGGTAACTATCTGATTCTGAAGATGAGTTGCACCTGGAACACTTGGACATGGTTGTTGTTGTTTGTTCTTTTCCTAACTTCTTTACAATGTTTTTAGACTTAGGGTAAGAGTCATCCAGAGTGTTTAACTTTCTGCATTTCTCCATCTGCCCTTTGAGTGCTGAAGTCTGTTCCCTCATATTCTCTCTCACTTGTTGTGACAGGTCAGGAGAACTTTTATGCCTGAATCATGAGGTGACCGAAGTTTCTTACTAGGAAACAAATATGCTTTGATGCTTTTGCAGCCTCAAGGTGAAAACAACAATAAACATGGGAAAATGATGCTCAAATGAAACTCATTACTGCTTGAAGCCCTCAGACTCCACACAGTGAAACTGTAACCATTCCTGTTCTTTGGAGTAAAACCAGACTGTGAATATAAATTGCTAGAGCACACTGTAAAAATGCTTATTGTTAATTCAGTGGACAGTCATATATACAAGTTCAAAATACCTCATAAGGAACTTAGTGTGTGAGGTTACTGGATATGATTCCATTTTACAAATACAAAATAAACATTTCAAAAGCCATTAATCACAGTAATGAGTAGAAATTTACTATAGTGGAAAAAACTGATTTACTGGCTTTCGAATATTTCATTTGCAACTCCTTGAATTCACTTCTAATCAATCCAGGAAAACTATCCCTGAGTTACAAGCAGGCTGCATGGAGACTCTGAGTTTATGACTGAGAAAAAATCCTCCTGGGTTGTCCCACAGCCCAAGGCCTGGGACTGATTCAAGAGTGTATATCTTTGGTTAAGCCCATGGAGCGATCCAAACCCCGGTCCAGTGATCCTGAAAATTCTCAGTTCCCATTAGCAGTGCGGGCTGCCTGGCAGCGCTGCTCTGCAGCAGCCTCCCCAGCCATAGGACAGGCTGCCTGCCAGGGCTTGGCACTGCTGCAGATGGCACAGCCCTGCAGCTGCTCACTGCCAGGACCTCAGGGCTCCACAGGACTGTGGCAAATCCTAATTCCATAGTAATTCTCAGGCTGCCTTTCTGGCTTCCCAGGCTCCCTGCCCTGGAGCGGAGATGTGCTGGGATGCCTCCCAGGGACTGTCACTCCAAGGGCAGTTTGCATGAGTGCTCCCCCAGGGCTCAGAGAAAAGAGGAATTTTTGTCAGGCTCATTGCTAACCAGCAGACTGCTTCATGATCTGTTTTTATCTGCCTCAAAAAAAAGGTATAAAAATTCATAGTTAGCAAAAACTTTGAGAACACTGGCTTTAGACTCAATCGGATGAAAGTCAAATTTTGAAAAGCAAAGTTCCTTCTCAGCTGGAACTCTAGCTTTTCAACCAGCCGCAGTGAATCCCGTGAATACCCTGACTCTTAATTTACAGTTGCAATCCAGAAGAACACAAGGTCCCTCTGCTTACATGATCCCCAAATTATTGACAACTACAAAAACATGATGTTTGTAACCACTTCACATATGGCCTGAAATGTATTAAACAATGACTTCATTTGAAGAGGTTTGTTAACATTATGAATATTATTATTGTGGGTCACAAGAGGTTTGGTCTTGTTCCAGTCTTGAAATAATTACTTTTACACTGCAAAACTGGTTTATGAATTACAACATTAAATCAAAATGTACAGTAGTCACGTTACTTCTTGGGAGGTTTATTGTGTAGTTATTACTCCACAGACTAAATGGATTTTAACAATCCCGTACTATTCATGAAACAATTTTGAATAAACTTTTGGTTTGTGAAAGAGCCCTTCCTCCTCCTAAATTCTTGTCAAATATTCAGATGGTAAATTTAGATAGGAGCCCATGCTTCTGTCTGTTGTTGATAAGCATTCATTTTTCTAATCACAGCAACTACATCATGTATCTGTGACTTGTTTCAAGTTAGTGGTTTTAAGTTTTTTTTTATATAGCCGCAATTTCTGTAAAAGTCATATGTAATGAAAGAAAATTGTGTTTTTCTCCCTCTTCAGTTCTTGGAAGACATTTAGGGGAGAAGGATAATTGCTAGTGAGAGCACAGCCCAGTTTTACTTTACAGTGAAGGTGAATTGCAAGTAGATAAACAAGGACGGAAATACAGGGAGATCTACCCACTCTCAGGAACTAGAAAAATCTTTTAGTGAACTGTTATTTTCCCAGATGTATATAATTTACAGAGATGAGACTTCGCTGAGATTTTTGGCTTGCATGCTTAAGTCTCCTAAGCTGTTATGATACACTTAACCTGGAAATTACACTTATTTATTT
>JAOTQP010000001.1:19219188-19249266 GCA_026413545.1 Cichladusa arquata
CCGGAGGCTGCCGGCGGGAGCGCAGCGCTGCGGCGGCCGCCGGACGGCAGGTCAGGGTCAGCGCCCAGCGGCAGCGCCCAGCGGAGGGAGCGGCGCCTCCGCCCGCCCGTTCGCGCCCATGGGGGACTCGGTGTTCAGCGAGAGGCCGGCGCTGCGCTACGCGGTGAGTGCCGGGGCGGCGAGGGCTGAGCGGGGCCGAAGCCCACGTGTGCCGTGGGGCTCTGGGAGCGTCCGTCCGTCCGTCCGTCCGTCCGTCCGTCCGCCCGCTCAGGAGCCGCGGGTCAGGGGGAGGCGGCTGCAGTCCTGCCCCGGCCAGGACTCGATGCGCGCAGCCTGCAGGCAGGGCGCCGAGCTGGAGGCTTTCCCCCGCTTTCCTACCTGGGAGTGTCGCGCTTTGCTGGAGATGGCATAAATGTCTCTATATTTTAATGAACAGAGGAGAGGGCGGCGCGGTGCCGGGCGCGGGGCAGCGGTGCCGCTACCGGCTCTCCCCGGGGCAGCGGGGAGCTCCGCTGGGAGAGGCGCGTCCGGGATCCCCGAGTCCGGGATCCCCGAGTCCGGGATCCCCGAGTCCGCCCCGCTGCCCTCCTCTGCTCCGCGGGCTGGGGTGAGCCCGGCCCCGGGACTGAGCCCAGCCCCGGCACTGCTCTCGGGCCGGTCCCGCACCGCTCCCGCCGCCGGTCACATAATAGCACTGTGCTTTATTTAATGCGCTTCACGAGAGCTGGTGCTGCTGAGAAGCCGCTGCACTTCACCAGCCTTATTAGGAGCATTTTCTCGTTTGCTTCGGCACGGGGAAAAAAAAAAAGCCGCGTAAAAACAACCAGCTGCCTCCTCTCCTGAAGTCATAAATAAACTCCCGCACGAGTAATAGCATGCGAGGGCTGGTGCCGCTCTCGTTTGCACTCATGTCAGCGATGAATAATTTTATTGCTGTTGTTAAAGTTGTGTGGGAATTGTCAGTCGGAGCAGGCTTGCTTCGCTGGTCCTGGGAGCACGGGTGCTGGATTGGCGGGATGGGTTGATGGGTTTCTAAGTGTATCAATTACGGGATGCACTGCGATGTGCCTTTTTTTCACTTGCTTCACTTCGATTTATTCAGTATTGGACGTGAAATTGAACATCTTTTTAAACACCCTTTTTTATTTTTTTTTTAAACCTCGTGTAAACAATTTGGAAGAGACTACTTGCGGTTTTTTTGGGCAGCAAGATTTAATGTCTGTCTCTATACATATTTTTGTACCCACTCAACTGTAGGTGTTAGTGCATTCAGCTGCTGTAATTATATAAGAGTTTTTAGAGGTAGTGGTAAGTCAGGTAAATTAGTTAATAGAAACAAATACCTTTGGTACTATGTATGAGTAGTGATAGTGTTTTTCCCAGGAATCTAGTTATCATACATCAAACAAATTGGAACCACTTCTTTCAATAGGGTAATGGTGCTGTGAGTATTTCAATGCATGGAGACCACTACCAGTCATGTCATGTGCTAGCACCATGAAACTTTTATTACTTCCTGTGATTGTGCTTGTCAGTCTACCATTAACTACTACTTGCGAACACATTATTGTTTCTGTCAGTTGGATATCAGTCCTGTTTTATGCCTAGAGCCAGCAGCAGGTAGTGCATTCAATTCAGGACAGCAGGCATGCAAGGGAAAAAGGATGGTCAGCCCTATCGGGTGACCATTACCCCTTTGGCAAAACCCCTGCTCTTTGATTGATGTATATTGTAGCAAAAGGAAAATTGCACATCTAAGAATGAAATTTCAAGGTGTTTTTTTACTATTTTAGGATATATTTCAATGATGAAGTAGCAACACATCTTGGAAGTAAGTGACATTTGTAGTTGATGTTACTGTTTTGCCTGGAGAATAGGTGTCTGGATGCTGTGCATTATCCATGCATAGGCTTAACATGGAGTCTGTGAAAAACCTAGATGAGAAGAAAAACGTGTTGACTTGATGATGAGCTAAGACTGTAGAGCTTTCTTGTATTGAGATCTTAGTAATTATGGCTTAAATGTAGTGAAGTACTGTTCTCATTAAGTAATTGCGTGGTGTAAATACAAATCAAGTTCTTGGATTGTTTTGATAACTGTGAAATAAAAATCATGCAGTGTTATAGCATTTAATAGCAATTGATTTATTGGCAGAAGAACTTAGAGCGATTTCTGTGGTGAGTTTCTCCTCCAATTTTCAGGACTGATAATTAAAGTTTCATGGTTTTCATGAAAGGAAGTATCTGCATCTTTGTTCTAATCAGCAGTGTGCTTTTGAAGGAAGTCTCCCAGTCTTCCCCAGTTGTGTGCTTTGCTTCATGTCTTGGGGTAGTCAGAGCACAGGAAACAGCATTTTTTCAGGTGGTGATGGGCTGGGGAATGTGCTCCTGGTGCTTCCCAGAACCCAGAGGGTATTTGAGACTCAGGACCCAGCTAGAGTCAGCTAAACTCGGAAAATTCGTTTTGTTTGGACATTGGATCTGCTGTACCAGCCCCTGAGCTCTGCAATGTGCTACTGCCAGTGCAACACAATAAATCAATTGCCATAAATCAGCAGGGATGGATGGCACTGCGATTCTGAGGCTTCCGAGGGTGTTTGAAGCATAGCTTATGCAAACACAGACTTAATAGCTTAAGACTGTTATGTCAGTGGGTAGGATCGCATCACCTATAGCACATTGGATCCTGTGTGTGTGTTAAGTGAGACTGGGATGACTGGTTATGTCACAACTCCGTTTTGAACTCAGCCTTGGTGTTGTCTTACCAAAAAAGTCTACTAGGCAAAGAGGTAATTTTAATAAGCTGAAACATTGTTTTCAGTGACAAGTAAATGAAAGAACGCAACCTGTTGAAAATGAATAAAAATATATTATTAAAGAAGTGTTAAAAAAGAACCCCAGAAAAACTAACCAAAATGCAGATTGACAGACAGTTATACTTGCATTAGATCACAGAATTTTTTTTTTCTTCCTAATACCTTTTCACTAGCCCAAAGACTCTTCTCCCTTTCTCGTATGTGTATATGACATTTTTATTAAAACTTGAAAAAAGGTAAATAATATCTCATTCTTGATGTATGTTGCCTGGCCAAACTGTACCCTTTAATTTTTAGACATGGGTTAGTTTTAGCTGCCCACTAATCATCAGGCTGAATTACTCTGAATTAAAAACTCTTTTTGGTATCATGGTGTTTGTAACTGATACTGAAATCTCCAAATGTTCCAGGAACAGTTTCATATAGTTTTGTTAAAAGGCATGGTCACCTTCTTGACTTGGGATTTCTTTCTGTTTGTTGCTAATTTTTTTTCTTCTGCCATCTTAGTAGCTTTATGGGGGGAGCTAAAGAGCTGCTTTATGTATTTTGGCTAAAACCCCAGAGAGATCCATTGGTGGTTACTTGAGATGTAGAGTTTTTTTATTTAACAAAAAGACTGAAAACAGCCTCAGCTGTTACCCAATCAACCGGCCCCTCAGTGGTTCAAAGCAGGAAGATTGGAGAATGATCTGGTTTGGACATAGCCATTTTAATCTTAGTGTAATATCTTTAATCTTGTTTTGTCTTGAAACATTTACCAGAAAGGATTTCCCTCAAGGGAAAGGACATTTTACCCTGATGAGGAAACTCTGGTTGTCTTTCACCAGGGAATATGAGAAGATGGGGAGGAGCTGGGATTTGGAAGTGGCTGCCATGACTTGAGGGATACATTGGGGAATTCATCTGAGAGGAAGATATGAGACTTTCTTAGGGCCAAAAATTGAGTGTTCTGGCATCCAGAGTGGACGGGATGTGCGAGTCTCTGGACAATAAAACTTTGAGTTGGTTTAAGCTTCTGAATCTATTGCTGATAATGAGGTCACCTCAAATTCAGACATTGGAGATTATTTTGAGGAAAGAAGGGTTTTTTTCCCAGCCTCCAGCAGTGTTTGGGGCATTGTATTGTGTGTTTGCTCAGCCTGTGCCCAGCTGACCCCTTGCTGGGGTGATAGGCAGACTTGCTGCTCACTCTTTAGTGTCTTAAATCCATGAGTCTGCATGGAAGGATGGAGAAAACAAAAGAAACAATTTGCATGGGAAACTATGACACAAGCAAAACTCCTGCTTTCTGGAGCAGAGAGGGAGTAAAAAGAGGAAAATAGACATTTTCCTCCAATATTCCAGTTTTAGTAATGCTAACTGTATCTCTTAAGAATTAGATATTAGAATAATTCAAGGTGGAGAAGCAAGATTGGTGGTGATGCTGTAAACTGGAACTGTAAAAATCTCCTTGTGAGAAGGACTCAAGCACTGACATCCTCCTGTGGGCTTGCTTGTGTTTTGCAAGAATCCGCTTTTAAAGACAGTTGCTTGAATTTCTGATTTCAGGACACGTTGCCTCATGGCTTGAGCCTTCAGCCACTCATGGATTTTAACAACAAACTTACATGCCACAAGGAGACCATATTTGTTACCATAATTGTAGGAAATCCTGCAAGTAATTTATCTTACTGACCTAATAAGTGTGCTGCCTTCACCTAGACCATTTGACTGGTTTCTCTCTCTTCCCAATGGTCTTGCCAGCAAGAAATGGCACAGGACCAGGCTGGCCAGTGTGTATCCAGATCAATCATAGTATATTTTTGTACTTAGGTTTGGTGAGGTTAAGGACAGGCTGTGGGCTGGAGAGTAAGTTCCTGCCCACCAAAATAATCTTAAACATCTGCGCAAAAGGTAGCTGCTTATTTTCTCCTATCCTGTATATTCAAAAGCAGAGTTAACTGGTTCAGAAAGCTTAATTGCTCTGTAGGTGTTGTTTTCAAATTAGGAAATTTTGAAGAAAACTATCAAATTCCCCAAATAAGCAGGCTACAGAAGAGGCAGTTAGCAGTAGAGAAATAGTTAAATGTCAGATTTCTGGCATCTGATCCTTGGATTTTATTTGTCAAGGACTTATCTCACCTTATGCATGTTGGATTTTTGGAAGGAGGAATATGATTTCTGATGACTGTTGAGCCCAGTGCTTCATTCTTCCTTTGGGTGAAATTCCCAGTGACAGTGGTGACTCATGCTTACACTTCTGCAACATTTGAAAGTGCTTTTATTGCTGATCTCTAAAGAGTATATATAAATATAGGAAGTGAGCATTCTTTGTCACTCAATATGAACACCAAGGCCAGGCTTTTATTGGGATTGATGGAATCTGAAATAAGTCCAGCTGTTTTTTTTATCTGCTGTGCAAAGTGGCCATGAGTTAACACTGAAGAGCTGGAATCCAGGAAAGATAGGAAGCAAGGGGCTCGTGTGTGTCACAGGATTTAAAAAAGTTACATGAAGTAATTTCTATTCTGATCAGATTCCATTTTTCTTACAGCTCTTGAACACCTCGTATATTCCAGGAGCTCTTCACTGACATGTGGACATCAATGTTCTTACTCTCACGTGCAGGAGAAAGATGGGGTGCGGATGCACATTGAGTTAGGCACGACTTGCTAGGTTAGGTGCAGAGCCACACTGGTGTGGTTTTATTAGTCTGCTCCCAGATGTTGTGCAGGAATACAAGTGGCCTAAAGTGTGGAGAAAGTGGCCACCCTATGTATAGACAGCAGGAATTAAAGCTTGCCTTTATTCAGTTTCTCTGTCTGTCTCTAGCATAGTCTGTCCCTGCAGAGCAATTACAGTTCTTGCAGTACTACTTACAAAAATGCTATTTAACAAAACTCCCACGTGAGTGGATCTTCAGGGTTTCCCTTCAGAGGGGCACACAGTCACTAGGCTCAGATGTGGTGCTGTGCTTCCCCAGGAAGGTTTATGCTGATTCTGCTTTTCCAGGAGAAGGTTGAATCAACCAGCACTAGTCCTTAAGCTTCAGGATGAGGTTTTGGGCTCAGGTCTGCCTGAGCAGCAAGGTCACGCGTGGCTAAAATCAGCAACCTGTGCCTGCAGTGAAGGTTAGCCATGTAGATGAAGTGCAAGATGAGGATTTCAGTCTCTGTTGTGTCCTTTTTTGGTGATTTTTGAGCAAGGCTCTTCTCTGGTACTTTTAAAATTCTTTTCTTCCCCTGTGGAAATACTTCTCTTCCTAAAAGAACCTGTGTAGGGAAACACATACTAGCCTGTAGAGATTGTTCAGGTGTGTTGGTGGTGTGAATACAGAACTACCCTGAAGTAAAAATGTTGAACTCCACCTAGTCAATATTCCCCACACAAGCCGATGGTTTATATTTCAGTTCTATTTTCCAGAAGCTTTTTGAAATTTGCAGATGTGTCTTCACACTTCTTTCAGCTGAAGAGTGAAGTAAATGGAAGATGATTGAGGTCACAGATATATTTAGATAGTTGGTTCTACTTTTATTTATCTTCAGTTGCAAATTGGTTACCTTTTATGCGCAAATGTGAAGAACTGTGAGGAGGGAGATTTACTTACTCAAGAGATTTGTTTCTGTAGAGTTATATATAGTAAAGTAGTTTTGCTGGCTACAACTCTTCAAAATTTCATGTATATTTAGAATTTAAATCTCAAATGAAAATGACACCTAAGGAATACTCTGGTTTGCATGTCATCGTATAAGCAGGGGTTTTTGAACTTCTTTCATTTGTCTGCTAAGGACCTCTGTTGTTCACCAAGTAGTATTTTCTGTACAAGGTGTGTTTGCTGCTGTTGTTCTAATGGAATACCTGTACCTGCAGCAGAAGTACAGCTGAACTCTTGGTGGCTTGGAAAAGATGTACTCAGAGTTCAAATTCTACACTCTTGCTGCCTTTCTATGACATTTGAGAATATAAAAAGACATTTCACTCCATGGAGTGAAATGGTTTTTTCTTGTTTAGGGAGTAAAGGAGGTCTGCATGCATTGCATTGCTTACAAAAAGAATCTGACAGCCTTTCTGTAGCATGCCTTGGCTGACAAGCCCACGTGGTTCACATTAAGTGTCTCTAAAGGGGTGTCAGATCTTAGTACTCCCTTGGGAGATACCTGGATCTTATCAGACATGGCTGACTCAAAAAGAAAAGTAATGTTTTTTATTTCTAATGCTTACTATCTAAGTGTTATTGATAGTTCACATTTAAAAGGATTTTCTGAATATGTCCTCTACTAAATCAAAAAATGTTATGAATTGCTGATGGGAAATTGAATATTACAGCAGTACTTAAATAGACTGTATTTAGTGTTCAGTTGCTAAGGGCAACCTAAGTAAAGTTTGGGTTTTTCAGGCTGTGGTGCCCTCAGGTATGCAGGAAGAGTAAGTGCTGATCTTAACTACCTGCAGGATAGTCTGCTGTTATTTCATACTTGGAAGCTTTACATTTTTGAAGCAGATGATTGAAGCTGTGGAAATTATACTGGAGGCTGTTGATATTTCATCATACAGTTGAATTGTTTACTTCAAAATAATATCTCATACTTTTGTCCGTTAGTTTGTATGAATCTGATTATTGATCACTTTTGCTGCGCTGCTGTGAAGGTAGATGATCCTATGATTTTATAACTAGTACAATTCTATGTAATTTTAGTAGATTAGAGCCAGTCTTCACTGTTTTTGTTTACTGTAGATGATCCATTTCTTTGAAATCAAGCATCTTGTATAACTAAGTATACCTGTAGCACCCAAACTTTGGCCTGGGTGTCTTATCTCCGGAAACTTGCTGTTGTTTTCTTTTGATGTTGATAAAGGTATAATATTTGAAAAATTTTAAATAATTACAGAGTCAATTGTGTTGTTTGGGGGTGTCAGATTTGATGCAGAGACCTAAATTAAATGGTGTTTAATGATGACTATTTTTCCCTCTTTCCTGTTAGTTTTTAAAAGGTCCTGTTACACTCATCTATACGTGACTTGGCGTATGCATTCAGTATCCTTGCTGGCTGAAATTCTCTTTTGTGTGATTACTGTATTTTTTCCAGTCTGATCCTATTAATAAATATCCTGAGTCTTGCAAAGCACTTTGTTTAAACACAGGCTGTGGAAAAGAATCTGAAGATCATAGTTTGATTAAGCTTGCTTAAAAACTTGGAAATGTATTTCTGCTTTCCAGGTGGAGGTTTTGAATGAGCACAGTATGTAGAGTTCTCTGTACGAATACCAGAGTAAACCCATAAACAAATTGTGCTGGAAGAAAACCATAGGTAATTGCAGTCTGGTCCTGTTCTTGCTGGATATGTCCCAGCTCTTGAAACAGATGTGGAGTCCAGCTTTGTGCAGAGGCCACACCCTCCGTGTCCCTTGGCAAAATTGTCTCACATTCCAGCGACCCTTTGGATAAAACATCCTTTAATTGGTACTGTGGCCTTAAATGTTTATTTTTTTTTTCTTCTGTGGTAAATTGTTCTTGTTCTGTATCACTGCAGGCTGTCATTAATATTTGCATACTGTTATTATGTATCCCTTTAAATGTCAGCTTTTGTAGCAGCACATACTGAATGTTGGAAATATTCCCAATTTCTGTGGAAGTTATCTTAAATAAAAATGAGTGATTTATTTTACTGCAGAGTATAGCACTGAGGAATTTGTGGTAGAATGTCAGAGGGGTTTTTTGTTTGCAAGCAGAGATCTCAGTGAGTAATTGAGGAACCCCCTGATTAGCTGGTTGTCCCAGTCCCAGATGCCCGTTTCTGTGTCTCCTGTGTGAGTGCTTTCACTGTTCACAGCCTGTTCTGGCCTCTGAGCACATCTGCACAAATGGCAGGAGCAGGTGGCAGGAGAAGAAATACATGGCTTGGCTTGGCTTGGCTTATAACTGAAGGGTGCATGTCTTTCAGAGTTGTAGCTGCTGAATCTCTTCTTGTGGTGTCTGCAGGGTCTTGCACCAGAGGCAGCAGCAATGGCCAGGGGGTTTTGCTTCAACCCATGAGAAGCAGGTGTGAGCCTCAGGGGCTGCCCCTGCACTGGGGGATGCTGTGCTCAGGTCTCATATCTCAGTGGTGGGTTTTCACTGGAGAGATGCACCTGCATAGCTCTCAGCATTATTTGGGAGACAGGCAGCACATTCTAACACCTCTGCTCAGCCCAGGAGCAGGGGAGCTGCTGATCGTGTCCTTTTAACCTCAAGAGCTGAATTACCTGAGCTGACTGTTGGAGAAATAGGGGAGATGACTGCCTGTGACCAGCTGAGAATTGCACCCTCGCTCCCAGCTGTACATGATGGACACAAGTTTCCAGGAGCAAAAACTACAGTGTCAGAGTTCATGGGTCAGTCCAGCTCTCAGCATGACCTGGTGGTTTTGGATTTAAAGCCACTGGGCTTTCCAGAGGCAGTTCACAGTCCTTCTTCAGCAGAAAGTGAACTCCTGCTCAGTTGTGATTCAGGGCACACAGTTTTGTATTTTGGGCAAGTATCTTGCTGGTGCATCATTCTGGGCTGCTTTGTTTTCTTGTGGCTGAGTGAGCCCACAGTTGAACAGTGTGGCTGGAAAAAATGAAGTCACTAGAGATGAGCTTTGTTTTCAGAGTTATTGAGGACTGATAATATTAATTTCTTTATAAATATTTGTGTTTTGTTTTATTTTTGCACGTCTTACCCTGAAATGTATTCACAAGGTCTGATTTAGATTGATTTAGATCTGAAATTCAGTCTAAGGCCACAGGAGAATAGACTAATTAAATGCAAATTCTGGAGCTTTATTGCCCCTTACCTGTCTTCTTCCAGAATGCATCTGCATTTTAGTCAAGATTTTCCATGCATGAATGCACAGCCCATGTGAAGCAATGTGAAGCAATGTCGTATTTTATATTTTAGGAATTTAAGATGATAAAAATGTTGCAAGAGGGCAGACTTAACCTCTGTCAGAAATGCCGAGGAGAAAGAGGGTAAAAAGAGCAAGCTGTGCAGTCCTCTGTACATTGTACATTACTGTGTCAAATGTTTTTGTTACTTTATTGTAACAAGGAGAGGTGCTTACATTTATTTACAGAAGAGATACTGTCCTTTTTGGATGCTGATCAGCTGATGATTTCCCTTCTGGCTAGCTATATTTTTTGGGGGGAGACATTCTCCCTGCTGTGAGTTCTCTAATGACCTAGAGTTGTCCCACTACAGGTGATTCATGGCTTTGGAAGTGCTCCTTGCAAATCTTTATTTTCTGATTGCACTGTAGTCTTGAAAGCATTCCATTATATGAGAAATCAGGGAGTCTCCAGTTACTGAGTCTTTCTGCACGATTTTGGATAGTTTGTTGTCAGTGATGCTGGATTATATATTTTACTTCCAGAGAGTATACATAATGGCTGGAGAGTATTTAAATCCTTCAGTACTAGAGCAGCATTTCTGGCCATAAGTTAAAATTGCCAGAGTGCCTACTAGTCACTAAATTAGGCTGAACTCGAGTCAAGACTCTGGCCCTTGCTACAGTGGTATGACTGTAATTTTTCAATACTGTGTGTCACACCAATTTGTATCATTTTTCCTTTCTGCATTTCCATCATCCATTTACAGTCATCTCATTATATATTTGTGTTGGTGCAGGCTTTCTCAAACCCAGGTAAGCAAGAGCTATTTTTGTGCCCTTAAATATGTCATAGGGGCCTTTAGTCATCTTCTGTGAAGTGATGGGAAAAAAATTACTTGGCTGATTTTCAAATTTATTGTCTTTCAGCAACTTTGAGGTCTGTACAGCTAAATTTGAAAAGATGCCTTTACAAGGAGCCAGCCCTGTTCATTTGGCCAGCTGAGGCATCAGGCTGTGGCTTTTTTTTCTTTCTCATGTATGGTGTTGCCAGTTAATACCCAGTAATTGTTGCTGTGCAGCAAAACGATTTTATGCTGTTGCAACTCGTTTTCTCTCAGCAAGACTGAAAAAGGTGAAGGCACTGTGTTTCTGCCCTACCTTAAATAAAGAGTAACTAAAATGCACACAGGGAGAAAAACTGATGAGTAGCAAGCTGCTGGGTTGTTTTTTATTTTTCCTCTCTCTTGAGCATAACCCCAAAGTGTTTGACAAGAAATATTATTGTCAGGAAGTCCTTACAATTATCTATGGCTGCAAATAGAGTGCCTGTTCCTTTAGCTAGCATATAATACTAAGCAGAGTTTACTTATGTCTTACTATATTTTGTACTTGTTGTTTAAATCACTTGCCCTTTTTGTAGAATTCATGCTTGAAATTCCAGCTGAAGAAATATCATTGAATTCCTTTCCTTTACTATCATGTTTCTGATGATGGTTTTTTATCTATTGCTTGTTTTAAAGTTCTCTTAAATTCTTTCTCTTGCAGGAAAGTGAGAAAATGAACCATCATGAAATACAGAGGCTCTATAGATCATGCACAACAATTTTTAATGAAAATGCTGTGCAGAGCACATTTATCAGCCTAACTCATTCTGTATGATTTCTGGTGGAATATTTGCACTTATTTAAATAACTTTCTACATCTTTTGGTGTTAAAATAAACACCATACATTGGCTATTAATAACTATTTGCTTAAATGTGTGAGGTTTTGCAGTTTAGAGTGTCCCTTTCATCAAAAGTCACAGGAAATAGCAAGGTTTTTCACTTCTCCCAAGTTAATGTGTGTAATTTTGTAACACACATTCTCCCAAGATAGGGTTAGAGTTCAGATCTTCATGCTGTTGCCATTTGTTAATTATACTTCCTTTAATTTTTATGCTGTCATTTTGCAAGGTGGGACTTTGGTTTGAACCCTTCAAATCAAATGAGGACCTTCAGCTACAAAGATGTAGAAGATTGATGTTAAAATGACTGTGCTTTTCCCCTTGTCTTGTATAGATTGCCATTGCATTGTGTGTGTAGTTTTGTGTGAGACACTTGTTGATTTGATTTCATGTCTAACACTATCCCTCTCCTAAGGATGCAAGGCCAAGCTAAATCAAGATTTAGTTTTACATGGACGAATGCTTTCTTTACAGAATGTATTACTGAAGTTTTCTGAAATGGTGCAGCTCTGCTCCTGAGGTCTGGTGTAAAGCAAACTTCAAAACTGAAAGCAGATTTCAGTCATTGCTTCTGAAAATCCCAGCAGTCGCATGGCTGCTTGACAAGGGGTGAGGATGGTTTCGGTGTTTATGAAGCCAGATCTATAAACTGACAAGAGCAGAGTTTGTACATAGCTTGTTCTGTGAAGTGCTTAATGCATTTTGGTGCATTTAGAAGTAATAATGTGTAATAGAGTGTGTACGTATGTCCTTGGTTTTCACAAATAATCTTGTTATGTTCTTGGTGATTCATCTTGCTGTTTTCCTCCTTTAAGCTTTTTTTCCCCCACTAATGGTAATACTACGCAGTTTGCTGTTAACTCAGTAGAATTTCTATTTATCTGTTAAGAATGGAAAACCAAGGGGGAAAAGGGGAGGTCGTGGTTCTTCTGGGATGAGTTACCATGAGGAATTAATGTTTTGCTATTTTGCCTAAACTGGCCTCTAGCTATCTTTATGGATCCCTTTAAAGCAACCTCGAATGCAGCTTTAACAAGGTGATTGGAGCAAGGCAAAAATATTCTGACTCATAACAGTGTGTATTTAGGTGTTTAGACATAGATTTAAGTGGAGTTTGTCAATCTGCCTCCAGATAAGCAGACAAAGAAACAGGCATTTTGATTCTATTCATCAGGCAAATGAGGTTGCTTTTACATGAGCTTTCTTTGAATCTCCTCAAGGCTTCCCTGCTCAAAGCCAAAGTGGGTAAATGAATGGCTCTGTATTCTCTGTCACCCATTATAATTATGTCTTATGATGCAAGTTCTTTGCATTTGGGAGTTCTTTTTGTCCATGTTAAGCCACATGTAGTTCAGATGCTCCCAGCCTTACTAGTGGTGCTTTCAGCCTCAGTAATGCTTATAAATAAGCAATACAGTGAAAACTGAATATGGGGACTACCCTGACCTGCTCAGAGCTACAGGAGTGCTCACATTTGTTTCAAACAAGAGAAGAGGTGTGATGTTTGGGTGGGCATTGTAGATACAGTCCTAGGGATGGTGTAGCTGGATGTGCTCCTGAGCTCCATTCCTGCTGGCAGCAGGCAGCTGCTGTAGGATCACTGCCCCTTTGGCCAGCACACACTGGTGTTCGGTGCATGCTCTGTCTGAGTAACACTTCACAAGAATTCTTGTATAGAAACTGTGTTGACACTCAAAAAAGGGCTGAAAAATACTCTTGTCCTCTGGTGTTCAGTGAATCCTGAGTCCTGTCGACTGCTTACCAATGTCTTGGTTTTCATCAGTCTTGGGGGTTCATAGCTCCCCCCAGACTTCAGCTGCAACTTTTGTTTGCTCACTGAAACATCAGCATCACTGAAGAGCAGCTCTTAAGGCTGAATTACACATTCATATCAACAGCCCTGCTGTCATACCCATGTAAGTGAAGGCCAAAGCATCATGTTAGCAAGGAACAATGCTCAAAAGATGCTTCCTTGAGGAAACAAAATCCTTGTAATCACAAACTTACCTGCTTTCTATCTTTCCCTTTTGTATGCATATTACAATGTATTAGTTGTATTATTATTTTATTTTATTATTATTTTGTATTAGTGTTTTTTACATGCCATGTTCTGATGCAAGCTTAGATTTGCTGTTCTAATGGCCAGTTGTGAGTATGGACTGTTGTGGTATTTTCAGTGTTGGTATTCTTGAAACCTCACCTGTGAGTTTTGCACAATTACTTCTCAGAATTCCTTTTCCTTAAAAATCTTCTCTTTGTAGCATTAACTTTCATCAAATAAAAATAAAGAAGAAAAAGTTGCAGTTTTGACAGCAGCAGAAGTAATTGTGTTAGTTATGGAAATGAACAATATACCAACTTGGAGAAAAAGGTATGGGCCCAGATACATGCATTAGTAAAGCAGAGGTGAACTGCAGTAATTACACTGATGCACTTGTAGCTGTGCTTGCAGGAGGATGCCTCTTCTGTGGCACATGGGCTGGATCTGAGGCATAAAAAGAATTCATCCAGGAGTTTCTGAGGTCCTTTATTAGTTTTGACAGCCTGCTTTCTGGTGCCTTCTTTTGATGCTCATGTGTGTTTTCTCTGCTTCAGGATCAAAACTGTCTGCCATTTAGCCTTATTCCGGGAGGACATGTGTGACCATCCTGCCTCTTAGTCATGGATTTCTTACATTTGTGTCAGGAGTGTTTGGTAGTCTCCCTGCTCACTTACACTTTCCATAGGTTTACATGTACGTAATCTTAAATGTATTTAAATTACTTCCCAAATGACCTCTGAAACGTGAACTTCTAGTCTTAGTAAATCTCTGTAGGTCTGAGCATCAAGAAAAATGGGGGGAAAAAGACAAAGAAAGAATAGCTTTTCTGGAGCTCCCTTCAACATGTGCATGTCTCCCATTGCTTTGGTACACATCTTCCTCCCATTTGTAGTAGGTTTAGATTGTTTTTATATTGTCCACTCTACTCTGTTTCCTGGAGACTCATGCAATTTAGCACTGCAGAGGGACTGGAGGAAATGATCTCTAAACTGACTCTATTAATTATTGTTCTCCTGAGAATCTGCTGCTTCTTCAAAGAGAATGGCAATAGCAAAGAGATAAAAAGCACTCTGGAAACATGCTTGTGCAATTATTGCTTACACATCTGGCAAATTAGGGGACTGATCCTTTCCCTGAAGGTTTCAAAGAAGCATATTTGTTCTGCTTTATTGTTACTTTTTATAAGAAAATCAGTCTTTGAGCCTGTAACTCTTCATAATTGCTTGAAACTGGGAAGTGGTTTCTTGGGAAGGAAAAGACTTGAAAAGTTAGCAGAATTCACCTTGGCCAAAATCTCAGAATGTAACACATGGGAGGCCTCCTGAGCTGCCCCTTACTGTTGCACACAGCTATGTGTAATCTCTTAGACAAACACAGCAGGGTCTGTGTCTCAGAAGTTGGATAGTTTTTTCAGTTCACTCCTTCAGCTCTTCCAGAGCCCTGTGACCAACTTTTCATATTGACTTAAATTTATTCTTGGGGCAACATGAATATATGAGCTTTTAGTTGAAACAGCACTTCTGCTGGCCTGTTAGTTATCCAAGTTTTCCTTCATTTTGTTTTGCCTGCAGAAGGGATGCTGGCTGTGCTGTGAGGGACACCCTTTTTCTGTGTCTCCGCCTAGAAACAGTCCTCTGTGTTTGTTGCCTTCTTCAGGGATGAACTTCATACACAGTGGAGAAAAAA
Source organism: Cichladusa arquata (assembly GCA_026413545.1). Taxonomy (NCBI): domain Eukaryota; kingdom Metazoa; phylum Chordata; class Aves; order Passeriformes; family Muscicapidae; genus Cichladusa; species Cichladusa arquata. The sequence goes on from JAOTQP010000001.1 coordinate 19,234,282, forward strand.
AATGTGAGAGCAGAGTGACAGGAGCTCATTTCATGGTCTGAAGTCAAAGGGAAAATGTCCTCTGTCACATCCCTTCCTCACCCCAGCTATAAATGGAGCCCAAGCTTAGCAGCTGACATCAACGGTGCAGTGTTCTTCATTCAGATGAATACTACCCTTGGCAACTTTTTCAGCTCATGGCTTTACTTTTTATTTCCTGTCTTTTAAATAGTTGCCTTAATCAACTTTATTCTGCACTTCCTTAATTGGGAAGAATCATCATCTCAGAGACTGAGATCTGCTGCCTCTGCAGGTGGAGAAGAGGGAAGCCAAGGACATACCTCATCTTTCTCTTGAAATGTGTTTGTTAGTGGTGCTTGGTTTTGGGGACAGAAAAGGGAGAGGTGGAGCAGGGAGATAGCAAACTGAAGATAATGGGGGACGAAAAGGAGGAGAAATTGCACAGCACTGATGAGAGAGAGAAAGGCATGGATGAGGTGACCCTGCTGCTGCTGAGTCTGGCAGCCAGCCCTCAGTCCAAGCACAGATCCCTTGCAGCTGCTGCAGCCCCCTGGCTGCTGCCAGTGTCTGTGCCATGGCCCAGGGGGTATAAAAACTCCTGGCACTTGGACTGGCAACTGAAGAAGCTCCTTGGTGTGTCCCTGCCACATTAAGCCACAGTAGGTGAAGCAAACGTTCATTGCAGTGGGCAAACCCTTTGCTCATACCAACAGATTCCTTTTGTTTGCACCACTACTCCTGAGAGCAACTCATTCTTGTATGGACAGCTTAATCTGGAGGATCCCCCAGCTTCTGCATTTCACTCTCAGTGGTTACAGAGACGTGGTCAATAGGAAAAACACACATCTGCCTGGAACTTACATAGGTGTTTGACAAAGGTGACCCTACCAACTTAAAAGAAACAATGTGAACTTTTTCAGTCCTCTTCTTAACTAATTCACTTCAGTGGTGCTATTCTTTTTGTTTTGCTGAACTTTTGAAAACAGAAAACATAAGGCTGTAAAGCCAGGACAGTACATACTCCTTAAAGAGAATCTATTGTGAATCTGTTTATTTTTAAAATTAAATATAATTCTTAAAAAAATCCTGTTGGCTTTTTTCTTCTCTTACATGGCTACTCTTAGGATTTAAGGTCATTATCTTGTGCTAAGCAGCTCTTTGTGTAGGCTTACCAAGGATATATTGCATTTTCTGGGGGAAATATAATCCATACTTGTACAATGTTATGGATGACATTACATTAAGTAAAGGTATTTTTTTGCTTGTTGTGAATCTGAATGGGGTAAAGGATGAACAGATCTATGTATGCCTCATTGTTTAAAGTGTAAGTGTGCCAGCTCTCTCCTACATAATTTTCCCCCAGGGCTGTAAAGTTTTAGTAGCACTTACCAAAATGTTAAAAGGAAATATATGCCAGTACAATTTTAAGGACAGCATAAGGCATTTGGAAGTGGTGACTCATGCAAAGTGTTAGTAAATACAACTGCACTCAAGTACTTAAAGCTGCCTTTGTTACAGTACAAAGGTGAGAGGTGCTTCTGAAATGCCAGATTAAGAATAAATTGTCTTCAAACTTGTCCCTCTGTAAACATATGTCTAATAATGATAAAAATAATCTGTTAGGTCAGACTGACTAATTCTCTCACATTTTTTGATCGAAGGGATCCACAAACTTAAATTTTAAAAACCATGGCAAGGTTTATGAATTTTTAAATTTTTCTGTAATTTGTATTAATTTAAAAATGGATTCTGGGTGATTTTTTTATGAAATGTGCACAGTGTTAGTTGTGCTTCCCACTCTGTTCACACAGTGCCAGGATGGCCTGGTGGTGGTGAGAACGTTATCCCAGTTGCTGGTTGCCTGGAAAGCCTCCTGGGTGATGGGATGGGCAAGTGCTCAGGTGCCTGCTCTTGTCCTGCTTTACCTTGTCTGGGCAGGTTTGAGGTGTGAGATGGTATTGGGGTCTGCTGTAGATGCCAAGTTCAGCTTTTGTGTAGAAGTCAATGTTGCTAGAGAGGAAATACTACTGGGAGATCCATGTCTATGGGAAACTTTTAGTCCTTGGAGAAGATGCTATTAATAATGATAGGAAGGATATTTCTGGATGTAGTAGTCAACATATTTCTTCTAATAGTTGCTGAATGAAAAGATCACTCCATTTCAGGCTTGGCTTTGGTATGTAGGAATGACCTTATGGAAGAGCTAACTATGAAAACAGGTCTAGAACAAATGCTGACAACTTTTAACCAATTTCAAATGGAATTGGAACAAAATATAGGGAATTAAGGGAATTAATTAACTAAACTGAAGAAATCAGAGGACAGTTAATTTTTTTTTCCTCGAGAAAACGAAGTCCCCAAGCTGTCAGAACCACACATAAAGCATTCTATTGGAAGTGCAAATGTACAATTAACTGCCTCAGAATAAAGGGTAAGCAGAGATCCTGCAATCAAAGAAGGCTAAAGGCTTCTGTGCAAATTGTAAAAGGTCAAGCTGAGTTCTTTGCAGAGGAAGCTGATGCAAAGGAAATATGTCCTTCAGACAGAATCAGGGACTGAAATGGAGCCATAATGCATTGAATAATTAGTATACCTTAAAAATAATACAGAAATTATCTCAAAAGGAGATATTTTCTACCTCCATTCTCAACATAGTGGTTGGAGGTGCTGTCTTAAAGCCAAGGTTATTTGTGTAAATGAGGGCCTGAAAAATAGAATCTCTCTTTTAAGAATAAAACCCAAGTGTCTGATCTTCCTGGATCCTGGGAACCATGTGATGTCCATCCCTAGATGACAGAAATAATGGGACAAGGTCCTCTCCCTAGCTATATTCACTGTTCTTGTAGGATAAGTTGCTTTCTCTATGACGTGTTGGCTATGTCATTAGACATCAGCTCAAAATATTTAGGGCAGACACATAAAACTTAAAATCTGATCTCAAGCATTTTTGGTAGCTCAGTCCTTCCAGAGCTGCTCACATGTGACTGGAGAATAGCAAATATATGTTTTTCCTGTTAAAAAGAAACAAAAATCTGACTTGAGTACCAATAGATTGATTATTCTGACATTTGTTGTGAGAGTTTAGAACAAGGGAGTAATTAAAAACAAGGAATAATGATGAATGGGAGAGGAAAAATAAGCATAATTTTATCATAGCCAGATTGTGCAGAATAATTTCATGGTTCTCCTTGGTGGTTATTGTATTTCTGAAAAGTATGGTATTCTTTTTTTTTTCTATTCTAACCACAAGCCCTGTATTTGGTGTTAGATTTCTGATAAAGAAAAGTGTTTATAGCATTGCAAAGGGCACTGATCCAGTTTCACTGGGAATATGAGTACATTTCCAGTGCCCCGTGTTCAAGAAAGATGAATTAATGTCTTGAGAAATTGTGTGAAAACAGTTAAGGAAGTAGAGGTATTCTCATCTTGAGGACTGAGGGAGAATAATGTTGCTTCGCATAGTGAAAGGGAAGATGAGAAGGGTATGATTATTGTCAGTGGTACACCAAGGGAATAAACAGAAAAGAAAGAATTTTTTCCATTAAAGCACAGCTCTGAATCATAAACTAAGCATAAATAAACTCAGGTTGGCAATTAGGAGCTTATTCCGTAGAAGCAGGGTGTTTCTTGAATAGCATCTCGGTCAGGTGCTGCTCACCTGTCCCTTGCCACATCCTCTCATAAGAAATATTGACTGAAATAGGAAATACTTCTGTCCAGGACTTGTGCTGTTCACAACAAATATTGGTTTTCACAGAACAAGTATTTTATGTTTAAAAGATTTGCATTGAGGAATTTGTGGTGATTTTTGTGTGCAAGGACTATTAGTGTTGTATGTATCTGTTCAAAGGCTCATATTCTACACAGAATAAATGAAAAGTAGAGCTTTGAGTATCCATGGAGACAAAACGTGCTGAAAGACATGAAAATTGAAAAAGTTAGAAGATATTTCCATCTCTATAATTTATTATGGAATGTATTTATGATGGGGGCAGATCCTATGTACCAATTGCTCTTTTGGGCTTTCAAGTATATCAATATCACAACAGCAGGAAGTGCAGAACTGAAGCCAGTGTAGATCAGTAATAAAATGCATTAGGAAAATGAAGATTGAACTTTAGTTTCACTGGGGCAGAAAAAACGTGTGGTTGCAGTTATTTAATCCAATTCCATTTTCCCCACTTCCTTTCTTATTTTTTTTTTTTTATTTTTTTTTTTTTTGCCATTTGTACTGTACTTTAAAATTATTCTTATATTTTATAATTTATTCTAAGGTTTCTGCCCAGTGGCAGAAATGTCACTCGGCCATCCCTTGCCCGCTGGTGAGGAATGAGACGGTGGGTTTGTCCCCATGTGTCTGAGGACAGGGCATGGTTTGATTCTCATAAAGGGATGGAGAAGAGCCCTGGGAAGCACTAGCAACCCAGAACCAGTCCAGCAAATATGTGAGGGTTGTGTTTTTTTGGTTCTTTTTTTTTTTTTTTTTTTTAAGACAGAAGCTATGCAGCCTTAAAAGGGCTTGTTTAAATTTTTGTGTGTGTGCTGAGTATGTCAAGTTTGTAAGGAGCCAGCGATTCTTGCATCCTTTTAAAGTGAAAATTATAGAATGCTTCACATTCTGTTTGTCACCAAAATGCAGATTTCTTTCTCTTAGTATGAGTAGAATCATAAAAGTGATTTTAGTGAGAAACAGAGTGAGGATGGTTTTGATAATTTGCTATTTAAAAATGGGTCAGGAGGCCAGGATTTGCTGGCTTCCAAGAACCTTGACATAGTGTGGTCAGAAGAAACCCCCTTTCCTTCCCTCCCCCTCCCCCTGCATATCTAAACAAGTCCTTTTAAGGCTACATGGGAAGGGTGGCTGATAGCTATGGATATAGGTGCCGTGTAAATCCTTAAATAATAGGAGGTGTGCTGGAATAAAGTGGAAACCAGAAACAGCAGCAGAAATTCAAAGCTCCATAAAAGTTAGCTGGAGGTTTGATGTGCATCTGGGCTTCTTTACCTTCAGATTATTTCAAGTGGTTGGGGAATGTGTGGTTTGTGTCTGTTGTGCAGACTTAGCTGAGCTAGGGTATCAAAGAAGCATCTTTGCTTCTTTGTGTTTTACAAGCACTCAGTCATTGGCTGCCATGAATTATTAATGACTGTAGCTAAGGAGGCCTTTTGGATTCCAGCATATATGGATTGCTAATGAGAACTGACTGGTGAAATACTCATTTGCCTGTCATTTTTTCGGTGTGCTTCCTTAGGTTACAGTTGTTATGTACAAGGTAAATCCTGTGAGCCTTTGAACAAAGTGGGAAATGGGATTACTTCTTTGAAACAACTTCATTCTTTCCTATGTGCCTTACATTTCTGTCTTTTCCTACGTGGAACTGTTGTGATTAAACTGGGCACTCCACCTAACCTTCCTCCCACCAGACACTGTGCTTCACTACACTTACATTACTACGTTTAGCATTTAATGTGCACTCTGCAGTGTGTGGTTTTATTATGAAATGTATATTGGGTTGATGGTTAGAAGTTGCTTGGCTTTGCAAGCTGATAGAGCAATCTTTCCTTTTTCCTATTCTAAACTGTATTAATTTGGGTATTAGAATGGGTTTAATGCAGTATCACTTAGATTAGCAAAATGTTAAAATAATTCCTGTAAATCAAATCCCTTAATGCATCTTCTGATCTGTGAAACCTCTCTGGAATGGTCTTGGCTTAGCCAAGCTGCTCTCTAGTATGGGCAATAGGCTGTGAGTGTGATCTGGCTAGAAATAAATGTAATGCAGTAAAGTCTGTCCTGAAAAAATGCTTGGCATTGCTTCTATTATATGTAGAACTTGAAAACATATTTGATTTCTGTGTGGCTTTTGGAGTAGCTCTGTCTGCAAGACTGATCCTAATCCCTTTAACATGAATGGGAGTTGTTTCATCTCTCACTGTTTCTTCCCCCCAGATATTGCTGGTATGTCAGACACTCCAGCACTGCTCATGCATTCCCAAGTGTCTGCCTATTTTACCTCTGGAAATGGCTTTATTACCAGACTGTGAATAGTGTCTCTTTAACTGGGCATTGTCTTCATTTGTAATCATCATGACATGGAGGGCAGAACAACCTTTCCTACTTTATAGTACTCCTTAGTATTTTTATTGACAATAAATATTAGCATGCCTTGGCAGTACAGGATGCAGCTAAATCCAGTTGTGTATAAATGCTTGCTAACCTGACAAGTCCATTTACCTCTGTCAGTAAGGAACACTAGGCACAAAGACTTGTGCTATCTTTTCATGCTGTCTTCTCCTTAACGTTGAGTCAACCACTTCTGCGGCTGTAGATGTTGTGGCATCAGTAGAGTCACATGTCCCATTTGTCTTGGAGTATGCAGTGAGCTAGTTCTGCACATTTGAGGTCTGTTCTGTGGGAAAATGTGCTCAGGAGATGCTGAGTTGGGACAGAGCTTTTGTGAAGAAGCATCCTGGCAAGAAGGCAAGAGACTTGATCAGGGCAGTGCTGTTCCTCAGCATCAGAGAGGTGCCAGGATTTGTGGGTTTTGAATGGAGCTGCCCATCAACAGCCTTGAGACCAGATGGAAGATACCACTCCCCTATGGAGGAATTCAAGGCAGTGAGACAAACAAAATCTCCTCAAAGGAAGAAATGCTCTGACTTTATTGCTTTGTGACTTTAGAAAATGTCAGTTTTTATTTTGAGATTTGCTTTCTTTGGTTTGCAGTAAGAGACCAGACTGTTTCCTTGGACTTCTTCCCTGGACACACAGTCTTGGGCAACTTCACATTCACATTTGAATGTAAATTATTTGAGTCAGTCTCATCATTGGCATGAAACAGTAAAATAAAATCTAAGTGAGATGGATTTCTTCAAAATGAAAAAGGTTATTAGCTTATTCATTTCATGTAATTTGGTAATGAGTTACTCAGACAAATGTTTTTATTATGTTTTTTTCTTTTTTTTTTTGTTTGTTCTCTCAAGGAGAGCTCCTGCTTTTGGCAATGATTTTCACTGGCCACATGTAGATGAAATATAAGTGTGCAGCCAGCACACTTTCATGTGCTACATTATGAAAAAACGCGTGCTATCATTTCAAATTATGAAGAAATTTGTTTTCCTAAACTTTTCAGTATTCTCTGGGGTGTAATTATTTAACACAACAGGTACTTTTTATTTCAGTGTACTAATTAGCATGTTAATAACTTTAAAAATTCAAGACTGGCAGTGAAGGCTTGGGGAAAATAGCATAATGTATTAATTTGGGGTTTTTTAAGTATTGTTTGCCACTTATTCTCTCAGCTGGTTGGTTAGATACTGTTGATTGAAGTTTCTGTTTATCTGACAAGAAATTTTGTGGAGTTAAAACTGTTTTCCCTTCCTCTGTGAAGGAAGAAGAATGAAGGTAATGACTCTCCTGAGTCTCCTGATAAAACTTCAGTGACTGACAGTCAGCTTAAAAAACCCGTATTTCTTTATATGCATTCTTACTAGTTTTACAAGTGCTAATATCACTTATCTTTTCTCTTTATTTTTTACAGAATTAGAGAGTAGTAAAGATTGGAAAAGTTCCTCTGGAGGTCATCTAGTCCAATGCTTTGTTCAGATCAGGGTCAGCTGCAGCAGCTTGCTCAGGCCTCTGTTCAGTTTTATTTTGGGCATCTTCAGGGCCAGAGACTGCTCAGTCTGTGTGAGCGTCCATGCCAGGGTTTGACCACCCTCACTGCAGAAGTTTCTTCCTATGTTTAGAGTGGAATCTCAGCCTGTGCCCACTGTCTCTTGTCCTGTGACTGGCCACCAAGAGAAGAATCTGTACTTCCTTCCTCCTTCAGGTATTTCTGCAGATTGACCCTTCTAAGGCATCTCTTCTCCAGCTCTCTCAGCCTCCCCTTGTATGAGAGATGCTCCCATTCCTTAATCATCCTTGTGGCCCTTTGCTGGAGAACTTGCTCCAGTCAGTGCTTGTCTCTCTTGTGCTGGGGGGCCCAGAGCTGGATCCCACATTCCAGGTGTGTCTCAGCCTTGCTGGGCAGAGGGGAAGGATCCTTTCCCTTGATCTGCTGGTGACACTATGTCTAAAGCAGCTTATGCAGCACAGGAAGCTGGTGGCCTTCTTTGCTGTGAGGGCACATTGCTGGCTCGAGTTCAGAACCACAGCCCATTCCACAAAGTTGTTTTCCAGCTGTTTGGCTCACATGCTGAGCAGTTCTTGCTTTGCACCCAGGTTTCCCTGGGGGTCTGGTAGGTCAGCTGTGGTGTGGCTCTGAGAGGTGACCTTGTCACTGGTTTGTGTGCCTTGGTGCAGCGTGCCTGCCTGCATGCCCATCCACTCAGCAGCATTTGACATCTGCAGCTGGCTGGAGCCTTGTGATGGCAGCTGGAGGTGACTGCAGTGACCTGCTGGGGAGCATGGTCCCAGGCCTGGAAACAATACCAAGTACCCTGGTTCTTCACACAGTGTGGACAAGAATACACACAAGAGCTTGGTTCTGCACTGAGCTCTCTCTGCTGCAGGTAGCTTCGTGTCTTAGCTTACACAGAAATGTGAGCTAGTATCTGAAAGGTTTTAATACAGAAATGTCCTCTAAAACCAGTGTAGTTCTCTGGTTTTTACATACCCACTTTGCCCAAGTGGTTTGTAGATGCAAGCCTTCTTTCTGTGTAGTATGAATCTTTCACTGACATTAAGGAAAAAACTTGTAAACCAGCAAAACTTTGTAATATTCAGCAGACATAGTACCTGTCACTACTCATGGCTTCCTATTTTAGTTATGCTGGATTGCAGCTCACCCCTCCTTGTGTTTTCATGTGTATGAAATTAAGGAAGCTGGAAAGTTTTATGCATGATTCAGGGCCAAGAAATCCAGCATGTGGACTTAAGACATCTTGTGAAATCTTCATCATAATATTTTGAAACAAAAGGAAGGAAATCAAAGATCTCCAACATTGTAACTTTACACCACAGTGCTTTTATAAAGGCATTAAATATTTTTACCGGATGCAAAGATGCAATTCTGTCTTTCTGAATGGAGAAGACTATCAGAATGATAGTCTGGTTTTCCTGTTAGCACTTTCTTTTAAGTAAAGAAAGCTTAATGTCTGTATAATGCCAATACATGAAAGAATTAATTGCTTTATTAGGTGAACACTTAAAAGTTCTGAGGCCTTGAATCCTAGATTGAAGAGGAAGTATGATATGAAAAGAACAGCCTTTCTTTTTTTTTTTTTAATTGTATAACCTTGTATCAGTGATGAAAGCACCTAATACTACGTCTGCATTTGAAGCCAAAATACTTAAATGAGTATGAAAATCCTATATAAAACATAATTCCCCTCCCCTGGACTTGCTACCAGTGGGTATTTTATATCTCAAAGATGTACAGCATTTAAGTATTTATTATTTTTAGGCTCGTGGTGTCATTCGGAAAAATTCATCTTGCCCTGAATTAGGAGGACAAAAACTCAAAAGCAATTGCTCCAAATGTTCACCAGAATAATCAAGACTTAAACTTGCCTTTGGCTATTCTTCAGTAGTCAGTCTTACATAGAAGCAAATAGATGAGAAATATTAAAGATAAATGCCTGATTCTATACATAAACAATTATAAATATTTAATAACTTCTGAAAAAAACAGTTCATATGAAAAACCAGATGCACTTTGAAATGAGAGTTAAAAGGTATTTACTTTGATAGGAAGATTCAGTGGAAGCCTGGTACTATCTTTCAGGAACAAACTGTTGTGATGAGCCATGTGTACCTGTAGTGAAGAAGAGCACAGGAATTGCAAGTCACTGAGATAAAAACAGCTGGACTAACCATCTTCACTCAGTGAAAGGAAAGAGGCAGAGTGCTGAGCTTTCTAACAAAAAAGAAAGAACAACATTTTTGTTGTTTTGGGCGCTGGTCAGTACCAGTCAGTTAGCCAAATGTTTCTGTTTTGTAGTGTGAGGTGATTTGTCATCTCTTCATAGCCTTCCTCTGGACTGTAAGTGTATGCTCTCAGAGGTGCACCAGAACAAGGAATGTGCCTGGACTACATATGCTGATGTAGAAATGATTAATGATTTAGAAGACTCCTTTTCTAGTAGTGGCCATTTCTACTCAAGCTGAGCAGTATTCATCTATTCATCTTTGTGCTATGCACAAAGTTTTGGACTGAACTGCTAATATTTCTCAGTACTCCACAGAGGAGTCCCTACAAGATCTGCACTGAAATAAGAACTTGTATGCAAATCCTGCTAGTAAGTACATGGTTATATGAAGTGAGGTAAGGATGTGCTGGAGTTGAATAGTTTAATTCCTGCTTCCTTTTAAAGGTTTCTGCTCTCATTGAATGGTTTCCCCCTTGTTGTCCTTTATGTGAAGGACAGATGTTTCTGATAAGCAAGCTTCCAATTTCTCCTTAGTGTTAAAATGCAAAGTTTTTGGATACCTCACTTTCCACTTTTACAGCCCTCTGGCACCTTAGCTCCATGGAGCTTATTGCAGCTCTTGCCAACTCTGGTTGCATGTGAGACCCCTCAGTGTAGAGATTTTCTTCATGCTGAGGCAGCAGCCTTAGTAGCTCAAGTACTCACTTCAGCTCACTTCTTTTGCTTAGTGTTCATTGAACCTGCAGAAAGTCTTTCAAGAAGCTGTCTTCAGTTCAAGAGGGAGAACTCTGCATATTATCCCTTCTACACATTAACCTGATCTGTTCTTTAATTCTTAGCAGCTAATAAGTGAGTTTCTGTTTGACTAGCAGTGTCACATTGTTAATGTTTGGGAGGCATTAATGTGTTGTTATATTGTTAAACACAAATATCCCACTGGATTTTTGGAACCATACAGAGTTTGATTTGTTGCATTACCAGTGTTGTCATGAATGAGAAAGCTGCTAGATCTGTTCCTTTTGGAAAATTGCTGTCTGAAGTTCGTGGCTGTGTTCCCCAGTTCATCAGAGAAACTCTTCATCAGTGGAATGAAATGAATACTAGAAATGGCACAATACTGTATCTTTACAGTAGACTTTATCTTCTCTTTTTTCCCCTGCAGTTCCCAGAGTATTTTACTCAGAGTGACCAAGGCTGATTGCCATGTACACAGAATCCTCTTATCCCTGTCAGTGTATGTGATTATTCTTATGTTGGGTGTATTTATAACAGGACCAGGCTCAGTGGATTGCTGCATGAAAAAAAGACTGTTCTCACGTGCAACAGTTAAATCATTCAGATGGTAGAAGCTACTTCTTTCAGATTTTTATCAGATTCTGCTTTAGGATTTACCTCTGCTGGTAAAACTGAGAAGTGAGGCATGGGGCCTTTGAGGGACAACAGCCAGCGTGTGCATTATGTGTGGTAAAGAGCCAGGTATGTGCCACTGTGCTTCCATGTCACCTGCCATGGTACAAAGGAGAGGAGTGGCTTCTTGCTGAGACATTTCTCAGGTGGGATCTTGGTACAGCCCCTTGTTTCATGTTTGATGGCACTATAAATTTTTGTTAGTGTAACTAACTGTGACGTTTGAGATGAGGTGCTGAAAAGGGGAAATGCTCTCTGCTTGTGCCCTTTCACCTTGGGTGAAGTCCAGCATCTGCTGTCGTGTAAGATAATCATTACTTGTCCTTCAGGCTGCATGATGGTTTTTGTCAGTTGGTATTTTTAACTGCTTTTAACTCTGTTACTTAAAATATTCTTAGCCTCAAACCAACTCTCTTCATGTTTCTATATTTTCTTTGGTAAAGGTGCTGGAACTCAGCCCTTGGTCATCTTCACATTAGACTTTGAGAAGATGTCACTGGTGACCATCAGGGTAGAGAAGGAACAGATTTGGTCATTGACAAAAGTTATCAAAGGATCCTTGTCATGTTAGATTTTGCATGGACTGTCTCTTTTTATATGTCTTGACTGAGTACCATGATGGTGTCCAGCATGGATCTGCCTGTGGTGGCCTGCCCAGCCTGGGGGTGCCTTCCCTGCTGTGGTGAAGGGTTGGTGCAGTGTCACACAGAGGAGGTGCTCGTGGAGGAAATGTGTGCATGGTGTCCCACAGAGCCTTGGGCTGTTGATGTAATTTGTTTATGCTGAGAGAAAACCTCTTATTTCAGTCTAGTAGGATGGCAAACCACAATCAAAACAGTTACATTTGTACACCATATGAAGAAGCTTATTTAATCCTCAGGCAAGTTTCAGAGGTCAAGTCCTTTCATCCCATTGCCTTGTCTTGGCAGAGGCTCAGTGCTAAGGAAGAGCACTCTCCCTGGACCTGGTGTATGCATGCACAGAGCAGCTATGCTGGAAATGTGTATTGCTCAATCATCTTCTAAATCAGTTCTCCATGGTTCCTTCTCTCCTTGCCCGAGCTGGAGAAATGGAAGTGTGTAGGGAGGGCACAATGGGTTTCCTCAAGGATGTCACCGTGGGATGGCACCATGTATGAGTGGAGATGAAAGGGCTGGAGTACTGATGCATGGGTTTGAGGTGGAAAGAACAGGTAGCAAGTCAAGGAAAATGGCAGATAGTGGTGTGTAAGGATGAATGCCAGAAGTGCTTGTAAATTTTTTTTTCTGCCTGATTTTTAGGATGTGTGTGTTGCTCTGTAATTTGAAAAATGGGAGAAAACCTGTGAGAACTTGGCTATACACTAGTCCAGGATTTTTCAAAAGCAGGGAAGCAGAAAGCATTGGTTCTTAAAAACCTGCATCTTCTTCCATTCCAGTATTGCACTCGGTTTGCCCAGTTATGTTCCTTGTGAATGTGACATTCAAAATATTTACAAGAGCTGCTGCCTTGGAATGCCCAGTTAGCTCTGGGGTGGTGGGGATGAGCAGCTGTGGTGGCCTCTGCTGTCTTGCTGCCAGGTGGGATGCCTGCAGGGAGCCTTCATCCCATCCTGAGCTTTGCTTTCCAAAGAGTTTATTTAACACCTGTCAGTTATTTATGATGTTAAAGCTGACTTTTATGGGAAAGTCCTATTAATTCATGCAAAGTAAGCTGCAGATGTATATGGCTAAAATGTTACTGTGAACTCTGTGGCTCACAAAGGTAAAGATTTATTCAAAGGCAGGACAGTGCTCACATTTCCCAGAAAACACATTATGAAGGAGATGAATTTATGTTAAATGGGTTGGCACCAAGAAATAAAAAGCTTTTTTAGGCTTAGTCTCAAGAGATACGGGAAGTTCTTGTTAAGCATTTAGGGGAATCTCTCACATTTCAGGTGCTCAGACCTTTGCAGGATTGAACATCTGGAGACCTTTTTAAAGTTTGTTTTATTGACATGCGTTTTTATTGACATGCATTTGCCAAGTTGTCTAGTAGTTTCTTAAAGGAAAGAGGCAGGAGCTAGTTAGCACATATGAAGAGATATATTACAAAATAAATTTTAATTTTGTGGTTAAATGGTCTTTCAGGTCTGTAAGGTATTGTACTTTTTTTTTTTTTTTTTTAAGAAAATTGCTTAAAGTGTGGCAGTGGCAGATTTCTTTGTTTCTGTCAGGATATTGCCATCAGTGCATTATTTTTGCTGACGTGCTGTACAGCTTTTGAAATGGCAAGTTAGGGGAGAATCCTAGGAAAAAAAGTGATGGAACGTTCTTATTTGCTCTGAAGTATACCTACAATGAGGTTCTGTTGCATTATTTATTATATAAGAATATTTAATTTTTAGTCTCCTTCGTTAAAAAAACCCACAACATTTGTGCAAGGTTAAAGTAAATAACGGAAACAAAGCACTTTTGAGGGGTTTGATGGATGCTCAGATTATTTATTTTTTTTTTAATCATTTGGATATGTTCTGTTGCATTTTCCCTTACGTGTAATGTGAAGGGGTCAGTTGTTAATTGCAGTAACATTTCTATGCAGTTCTCTGACTATGTAAAGCAGCTATTAGTGGTACAATATGTATTATACTCTGAAGGTACTTATGTGACAGCAAGACTTGTAACAGCCCTCCTGAATGATTTATGTTTTTTATGTGAGGAAGTTATATCAGGATAAATGTTAGTTTGTTGTATATCTACATTAAGCAGTTTCTGTCCATTACAAATGTGTCACTCTTACTCACTGGTGCAGGAAAAGTGGCTTGTTCCTTTGTCACTGAAGGGTGATGTAGCTCAGTCATTGTGGAGTTGCCATGTGAGCACAGTCTTCTCCACTGGGATCTTAGCACAGAGTTCACCCAGTGACAATGCTGCTGCCTAATCTGCCTGTGCTCCATGCTAAGAAGAAATCAGACAACTGCTAATTAATATTGTTTGAGTAAGAAGAGTAGAAGCATGGGAAGCAGCCAAGCAGTGGGATTCTTACTATTTTCAAAGTAATTGTCCTTTTCTGTTAATGCATTTCTAGGATAAAGTATGGATATAAAAACAAGTGAAGAGGAAGACACTGAAAAGAGTCAAGAATTCCTAAGAGGAGGAAATGGGGAAAGGAGAATGCAGAGTTCATCCAGGCGGATGAGATGGATTAGAATACAAATATTATAGGGTATGGGACAATATCAGTGAGAGGCAGGTCAAATGACTCCTGAGAAAGATCCCTAATAATAATGAGCAAATAGACCATGTCTTAGTGGTGACCAGGACATTTTGTAGATTTAGAAGCCAATCTTTAGTGAATGAAAGAAGTGAGTAATGGCTGACTTCAGTGCTAAAGGAAGTGGGTTATATTTTTAATCTTTATCCACCATGAAAGCAGGCTCCTGGGCAGTTCTGAAGCATCAGCATTAAAGAGAAAATCCTGCGTGACTGAATTCAGCCTGTATAGACCCACTGACTTCAGCTGACTGTTTCTGCTGTTAAGCTTTCACTATCTTACTAACCAAACTGACAGCTTGAAATATACCTGAGCATCTCTTTTTAAAAGTTTACATTCTAAGATCTGGACCTGTATAAGGATTGTTACTTTACATTTACAATTCTAAGTTTTCTAATTTATTGTGTAAAATCGGGGTCAAAGAAATCTCAGAACTTTTTTTTTTTTTTTTTTTTTTTTTTTTTTTTAAAA
>JAOTQP010000001.1:19251636-19266551 GCA_026413545.1 Cichladusa arquata
TTTAGTGCTTTGCTGAGCAGCTTGTGTTTCATGTATTCCACTCTGAATTTTGAGAGAATTTGAAACTCTGAACAGCAGAAAAGTTCTGCAAGCAAATTAATCAGGGTGAAAGTAGTAAAACCAGCCCTGCTCAGGCTTTTTTCCTCTCTTCTGTGTGGGAAACATGACGTTTTCTAACCCGATAGTGGGAATGTTTTCTTCTGCAGGCCTGAGTCACTTGTGAGGAATGCTAAGATTAATGCACAAGATTAATTTTCTCACTGCTGCCTTCTCCACTGCAAAAATGGAAGTTTGCTTTCCTTTGAACTTTTCTTTAATTTTCAGCAAAATTTCAGGTACTCTGAACATTTTTTTCCCCACAAATTCAAAACCAGTTTTGTTCTTTAAAATCTGTAAAATCTGTCCTTGCCTTTTAGTGACCATGAGCACAGAAGTCCATGCATGTTCTCTTCCAGACTTAGCTTATTTTAGAGTGTAGTGATGAATCTTTGCTCTGCATTTTATGCAGTTCTGCAATATACAGAATACCCTCTGTTCTCACAGAGCTGTGAGCAGGAGTTTTTACTTTATCAGGGTTCTCTAGATGAACAGTATCAGTTTAATTCAGTTATTTTCCACATAGTGTTATACCTAATCTATAACAACAGATGTTCTGAAATGACATTTGTATTTATGTTGGATGCTCTAAGAGAGATTACTCCTACTGTTACCTTTCTTAATTAAGCATTAACAATTATTGAAATAATTAGTCTTAAATACTAAAATTAAAATAAGAGATAAGGGATGTCTTCCCAGGTGGCTCCAGAGTAAGCACTACTGCCTGTATATTGACTCTCATCAAAGGCCAGATTTTAATACACATTAATTGCATTGTGACATGTATTGCATAAGTGTTCCCATTGAATTTGGGCAAAAAGACTTAAGGCTCTATCTTAAATGAATAAGCTGCCTGTTAAAGTAATTTTAGGAAAAGCAGTAGTACAAAAATAAGTTCATGTTCCCCTGGCCAATGCACCTTAAGTTCTATAATTTTAAGATTTAACACATGTAGTTGAAAGCCATCATAAGTGAAAGGAGTGCAATTGGCCTTTTCTCAGTAGTTTGTAAATAACAAACTGTACTGTACTGTCCCTAAAGGAGCAGGAGCAAAGCTCTGGGTGTCTTTCTTTGCACTTTGGGCCAGGTGTTAGTTCCAGCACTAACTGTGGCAGCTTCATCCTGCACGAAGCACTGCTATTCCTTTCCAGACTGCAGGAGAAGTAATTATTCCAAGTAAGATTACAAAAAAAAATTAAACATAATTTCCATTTTAGATAGGTTGCTTTCTCAGAGAGGTTTATTGTCACAAGGACTTGTAAAATCCTATTCCACTGATGTAACTGGAATTTTTCCTCATCTGTTTAGGATAGACCTTTACTTGGGGTTTCTTGTAGTGTTAAGGAGCAGAGATTATCTTGTAGCAAATGTCTTGTTCTTGTCATTGAAGGGATTTTGTTCTCCACTGTGATGACATCATAGAGGTGGGAAAAAAGGTAACATTAAAACTGTTGAAATTGTCTTCTCATTCAGTCAATCAGAAGACATAATTAGTAATTGAAAAGGTAATTAAAATTTGACAGGCTGCCAAAATTTGTATATCGTATCATTTTTTTAATCATGCCTTATTTTTTGAAATTTTGACTCTTTTGGCCTTTTTTTCTTTCTCACCTTCCTGCGTCTGGCTGGATTTCAGTTCAATTGAAATTCATTTCAATTCTCCTCATTTTCTAAAGCCCTGAATTTTTATTTGCCTGTTGCCAACATCCTATTTCATTCTGTGTTCTCCTTGTTTACATTTGCTGCTTTTCTTCCCTAGGTTTCTGACACTGTTGATTTCCTGCTCAGTCCCATATTGGCTACTCATTAACTTCCTGTGAATTGTTCCCTTTGGGTATTGAATGCTTGCTTCTACAATTTTTCATGATCCGTCTCTTGTTCCTTTCTTGTTATACCACCATCAAGACTGGTCATTATTCCTATTTAGCAGCATAATTTTCTGGGTCTGTTATATCATAGGTAGAAACCTATCTATTCTACTAGATAGGTAGAAACCTACTTCTCATATTAGGTACAAACGAAGGCAGATGTGTATTTGGGTGTACTTAACGGGGTTAGAAATTAATTAGAAGTGTGGAAGATAAAAACTTCCCCTTACCTCAGAGACTCAAATTTCATGAGAGTTTTCTATTTATATAGCCTTGCAATTTCTGATTTTCCATATGCAGATCAGCTCCTTTCTATTTTTTTCACATCAGTGGAGAACTTAGTTTAGAACTTGTTCTCTGATCAATGAAAAAAATCAGATAACATGGATGAAAACTCACATTTAGTCTAAATGGAAGGAAAATTTCTCAGTAAGACTTACTGAAAATATCTGAAGCATCACACAGATTAATAACAAGCCAACATGTCAGGTTAAACTGGAGAAGGAAGCAGACTTAGTCACAAACTGCAGAAGAGTTTCTGAGCATCTTTCTGAGGCCTTTTCCAGACATTTGTTTTATTTGTGGTGTATGTTACTTCACTATGTTTCTAAACAGACAAGAAAGAGGAATCAGTCATAAGAGCAGAGAAACTTGAAATTTCGCACTCTTCTCACTGTGTTCCAGCCTGTCTGAGAAGAGTTGCTGTAAAGCATCTGGAGAAGAGAAGAGAAGGGATTAACCCCTGGATCCTGAGCGATGCTCTCATATTTGGGCAGTGAGCAGCAGGGTGTGGTCCACATCTGAGGCTCCTCCTGGACTTCTGTTCTGCCTCTACAAAAATGGTTTGGTTCTGACCTTAAACAATGTCCTTGGGGCTGAATTAAAGTAGGGAGGGAAGTGTCAAACTGCAAAGTTGTAACAGGCTTTTGAAATGCTTGGTTTTTTCTGGAGGGGAAACTACAGCCTTGAGTGTGAGCCTGAGCTCCCTGTGCAATGGAAAGGAGGAAGCAGGTGCCACATCACAGAGCTGCCAGTGTTCCAGGCAGGGCTGCACAGGACCCAGAAAAGGTGGGTTCAGTGTTCTCCAGCCTGGCCTGGAGGGAAGTCCAACGCCAGCTTCTTGGAAGAGCTACAAGCCACTAGGTTAGAGAATAGCCTAAAATCAGGAATCTCTTGGTTTATGTTTGCTCTGGTTGATTATGTTGGTTTGTTGTTATTTTTATTGCTGGTGGTCATGTCTGATTTTTGGGTTTGGTTTGAGGGTTTGTTTTTTTTTTTTTCCCCCTTACCCTTAGTTTGTTTTGTTCTTTGGTTTTTTCAGAAATATACTCCTATATCTGCATAGTGTTCTGGCCATTATGTTTTTTTACAGAATAGCCTATTTCCATGTTTTTGAATGAGAACTGGTCATCTTTGTCCTGTAAGCTTGTGGCCTTTCACATGTACCTCTGGGGGACCACCTCCTGTGCTTTCTGCCTTTTCAGTCACTGCTGTGTGGTGTGGTGGGGCTGAGGTATGAATACCAGACTGATGTTTTACTGATCCTGCCTGTGGGGCTATGGAAAGCTGGGCAATTTCCCTGGTCTGAATGTAAATACTTGTGTACAGTCCCTGTTAGGCCTGTGGCACTAACCTTTTGTTTTGGTTTCCTCACATGTAATTTGGATGATTGTTGGGAGCTGGGTACTTCACAGGAATATGGATTGGTCCCCTGTGCTGCTCGGGATTCAATAAGCTGTATATGTTGTTATAAATGTAGATTGCAAGCTGATCACGGTTGATTTGTTCTTACTAGACACAGCTCTCAAATGTTGTGAGGTATTATTCCCACTTCTTTCTAACAGTGCACAGAAGAGAGTAGAGATGTTAATTTTTAAAGTAAAATCAAGCAGTCATTTTTTATGTTCTCAAAATCTACCAAGAATCTACCAAAAATCTACCGGGCTTGCCTTCTGTTTTTTTTTCTTCATAGGATCTTAGGTAACAATTGAAGTGACAGTCCTTAAGCTGAACTTTTGTGTATTATTAATATGATTTATCAAGATCTTATCAAGATCTTGCACACTTTTGCACATTGGACTACAATAACATGGCATTGGGACCATAAGTAGCAATTTGGATCACTTTTTCACCAGTCTTTACTTAATACATAAAATCTTTACCCAGAGGATGTGGAGTCATTCTTCAGGGACATTTGATTTGTATCTTAGGATGTCTCTAACTCTTCCTCTACAGAGTGTATTTTTTTTCAAACATGTCAAAATATTGTGAAAAAGACTAGTCACCAAAAATCAGAATCTCTGTCTTTCTTGCTTTACAAAAGTAGTGAGTGAATCTGTAAGATAAATCCTTCAGGAACCTCCTGAGAAGTTGTGAACCTTAGCCCAGCTCTTTTTTAAAAAGGACTTTCCTTGTGTCCAGCATTTTTGCCAGTTAAGCCATTAGAAAAACTTCCATAAACAAGGTATGAAAGGAGAACAAACGGGCATGGTCCTGCTCCAGCTAACATTTACTGAAAGATTGATGTGAGCTTCCTTTAGGGCAAAGTTGTCATCCTGTGCATTCATAACAGAAAGAGAGATGGTATTGGGTCTATACTGGGGTTCTGGAGCTATTCCACCCTGCCAGGTCCCATTTAACTCTTTTCTCGCTAGCTAACAGTTTACTGACATTGCTAGGGACCCCTTTAAATGTGGCATCATGGACAATTTAGGATTCTGCTTTCTAAATTTTTGTTTTCTTGAATGATGCACAATGAGACCCAAGTGTGTCAGAAGTGAGTAGTGTTTCAGGGTACCTCAGATTTTGGATGACACAGTTGAGTCACTGATTTTTTTTCAAAGGATGAGGGCACAGCATCGATTTGCCTCAAAAAGCTTCTCAAAGTGAGTGATTGTGACCTAAGTCTGGAGCATATTTATACAAAAGCCGTACTCCCATGTCACAGAGAGTGAGATTATCACTGTGCTCATCCTGGGGGTCTTGCTCTCTGTCAGGACTGGGGAGAGGGAATACCAGAAGCAAGACATGATCTGTCCAAAGCAGCAAGGTCTTCTGTTGTGTGAGGAACTAGAGCAGACTGAGGCTCTGAAGTCATGCAAGCATTTTCTCTAGGGGTGTGTAAATGTCTGAAGTATATCAGAACCCAGTTTTTCACCAGAACTCTTTTAAATACATCTACCCAGAAGAAAATCTGACCATTTTGTTCTTAAGTTTGCAAGACACAGGCAAGATTTACGTATGTGTTGTTATTATTTACAGTGATAGTTATAATGTTTGAGTTAAATATCCTCCAGCAACTGGCAAGGAGCTAGATTTACATCCTTGCCTGGTTTTGTGTGTCACACATTGCTACATATTAAGACTATTTATCAGGTTAAGTGTTATTCTGAACAGAACCAGTCTTTTGCTCAGAGCAGCCCTGCTCGTGCTAAAGCTGTGCCTCTGGAAATGCAATGTAATTGAATGCCAATAGGAATTGTTAACTTGGCAGTAGCTCAAGCACTGTATTGCAGTGAGGCTTTGATTTCTTTTATGCCAAGGTAATGTTAGAGCAGTACTTGATTTATCCTGAATTTGTAGGACTCTGACAGACTATAATCTAGTTCTGGGCATTGGAATACTTCCCTGAAAAATAGGAGGAGTGTAGTTTACTTTTTGTAATTATGCTGTTGTTTTTTTATGGCTAATAGAATTTTATTTGTATGTAATTCTGGTGTAGTGCTGTGAGAACTGGATAGTTAGGACTATATAGAGTTAAGAATATTAGAAAGGCAAAAAGCCTGAGTCTAGTTTATGAATATTGTAGAGCAGTATGGCAAATATAGTGTGAATGGGAAAACCCCCTGCTTTGTAGATTCAAGTAGCATATATATATTTCCAACCATGGCTTCATTGTGTTTTTTTAAATAAGAAAATAAATTCTCTCATTCTCAAACTTCCTTTTGGAGACAGTAGGACTTTTTCTTACTATTTTTCTCTTTTTCTTCAAACCTACTCATCCCCAATATTTAGCTGTAGTCTTGAATCTAAACAGTCCACTCTGGATTTTTTACTTGGATTTTGTGTTGGTGGATAAAAACTCACAGTACTCCCCATGAGAGGCAAACAGAAGATTCAATATCTTGACCTGCATTGTAATTTGATTATTTAAGATGCTGATCTTCATCTACTTGGTTAAACTATAAGGGTATTCATTTTAATGCACAGACCTGGTGGTAAGTCACGTGAATGTGAATGTTTCACATGTGAAAATCTTTACACTGGTGCTTATTCATTTCAAGACACAGGAAGTTCCATGCTACTCAGCTGCTTGTTCTTCAAAAAGATTTAGCAGCACTTTCCTGTAAAAGTTTAGTGCTAGAAACAATAAATTTATGTTCATCAGCTTCATTGTCCAAAACTGTACAGATACAGCAGTTAAAAGAATACAGTAGTACTGAGAAATTTGCTTCTCATTTGCTTAACTGAGGCTGGGGTTCAGACTCCATGTTCTGAGTGCCTTTCAATCTGGTGTATATATGATTAATGTTGGTGAGTCACTTCTGATGGGAATTTTCACTTTTTCTCACATTGCAAGATAGGAAGACTTTCTGCTCCTCCCACCACCAGTTCAAAAGCACTGTAGAAGACAGAAAGGAGGAGATAATTTTTCATGTTTCCAGAATTGCACTCTGTTAAAGGAACTGAAGAGATAGCCAGTCCCTTTGGCATTTGCTGCACAGGTGTCTGCAAACCAAGTAGGACAGCTGGGATTGGGATAAAGGTGTAAGTAGATTGTTATGCACTTGAGAAATGTTATTACTGGTTATTTAAATTCAGAATTTAAGTGGGAAGACTAGTCTAGAAAAAAATGGGGAGGAGGGTTCAGGAAGGAAGTTACTCTGTAGGTGCAGGTAGGCAAATCATGACCTGAATCCTTTGGGGGTTCATGGTAGGAATTGTTGGAGCTCTGGAGATCTACTTATTCCTTTCAGAAGTAAATAAATAAAATCTCCCAGGGAGAATATAATGCTTCATTAACACAGATTAGCTCAAAAGCTCTCTGTAGCTGACTGTAAAATAATGTAGGCATGTCTACAGAGCTTACTCTGTGATTTTAGAAAATGCTTTTCCTCTCTTTCTGTATGTGTGCCTCTGCATAAAGAATGCAATACATAGCCTGATTGTGAGATTCAGGACCACAAAATTCATCAAATAGGACAGAATGGCTTCCATATTGAGGAATTTTAGAGACCTGTATATAATGAGACCAGGTGTTTGGAAATGCCTAGGTACATAATGTACTGGAAGCCCTCAGTGGTATTTTACAGTGTTTAAACCAAGTTAAATAGCTGCTGATTGCAACAGGGCTTAGGAAACTGACTTGTTTCTGGTTTAGACAGCCCTGTGAGACCTTAATGTGTAATTTTAGACCTCTAAGTAAGGTCATAATGTGGTCTGATACTTCAATGACTATGCTTCAGCTAAAATTTGAAGTCTACCTGACCTCACTTCTGACACTGAGGACAGACCTCTTGAGCTTGTGTCTTGTGGATTTTGTGTCCAAATCATGTTTCATGGAGCTGCAGCTCTATGGCAGGACCAGGCAAGATCACTTGAGGCAAACCACTGCTGCTGCAGACAACTCTATCAGATAATCCTTGTTGTTATGGTTGTCATGTTCACTACAAATAACAAATTACTGACTATTTGGTGACCTCTAGGAATTTATTCTTCTATTTCCTGTCTACTACCTTTTGGACTTTGGTATTTCAAAACTGACTCAGCAGGAAGCATATGGCTACAGTGAGTATCAAAGCCAATTATCATGACGTTAGTAATTGTGCTGGTGGTTTGGATTCCATTATTGTTGGATGTATAAGTTTAATTCATTCTCTTATGGATTCTACATTCTGCAGTAACCTTCAATTTGTATTGCTAGCATGTTGGAAATTAACCTATGGGGAAAAGAAATTTTGGCTAATATATGCACTAACAACACTTTAGAAAGTGACTTCCATTAAAAAAAAAAAGAAAGATTTGATTAATTAATTGTATCAGAGATTAATATTTTCCCTTCTTTCCCCTCTGTTCCTCACAGCTTTTGGAGTTTTTTTTTGCTTTCCAGAAGTATAATGACTTGCTCTGGGTGACTAAAAAGGCTTATTTCTGCCCTAGGCTTAGAGCAGAAAGGGTGAATGCTTTGGTAGTGCAGTGCTGATCTGAACACTGGGGGAGAAAACAGAGCCTTACAAAGGTAGAAATGAAAAGATTTTATAATGTCTTCATTACTTCTAATGTTTGTTTTCAGTATTTTTTGCAGTATTTTTTTCTTTTCTGAAGAAATCTATAGCTTTCACCCAAGTTCCTTTGCCCTGTTGGTTTTTGTGATGCATTATTCATTAAAAATCTATTATTACGAACAGAAGATGCTCAGGTCGAGCTCCTGGCTGCTATAAAATGCACACTAAATACTCAGCGTGAATTCTGGTGAGCATTTGCACTTAACCAGCAATTAAGGATGCTCTTGGGAACCCTGCAGGGAATTGCTCAATATTCTGTAAGACCGCAGTCTCCAAATTCAGACAGTATGTACAGCACGGCTCTCTGAAAAGATTTTTATAAAGGTAAGACTGGAGAAAAGGTTGGGAGTGGGTAAAGAAAAGCAGAGCTGTGTATGTGTGGATGAGGAGGAGAGTGTTTCTCCTGTACTCTGACCTTATTTTTTCCCTTCTGTACATGGTTTATTCCCCTTTTCCCATGCATCTCTTTCATGCAGGGTTTCAAGGGACCCTCTGCTGTGCTCTGGAATAGTTTGTGGCTCAGGAGGAGACAGATTCCAATGGCCTTACCAGGAATCAGCCAGCCTAGGGCCACCTCTGCACCATGGGCTGCTGTCCTTGAATTTACAGGTCTTGCCACGAGCCTGATGAAGGTGGTCCAGCTGACTGTTCCCTGGTGCCATTGTAAGCTCAGGTTCCCCACAGTACATGGAAAAATGCACCTCTTTGATCACACACTGTGATTGTAACACCTGCTAACTACTGTGATGGGAACTTTCTAAGTGCCCTGTGTAGAACATGTTTTTATTATTCTGAAGAGGGTTCAGAAAAACTATTTGGTACATTGCTATCTCTGAATTCACCTTTCTCCAGGCAGTTTGAACCTGTGTACAGACAGATGTTTTTAAAGTTTGCCCTTTCAAATCTGCATTATCATCTGAATTGCAAAGGAAATACATCCTTCTGCCTTTTTTTTCATCACCCTACAATATCATATATGTTACACAGGGGAACACTGAGAAAGAAATTCTAAAAGGAAGATGGAATAGCAGATTTGGTTTTTTAGTCCCTCTCAAAGCTTAGAGCCAGATCTGTTTTCACCCTGGCTGTTATTTCCTGGATTATGGATTATCATAATAAAAAATGGATTATGATACACAGTAAATGGTCAGTGTGCAACAATTAAAAATAACTAAGTGATGCCATCTGCTGTCTTAAAATCTTATTTAGTATTTCATCTGACTGAATTGTTATCCTAAGAAGTGGAAACTACCTATGCTGAGTATAATGTCAGAGCCATGACATGTGACCTTGATGTGTGTCAAAGTTAGGCAATATAAATATTGATTGTGATTAAATATAGTAGACTATAGAATATTAGAAGGAAATGTGATACTAGTGTCAATCCAAAACAATTCCTTGGTGAACTTACTTTGCAAATAATTTGAGAGGCTTTTATCCAAACTGTTTTGGTTTTTTTTATTTCTGAGAGGAAGAAGTAGAATCATGTGGAATAGAGGGGAGATTGGAAGGTGACCCACCATCCCAATAAAGTGTATGTTTTTTAAAATATATGTTTTATGTGGTGAAATTCTTCACATTGCATCTATATTTAGTACAAGTTATCTACAGTGACTTCTACATGCTTTATCTACAGCACTTTTAGGTGCTTTTTTTTTTTTTAGGAAAAAGTTAACCTGATCATGGTCTTCAAAGTAGTTGAGAACCACATTTCTGCAAGACACATTGCTCAAACAGAAGTCACTCATTGTCTCAGATCATAACATTTAACAGTTGACTCTACATTCAGCTAAGCTAAGCTAAATTTGAAGTGAAGTTGACTATGGACAACCATGCTCAGCATTGAAATGGCATCTCATTCAGAGAATATCATATAGTTACTTATTTCGTGTATGTGTTTGGTTGCTTGGGGGTTTGACAGCAAGAGTTAAGGATGTATTTTGTTCACATGCAGTTATGCCAGGTTGCAGTTCACAGGTTGCCATTTAATGAAACACTGGAATGGTAGAATGATCTGAAATGCATTCAGCAGTGCTTTGCAGGTATAAATATAATTTCTTGTAGCTGTTGGGGCTTTTAAAATTTATTGTCAATACTGCAGTGATATGTATTTCTGCTTGTATTTTTAAATGACATGCAATCCATGCTTAGAGTTTGGCATAGTTTAATTTTCATAGCAAAACTTATTCAATATATAATTATTCAATATTCCAGGTGTAGTACACTAGAACTCCTCTTCTATTGGAGCATTATAAATAACAGAAGGTCTTAATTTGGTTCCTCTCTTTGCTATGGGAGCAAATCTGTAAAATTCACAAATGACCAAACCAACAGCAAATTAATTCTACAGCTAATCCCTCAAAGTGTTTTGCTTTCCAACTTCCTTTTTATTCAGGAGATCTGCAAATCGTGCTTCGACAGAGAGCAAGCTATGCATGTATTTACATCTTTCTTGTAGCTTGCCATACCTCTTTTGAACTTCTGTAAACTTCCTTTGCAGCCAAACTGTCCAATCTGGAGCATTAAAAATTTTTAAAAAATATATACATGGTGGCTCTTTTGTTTTTGTTTTCTTAACATTAACATGTTTCCAATCTTCTCTGCACAACTTGGAGGGCTGAAACCTTGCTTTAAGAGGCAGAATGAAATGTGAAATACAGATTTTTATGTAATCGTGGGTTGGGTTTAAAAACACAGAAACTTCACTGCACTTCACAGAGTTTACTGTAAATTTCCAAGTGTCCATCAGCCAAAAGCTGTGACAGCATAGAATTATGATGCATTTACTTACATGTGAATCTGCTGCTATTAATGTAGTCCTAAGTGGGCATGAACTGTAAACTGTGTGTTAGGCTTTATTTGGGATGGTTTCCAAATGATTGGGAAGGGAAATAGTACTTAGTTTAGATAATATAATCTATGAGTTCCTATTATATTTCCAGGGCAAGTGCTGCACTCATAATTAGAGCATCAGTAACAATATAAGGAAATGTTACGGTCTTGGCTGTAGAAAAAACTACCTGAAGGCAAGAGGAGATTTAAAGGTCTTGTTGAAAAAAAGCAGGAAGAGATTTTGTTCCTCATGAAAACTCAAAGAGCTCCTGAGATGATATTTTAAAGAAGTTGCAAAAATGTACTCATTTTCTAATTAGCTCATCTTTCTTAGGGAGTGATGACTGGCTGTTAGCAAAGTCTTTTTCTGGAAATGTCTAGGCTTTTGGGTAACACATGTCTTCTACCACTCTAGTCTGGCTGTATGGAAGACTGAACTGCTCTCTCTCTATAGGATAATGCAGTACCAGAGTGCTTCTGATTCTTTAAACTGATGTGGACAGTAGAGACAAATTAAAGGTGTGGGTGATGGGAAGAAGTGACCAAGATGTAGGGAAGATGGTAGAAACACAGAATTAAAGGAAAACCAGGCTGTCTAAATTGTCTTTTCTTCAGTCTGCCCCCAAGATTTTATGCTACGTGAATTTTTCACTATAGCAAAGTGCTTCATAAATTTAAAATGTAAATGCAGAGGATTTCTTTCTCTTACTCCCTGGTGTAATTTTTACTTTTATAACTCATGTTCTTTTCCAGCTGAGTGCTATTTCCAGGAAGCCAATTCATGCATTTTAGAAGTGAGCAGTGCTGTGGGAACTTTCCAATCTGACTGAAATAATACAAAACCCATAGTGAAGTACCAACATGAAGACCTAGAAATGCAAGGAGCCATGCACATGATCACTGTTTATCTTCATTCCTGCTATTCCTGCTACAGGAACAGAAACACTTCAATGACTTGTTGTTTTTTTTGTTGTTGTTTTGATGCTGAATTACCAGGGATGTCTGATTCTGAGTGTAAACTCCAGAATATGAGAGGCCTCTCTTAGGCTTTGAAGTGCTCTCTGTCATGGGAGGGGGTTTGTGAGGAGGCTGTGAATGAACCTCAGGTCTGCCTGGAAGACATCACCATGTCTAACACACCTGTTGGGGAGGTGGAGGAATACTCATCACAGAATATTCATCTCTGAAACAGAAAAGGTCATTTGCTACAGACTATGAAGTAGGTGCCAAAATGCAATTTCTCTGGTAACTACGAGCTAAAGTGTAGCAATAGTGTGGCTGAATAAATCACTGATCAGGATTATGATGCACATGACCGGGTCAGTATTTTTTCCTTTTCTTGTTCCTCTTAGTCTGATACTATATATACAATTCTTCTTCTGCAGCCTAAGATTTGAATTATGAATACCAGCTTATTAAGCAGGTTTGGTGCTTGTGGGATAGGTTGGAAGTCTGGTGTAGGATTTTATTGATTTGGGAAGGTTTGCTTTAGTTCCTTCAGCATTACGCTGTTTTGTCACCTCAGGTTATTTCGATATCCTGCTCTGTGAAAATTTGGTTGTATTGAGTCTCCTTATATGATGTAGGAATTCAAATAAATATGGTGATGTGACACCTTAAATCAAGGTTAGGATTCAGTCTGTACTTAAAAAGTTAATAATGACTTAAAGATAATGACTTATCAGCCCAGAAAATCATTACTTCCACTTGCTAGGGCAAGCAAGTGTGAACTTTGTGTTTGTTAGAGCAAAACTCAGGCAGCTGTAATTTTTAAATAAAGGTAATCTACTGAGGAACAAGAATTCTTTTTCCAGGTAAGCAGTTTTCTGTTGTTTCCTTTTGTTTTGCTTCTTGCTTGAATTACATCATGGAGTAAAACACTAGCATCTTTGCATTAAAAAGAAATTATCTAGTCACTCTTATTTCCTTACTCTCTTAAAATGGATGTTGTAGAAAGAGTAAGATTTTCTGAGTATGCTGGTTTTCTTTCCAAGCAGTGTTACAAAATGCATCATCAGTTCAGCAATGGTTGTTTCTAAGTGCCAGGAGAATCACCTTTGGCTGCAGCATTTAATTTGTCTGATTTGTGTGTGCTGTGCTTTATGAGAACCATCAGCAGTAACTCTTTGGAGAGTGTAAATACAAGAAACGGGGTATTTATAAAGCTTCAGAAGATGCCTCTTGAAGTGTGTGCATTGTAAGGTATTTCTTAATATGGTTAGGCAGTGTCTGTCATTTGTTAAATTGCCCAGCCTTTAATTGTACTTTGTATCATCAGATCTGGACTCAATCCAGCACTGGTTTTTCCCACTTGTAATACTTTTGGATTTAGGGACTTCCATGCATTCTGTGGGAAATAAAGGCTAGAGATTGACAATGACTTTGACCTTGCAAAACAAGTTAGAGCTGATGCATACTGTGGAGTTAAGGAAGGGGGGCAGGGGAAAACACAAACACCACACAAAACCTGTTAAATTTATGTATCACTTTCTCTTTGTCTAGTTGCACTGGTGTTTTCAAACCCAATCTCTTTTGTCTTCTGTATAGTGTGTCATGTTGACTGTTTAGCTACTGGACAAATTCACATCGCGTTGGAAGACTGGGAAAGGAGCAGTTAAAGAGCATGCTGGCTATGGCAGGCAATGATAACTCAGTCTTTAGCAGCTCAGTAACTTCGCCAGTTTAGACCTGTAGAACTGTCTTCATACTGACAGTATCAAAACTTTGTGAGGAGAAGACAAAAAACAATTAAACTTTAGTCTCTGCACAGTACTTAGTTTCTAATAGCAAATTTATAGCAGCTAGTAAGACAAGAGTGGAGTTAGTGTTTACAGACTTGAAGTTTGGTGGGGCTAAACATAGTAATTTATAATTCAGTACTGTCAATTCAAATTGGTTTATCTGTGATATAATCTGATGGTTGCAGCATTACTTTATTATTTTTGTACCGTGTGTGCATACAGCATTAGCCCTCTGCTTAGATACAAGTCTTTAACATCCAGATCATTGCGTGATAAACCTTCCTGCAGCAGCTCTTGCTGTCCCTGGGCTCTCTAATTTCAGTCACTTCAAGTTTGTGAAGGCTCACTTGCAGAGTGGAGTTTTACAAACTCCTGCTCACCCAGGATCTTGAGGGAAATGTGGAGTCCTCAAATGTGGGAACAGAACCTGCAAGAATCTATAAACTTGGCCACAGAGAGAAAATGACCACATCTACTGAAACATGAGACAATATCTCCCACACACTGAAAGAAAACAAAAAACAACATGCATATCAGACTCTGAGAAAGGATTATCTAGTAAGTTTAAACCAGCACTGTATGTTTCTATTTTAAGATTATTTAACATAAATTGATGTTATCTAACTCCACATGTCTCCATAGAGGGAATGTCATCCTGAGTGCACAGAACATGCACATTGACTTGGAAGAATAAACAACTCTTCTTTGCTATTTTTTTTGAAATGCAATGGCAGGGGAAAGAGGGAATGTGATTTCCCTTGCTACCTTTAACTCCTTCCCCAGGCCAAGCATGTGTCATAAGCTAGCAAGCAAGCAAAGAAGAGTTTTGTTAGAACAAATAGGGAAAGGTGTCACGGTGTGACTTAGGTTTTGCCAATTTTAATATGTTTAATTTCCTTTTAGAGATAGGACCCAGGAGTAGAGACAAGGCAGGCTTAAAACTTAAAAAGGTACAATAAGAAATTTATTAATAACACAAAAAAAAAAAATTCAGAATAAAATTCCCAGATTATTCCCTGCTCCCTTCATTCCACATTTCTTACCAACAACATACAGAGAACGCTTCAGTCAGTTATCCACCCAAATAATCATTT
>JAOTQP010000001.1:19268283-19338644 GCA_026413545.1 Cichladusa arquata
TGGGAGATGTCACAGAGAGCAGCCCTGCAGAGAAGGGCTTGGGGGTTCCTGTGGATGAAAAGCTGGACATGAAGCCAACAGTGTGTGCTTGCAGCCCAGAAGGCCCATGATACCCTGGGCTGCATCCAAAGAAGGGAGATGATTCAGCCTCTCTGCTCTGCCCTTGTGACACCCCGCCTGCAGTGCTGCATCCAGCTCTGGGGTCCTCAGCACCAGAAATGATGAGTTAGAGCAGGTCCAGAGGAGGCCATGAGGATGATCAGAGGGCTGGAGCACCCTCCCATGAAGACAGGCTGAGAGAGCTGGGGTTCTTCAGCTTGGAGATGAGAAGGTTCTGAGGAGATCTTACTGTGGCCTTCCAGTATCTGTTACTGCTTCTCTTTCTTTTGATGATGCTCTTCCCCACTGTTATTTTTTTGTTTTTATTTTAAATCCTCTCCTTCTCTCTACAGAGAAGAATTTAGGGAGGATTCTTATGTGAGTGTATGTTCATTGCTAAGAAAGATTGGTTATTAAATGCAATAGCTTCTCAGGCCATCTGCTATAGCTAGAGAGAGAACCTTTCTCACAAATGTGACACTGTTGTAATCTGAGGCCATAATAGGTGTTCAATAAATGGGGTTACTTCATCAAAGCTGACTGGTGTTGGATGTTGCTGTGGATTGCTGCTTCCTGGGTACTTAGAACCACTTGGAGTTGATTTTGTGCTAGCATGGAAAAATGAAACTAAAATGACAGTAATCATCCAGTTTTGAACAGAGCAGGCAAGAACTGGTTGATAATATTGGCTGGGGACATGATGAGTAAAACTCTTTTCTTCCCCCTGCCATAGCTTTGCCTCACTCACAGCTTGGCCAAGTGTGCTGGCCACTACAGCCTCACAGTCCCTTTGCATGCCTGTCTGCTCAGCTGTGTCCAGCTGCTGCTGCTTGTCTTGTTCCTGCTCTGGTGGGGTGTTTGCAGAGACACCAGGCTCTGCCCCACTGTCTCTGCTGGTATCTCTGTCTGACAGAACGTGTGAGGTTTGGTCAGGAAATGGAGCTCAAATAAGATGCTAGGCTAGTGTGACTCTGAGCAAGCCTGCTTCATGGCTTCCAAGATTGGTGTGTTTTGCATAGATAGAAACTCATGGTATGTCTTCATCCAGATGCAAAAAATGCCCTAAAATTTTATTGCTTGCAGCAGAGCCTGTTTATATTACTTCTATTATTATTGTTAAGCATTTTGACACCCACTTGTATTAACCTGATCCATGACAGTAATTCAAATGGTAAGTACAACTTTAACAACAGTTGAAACATGAAAGAGTGGTACATGCCAACAGCAGCTAAGAGTCCTGTGAGGAAAGGGAATGTCCAGAAAAATACTCCCCCTTTAAACATTCACAGATGTATTATATATATGTAGCATGCTAATAAAAGTATATGCATGCATAGTTTAACACAAGTATGCTTTTTGTAAAAATCACGTGACACGTGAGTCAATCTTCAGGGTGGCAATTACAGACAACTGAAATAGCAGATGTGCTAAAGTTTTAAAAACAATATTAGTTCTGGAGATAAGGTCCTGCTCATTTCTCACAAGCAGCTATTTTTCTGATGCTTATCTCTGTGGAAGTAGGGGCAAGATAGATCAATATAGATGCATCTGACTGGTAAGTTTCTCTTGAATTTTGTTTGCAATGTACTCCTTCTGAGATTCATTATAAAAAACCCACAGACCTTATATATCATACATACACAGTTTCACAGTGAATTTGATACTGCTGGAATCATGATTAGTAAGGGCATTTATAAAGTAATTTCCTCTCTGAACTCTGCAAGATCTGCAGGACAGAACCCAGAATGTCTCACATTCAGAGTGCATGTGTGAATAGGAGGTCACATCTTGACATTGCAAGTGGCATCACAGCTTGATGTAAATTGCATGTCAGTATAATCATGGTGTTGTTTCATTTTCCTTTCTCCTTTTCACATTTAACAGATGCTAATAATACTTGAATATCTCAGGATTGCTTATAGTCATTAATTTTCTGAGTGCCTGTATGGCTCACAGCTCACCTGGTTGTTTTCTGCATAGATCAAGTTCTGCACTCAGATATGCAGACAACAGTGTGCATTTGTGAGTAACATTTTGATAGCTTAGTTGTATAGAAAATAATGAGGAGTTTTCCTTTTTTAGGATGTGTTTTCATTTTAGTAAAGCATGACAGCCTTTGATTTGTGACCCAGTGGTGCACGTAACTGAACAGATTTGAACTGTTTAACAGGGAGGGAGCTGGCACTTTGTCATGTCAGAGGATTTATTCCAGGTGTGTGCATGGGCGAGGACTATGGAGCTTCCAGAAGAAAACAGAAGGGCAAGTAATCCAAACCAAATTTTTGGGCAGTCCAGACCTGGCTTGTTGTGTAGCCTGAGTTTCTGTGCTCTTGCATGCAGTTACAAATGTGGCCAAATTCATATACAGATGTCATGGTACATCCATAAACTATAATCAGCCTTTTGTCTTCTCACAGCAGCAAAATAAATTTGATGGGGAAAATTCACTGTTGATTAAGACTGATATTTTGGGAACTAATATTGTAGTTATGTCCTAACCATAGGTCAGAGCTGTATTCCTTCCTCTAAAAAGAAGGTATGGCCTATTTCACCATTGCTGTTCTGTGGTTCAGCAGTAAATATTCAAGATCTTGCAGTCTCATGGTGGTTTTCTACATCATCATGTTGACTTTATAATTAGAATGTGATTATATTGCACTTCATTGAAATACAGGTTATTTTATTTTTTTGAATTTGTGATACCTCAGTATGCTAATGGTACTTGATATGTGTAAAATACTTTTCTTCGCCATGAAAATGTTGCTAAGGGAAGTGGGGGCTTTGTGGTTTGTTTTCTTTTGGGGGGCAGGGTTTACAAACTGCCTCTGGAGGAGATGAAGTGGAAGCTACTTGTGCAATTGCAATGCATCACCTTTAAGGAACAGTAGCTCCTCATATGAATGAACAGAGTGAAAATGCAAAGAACGAAAGGAAAAATAAAACCCTGCTTTCTCAAGAGATTGATTTTCTTTGCTTTTTTGGTACTGTTGCAGGTGGTTATGTGGGAAAATCTCTCCTAGTCTAAGCTTTCTTAGGATTCTTTGCCCTATCCTGGAGCTGTTTACTCCTCTGTATTGCTGTAAAACTTTTTGTTTAGAAACTTAAAAACAAGAATTCAGGCTCCTACCCCCCTACCCCCCCAAAGAAACCGGAAAACCCAAACAAAAACCCAAGGGTTTGTGCTATAGTGTGTGACTCATGATGCTTTTTTTGGAAGGAGGAACTTGCTGTATCCTGGTACATATTCAGAAGTAGCCAAGCTACTAGGCTCAGACATTTTGGGGGCTTTTTTTCCTCTCCTTCTATCAGGCCATATGTACTCAAATTCCTGTCTTGGGAAATGAGTGTAAGTTTCTTTCTCTCTCCTTAGGCCCTGGGGGTTTTTGTTGGGGTTTTGTTTGGATATTTGTTTTCCTTGGTTGTTTTTTCATCCAAAAGGAGCTGTCTAATCAGCTCCAGGAGTGGGATGTATGGGGTAGGAGGTCCATTTTGCTTTGTAGGTAAAACAAAACTCAAAGAAAATATTATTAAATATTTGCTTGTTCTAAAGAATAGATTCACTTCATTATTTATGGGCAGACAGTGATAATGTTTTAAAGTTAAAAATCTGCAGTTATGAAAAAGGGAAAGTATTTTAAAATCTCTCTGTGTAGCGGAGTTAGACAGTGTTCCACATTTTATGATTTCAGCTTTTAAAGTGTCACCTTGTTTATATATGAGTAAAACTTGGCTTGAAGATGTGTCCCTTTTGCAACAGCTTCTAGTAAAATAATATTTGAGGAAGCAGAGCTACTTGGTGTACATTATCATTCTAAATCAAAAGAATTCAGATTAAATAGGTGGGGTACTGAAAGTGAGATCAACTTTGCAACTACTAGAGCAGCAAAAATGGGTGATATAGCTCATAATGTAACATGTAACATAAAGCTGTAAATAATAGGGGAAGTATTTAAGGAAGTATTATAAATACTTGCCTTTTGCCAGCTCAATGGCTGGCTCTGTCAGCTGGCTGTCACATTTAAAATGCTGTATTTGAAGAGATTTGTGTAATCTGGAAAATTTTGTATAGGGATAATAGGAAAAAAAGCTGAACTATGATATGCCAGCTGAGAAGTGGTGATGAATTTCTACAGTCTGTAACTTTTCAATCCAATCTGTTCACATCTGGGAAAGTGTTCTGGTGTATGGCTTTGGAATTGCATGGATGTTTTTTATGTTTAGGATGAAGATCCCTGGCTGACTCCAGACTGATCTTAGCTGGTGAATTAATGGGATGGATGCTTTGCTTTGTATTTAAGCGCACTGTAATGAATTAGGCTCTACTCCATCACACCTTTTTTGGATGTAAATGTCACAAGTGTGGTTTGGGAACTTCAGTGCAATTGACAGCAGCCCTTTTTTATTGCTCTGGTGTTCTCTATTGTAGCCTGAAACCTGACAGTCAAAATGTCACAAGGTGGCCTGCAGCTGCTGGCTGCCCTGTTTCTTCCTTCTGTGCAAGATGTACAGATGCTAAGTGGTAATAAAAAGCAAATGGCATCCTGCACTTCCTCCAGAGTTGTTTCATTATCATAGCAGCCTGAGCCCTTGTCATGTAAGTGCATCAGCCTGGATAAATTTTGGGGTACCATAAAAATTAGGGGTATTGTTAGAAGAGGGGTAGCACCAGTCGGAGCATGAAAGGATGACTGAGCACAGAAAAACAAACCTCCTTAGAGCACGTACTCAAAAACAAGATAAAAAAGAGAGAGAATAGAAGAACAAACATATGGGAACAGTCCAACAATCTCTTAAATGCAGAAGAGATATATTGGCTGGTTTGAGAGTTTTTGATAGGAAGAGCAGGACTGCTCTTGGTGGGCAGAGCTGGGGGCGAGTGAAAACATCCCTCAGTGCTGCTCACTGAAGTGCAAGGAGTGCCTGCTGTTCGCTGGGGGAGCAGACTGGTGTGTGGTTCAAACCAGTGGTGGTGTGTCACTGCTCCCAGGAGTCAAGTGACCTTGTTTATGGTGTGTAGCTGGGCCAGTATGCAGCTGTTTGCACTGTAAACTCACAGAAGGCTGGGTTCAGGGTATGCTTGTGCATATTACTTTGCAATTAACTTTGTATGGACACACACGCAAACCCCTTCTCCCATAGCTGCCTCAGTGGTTTTTGCTGCTGTGGGCAGCACAAGTGCACTGTACATTTTTTGTTCATTTTTGCCCTGTCAGAGAAACAAGTGTGTGGGCAGAAGGGAATGAAAGTGATACTTATGGTGCTGAAGAAATGAACTACTGGGTGAAGTGGCTGGGTAGGTTGGAGTTTTTGCCACTAATCCTCCATTCTACAACACACTTCAGAAGAATCATTATAAAACTGGAAAAAGTAAGCCAGGTCCAAGACAGAAATTCTTTTGGAAGAGCAGAATTGGTATGCATTCTTGAAGATAATCTGTGCAATACTATGATGCTTTCTTTTCATAACAGCAATTAAAAATAATCATCCCATTGTGTATAACAGATTTGCTTGCGTTAAGTGTTCCTAGAACAAAAGTATTTAGGCATGAACTTTTTTTAAGCATCACATTCTAGTTGGAAGTAGGATGGAGATGCTAAGGGTTGAAGGAGGAAAGAAGGTGGGTAAGCCCTTCCTTTTTTGTGCAAACATCCTGCCCTGGGTAGTGTCCTTGAACATGTAAGAACTTCCAGGGACCTTTGCTTATCATTAATATTGGCATGCTGCACAAAGGGGAAGAATGTGTTTTTACTTCCTCATGAGTAGTCTGTGATTTTGTCCTGTTTCTGACAAAGCTTTCTCTTCCTGCTAATAGTTTCTTCTCTGCTCTCTGTACTTTTTTTGAGGTTCTTTTTTTTTAAAAAAAAACCAAATCTCTGTCCTGTGGAGTTGGATTTCAATCAAGGAGAAAAGACTTGTCCTCCCTGGTGGCAGAGCAGGGATCCCCAGGAATGATGGAGAAGCTGGGTGTATGTGGAGAGGGGTTTTCTCTTCAGGTATTGGGCAGGAAACCTGTCTCTACCATTGTATTTCATGACCTAGAGGTGTTGCAATGTATGTTATGTGACATTGTCCCTACTGCATATGCCTTCCCCACGATGGAAGGAATGAGAGGGGAAGGGACATCTGACAGATGTGTAGGCATTTTATTTAATGCTGGAAGATGTAGTGGTGAATTAAGCTGACTGGGATAACATTCTGCAGGGAAAGAAGGGGAAGAAGGAAGAGGAGAAAAAAAGAGGGTAGATGTTTGGGGGGGAAAGCCAAGAATTTTAAGGATTTCTTAAGGATTTCTATTCTACAGTAGCATACCTTGGAGTAAAAGCCTGCGAGGGATTTTTCAGCGTCTGGAGAGCCTCTTTTTAAACAGTGCAAAAGTGCCAGAAACCTGTCCTTTGGATGGAGGAGAGCTGTGTTGTGTGTGAGTGTTTTGGAGAAGTTCTGTATCTTGGAGGAAGAGGAACCAGTGTGGTTTGACAGTTGCTACAGCAACTAACGCTTTTTTAATGGAAGGCAAGGATAAGTGGTGGTAGAAAGTCTTGTGTAACTGACGTACCTTCCCCTGCTTCCTGCCAACTTTCCAGTATATTAAAACAATAAGTAATTTATGACTTTAGCTGAGAAATGGCTCTATGTTTGCCCAGCTCAGACTCGTTTGCAAGACTGCATGATCTTTACAGAGACAACAGAAAGGAAATTATTTACATAACAGAAAGCAGGGATTCAAGCATCTCTGAAAAAAATGCTTTTCAAGGGACAAATGCATCCCTTGTTCTGCCTGAGGAAATTTTGTTAGATGTGGATGTCAATGGGACAAGGTTTTTTTTATCTCATAGCTTCCTTTCTTCTCATCCTCTCCCTTCCTCCTGACCATGATATCTTTTTGCAAAGTTTTTAAAACTCTTTTTGGTTACTATGGCATTCTTTTTAACGTAGGAATGATGATGTATTACAGACTAAATGAAAGATGATACAAACCTGTGGCAGGAGGGGAATTCTGCTGACTATCTCTGCATCTCCATCTCAGTGTTACAGAAGAAACCCTGGCATAGATGTGCTCCAGTGATTGTTGTCCAGGGAGAAACTTTAACCCTTGTAATTTTTTGGCACTCAGCTGCATGCTATTATCCAGGAGAAATGATACATGAGTGGAAACCACACATCACATCCCAGAGTATAGAAACACTACTTTAGGATTCAAAAAAGTGCCTAAACTGTTCACTAGTTCACTGTCTGTTCACTGGTTTTAAAGTATGTATTTTAATTTAGTGGTGGTTTTGGTTTTATTACTGAAATTTAGGGGTATTTGACAGCTGAATTTCAGGGGAAGAGAGTTTGGCTAATGCTCTTGGTCCTTGAAATATCACTGGAAGTCTTAGGCTGCAGAGGGGCACTTTGCCTCCCCCTTGGGTTCTTTTTGCAAGATCAGAAGTAACTCTGAGTTAAGGCTGCTGATTTTAATTGAAGAGTAGGTATTAAGCCATTAAACGTATTTGTAAATGAAACACAAATATGCACAGTTATAGAATCTTAAATACATGTTTTTGCAGTTCTTACTTACTTTTAAAGCCCTGTTTTCATGAACCAAACATGTTTACTTAGCTCTTCAGAACTAAGATTTATTTTACGTATGTCCTTGCTAATATTTTGAGCATTAACAACTCATAACCAGAGCTCCCAGATTTGTAGGTTGCTTTCCTGTGTTTCATTTTGCAGTTTAAAAGAAAAAAGTTATCTTCAATACAATTCATGACAATATTACACAGTGCATTTTCAAAAAATTATGACTGAACTAAGAGCCAGTTTTCAAGTGAATGACACTGAGGTATTTAACTGGAATAAGTTCACTGCTCTCGAGTTGCTGAGAAGCAGTGCATGAAGCATGCACATTTTTTTTCACGGATGAAAAAGTAATAAACCTTTGCTACCAATTTTATGCATTTTAAAACTCAGTAGAGGATAATTACTGCCTTCTTGCATTCATTATGGCATTTTGTGGATTCTCATGAGATGAGCGAAATAACTGAAATATTTGAGCTAAAGGGAAGACTGACAAAAAGATCTCCTTTTAGATATTCATGTGTTAGTGGCCAG
The DNA here is from genome assembly GCA_026413545.1 of Cichladusa arquata. Classification (NCBI taxonomy): domain Eukaryota; kingdom Metazoa; phylum Chordata; class Aves; order Passeriformes; family Muscicapidae; genus Cichladusa; species Cichladusa arquata. Next base: position 19,276,474 of record JAOTQP010000001.1, read on the forward strand.
TACTTATTAGAGAAGAAATTTGCAAAGTTTGAATTTTGCAAGATGAATGTGTTCCTCCCGTAGCATCCTGTCAGCCTTTTTCTTCCTTCTACAACCCTCTCCTCTTCCATCCTTACCCAGACCTTGAGATGGCTTATCCTTTTTGTTTCTCTGACTCATTCACTTGCCCTGGTGACACAGCCATCTCCAAATCTCTTTGACTCTCACTCCTTCAGGCTCCCTCAGAGTCACCCTGCTGCAAGATTCTCCTCTGTGTCTCACCATCTTTTCCTCAGTGAGACAAACCTGCTTTCTTCTCTCTCATTGTAAGGAGCCTGTACTATTCCAACTGCTGCCCATCTCCTTTCTTTTCTATCAAATAGACTGATTCAGCTCCTTGAAGTTTTTTTTTTCATCTCTGTCTGGTCTTCTAGGCTGGCTCTCATCCCCTCCACAGCACCTGACTGCCCTTGTCCAGCATTCCATGACTACCAAATAGTGTTATTCAGGGGCACCAGCAGAACTTGCACTTGATCAATGCATTCTTTCTGCTCTTCAGGTCACATAAAGTGGAAGTCTTTCAGCTCCACTGAATTGTTAGTGAATGTGGAGTGATTTTCTAGGAATCACATAAGAACACCTGTGATATGAAAACTAACTGAAAATGTTACCATTTAAATTCTTCTATTGTGTAATAAAAAGTAAGAAATTGTTGAGAATATGTGATGGTCAGTATGCAATTACATAGTATGCAAACCTCCCATACTTTTTAAGTTAAGGGTTTCTCCTCTCAGCTGTATTTAACTGTGTTTCGGGTAAGTCTTCCACTTAATACTGTGGATTATACTCTGGCATGAGAGAACATGCAGGTATTTATTAGATTTTTCTTTTTTCCAGAACTGGGTAGGCGGTTTCTTTTTCATACAATTATTGGATCTCTGATTCATGGGCACTCATCTGGAATGTGCCAATGCTGCTGACAGCTGTAGGCATGCAGCACACTTTTGTAAATTGTCTGAACAAAATTTTGAGATTTACTGGGTGATACAAATATTTTAGTGACTCATTTAGCTAACCACTTTGGACGTTTCTTTAGATAAACTGGAGTTTCTCACCTGAAGAAATGATATAATCTGAAAGTGAAAGCAGGTTACTTGCAGTTAGTAAGATTAATCAATCATCACTGGCATCAGTAAAAAACTTAGTAATGTTGAGGCAGAAATATATGAAGATATTCAGGAGAATCTTACCCAGTTTAGTTTAGTAATCTAAGTTCGTTTTATTTCAAAGCCTTTTGGGCATGGATGTTACACATGCATTTTTTTTTCCTAGAAAACTTAAAAGAAAAGTGGTCATCTCTTTTTACTTATTTTTCCCCCAAGTTAAAAATCACAAGAAGTTATTTGCAGTTGTCTTGAAAGTGAGTTCTTGCTAAATGGTTAGAAATAGCTACTCTTCAGTATTTTCAAAGTAGCATTAAACCAAAGATTTTTCTGCCTTCATACTGATGACATTACAGACCGAAGGAGTTGAACTGAAGCCCAGTTTATGGGCTGATGATAGTACTTTATTGTCAGAAAGCAGCACTCCTGTCTTTATCTTCAGCATTTTTAATGACAGAAAACTGTAATTTGGGAAATTGAGCAGAATAATTCCATGTTTTCCAGCAAATGAAAACAGGTGGTCAGCTGTTAATACTAAGAGGCTCCATATGCAAAATTGTCCACAAAAACTAAATTTAGTTAGCAGAATTCTGTGAAAGGAAAGCTGGCCTGGCTTGGGTTCACATTGTTACAATAGAATATTTTTTTCCAATGCCCTTGTCTTTCTCTAAGGTAGATGCACAAACTACCTGACTCACCACTGCATTTTATTGAGTAGAAAGAAAATCTGATTTTGTTTCTACTGATTTTACTCAGTTAACAAGTTCATGTATAAAACTGTAGGAATGACTGGGTTTCCATTCTGTAGCCTAATACGAAGGCACCACTAAAGGTGCTGATCTAAATTGAATGGTAGAAGGTTGTTATATTCAACAACAGCAAAAAAAACCAAAAACAAACCAAAATCAAACAAACAAAAACAACAACAAAAAAAACAATGAAAAAAACCAACCACAAACTCCCCCCCCAAAAAAACAAACAAACAAACAAAAAAAAGAAACCAAAGCTGAAGCAGGGAGATTGAGTCTTACAGACTGCTCAGTTTCGCAGCAGTGAGCATAAGAACATGATCTTGGGGAGATGTCTCCTGGCTATCTCTGTGCAGCCTGCCCTGCCCAAGTCAGCCCAGCATCAGAGAGAGTTGCTAAATGCTCTGCAGCAGGAGGGAGGGAGCTGAGTCAGTGGCTGGGGAGGTGATGCTCAAGGTGCCAGTGCAAATGCTGCCAGGCTGGCAGGCTCAGGGACAGCAGAGGGAATGTTCTTCACACCTTAGGGGCTTCTCCTCTCCGTGAGGGGCAGTCCCTGGTGAGTGCAGCCCCCTCCTAACTGGTTCCCTTACCTAGGGAATGGGGCTTTGTGCAGAGCTCACAGACGGGTCACACTGTGAGGCTGTGCTGAGGAGGATGTGCCTTCTCCAAGGACTCTCTTGAGCATCTCTGGATCACTCCTGTGGCAACATCAACTTTGCACTGTAACCATCCTGCTGTCTGGGGGTTCCTCCAGGCAGTGCCTGCAACATGGGAATTCAGCGTGGAATGCTGGGCATGGTGCTGTATTGCTGGGTACAATAATAATACCACAATATAATAATAATAATAATAATAATACCACTGGCAAAAGCTCTTCCATGGCCTGTGAAACCTGGCGAGTCAAGGTGAATGCTGTAGCCTTACGTAAGAGTGCAATTAAAGAGTCAGCTGCAGATAAGGGGTGAGTGAGATATGCTGACTTATCAAATAATTGATGCTCTGCTAAATTTGAATTTATTGGATCAGCTGTGGTCACAGACTGAGAGGAAAATGTCTGGCAGTTCCAGCCCTGTTTGGACCAGTTGCAGTAGGTCTTCTTATCCAGGCCCTGGTCCACTACATGGAGAGTTATGGACTGTTATCTGTGTTGCCTAATGTCTGCATATGATAAGTTTGGTTACATGAGACTGCCAAAAAAAGAAGGAAAGGAGTTCTGGTAGCTTTCTAAGAAAGGCACTCCACTCTTTGAAAGAGGAAGCTCTCTTTGATATATGATATCCTGGAGTGTTAAGTGTAAGCCCAACCTTGCAGCACAAAGGGCTGCAGTATTTTTTAACCCAAAGACATTTGGAGAGTTTTCAGTGAGGCCTGGCCTTTATTTCTAAGTATTTATGTATACATCGCTAGGAATATTGATAGTTACATGCTGTTTAACAAGGAGGTGTGTTTAACATCTAATATAACAGCAGTACTTGTGTAGGGCTGTCACTTCTTCACAGCTATGCTTATTTACATTCACAGATCTGACAGGTCTTTCATCCTGGTTTGTATTTCTGCTGTTTCCCGTGCATCATGGCCAAGCAGTGGCTTTGTCACTGCCACCTTGCCTGTGTGGTGGTGGTGGTGAGGTGTCTGAACTGTACACACATAATTCTCTGACTGAGAGAATTTCCATAGCTGTCACTGCATTGGTGCAGCCTGGGTGGTTATATAGCTCTCCATGTATGTATGAGTATGGAAGTAATCTCTGTTAGGGAAGCTGGTTTTGACACTCGTTCATGGGGAATTCTATTAGCAAAACTGATAGGGCTAAATAAGGAGAGTAGCATCAATGAGTGTACTTACAACACTCACTGATGAACAAATGCAGCTTCTGCCACCTAAATTTAACACTGCAAACTCCTAACACAAGTTATGGAAGAGTAGCAGCCATTTGTTCACACCTTCCTGGCTGTGTTTGCCTTGGAGCATCTGTGTTAGCAAAGACAAATTCTGGCACATTATCAGAATACTAATTTTTCTCAAAAATAACAGTTACCTTATCACAGGGAGGTCATTATTGATTTGGGTGGTAACTTCTTCAGGTGTGTAAATCAAGCCAGGCTGTAAGTGTAGCAGCTGTCACCTTTTGAGAGCTTCTATACTGCCAGGCATTACTTTTTCTGCAGAAGCAAATGCAGCCATGGAAGAGCCTCTGCTACTTGCAATGACATTCCTCTTTTCAGGAGTGTGGGTCAAGGCTGCCTCCTTTCTCATGCAGCAAAGCTGTGCTGTTGAGAGTGTAGGTTCCCTTGGCAAGCAGCTGTGCTCCTGGGCTGGAGGAAAGCAAGCTGGGAAATAGGATGATCCGAGACTGGCCCTCTGTTCCCCAGCATGTGCAACACAGAGCATCTCAGCCTGGAAGTGAAAACAAAATGGGGAGATGGTTGTGCCATTTCTGGGATGCCTGGGTCTCTCTAGTTGCCCTTGGGTTTTTGGTTTTTTTCCTGAAGAGTCACATGGCCTTCATGGTGATAGTCACCCCACCTAACTTGTTCAGTTTATCTCTCAGTCAAATTAAACTGTACCGCTTGTTGATTACTAAACTCTGCTAACAGGTATGTTACATAGGAGATAATTGAGAACAGAAGCTGGAGTTTTTGTTTTGGTTTTTTTTTTCTGGTAGTTAAATGGGCAGGAGCTTTCACCAATTAAGATTTGACATTTAGATAATAATCCTGTACAGTTACCTTGCTGTTACAAAACAACTGCTTTGCAGTGGAGTGGCCTGTCTTCTCAGACTGGACCTCAGAAATGGGTAGGCAAACTGTGATTGGGAAGAGGAGATGGCAGTGGCAGGTTGGGAAAAGCTGAACTGGAGATCTCTCAGTTAATTGGATTACAAAGAACAATCTTGATTTGCTGTGTACGTAGTCAATCTGTAGATTTATTAATGTGGTCTTATTGTGGTTTGAGATGGGTCACTCATGGATCGTCCCCCTCAGGCTGTAGATGTGCTCACAGGAATGTAATGACAAGAGCTGTTTACCCACAGAGAGATAGTGCTGCATTGCCTGCATCTCTTACCTTTTATGATCTTATCAGACAAATTACCAGGTTCTCAAAATGATTAACAAATCTGGCACATTGGCTGAGGTGGTGCCAGCTTTCTTTGGCTCTGACAACCTGAACACATGAGGTGATGAATGGCTTGAGAAAGAAGCACTTGGGTGCTCTCCTGCTCATGCCCACTCTTCCTCTGGGTGCTTGCAAGATGCTACATCACAGAGTTGCTTCAGACCTGCTTTGTGTCCCAAGGTTTACTTTTCCAGTTCAGTATGCTATTGTTTGAAATGTCAGCCACCTCCGGCCTTACCCCGCCTAAGTTGTAAAGTTTTCTCTCCCTCTCTTCACTTGGCTTGGGAGGTGGGGAGGTTTTGGGACCATTCCAGGGCTTTTCTGAAGCTGCTTTTTCCACTGTCAGGCAGGGTCTGGCACTGAGTCAGCCACTGCTTCCTGGTTCTCACCCTTCCCTTGCAGGCAGACAGATGACCTGCCTTAAGGGAGTGACCTTTCTTGGAAGGTGAAATTGAGCACATAAATTAAATGCTGACCATAAACATTAGCCACATATATAGCTATGAACACATTAATCATGTGTTAACAGTCCTCAGTGCAGTGTTCATTGATCAGCAATTTATTGTTTGTGCAGTGCTTGGAAGATGACAGCAGTATGTACCTTTCTCTAATCATTACAGATTAGCATATTGCACAGAGGCAAAAACTTTACTGAGATAATTTATCCATATTCTGATGAAAGAGGTGTGTTTATTAGGAGAGCTCAGTGAGGCACAGAACATATTTGTTACAGTTTTGAAAAAATTTGATAACTGAGCAGGAATCTTACTAGCCACATCTTGCCCTGTGCTGAAGAGGAATGACTGTATTAATTACCTGCCTTCCACTGTTTGTGTGTTGTAATGTGAATTGACTTTTCTTCCTGCCCCAGTTCTTCTCTGGAAGGCTCCTCTCTCATTTTATGAATGCTTGATTGCCACCAGTTTTATCTTGCCCAAACACCTGTGGAAGAGGATAAAGGAAGACACTATTTAGGCATCTGGATGCATCCTGGGCTGCTGAGGAAAGAATTAAGTACCTTACCTGTCTCTACAAAGTATGATCAAGGGGAGTTTGATCCACACCTCTTGACATTGACCAGGGCTGAAGGAATTCCACCTTGAGGTGTGAATTTCCTGTTCCTTCCTTAACCTTCCTCTTCCTATTTCTGATCTCTTCTGCCCCCTCCATTTACTCTTTACTGTTAAAACTGTTTTCCCTGGTGCCATGCTTAACTTGATCTGAGTTCATGCTTTGCATAACTAGATGGGAGAGAAAATATGATCTGACTATAATAGCAGGCATGCTTTTTGAAGTTACTGGAGTGTGCGTAGCCATTAACTTAAGAGAAGCTCACTTGGGTCAGAAATAACACTCCTTGAGCAGACATAAAATTTAAAGACTAAGTCTTCTGAAAGAAGAGCCTGTGTCTAGAAATCTCCATGTTCCTGATGTTACCAGTGGTTCTCTTAATAGAAGTACTGCACTCGGATGGACAATTCCTGTCTTCTGAGCTGCCCATGTGGTTGGGAAGGGATGGGAAGACCCAAGAGGGTGGCTGACCTTGCAGCCAACGTGTCTATTAACTGCCTCTTTCAAAGCAGTGTGTTCCAGTTGGCCTCTTTAGTGTTTGCTCTAGCTGTGGGCTGTTCTCTTTCTCAGCTGCAGGGGAGTGATTTCTACCTCAGAGGCCTTCAAAATCATCCCTTTCTCTTCATTAATCAAGGACCTGATCAGATTACAGGGATCTAAATGGATTTCAAGCACTACATTTTTAAGTTCTGTGGAAATTTTCCACTCTTTAACATGTGATAACATGCAGACTAATTTAAGTTAATGGCATTTATACTTCTCTCAGGAGATAATTTTCTAATAGATCTTATTGCTGGTAACATTGTCTGTGGACAATTAGTATCTGATGGGATCCCTTTGCTCCTGCTTAGTGAAGAGATGAAGCCTCCCAGGGCAGCTGCATTCCACAAACAGCTGAGTTGCTGGGAATCCCTTTGGGGCCCCAAAAAATTCTTAACTCTCTTGTTTTTAAAATAATGTTTTTCAGTCATTTTACATAGCTTTGATGGTAGAATGTAAGTGATGGAAAAAAGTACCTGAGTCACTTCATGCTGTTCTTTTTCGTCATGTTATGATATTTGAAACTTTGCAGTTTGGTTGATTTTAGCTGTCAAGAAGATAAACTTCCCATGGATGCTTTAGACTTGAGAATGCTTGTACTTTGCTGAAATTTTTAGGGAACAATAATAAATAGTCTTTGCATGTGAACTTGTATCAAGAGAAACAGAGATATTAATCCCTTGAGGAAATCATAAATGTTTTGCTTTCTAGATGAATTTCAATTAATTTCATGTGGTCTCTCATGGATTTTCATCTTCTTTTTGTAAGTTCTCTGTCTTTTTTTTTATTCTTTGCTATACACCAGTGTGCCTTTGCTTTCCCAAAAGTTTCATCTACTTTTTTCACTTATCTCTAGTGAGATATTCAGTATGTCTCCCACTCTCAGCCCAGCTTGATTCTGTCTTGGGTAACTCCTTCATCTTCTCTCAGGTTGCAAGTTGGTACTGTAATGTCCCCTGCAATCTGCTGGAGGTTTCCACTCTTTTTTTTGTCATTTTTCTCCTCTTGGTTTTCTTTCTGTTCCTCTCAATGTCCTACAGGATTTTTGTCCTGTTAATTATCTTGCAGTAGCTGAGGCTAAAGAAAATGAAGGTTTTTTCAGGCATTGTTTATCTCTACCTTGAGTTCCAGCAATGCCCTGTGCCAAATAAGATGTGCATTTATAGAGGTTATTTTTTTCCCAGCAGTAAGTAAGTCAGTTGCTGTTGGAAGAAAAAGGAGCTCAGCAAGGTGCAGGTGATTTTCCTCAAGTTGTCTGCTCCATGCAAATATGTTATGCCTGTATGCTTTCTTCTGATATGAAAGGCTGTATGGCAAAGGTAAAGGGGAGGGAATAGGACTTAAATCCAGATGTGTAACTTTTTTACTGAGAGAGGAATGTGAAGGTAGTGGGTATGTGGTGAGTTGAGCTTACCTTTTATTCTTCCTTGCTTAATGTGTGAGGAAATAAGGGAATAATTCTCTGTCAGGCAGGAGTTAGCAAACTGGGTAATGCTGCTTTCAAAATTTAGAAGTGGTAAATACATGGGGAAGGGATTCTGGAACAAGTGACATTGAAGTAGTGAGCATTTTTGTAGAAGTGAACTATCTAGTGAACTAGAACTTTCACTAGAAGTGAAAGAAAAGTTGTATTCACTTATCATTGTCTTGTCACTTCATGTCTTTTGTCAGGGTAATCACGAAAATGGACCTTTCTGAAATCATAAATGATAGTTTTAAGTCATTGCAAGGTGGTAATACATGGACATCTAACTGAGACCTGACTTCCTCTTGCAAAATTTCCATCTTAGGAGACAGGTTTTCAGAAGTATGGACTCAGAGATGTGCATTTCTTGTGTTTGCAAATGGTTAATGTACCAGTGTTCTTCCCAGCAGATTGTGGATCTGAGCTGTCATGTGTGACCTTGAAAGTCTGCTCATAGTAAGCCAATAGGTAAGGAGATGCAGAGATCCCTCAAAATGTTGATATGCAGGATTTTGGGTGCCGTTCAGATCCACTGGCCTGCATGCACAAGGCTGTTGCCTCTGTCTCATTCAAATGAATTCATTTTGTATCTTCCTTTTTCTGATACCAGTTCCCAATTCTCATTTCTCTAAAAGTCTCAGTTTGGTTCTCGGAAACAAATGAAGGCAATCAGTCCAGTCTTAACTTGCAAATTAGCTCTAAGAACAAACTAAGCTCAACATCTTCCACTTTAATTCAGTGTTCTTGCTTCTACTTGTGCTATAAGGTTAGTAAATTTTTAATCAATATTAAAGTTTTGTCAGTCCAATACTGCTTATTGTTACCATTCCCCCCACCAATACTGTTCTCTGCTGTTTTAAATTGCCTTCCTCTATTTTTGCCTTCTTTAATTTTTTTATCTGAGTAATCACTTTTGGAAAGGAGATTTTTCTTGCCCCATTGCTGCTGCATTTCTCTTCTTGTGAACTGCGCCTCCTGTGTTTTGTGTGCAAACATTCATTGCTGTGAGCTGTTCTTTGAGATCCAGAGGCAGATATGGGACCAGTTCAAGGGAAGCAAGTAGAGATTTAAACTCTTCTGTTTGTGTTGTGTTTCATGGTGGGGCAATCCCACATGGTGGAGTTAGAGATGAATTGAAGTGAATGATCCCCAGTGCTGCAGTAGCTCCTTTCCAGTTGTCTGTATTCCTTCTCTGTAGGGCTTTGAGATGAGTGTGTGTAGCTTCCTAAGGCTGGAATGGACACTAAGGAATTATCTAAAATAATGGGGTTCTGCAAGATGTCCAGTGTAGTGTATAAAATACTTTTTTTTTAAATAACAACACTTGGCATACAGTTATTTTGTTTGATAACAGTATGTTTGTTTGATAACATTTGCACTTTGTTAGAGCAAGCAATGCAGGGAGATGTTGCCAATATGTAGAATAAAAGTCTCTGTGTATGGGCAGCACATTGTAAAGGTTAGGTTTCATTTTGATTAGAAAACCGAACAGTTGGAGTCAAGTCAAGTGAAGCTTTTTTCCCCTCCTTCTCTCTCTAGGTGGTTGCTGTTATTCTTACATTTTTTTGGTTTTTGATCCAGAAAAAAAAGGTTTGTTTTTTTTTTCCTAATTGGCCATACATTCTAAAAATACAGACTATTTTGGCCAAAAAGTGGATTTGGTAGTAGAAATCTGACTTTCTTCTGGCTTCAGGAGATGCTGCCCTGACAATTAAGCTCACAAGAATAATCTTTAGCAGGTCTAGCATCAGGATGAGAGCAGAAAAGGTTTTGTCTTGAAGAGCAGTTTTGTCAGTGATGCTCAGGAGGGTCAGAGTTTGGTGCCTGAACCTAAAGCCAGGTAGGCAGTTTCTGTTGATGCTGCTGCCAACAGCACAAGTTTGACACGGAGGCAACTCCTAGAGGTGAGCCCTGTCACTTCTGAGTGGTTCTGTTGCCGTTGAATGAAGCAGAGCAGAAGAGTAGAGGTGTTTAAGGGAGTGGCAGTGCAGTGTCTGCGAGGCTCAGTGGGGGCTGTGGGGCTGTGGGTGCAGTGAGCAGAGCTGGCAGCTGTGCCTGGGTGTGTGTCCCGTGGGCTCAGCCTGGCTGCTGGGACACATCTGGGGCGTTTCTCAGCAGCCAGGGCTCACACTGGTGGCTGAGTCTCTGCTTTCCCATCGCCAGCTCTGCTGCCTTTCTCCAGGAGAGCTCCAGCAGCACTTTCGCTGTCACAGCAGGCTGACAGGCAGCGTGGCACTGGCTTCCACAAGATCTTTTATACTGAAAAGCATGAAGCCTCTTTCATTGTTTTCATGGCACTTTGGGAAAGTGAATTCTGGCAAGTGTGGCATGAATCTGAGTCCTCACTGCATTGGTAGCAAATACCTATCTCCTGCCTTTCCTTAGACATGCCTGTTGAGGATGCTGATACAGCCTGTGAACTGGCACTGTGACTTGAATGGTACTGACTTTTATGGCATAAGCCTGTCAAATTTAATTTAAGGATATTACAGTTAATAACTCCCTGTGTGAATGTGCCTATTTACAGAAGTATAAATGGTTAAAGCTGTCTTGTGACATGGAGCTAGTGAAGCTGCTGATTTTAATAATGTGCTTTTTATTAAGTTCAGTTCTCTCAGAAAAAAAAAGTTGGTTTTTTTTTTCTCCTTAGTAAGAGAATGAGTATGGCCTAGTGTTCTTGTATAATTTGCAAAAATAAAACTAGTAACAGTCTATGGAGACTTAATTCTCTGTTTTTATTGGAAGTGCAGGGTACTTTGTGACAGTGTCATGTTCTCACTGTCTAAAGTAAAGTTCAATCAGTGATTTTACTAATGTAAAGTTCAGTAAAGTAATATGAATACATAGTGTGGATTATGTATGTATTTTAAATAAAATAGCTGTATTTTAGGAAGTTTTTTCAGATTGATGCTATCAGATAGTCTTTATAATTTGGTATATTGTAGCTTTTCAAACCCCACTGTGAGCATTTTTCAGGATAATTTTTATTCAGTTCAATCACTGCGCTGTTTTTGGTACGTGTATCAAAGCTCATCTTTTAAATCCAAAGTTCAGTGAAAGAATTGTTGGTTGGTTTGGGTTTTGGCTTGGATTTTTTTGTTTGCTTGTTTGTTTTGGTTTTTTTTTCTGGAAGTATTTTTATTCTCTTCTTTTTGCACACTTTTTTTTTTTAGTTAGAGTGCTCCCTGAGGAGGAGGGTTAATGGGGGTATGCACTGCTGACTACAGGAGATGGATTGATTTCTGAAAGCAAGTGAAAATGCCTGAAATGCTTCAGCTTTTTTTTTTCTTTTTGGTTTCCTGATCTTTAATCCTGAAGGAGAAGGAAAAAATGAAATTAAAACCAGCCTTACAGAGAGCTCTCGTGCAATGGTGATGGGGTTTGTGTTTCGTCTCTTTTCTAGTGTTGATAAGAAACGAGTTCAAAGAATGAAATTATTTGGCCTTTTCGTGAGTAAAAACATTAGTGAGCCTAAAGTATGAAATGGGGAGAAAAGAAGTGAGCTAAAAATTGTGTAAGCTTATTGCACTGTTAAAAGAACCTCCTATGATCTTCATGCCTTCTGAATCACTTAGTGAGTATGTGCTATATTGCATGCTTGGTTCCTGTTGCAAAAGCCATGATGTTGATGGTTATGTTTTCCTGTAGGATGCAAGGTCCTGCAAATTGTAGTCTTTCCTTTGTACAGCATTGCATGGTTTCTTAATACACATTTCTTCCTCTGAAATTCTATGGAACTTAATCAACTTTGACAGGACAGACTCAAGGCTGTATTAGTATCACAGCTCCACAGAGAGAGATGATTGTCAGATCAGATATCTGGCTCAATTACAAATTGTTTAAAATTTTATCTTTTGCTCCAATCTGGCAGAAACTATAGTGATATAAACCAATCTCAGCCCGATAAGAGTGTGAATGCCCAGAGATTGATACAGTGATTTAAATAACACGCTCTCTGGCTCAGAGGAGGTGGGTATGAGGGAGAAGCTTTTATTGCTGCTGCCTGCTTTTTGTTTTTTTTTGTTTTTTGCTTCTGTGGCTCCAGATGTCCAGGAGGAGACAGGATGGTGGGTTCCTGGGATACCTGGGCAGGTGGGATTCCCCTGCAAGTTGGGGCCCCGTGGGTTGGCTGGGATTTAGAGGATGCTGAGGCTGCTTGGGGGTTTGGTTGTTCACCCATGTGCAGATGTGCAGATTGAGCTGAGCTGCTGCTGTGCTGCTGGGGAAACGATGATGCAGCCTGAGGTTTACATCAGCTGCTGCTGGAGAGCCATGATGAGTCTGTGTGGGAGAGGTGCTAGGCTCTGCATCTGTGGGTGTTGGCAGTGTAGCCAGCAGCTATTGAATCACAGCCACTGGGTGAAGGCAGAGCTAGAGAAGGACATGGATTGTATTGTGTTCTTGCTGTAATTTTAGCAGGTATGCTCTGGTGGCAGATATCGACTCTTGAGGATAGTACTTGTCATGCTGTCTAGACTATGTAATAAAAGATTTTGGACCACATTTCGTCTTCCTGTGATTTGGTGGTCTGCATCTTTTCATACCACAAAAGAACACTATCATATTCTCCAAAATGGGTGTCTTATTATTTTATTAATATACTCTCTTCCTCAATTGGCAGGATGATATAATAGAAGCGTAACAGTGACAGGACAAGGGGTAATGGCTTTAAACTGAAAGAGAGTAGGCTTCAATTACATATTGGGAAGAAATGCTTTACTTTAAAGGTGGTGAGGCTCTGAAACACTAGCTCGGAGAAGCTGGCTTGGAGAAGCTGTGGATGCCCCATCCCTGAAAGTGTTCACAGCCAGGGTGGGTGTGGCCATCTGGTCTAGTGGAAGGTATTCCTGCCCATGGGTTGGAACCAGATGATCTTTACGGTTCCTTCCAAACTAAATCAGCTTATGATTCTATGATAACAGAAGAAGCATGCCATATTCTTATTCTTGTGAGATGTTTCAGGGAAAAGTGTCTGAACTCCACAGTACAGTGTTGTATCTGTCCATGAAGGGTATGGCTTCATATGTTGTCTTCCCTTGTGTTTGAATACAAGCTATGGAGCATGCAGGAAAGAAGTTTCTTTTGCTTTCTCCTAACTTATGTATCCACAAGGGTACTTAGGCATTTAATTTTTCAGGTGTCTTGACACAGCACTTTTAAGTGTTTGGCATTTGGGTTTTTGTGTAACAAATGTAAGCACTAGTGCAGGAGCAGTCTGCCTCTATATACAGATCACAGGCAGTCAGTGAATGCCAATCTGTCTGTGATGGAGATTTTGTGTATACAGACAAAATCAGAAGAAATTAAAATGTTACCTCAGGTCTCACCATGCTCTGCTGGCATTTCAGAGGTGTTACTACCTTCCAAAGAAGTTACTCCTTCATCCAGTGAAGAAAACAACTCGGTGATAATCCATAGGTGTGTTAGCTTAGCATTTTTCCTTGCCTGAGAACAGATGGCAAAGCCAAGCATTGTGTTGATCATTCTGTTACACTCTGAGTCAGTTGTAACATCTAGGATGGCATAGTTTTCTAGGGAAGATTTGCAGTATCCTTTGGGTGCTGAACAGCACTATAAGAAGACAGAACAATTTAAGTAAAATAATTCCATGAAAAAAGAAGTGTCGGACTTGGTGTGACAAAATGTACCAAGTTCGATTAATTTCTGGCAATTTAAAGATGCAGATCTTAAATTGACAAGGTCTACTAGAATGTCTTTTCAAGTGAATCTGAAAGCCAGAAATTTCTGGTTTAGAGTTGCCTACATGGAGGCACTGGGCCAATGCCATAACGTTTGAAAAATCCTGAATTTGCCAGGTGAAAAGGCAGACGAGACATTGTAGTAAACTTTTTTTTGTCTTTTTCTCCAAGAGCAGAGCCTCCTGCTGTAACACATTTTGAATGTTTTGTTATGGGTCTCATGAACTGAAACTAAATTTTAAAACTGTTACCATTTCACAACAATGAAAGCTCTGTGTTTCCAGTTCTGTTTCAACTTTGCCGCTGCAGTCCACGAGGCTAAAACTTAAAGCCATCTGATCTTACAGGAATGGGAAATATTTTCGTACTAGCTAAAACACTAAAGCAGGAAAAAAAAACACCCTGATATCATAGTTTCCAAAATCTGCAGTTTTCTTTTCCTAATTCAATGATCAAGTTTTCTCTTATGCAGATAACCTTTTCCAAATACTCAACACTTCTGAACTTTCTGATTAGGTACAGGCAAAAAAAATGCTCCCTGAAACTGGACAAGATTTTTGGGTTTCTTCCCCTTCTATTTAAAGCTTATAAAGACTTCTATGAATATGAATATGGAGTTGCCTGAATCCAAATGTATGAACATCTCCCATTTTTAGGCAAATTCCTTTGTCATAAAATATGAAAACCTCAGAATTTTAATTTACTGTGTAAACTTCCATGTTCAAAACAATTTCTGGACTGATAATGCAGAACTATAAGCAGGATATTCCTTATAGTTGGTATGTTTTCATCTTCCAAACTCGTTTTAAAATGGATTGTCTCAGTCTGAAGACCCAGTGAGTCAGGTTCGCTTTGCTGTGCTCTGGTTTTATATCACTGGAAGCTGTTTGACACTGATGTAACTCAATGAATCACTGTCTTCCAGCTGCCAGCTATTTTAAAGTGAACAAGTGTGTCAGAAGGATTAAAATATTATACATTGTAGCTGAAATTGATAAAACCAAGTTGTGTTGGATGGTGGTAGCTAGGAAAGTGCACTCTAAGATGCATTTTCTTTACCTTGGTGTTATGAAGTAAAATTACTCTGCAGTAACATAGCTTTTGGCCCGGGTCTTGCTGGCAGTCTTTTGAGTTCATATAACAAATGTGGCTGTGATGAATTTGTCTCACTGAGTTACTGGTCTGCCACTAAGGGTAGGATTTTTCAAGCATGAGCTCTCTCATCTGCCAGTTAAACATATAAGGCAATTGTCTTGTACCTCGCTATAGTCAACACATAGCGAGCACCTCTTTAGGTCAAAGCATGGCAGGATAAGTGAGATGATTTGCAAAATGGCTCAGCCTTACAAAACCCAGCCTGCATTTGTGATCCAAGAGAATAATTGCATACAACAGATAGCAAAACTTCTCAAGCTAAGCATGTGCTTAAAAGTTTTGCTGACTGGCAAATTTGCCTTCAGTCTGAAGTCATTAGAAGCTTATTTTTACATGAAGCATTTGCAGTCAAAACAGTATTGCTATCTCTGCTTCATTTCTATGGAAAGATAAAAGAGTTTGCAGAAGTTTGGAAAAGAAATCTTGCCCTTTGGCCTGGTATGGCTGCCAATTCTGTCACATCATGCCATTCCAGGTATCAGGAGAGCATATAGTTTTATAGTTTTGTATAGGTATGGTTGATGTTGCATCAGAAAGTCGGAAGAGTATTCACTGTGAAGGTTAACAACATTGAATTGCTGTTGTAGTCACATTGTGACTCTGTTACTCACTGGGGTAGTGAATGCTGCACCAAGAAGGCAAGTGGTCAACATTATCCCTTTGTCTTTCTCAAATTTTAGTATCTGTAATAAGAGGGGAAAAAATACTGCTTTGCTGATCATTATCAAAAGAAAACAATGGTCATATTTTAGCATCTGTATTAAAATAAACAATCTGTAGATACTAAAGACAGATTTTCTGCAGTCAGTTTGGAAACTGTTCACTTACTATTAAGTACTTAGTAAGAACAGCAAACTGGTGATAAAACTGCACTTTGGAATTTATCTTAAGACAGAATGCAAATGTTTCAACATTTTTTTGTTTTGGTCTCCATTGTTTTTGCAATCTCTGAGAGCAGTTCCCTTTAATTTTGAAGCCCCGTTCATGAGTACCAAGAGCAAAAGGACTAAATGTCATTTAAAAGTAATGTAGCAATACTTGCCAACAGCACAGCTTTAGTAGATTCTGAGACAGGAATGTGGGAGCAGTCATAGCCTTAAAAAAACAACAATAAGCTTTAACAAATGGAGAATCTGCGAAAATGTTTGAGAGCTGTGCATGGTCTCTTAATGTTGAGTTTTTGCTCTCAATATTTTTTGGGGGTTGGGTTTAGGATTTTTTTTTCCTTAGGAAACCTCACAGAAGACTTTAAAAAATTGATAAAAATATTTACTTAAGAGCTGCCTTGAAGACCACTCCCTTGCTGGAGTTAATTTTTTTTTCTCCTTTTCCTGGCTGTTTTATCTGTCTTAATTTAACTCAGTTCACAGATCATAGCATTTGGTGCCAAGTTCTCATAGCGTTTATTATTATAATGGTGTGGTGCATTTGTCTTGCTAAAAGTATTAGCTGAAGTGACCTCTACTCAGAAGTGTTCATCAGAGTTAAGGAGGTCATGCCTTCAATGTGCTGCTATGAGCAGAGCTAAGAATCTGGGTGGAGTTGATATTTCCACAGCAGGAATTTGTCCCATTCTCATAGTTTTGAGAAATAATAGGTTTCCAGCAAAAAGATTTCACAGCTTCAAGATTCAGTATTGGAGAAGGAAGAGGATTAGTATCTATTTGCACAAAGTTTTAAGTGATCACATGTGTCACCCGTGCCTTAGCCAGAGAGTGAGCAGCCAGGTCTGCCTACAGGAGACCTTGCTCTCCCCAGTGAAGAGAAGAGTGGATGGGTGAATTCCTGCATTTGGATCACATTCTGAAGGGCTTTCCATTTCCCAGCACTTAAGGACTTCATGCCTTTGCAAATAAGGCTTTGAGGTCGTCCATCATTCACATTGTCACAGCTGGGAGTTGAAGAGAAGTAAGGTATTTTGCTTTTCTTACAATAAGCCAGTTTAGGTCATGTTCTGTGCTAGTAGTGCTATATCAGGTCATGAAAATAAGCTTAACTCTGTGGTTTGATAATTTCAGATAATTTCCAGAAATAATTTCAGGAAACAGAATTTCAGTTTTGATATATAAAGCTCCTGGCTTCTCAGGTATTTAGGTATGTGTTTTGCAAGCCAGACACAGTGTTTCTGCTGTCTTGGTGTGGAGTTTCAGGATAAAAGTATTCAGGGTTTTCATGGTGATGAAAGTTAGGCTAATACACCTAATTTTAAAGTAATTTAAAAAATTTTATTATATTATTTAAGTTTTCAGTGTTATTATATTATTAACATTATTAAATTCTCAGTAAGGAAGAACATTGCAGAAATGCTGAGTAAGGCACAGTAGATTACAGATGTTTTTTCACACAATGAAAATAAAATGTAGTAGGAGCGTAAGGCAGCACAAATATTTTCTATGGCATAAAATTTTCATATCCTATGAGAATTCTTTAATTAGTAGCTGATGTTAATGTTTTGCATTAAGTAGGAGAAGGAGTTGAACAGTGGTTTGATTAGCTCAGGTAAAATGCTCAGCATAAATTGAAAAGAAATGTCAAGTACCTTTTCTGCTGGCATAACCAACCTCTGCCAAAAATCCTTATGCAGCCTGAACTTCCTGCTCTGCATGACTTACACAGAGCCAGAGAATTAGTGTTTTATTGTGGAGATTAGAATATCCCTTCTGCTATTCCTTTTCATGCAGTAATGGGATGACCTTCTGCCAAAGAGTGAGGGGAATAGCTCCTTTCCTTTGGAAAGATCATTTTCTCTGGGCTAAAGGAAAAAGATTAAAGAGGCTGCAACAGCTCCTTCTTAGCCTTCTCAAGGTAGGAAAATAAATGTGGTAGATTATAGGTCTTAGTTTTTTCATTTGCCTTTCCAAAGTTGAGGAAAATATTAAACTGTTTTCTTGTCCCAGAAGAACCAGCAGAGAGGGGCTTGGAAACAGAGGAATCTCCTCTTAGTAACTGGGATACTGCAGCCATCAGGTAACCCATTGTGTCAGAACAAGTCCTTCATGGGGTTTTTGGTTTGTTTTTGTTCTGGAATCAGGAGAATTGTGCAGGAGCGGAAATAGAAAAATATACTGAGCTGACAACTCTGGTTTAAAATGTGCAATGAGGACAGCACTGTTACTGTGCTCTTGCAGAGCTAAGGGCTGCCAACAGCAAGTCAAATGCAACAGAGTGGCCAAAGGAGAAATATCATTTGTATTTTAGAGATTTATTGATTTGGCTGTCACAGAAAAGAACAAGTCATCTTGTGCGTAAGTGCTTGGGCGTGCGATTCCACTGACGGGTGTGTGCTGGCCAGCAGGTAAAAGCAGCACTTGCTGCTGTCTGTAAATAGCACTGGTGGCTTCAGCTTTGTTAGCTGGAGTGTGCAACTTCCTGTGTCATTTCAGAGCAGCAATCCCAGTGTCTGCTTTGTAAGAAAACAGCATTGAATGGTAACAGTGGTATAAATCCCCCTGACTTGGGATACCTTGAGTCTTCTGGCATTTGAGCTTTATCTAGCTGAAGGTTAGGTGAAGCTTGGAGCCAGTTTAAGAGTAGTGTGACCCTATCCTCAGGACTGAGAGTACCTTGGAAAGACTGTCCCAATGTGGGGAAAATGTTAATTATTGTATAGCGCAGATATTAATGAGAAATATAGGTTATTTTTTGTTGTGAGTTAAAACTGTAGAGTATACACACAAGTTCACTTTTACATGAGTATTTCACAAAGCTTGGGCAGCAAAAATAAGCCATAAAATGTAGTATTGTCTTTTTTGTACTGGCTTGAAGAATTGACCTGCTCAGTCACAGGTCAGAAACTTGTTCTATTTTTCATATGCATGCTGCAGGTGAGGCAATAGGCAGCACAGCTCTAGTACAACCCTGAAAGCAGAATTAAGCCAAGATGATGCTTCTCTCTATGCCACCTTGTTTTACTCTTGACAGTGCTGCTTCATGTCATCTCACTTGAATGCAGAGCATGAGTAACTTTCTTAGAGATACCTCAATGCCATGCCTGCCTTTCTGCCTCCTGCTCTGCTGTCTTGGGCTGTGGCTACACAGAGATTGAACCATGTCAGAGAAGTTCCACTGGTTCTGGGGCTCCATCATCAGCACCATTGGTGTATGGAGTGAGCATGGGCCAGGAGTTGTTTTTGACAGACCATTGGGACCTGGCCACTCTGCAGGGGGAGGCAGTTTTACAGTGCGGATTAAGGCTGTTCCCTGCCAGCTGGGTCACTGCATGAGCCCAGGCACGAGTAGTTTGTGAATATACATTGCAATCTTCGGTTATGGGTCTGTGGTTTTCTCCAGCACAACACAGCACTTCAGCCCTGAGTGAGAGAACCTTTTGGTCGACTGTCCACATCAGCAGTGATGAGCCATGGTGTTGGGAACATCACAGGGCTGCTGAAGCTTAGCAGATGGTAGAGCTAAGGCAGCCCACAACAAGTGTGCTCTTTGACTGGCAAATTTGCACTTTGCAAATACATTCATTTTGATCCTGCTCAGGAGCTAGCAGATGGTGTCTTTCCTTAGCTGCAAGTTAACAGTGCTAGCACAGGTAATAATTGCACTATGCTGTGTTCCCCTGTGTTCAGCCCTGAGGGTCACACACTTTCTGATGAATATTTGTAAAATATAAGCTTCTGTCATTGTTGTACATGAAGCTGTGCTTGCTCTCCAATCAGGGCTGGCATAGCAGTGACAGCCCTGTGACTAAAGCCAACTTCTCTGGGCCTCTGCAGCCCCCTTTGGAGACAGTGGGGTCTGTCTCTACCAGCACTTAGAACCTCCAAAATCTTCAGAGCGTGATGCCATACAAACAGAATAGGCAGGAATATTCACTATCACAGTAGAATAAACAAGGTGAGGTTAGTTCTTAACCCACTGGAAAACACTCCACCTTATAAAGGGCCATGTAACCTGTATCCTGCATGGCTCTCTTTATGCTCAGGCCCTGCTGGTACCTTTGAATGGAAACTTGTTAAATATACAGCAAATTAAAACAGGTAGTAACTCGTTACAGCATGTTGCAAGTTTTGGTAGGTAGGGTTTTTGTTGTTGTTTCAGATGTGTTTGCTAGTGCATTAGCAAGGCACAGTAGAATTTTGTAGGCTGCCCAAGCATACCTAGAGGCACACAGTAACTCAGCTTTCTCCAATGTTCCCGATTTCCCATCCAGGCTATACGGTCTTCCTGCTTGGAATAGTCTTTTTTTCCTGCTTCTTAACCTGGAGCATCTAAGTGTTCTCATTCTGTTATTACTATTTTGTTAATTAATTGTTCTAAATGTAAGGTATTTCTCTCTTCAACTGGTGATGCATGCCTACCCATATCTGTAATGCAGACCCACACATATCTGCTTCCACAATTTACGTTGAGTCTTTACAGCTTCTGCAAGGCTCCAGATGTGTCTGTGTTTTGCACTGGTTTCCCTGGGGCTGTTTTACTGGTGAGGCAGAGTCCAAGATTTAGAAAACAGGTCTTGGTCCAGCACAGCACAAAACCCACATGATGGCTTAGATGAATGTTTCTTGGCTTGTGGAGTTTTAAAATCCATGGTGGCTGTCAGCAGAGCCAATAAATTCTCCATCCTTGGCATTAGAGAGCAACACAGTCCTGTTGGCAAGGTAAATGTCTGCAGTTTGGAGTTTATCATCTATCCAGAAAGTATATCTTTATACAGAGGATGCCTTTTATATAAAGAGAAGTCTGTGAGGAAGTGTGTAAAGTGACCAAGAGTGAAGCAGCAGATTGTGACTGTGTTTACGTGAGGACAAATGTGAAGTGATTTAGTAGCCTTATTAATTCAAACTGGAATGAGCAAATCTGGTGGTAAGGTCAGTGGGGAACAAACATTCAGTATAATTTTTACATTCAAAATGTGGATCCTAAATTATGAAACAAGATACTCAAATAAAAACATGAGGTAACTTCCTGATTAATAATGTTTTCTTCAACAGCAGTGTACTACAAGGTGACCTTTCAAACATTTTGTTAAGAAAAAAAAAGTCCAGTATTTATTTCAAGCATTTGCTGATTTTATGCCACCATAATATAAATCTAAGCAGCTGTAGGTGCACAGATCAGTAGACTATCAAATGCTTTTTGTGCATCATGTTTTAATAAGGGCAAATACATTTTTTTTACTATACTTTTTTTTTTTTTAAATTTTAGGCATTGCAAAGGCAATCCCTGGTATTGTCTGTATGGCCAGCCCAGGGCTCCATTATACAGCAAAATAGTTGTCTGCTGAGAGGCTATGCTATTTCATGACAGAAGTGTTAGGGAGCAGGGTTGCACCCTGGCCAGTGGGATGCAACTTGGACTGCCATTCTCTAGAGTTGCCTCAAATAATTCATCACAGGTGGGTAAAAAGAGAATACAGTTTACAAGGGGTAATTATCTTTAAAATCATGCTGCTTCTGAAATACTGTATGTGCTGTAATACAGGAGAGGTATTAAGCAGAAGATAAATGACAGCCCTTTTCCCTCCTCATCCCTCTGATTTATTGCTGTATTCTTTTGTGATGTTAAGAGCTGCTTAGTTTGTCATTTGCCTTTGTATTGTTTTCCTTTTGTGGTAGTCCTGCAGGGTTGAAGGGCAGGAGGGGGAGTAGTTACCACAGAGCAGTAGGACTGGAGAGAACATTGAAGAAAAATGGGCTAACAGGGTTAGAAACCTAAAGTGGTGCCAGCTGAGGTTGCCTGTGTGCCTTCAGGAGCTTCCCCTCAGCTCATGGCTGAGTCCCAGAGGTGGAGGTGAGCTCTTTCAGGGGGTAGGACACTGACACTGAGCTTTTGGGGGGAGGACAGCTGTGGCTGCAGCCCCACCTCTATCAGCTCTCCCCCTGGACAGGAGCCTCTTGTCTCCTGCAGGGACAGCTACCAGGTGATGGGATGGCTGCCTGGCTCATTGCTGAGCTCAGTGACACTTATCACATACCAGTTCCTATTGCAAATCGATTGTGGGAGGTGTTGTGATTGAAATGATCACCTGTTCTGGATTGTATCCCTGCTCTCCTCTCCAGTGAGATAAACAAGCTGGGTCACTGCCTCTTCCTTCTTCATTCTGCCATCTCCTGCTCTCCTACTCAGAATTTTCTGAGAGTTTTTGTCTGGGTAGTCTAAGGTTTAAAAAAACTGTTCATCTTGCACGTCTGAGATGATTCTTATCCTCTCACCCATGGTACGGTGAAAAAACAAGTAGGCACATTTTGTAACGGTATCTTCATCAGGATGATGGGTGATTCTTAGAATTACTTCTGTAATTACCAGAAGAATTGAAAATAAATGAGAACCTGAGATGTGCAGTCATGCTTAAATAGTTGGCATCTTAGTCTTTCACCTCAGAGCTTAAGGTTTAGATGAGGGAGTTTACTCCTCTTTTTTATGCACCTATTTGCATTAAAAAACCTAGCCCAAATGGAACCTGTTGATTCTGTTCAGGTGCAATAATAGGAAACTATTAAGAAAAACAACCTGACACTACTTAGGCTGGTAGAAAATCTTTATTGATTTGGAATACTGTATAATAAAATCACAGCCAGACATTTCAGATATCAGAAATTAATGCGCTATTAATTTCAATGTGCTTTTAAAGGCTGTATATTGTTTTATTGTATGCTTTTCTGCACATCACAAAAAACTGTATGGGAAGGAAAGAGTGAAAGTAATTTCCAGAGAGAAATGTTTTAGGATACTGGGCATTTTTCCACTGAACATCTCTGTGGAAATCTGGAAAAAAATGTTATTTCAGTTCTCTGCAAGAAAACAACTTTCTAACTGCAGTTCTCTTTCCCATCATCAGTAAATCTGAGAAAATTCTTTTGTAATTATTAACTAGCAGAAAGAATGAAGCTTTTTTAGGAAAGCAATTTAAGAGATTATTTGCTTTTCAACAGTCTTCTTGGAAGGGTGAACTGTGGATGGTATTTGTACTATTGTTTTCTGATTTGCTTTCAGATAGAGGGCAGTTTTAGCCCTTTGGAAAAGATGAGGGAGGAGGACAGTATTAACTGTGTCACTGCAATATGTGGATTCTCTGCTTTCTGCACTTTTCTCTGCTACTCTCTGCAGTCCATTGTAGCCTGAATGCCTCGTGTATAGGATAGACTAGCCCTAATGGACTTGAAAGAGCTTTGACTCTTTTCCTGTTGAAGGCTATGGGGGGTTTTTTGAGTGAAGACATTAAAAGGCGAGGATTTTTAAAGCATCATTGACTTATATTGATTTTCAGTACTTGCTGTTTCATAGCCACAGTGCATCAGAACTTGTGATGAGTGTATTATTGCTTCATCTGGTATTTTATTCTCTGTACTGCTATTCATTTTTGTGGGAGTTCACATCCTTAGTAACAGAACTCGTTGGGGCAATTTTCAGGGTGAATTTCTGTGCTGCTGGAAACCATTCTTTTAGAGGCTGGCACCAAAGTAGTTGAAAGGCAGTAGTAGTTACCATTGAAAACTGCAACTGACTGTTGTTTGTTTTGTAATAGCACAGCAGATGCCCAGCTCCTAGGGGAAAAGGCTCTTGCAGCAGCTGAAGAATGCAGCCTGTGATCTCCTTCTTCCCAGGGATGCTCCACCCAGCCCCATCACTATAAATGGCAATTGGGCTTCAGGGAATTACAGCAGACAAGGAGCTAAGCAAGGGCAGGTTCATCTGCAGCTGACGTTCTCACTGCTGGCCATGAAGTCCATGACCTATAGCCTTGAGCTGTTGAGTGAGCAGTGCAAGCTGTGCAGCTTTGTGTGCAGCATGGTTTGGGCTCTGCTGGGATGGGTCAGGGCACTGGAGGTGGTGGCAGTCTGATCTGCCCCAGCCACCTCTTCCAGAGGGCTGTGGGAGGGGCTGGGGCTGAACAGATGCTCAGCCATGGGAAACTTGTTGGCAAGTTTGCCACAAAACCCCACGTTTTGTCAGGCAGCTGTGGAGTTGGCCACTGAGAAGTGACTTCATGTGTCTGCAGCCTTACTAGCTGGTCAGAGCTCAGAGGAGACTTAGTGATGCAGTGAGCAGCCAGGAAAAATGGTATTTAATGGAGGAATTCAGTTCATTCACTACATGTTTGCTATTTAGCCACAATGTAGACATACACCTCTGTGCTGGCCACCTTGCAATGGGAGGAAATGGGGAAAAAGGCATTTCTGGAGTTTTGCCCTTATCTCTGTGAGCCAAATGCAATTAATTGCTTCCCCAAAAGTTCCTGTTTCTCACTGCTGGTTGGAAGTGGTGCTGAGAATGTCTCGTTAGAGATGGTGGCATTTTGAATGCAATCCCACTGCAGGTCTGGTCTGCTCCACAGCTGATGTGTCAGCATTTGAAACATCCATAATTAGCCTGCACTTTTGTTATTATTGGCTTTCATTTCCCTGTCAAATGGAAAGGGTGAAATTTCACAAAGTCTAAGGAATTCCTGAAGGATAATCCAGTTCACTCTTTAGTGAATTATTTATGGATAATAGTAATAATGGTAAGAGTAATAACACCAGTAACATACGCTTTCATTAATCCTGTGCTGTGTGAAAAGTCCGAGAGGAAAAGCACGTTTAATGTTTATTCAGTGGAGGATTTGAGTGGAGAAGTGTAAGGGAAGTAGGCTTCTGTGGAATAATAAACACAAAGTTATACATTGAACAAATGCTTCATTTTTATTATTCCCTCAGTTTCTGGCTGGAAGCATTATTGACTAGCTGTATCCATCTTTACCAAAACTCCTCTAGTAAACAGTGCTCTCAGGTTGTCACTTTCCAAAAGCACAGAGAGCACACCTGCAGGCTTCTCTCTGCAACAGCTGGAGTTTTATGTATTCCTTACGTAAATACATACAATGAGATGTGCCTAGACTTTCACATACCTCCTGGAGATAAAGCTTTAAAGCAAATACCAGATACCACAAAGATATTTTAACTAGTAAAAATGCCACAAAATATGCAAGTGTTGCAAATGCCTTTAAAATCAATGTCTTCTTTTAGAAATGCACCCAATTTTCAGCTTGGCCCCTGGAAAGTCATTCTTGTAGCTGAGGATATTTATTCTGTTCCATTTTTTGAATGGGATGCAGCTGTTGAATTCTTCAGACCTGAGTAAAGGCTCTTAAAGAGTTTTATTTATATCCATTTTTTTGTCGTCCTCTGTTTCTGAACAAATAGCAACAACTTCAGCTACTGAAAATTGTCATACTGCAGCTAAGGCAGGGTGACTTCTGTGAAGAGCTGGACACTTACGTGAGTACATATGTGTAATTACATTAAAGTGTGTGTAACTTCTGAAGGAGGCTGGCATGAGGCAGACTCTCCCCCCTAGTACAGAAATGTAGGAGATCCCTGGGGATCTGGAGAGCCAACAGCATGTCTAAGGCAATCAACTAAAACTCATCCACAGCCTGTTAGAATTGGAATGATACTGAAGTGTACAATCCCTCTTATTTCAAAATAGAGGCTTTTGGATTGAGTTTCCCTTGAGTATTCTTTGTGATTATTAATGAGCTGGATCAAATACTCTTATTTAGCTCATTAAATGCAGATAAGAACTCTTTAGAACCTGTAAACCTCAAAATTGATCTGCTTTCTAGACCCATGTTACTGGAAGTCTTTGATAGTAAGCTGAAACGCTGTGATATTTTGATGTGAGTAGAGTTTGATAAAAGTTCAAAAGCAATATGCAGTGCTGTTATGTGTCTGTGGGATGGGGATGTTCTTTGTACAGCAACAGTGTGAGATCCAGCAGGAAGCTCAACCTGGCAGGCAATTGTTGGTTTTACAAGGATACTGCAGTGAAAGCTCTTTGACTTCCTGTGTCTGCGTGCCTTTTTTCTGCAAGAGCTTCATACTGGCTCCTAAATCCACACTCCTGCTTCCTCCTCTTTTCACTAAACACTTCGCTCAATCAATAACAAAAGGTAAAATTCAAAGAGGCTTATGTGGATCTTTGAGCTGACTAATGTATATTTTAATTGCAGTATTAATAATGTTGACAAGAGGAACTGTTGTGACTACTTAACACAGACATATTAAAATAATTGGATTGGGGATGCTTGCTAGATTGCCATTAAAAATTTGAAATATGAGCAGAGAGCATTGACAGTCAACAGCCAAGGCATACAGGGAATAAGGGCAGGGGAAGACAAGAAATAGAAGAGGGGGTAAGGAGAGGACATTGGAAAGCTTTCATGCTCTTCGCTTATCTAAAAATAGGTTTTCAGTCTGCCTTTGTTTATGTTTGTCTTTCCTTTGCAGACTGTGGATGGAGACGTGTCTTTTCAAATGCTTTAGGAGTAGGGCCTGTGCTCTTTGAGCTTGGTTTCTGAAACAGGACTTAGAGCGTGGTTGCACATTTGGGGAACTGCTGTGAGCCACGCAACAGACTCTGAGGCAAGAGTCTTCCTGCACCCTCCTTTTTAAAATCTAGTGCAGCATTTTCCAGAATATCAGTTAAGTCTGTAGTTGTCCCTATGCTCTGCCTTCTGCAGGTCAGGTACCTCCAAAGATGGGAGCTTGTCCTTGTGGTTCAAGGACCAGTGAGGTGTGGGCTGAACCTAATGCTGCTTGTCACACCTGGGTTTTGAAGCTATACTAAAAATAAAATCTGTGTGGTTTTATTAAAACAAAGCTGTAAAGTGACATTTTCAGGATATTGCAATGACTCGGAATATGTTTGACTGCTTTTAAAAAAAATACAAAGCATGCCCTTCTTGGAGATGACAGCAACAGCACCAGCATGTCAGAGCAAACCCAGCTTTGGTTCCTCCAGGATGGCTTTTATATTCTCCATCAGCCTTTCAGTCTCTGCAGCTCCTTATGATGTTTTTCTTTTCTGGAAAGAGGAATGATGCTGCATGCTCTCTCTTCATCTGTCTCAATGTATGGGCTTTTATTAGAGTCTAATATAACTTGTCAGAGTATTTACGTCATCTTTTTTGGAGTCATCAGTTTCTGGTGATGGATAACACTTAGAATCAAGAGATAAAAACCCCCAAGTTAAATATATTTAATTGGTTTTTATTTGCTTTCTGCTTTTTAGAGATTGTGAGCACAGGCAGAGAGTGTCTGGAGCAGATGGGTGTTTTGTGGTTACTGGACCAGACAGCGGAGATATAATTAAAGTGCCTTTTTTGCATGTGCAATTTGCAACCACTTCTCTATTTTCACACGTCTTAGGATCATATGAAGTGTAAATTTAATAGAGGTTGTTTTACTTCTCTTATTTATTTCTATTTCTGAGAGAGCTGTTTCAGCTGAACCTAGTGCATATAACCTTGTATGGCTGTGGATGCTCAGTCTGTCTCTCAGGCTCCATGGCAGAGTTCGAAAAAGAATACAGGAAAACCTAAACTAGTCAGTGTTTTTCAGTTACTTTTCATGGAAATGCAAAGATCCAGTATGTTTTTGTTCACAATAGCTCTGCTGTGTCTCCTAGAAGCTATTCTGCAGGGGGTTTTATACCCCAGGTTCTTTCTAAGGAGCCTGGAGGGCTTTTGGTGGTGGGATGCCATCCCTGGGAGTGGAGGAAGGAATCTGTCACAGGAACTCCTGCTTTCAAGGGGAAAATACATAGTTATACCTGCAAAGTTTTGAATGGCAGCCACCATGAGGCACACCAGCACATTTTGGACCAAAACCATAATTTTTAACTGCAAACATTTTTTAGATTTTCACCAAGCCGTTGTTATTGTCCACAGGAAACTTATCTTTTGTAAGTGTTCTTTTTAAGACAAAATCTGAAATAAACTGAGATTTTAGGTCAATTCTGTTTCTGAAGCTATTTTTGACAGTCCCATGAGGCATTTATGTCTAGAATTGGTCATTGATGTAACAAGAGATCAGCCAGAGGAATTTTGTTCTCTTAATCCTGCACCTTTCCAGAGTGTGAGAGAATCCTTGGAATCCCATACTCCTCGTCTGTGAATGACAAAGTTACAATCTCAGAAGCATGTAATTTTTCTGTGAGACTTCAGGCCAAGCTTAATTCAAAATTTTAAAATGAATATTTTGGAGTGCTCTGTGAAAAAATTAATCCAAGGAATGAAAGAAATGTTCATTTTCTTCCTTTTTGTTGCTGATAGGTTATATTTTATATTACCTCTCCATAAGCTGTGAACATTTTGTGTTATAACATTTAATTAAATGTTAAGACATTAATATCGTGTTTTTAAGTATCAACATGTGCATTACTGAAAAAAGTAGTTTGAAATGGGAAAAATAAGTCCCTAGATGTGCTGGTAGCTAATAGAAATTATATACAAATAAGTTCAACTAGACAGCATAGACAGTGTGCCCCAAAGAACCTTGGGATTTTTTGCAGAGAACACTTTTAGTGTATAGTGAATAACTTGAAAAATCCAGGTTCAAAGCAGAATTCAGTTTCTAAGAAGGAAACTGTCAACCTGTATTTCCAATAAATATGAATTTGTACCTATAGTTCCAATATTGTTTCACTTTTTTAAAATATAAGATAAAGGAAAAGACCCATCTCTGGAGCTCAGAAGTAAAAGGGGACAGACTATCTCAACAGTTCATGGACATAAAATTTTATCTTTATGCAGGCCACCAAGAAAGGTTGGTGGTTTTTAGATACTCTGTTTGCAGCTGCTGTGCAGAGCTGGAAATGGCAGTTCCTTCTTCGCTGGTTTGAGTGAGCCAGGCTCAAGAAGGAGCACAACCCCTGAATTTTGCACATTAAGGAAACTCAAAGAATATTGGCACAAGGGTTATGTGGGCTAAAGAAATTTTTGAAGAAACATTGCAAGGGCTACAAATGCACAGCATATTTATGAGAGGACTTACAGGACACTGCTCTTTGGCTGCAGCCTCTCCACAGTCAGTGACAGTACTTTGCTGAGGTTATTCAGCTCTCTCTGCAGATAAGGCAGCTTTTTTGCCTTGGAAATCCTGTATGGTTTGATGCCTAATGTGCAGCACACCAGCTGGTCTTGGCTCCTCTCAGCCCTGGGCAGCGGTGTGGAAAGAGGCTGGAAATGGAGGTGAGGAGCTGCATAATTTGAGGATTTGATGTTGGATCTAAGAGGCACTGAAAATGCTGAGCCCTCTGCAGTGATTTCCCTGGGCTTTCATAAGGCTCCAAAATTAGGGACATCTGATATCCGAGTTTGGTGCTGCCAAGAACCAGGCTAATGGAACCAGACTAATGGCCAAGATGTCAACTCTTGGAGGGACTGTGAATTTTTGGGCTGAGGCTTTCATACCTGGCTGGTGGGCAGCTCTTCAGCCTGCTGATTTAGAGGTGTGCAAAGCAGCTGGGTAGATATTTGGAGGAAAAAAAAATGCAGGAAGTTACACTACATAATGTCCCTGGCCATTGCTGTGAACTCTAGCCTATGGTTCTGTGTGCAATCTGATGAAGAGCTAGGTCGTGCCAGCTGACAAACAAACTTGTCACTCTGAAGAATGACTTGGTGAAAAGCCACACAGGGCAGAGCTGCCATCAGAATAATTGGTGATTCACTGTTTGTTTCTCACAAATTTCCTACTCTCTCTGCCCACGCAGTATAGATGACAGCATTCTGTATGGGGACTGTGAACATGACAGACATTATTTATGAAGCAGCACCTTTATCAAGGATTTTTTTCCCCTAGCAGACTGTGTAAAGTGCTCAGTCTCTGTGTTGCTATTGTCAAAATTGTGTTGTAAATATAGCTGGCCTGCCTGAGTCAATTTTCAAAGGTGTTTTAAACAGCTCCATGCGAGAAGGTCAGGCAGAAGCTGCTGAGAGCTCTTTGCTCTGTTCTGCAGTCTGTGTTCTTTGCTGTGTCCAGAACTCTTGGCTACTCCTGACAGAGGGAGAGTTGGGGAAGTTGCAGTTGGTTCTGAGCCTGCACATCCCCAGGTTGAAGGATTTTTGGGAGGAGATCTGCACCCTCCTCACAGCTCCTTGCACTATCTCAGCACATCTCTGGAGTAAGAAGTGGGGAACCCAGTCACAACTTGCCTGTGTGACTGAACTTTTCCTTGGGCCAGGCTCTCAGCTTGCTTCAAAGTGGAGAAAGGAAAAGATAATTTTTCCTCTTTAAGATTCATGACGTCTGGCAGCAAAAGGTGTCCTGGGAGTCGCAGCTGCTCCAGCTGGGCTCACTCTCAGCTGCTTAGTACACAGCTGCAGGTCAACAACATTATTCTTAATTTATTTTATGATACAGCATATCTGGATCTGCATCCTTAATTCAAGCCTGGTTTGATCAAATACTAAAGAACACTGAAGACAAAAGAGAGCTCAGTTAATGGGTAAGGAAACCGAATAATCTTGTATGTCACAGGATAGAGGTAAGTGTGATGGAGAGCATCGTCTGAATATGGTGTTTGTGGTGACATCAGGTTTAATGTTTTTGGGCTTTAGATGGATTTGAAGAGAAGTGAACGTCTTTGATTCAGTGGGGAAAAAATCTGGCCCTACCAAGCATTGCCAGGGATTACCAGGCTCTGGAAATCCATCAACAAACCGAGAGCCCTTAAATACTGTTTGTTTTCAGACCAGTTTCATGACCCTGCCTGTTTTCATAAAGACTGAGAGTAATGAAACTATGGAATGAGAAGTGACATTAACGTTGGAAACCAAACTGTGTAATTAGGTTGATTTGTATTCGAGTGGCTTCGTCAGGTGGTTTGCTTTGGAGTCTGTGGTGACATGTCTATCCTTTTTCATATGCTCTGTGCATGAAGGGCACGAAACCCGGGCAGTTGTGAGCAAAATATGCTGGGGATAAAGGGGTTTTGAAAGCTGATGGTGTGACAGCTGCCGCTGCATAGGTTCATTTTGGCAAATAACACTTTCTATAAGCATCAGGTTTTATGGCCACGGCTGTGTTACTGTTGCATTTTTAAATTCCAGTTAACTGCATACAAAAAAGTAGAGACCAGAGCTGTTCTTTATCTGGCTCAGTCTGTGAGGAGCTTGTAACTCTAGCAATTGTTTCTGTTTTTCATAACAGTGGGGACTTTATGGCTATTTTTCCCCTTTTCTGTCCAAAGTAAATGTGCTGTTTCAAAACAAAGAAAGAAGTGGCAAAATGTCTGATGGGCACAGTTTGAATTTGGGGTCCTTCAGGTTGGAGGGGCAGTTTAGAAAATATAACTTTTTCCTGAAAATTGATGCTTCAGCACAGTGTTTTTAATTGTGTGGAGCCATTTTACATTTCTTACTTTAGAAGTCACATTTTTAACAAGCCTCCATGTTAATAGACAATGGTGAGCTTCAGGGTGCTCTTTTGTGGTCTGTCCAGGTATGAACAAAGATCCATCAGTCCGACCTGTAGCTATATATCCATTCAGAGCTGTTTGTATAGTGCCAGTATAGTTAAAGTGGTTTCTTAAAAAATATTTAAATTCTATTTGGTATTGAACTTAATGGCAGATCAGCAGAGTCATCTATGCAAACAGTAAATTTTTTAATAAGAAATGCCAAAATAGTGCTTTGCATTAAGCTAATGTAATGTCCTGTGCTGTGCTTTGCAAAAAGGTATCACATTGTGCTTCATTGCATAGAAAGAAGAGGAAAAGTAATTGCATGGATGAAAAGTATTCATAATACTAAGGAGTGCAAAGCCACCTCTTTGTAGTCACAGTATTTTCCCTTGTTATTAGATTTTGTGTATTTTCTGACTTTTCTATGGAGAATTATCTTTGCGGGGTCTTCAGGAAAGAAACAGGATCGGCAAAACAGCTGCTGGTGTGGGTGGAATTTGATATCCCAGATCTTATAAAACGCCCAACAAACAAAGCAAGGAACGCAGTCCCCAATAAACAGGAGTAGATTGGCAGAGCACTGTAACTCACTCAGTGGTGCAGACATCAGTGTGTAGCACAGGGTAGTGTCTGCACACGTGAGCATAGTGCGAGTGATAAAACTGAAGTGTAGAGTGATTATGTAGCAAAAGAAGCAAAAACTCCTGTTCTCTAGCAGCTGATTGCTTTCTTGTTGCATGTTTGAAATGTACTTGTCCCTGCCTTCCAGAACTCTTGTGTCGCTTACACTGCAGCACTGCTGTCTGGTGATATAAACTCATGACTCAAAGAAAATTTCCTTAAATAATAAAATGACTCCTGCAAGCTTTTTTCAGCCTTTATCTCAGCCAGTTTATGAAATAGAGAATGTGCATGGGAAAGCACACATGGTCACAGTGCAGAGTTGGTTAGAGGTGTCCCGGTCGGCTCTGAGAGTAGCTGTTCTTGTCATGAGCTTGCAGATGGCTCTGGAGGGGGCTGGAGGTTGCTCTGGCAATCTCTGCTGAGGTTCAGCATGGTAGGGGGGAAATGCTGGAGTAGACCATGAGTAGGGCAGTTGTCTGGAATGGGGTGAACCTGGATCCATGGGCCAAGCCCAGCAGCATGAGTTCAGTAAGACCAAGTGCTGGGTTCTGCACTTTGGCCACAGCAGCCCCATGAATCTCTCCAGTCTGGGGGAAGAGTGGCTGGAGAGTGGCCCTGTGAAAAAGGACCTGAGGATTGACAGTGGCTGAACATGAGCCAGCAGTGCCAATGGCATCCAATGGCATCCTAGCCTGTGCCAGAAATAGTGTGGCCAGTTGGTCGAGGGAGATGCTGGGCACTGGTGATGTCACAGCCCAAGTTCTATGTCCAGTTCTGGCCCCCTCACCCCAAGGAAGACACTGGGATGCTGGAGTATGTCCAGAGGAGGACAGCAGAGCTGAGGAAGGGCCTGGAGCACAGATCCTGAGTGGAGTGGCTGAGGGAGGTGAGCTTGTTCAGCCTGGAGGAGGAAGGTCAAGGGGGATCCTACTGCTCTCTGCAACCAGCAGCGGAGAGGACACACCCTCAGGGTGCACCTTGGCAGGTTCAGGTTGGACATTCTGAGTAATTTCTTCACTGAAAGGGTTGTTAAGCATTGAAATGTGCTGCCCAGGGAGGTGGTGGAGTCACTGTCTCTGGAGTTGTTCAAGAAAGGACGTGGCACACAGTGCTTGTGGTTTAGTTTGCATGGTGGTGTCCAGTCAAGGTTGGACATGATGATCTCAGAGGCATTTTCCAACCTAAATGATTCTGTGTGAAAGCCTGGTTCAAACTCTTGCTCCAGGTCAGTTAGTACAGACTTCTTCCCAAGTCCTTTGTGTTTCAGCTGAGTAACTGAGAGCTGTCACTTTACTCTCCAAATATAAGTATTTAGAGATGTCCTGCATTTTGTACCTATCAAGTAAATCACACCCAGCCTCACTCTTCCCCCCCAAAGAAGAAAATAATGCCCTAGAATTGTTTTCCAGCCAGATCTGGTATGTAGGTAGTTGGATGACTGTTTTCCTGTGTGCAGCAGACCGTATTTTTCTTTCTGTCAGTTGTACAAATTTGTAGGAAAGATTGGTATGAACAACTTGAAACAGTAAGAATAGGGTTTTGTGTTGAATTAAAGACTACTGTTAGTCAGATCTTAGTTCTTGGAGTTACAGAATGATTTGGTTTTTTAACTTCATTATGAGATTCTGATAGTATCCTTGTCAGATCATGTAATCTGCATGAGTCTTAAAAGCTCAAAATCCAGGAAGTAAACCAAAGTACTCAAATATGTATTTTTAGCTTTGTGTACAATACTTAAGCAGATACAATTTTTGCAGGCTTGGAAATTACAATGTGTACTCTTTCACATGCATTCTGTCTTTTAAATAGTAGGTAATTTCCTTCCTCCTAAAATGCTGCAATTTTTTCTTTTATATGGAACATAATACAAATAAATGCCACTCCTAACTGTTGAAAGCATTGGCTGTGGTCACATTGATACTTCTAATGGATGCAGAAATGGTTGACTTTTGTGCTGTGCAAGCAGATCCTCATTGTTTCACCAGGATATTTCGTACTACTTCAGGATCATATATCCAGATAAGACATATAATTATATTTTTTTCATTCAGGTTGTTTAAATGAAGTTCACATATAGTTTCAGCCTTCCTATTAGCCTGCAGAGTTTATGTTATTCCCAGTGAAGCAGGAGCAAGTTTTAAGACTTGGAAAAACATAGCACCAGCCTCTCGAAATGTACAGTAGGATGAACCAATAGAAGGGAAAATAAATCTCCTCTTAATGAAGCCAGGATATCCCAGATCTTCTGTGTTGAGATTGATGAAACTTTTATAGCTCATTACTGTGCTCTCAGATGGTTTAATTACTACAGTTTTTCAGCTTGTTACTTCATGCAGTCATAGTTCTGACAGCACTGCTTGTACCCTTCACCTGCAGCAAAATTCAGAGTATTCCAATATGGCTTAATTCTCTCTTACACATGAAAACACACAAAAATCTGTTTATGTGAAGGCTGACAAAATTTCAACTGCAATTCTGAAGTTGAGTCTGGGCTTTTTAAGGTGTTCTGTCTGTTTTGACACCTCAAAAATGGTATTTGAACCCTTCCAGTTTAATTGTGCTTCTTCCTGATAAATCCCTTAAGAAATACTGGTATCAGCTGAAGTAAGAAATCCAAAAAATCTGACAATAGATTTTGATGCATTTTAGGGAAGCTTTCTAACTTCTGGAGGTTGGTTTTCTGAATCTGTTGAAAAAGTTCAGTATAGAGTCTATATGTTAGGCATGAATATTTTGCTGGGCAGTACCTTTGTACATCATTCAGGTTTATTAATGTCAGAAAAGGAATCAAATACTCCATTATACATCAGGTTTTTGTAAGAGAATACTTTTTAAATACTCTAAACATGAAATAGTATCCTGAGGCATTTAGAAAACTTGGAAAGGTTGATCCGGAAATATTTTCCCTTTTATTTTAACTATTTTAATACTGCTGTGAAAGCATTCTCATTGTTCTGGTCTCTATTTATCCTTAGACTAAAGTTAGTTTTTACTCTGATAAATAGCAATCATCACTGTAACAGTCTGAAATGTATATCTTTACCCGGGCACGGGTTCATGCCTTCTTGCTAGATGAAGTATTTCTGTTGTTGGTGTGAATTCTGTTTCTCCTGAGTGGAATACCAGCTTTCCAGTGTTCCCACAGGGGTTGTCTTGCAGTACTGATCCTGAATACATGGATTTCCAGCCTTGGGAATGAGACAGGATATGAGGAAGTGTCTGTCTTTAGCAATGCAGTGCCAAATTAATTGCTATTAAGTAGTTTTGATATCTCAACCAGTGTTTTATAAAATGTGATCTTTCTGATAAAGCTACACTTAAATACAAAATAGTGTGAGATAAGGCAACTTTAGTGCAAGGCTTCAAACTAACACAGAATCATCTGGGCTGTACTTACTCTCTTCCTAGTGGAGACATTATATTAATAATGTTGCCACTGACGTCAAGGGGAACAGGATGTCACCCTAGATAACAACCTTAGTGAAGCCAGTCTTTCTTAATGAAGATTAATTGTTGGGGCCCCATACTTTGTACATCCATGTTTAGATACCTTCCTCTGAATGCTTTGATGTCACACAGCAAGCCTCGTGCTTCTTTGTACAGTGTTGAGGTGGCATTTCATTCATCTGAAAGAATTCTTTGCAGTAGTAGCAGACACGTGGGAGCAGCTGTGTGATCCCAGAGCATCCTGGGTTGCAGTAGTTTGTAATGCCTGCTGGAAACCAGTCTGCTGCCTGTTAATGCACTGAGCTGGCTGTGGAGGAGCATCTGAAATGAGGGTGGCAGAGTCAGGCTGTAGCATATTTGTACCATCTCCTGCTTTTCAACTCTTCATTAATTTGCAGGTGGTTATCTAGGATGGCACTAGTAAAGGAGTTTCCATGCAGTCCTTAACTGCATGTAATGCTTAAAAGGCTAGTTAAATTAATTTTTCCCCTTCTCCTTCGTTCTCATCCTGTCCAGGAACAGTATTCTATATGTTGATTCAATAGGACAGAGTATGTAGCTGTACTGAAGTGACTGACTTTTACTTCAGAGCTAATTTTGGTTCTTACTAACAGCAACACCAGGGAAATAAAGAAGAGAGGGATTACCTGTACCAACAACCAAATTGTGAGAGTTTATGCCTGAGGAGTCTGGAAATAATTGTAGAGAGAGCTGAAATAAATGACATGGGGAAGCAAAAGGTTGTAAAGTGGCAGTGATACATGGTTTCATGAAGCTTAAAGAGGTACTTAAACAGAATTAAGACACTCTAATACTATATTTGCCATATTATTTACAATATAATCTTTTTGTGCAAAAACACTTTTACAGTGAACCCTTCTAAATACAAACACGTAACTGAAAGTTGCTAGGATAGAAAAAGTAGACATAATTGGTTTTGATCTTAGTGGTTTCAGATGGATTTGAGCAAAAGACTAATGAAAAGTAGACAGCTAATCTGATAATGGTGTTCACCTAAATGAGTATAGACCAAAGTCATTAACAGTAGCAATAAGGCATAAGATAA
Source organism: Cichladusa arquata (assembly GCA_026413545.1). NCBI lineage: Eukaryota > Metazoa > Chordata > Aves > Passeriformes > Muscicapidae > Cichladusa > Cichladusa arquata. Next base: position 19,312,728 of record JAOTQP010000001.1, read on the forward strand.
AAATTGCACTCTCCATCTTGCATTAAATTCTTTTTTATAAAACTGTCATGTGTGAGGGTTCTTATTTCCCAGCCTGTACACCATCCACATAACTCACTAAGGCTTGAAACTCCAGAGAAATCAAGATTGGTCACTGCCTATAGATTTGCATTTAAATTCAGCATTCTATGCAGTTGCCAACAGTTTCTGTATTGTATGAAAGACAGAAGAATGAGGCTTTTCTATAAAGCAAGACTTTCTATTTTGCAAGATTTTCTGCTGGAGGCTTGGGAGAAAGAGGTCAGGCACACAAGAATAGCTTAGATATGCTTAAGAGTAATTTAAGTGCACAGTGTTACTTAAGTCAGGATGTACCACTTAATGTTTATTTTGGAGCTACCAAACATCCAACCTATTAGAAAAATGCTTTAAAGAATATCAGAAAAGCTGCAGTCTGCATCTTATTAAATATGTGCTTACAGCTGTGGACAAGAAGTAGAGGGAAAATGAACAGATTCAGATTCTTCAGAGGCAAAAGGTGCATTTTTCCAGTCATCATCTTTGCTGAGTCATCTGCTCTGGTATTTTAGGTAGTTACCTGGTAAGTGAACTGCTCATTTGAGTGGAGGAAAGATGTTAGATATTAATGGGAGTGTCAGAGAGAAAATGCAGCTGGAGTTGCAGACTTGAGAGGAAAAATACATGACTGGTTGGTGGAAGAAACCAGAGAAGGCTTTTAGTCTAGATTATGGTTTCATAAAATTCTTTGAAGACGGCAGCTGTGCAGTTAGCAGTTTATGTCCTGTCGGGCTGATCACTTTATCCCAGAACAGTACTTCTGTTTACACTCTTCTGTTTGTGTGTTGCCTTTTTCTTCTTGGTGATGGAGTCATTTGCAGAGCCTATTCAGACCTATAGTTCTGTAATCTAATTAACAGAGAGCAACTTGTGTACTATGTCTGAACACATATGGGCGTGAATTTCAAAAAACAAACCCGTCATTCTGACTTGTTGCTTAAAGATCTTCTCCTTTTAAACTTCCAGCTAAGTCATGCTGATGTTGAATTACGCTGGTGAAGTGTTGCCTCTCATATGGAGAGAGAAACAGAAAATATTCTTCATGTCTGTGCTGCCCTTTTCCTCCTTTGGTTGCCCCACAGAGTGCAGAATAGCTTTAGGCAAATGTAATTACACCAGCACCCATTCTTCAAGGGAGCTTGACTTTTCCGGACCTTTCCCAAGCCTGGATGATTTTGCAACAATTTACAGGCTGTTTGTGTAACTGTGCTTTGGGAGGAAGATGAGGCCTTTAATTTATCTTGTGTTTTGTGAAGCATAGGAGTATTTGAATAGATTAAATTCTCAAATACTATGTTTTGACTCATAGAAGACAGTGATATATAAGTGATATGTATTTGCAAAATGAAACAGATTTTTTCAAGGAAATGTTTCTTGAGCCTTTAAAGATTAGGAGATTTCATTTGCCCTACCTACCACATGATTTTCCAAAAATATTTTAGTTTATTAGTCATGTGTTCCATTAGCATAATAAAAACCTATGTTAATGTGACCTAGCAGAGATTTTATCAAACCCATCAAGTGTTGAAAAGGAATGTCTTCTTTAGTGCACAGCAATTGGGCAGAGTGATTGCACATGCTTTAATCTCAGCAACCTGTTGGGGTATTGCAAGGTGCAGATGTTGCAAATGACTGTTTTTAGCTGGGCAGTGAGCACCAGGAACATGTGGGGGCCTTGCAAACTGGCTGAATAAAAACCTGGTTGAAAGGATCAGGGTTCATAATCTTGTTTGGTGCTTTTACCTTTGTGTTGGTTTCAACTCCTTGAATTCCTCCAACAACAACAACAACAACAACAACAAATAGAATAATTTAGGTTGGAAAAGACTAAGATCATCAAGTTCAGCACCCAGCGCTGCCAAGTTCACCACTAAACCATATCCCTAAGAGCCACCTCTGCACATCTTTTAAATGTTTCCAGGGATTGTGATCCCAGCACTTTGCATGGGTGGAAGGTGGGATGTTCATTCCATGCCTAGGCAGTGCTGAGTTGGGTGCTCTACTCTTATAAAGCAGCCCAGCCCTGTGCAGAGGTTTGCTGTCCCCAGAGCAGGACCTTGGTGCAGGGCTGTACCACAGCTCACTGCTTGAGTTACAGAGCCACCTCAGAAATAAGGCTGAGGGTGAGGAGGTACCTCCAGAGGTAGAAATTGCCAAGGGCAAATCTGTCTGAAAAAGAGGAATATTTCTTGTGTTCATGCAGAATTCAGTTAAGGAACTTTTGCCTAATTTGTGGTAATTCCTAGAAGTCCCATGCTGCACGACAGGAAACAGGACATGTATTCTGTTACTTTAACATTTTCTAAGGGGTGAAAGTTTTGCTTCCCATTCCTGTTTTAATCTAAGGGTTAGGATTTCAAAATTTTTATGGTAGATATATCAGTGATAGTTTTGTTTATGAAAATGCTCATGATGGAGAAATAATTAAGATAAAATACCCCTAAACTCCACGATAAAAACCTATATTTCTCTGTCTGTACCATTTTGACAGTAGAATACTTCATATCTTATGTGTTCACGAGGATTGAATGGCATACTTCTGTGCTTGTAAAGTTTCTTTTGCAATATCAGGGTTGGAAAGGAATTAGTTTTGTTCTATACATTTTCTGGTTGTAGATGCTGTTCTTGATCACTTTTATCTACAAATGGCAACAACTTTTTAAAAAATGTAAATGTTTACTTGCGGTTTTGCAAATAAAGTTTATGTGATTCTTGCTGGTTTGATTTTGCTTGAGTTAAGCTACACAGCTTGACTTGTGTCACTGTGCAAACCTTTAATTTGAGATTACTGAGTCTAGTTAGTCAACAGTAAGGCACCAGAAGAGCAAGAAGAGGTGAAGAGGCAAAAAATGAAGTAAAAAATTGCAGCAGTCAAATACTGGGGTAACATAAAAGTGTTGCATATGTGGCCCATGTGCATATAAATACCATACAGACATTGATCATAGTTTGTGCATTAAGTATATAGAGGTCCAGTTGTTGGCATGGAGGTAATGCCTTTATCTATTATGGTTACCTAATGACTTACAAAAACTACTCTGGCAAAAAAAAAATACTATGCTGAACTCAAACATATTTCTTGAATCACAAGAAAAGGTGTTAATTGTGTAATTCCTTTAATCTGTATTGCTAAATGGTGCTGCACATTTGTTAATGGTTTTTGTCTCATACCTCTGTGTGAATACACTCACACATTCATAGGTGTGCATATATATGTTTAAATACAAATGTAGGCACAGGTTGTATGTGTGTGTATAAATATACATGCACATGTATGGGCAAAACATATGGAAATGTGCACAAAGATGTTTACATACAACAGGATGCATAACTGCTAAGTAAAGTAAAAATTTACTGATTTTTGTATTAAGGAGCTTCAGCTAATAATTTTTAAAGTCAGTAGACCATCCTGCAGATGGATGTGCAGAACAGATGAATCATAAGTTTACAGTGAAAAAAATTAGTATGCAATGAAGGTGCAGATGCTGAAATTTAAACTGAAATTGAGAGTAAAGTTTATTAATTGTAAGTCTGCCATGCTGTGATAAAGGCAGGTTGCTGGGTTTCTTACAGCCCAGCTGATGTGCATCAGAGTTTTTCATCATCAGCAGTTGCATCAGGTTATACTTACTGAAAAGATCCATGTCTATTTTTTAACAAGGTTAGAATGAAAAACAAATTCTTCTTTCTCTCCCTGTAATAATCTGTCCTCTTTGATGGTGCTTTGATGAATTCTGAAAGTCTTCCTGTAAGTTAATTGTCAGGCTTTAAGCTTGTCTTTGTTCTTGCTCTTTTCTTTTTGTGATGATTACTTCTCTGGCCCAAGCTGAATACTAGGAGAGTAGTTTTTTTGTATAGATTCTCACAGGTGGGATGTACAACAGCTAAAGCTTTCAGTTTGCTTTCTGAGCATAATTGGTACCTTACAGAGATGTAGCATATCTCATGCTGTTTTCTTCTATAAATGCTAACAACTAGGTTGTTATTGCAGCTCCTCAAAACCATGGAATATTTTGTCCTTTAGTTGATCATATTCTAAACACAGCCTTGTCATTAGGAGGAGATGAGATGTGTTGGAAGAGGGGCTCTGCCAGTGCTCTCTCTGAGTCTGCTGGAGTCAGATTAGCAAGATGTGGGAGATAAGATTCATGTTGTCCATGGACCTTTGGAGGTCTGCTGCTCTGACCGATGGTGCGGGAAAAGAATTAAGTGACAATCAAGTACTGTACAGAGAAAGCAAACTGGGAAAAGCAGGCAAGGGCACTTTTCTCCCCCTCCTTCCCTGCTTTGTGCTTTTTGTTACTGGAATCCTAATGTTTTTGCAATAATACTTGATTAAATGGCCTCAGACAGAATTGACTTCTTGTTTTGCATGTCTGTATCCCTTTTAAGGAATGCTGCTCTAGGGAAAATAAAGATATTTGAAAGATTAGAGATGTCCAAGAAAATGGCCTTTTGGTGAGAAGAACCTGTGTTGTTTTTTCTAGCAGTAAAAGAGATGGTTCTGTTTATCAAACTGTGAATACCATATGATGCTTCATATTTTCCCATTTGGTTTCCTGTAGGGTGATTTCACTTGGAACAGCATGTCAGGGCGCAGCGTTCGGCTGAAGTCAGTTCCCGTTCAAAGCCTCTCGGAGCTGGAGCGTGCTCGGCTGCAGGAAGTGGCTTTTTATCAGTTGCAGCAGGACTGTGACCTGGGCTGTCAGATTACTATCCCCAAAGGTAAGGGCTTGATAAGCTGTCTCTGTTGAGATTGTTAAGCCACTGATTTCATATCACAGCAGTAAACACTGGGGTTTTTTTTATTCCACAGATATTGTCTTTTATTTCAGTTTTGCTTAACCACGGTCATTATGTAAAAACGATGAGTAAAGTTGTTTGCTGTGTCCAATTTCGGCCATGTGGGAGTGGGATCATCTTATTGAGGGCAGATGTCTATAGGGTAGATAATCTAAATCACATCCATTCATGCCAGGATGTCTTGATACTCAGTTCAGAGAAAAATGCTGTTCTTACATTTCCTGATATCCAGAATTAAATGTCTATGTAGGTCAGGTAGATCTTACCGTAACTGTTTTTTATCACTCTATATAACATTTTCTGTGAAGGAAGCCAACTCTCACTAGTTCAAATAGATAGTGAAGACATTTATGTCAAATAATGTGAATCCTACCCGAATTTTCCTAAAGTTGCTTATTTCCTAGTAAACAAGTTAATTTTCAGCATAAAACATCAAACTCCTAGGAAACAGGAGATTAAATGAAAAGGAGAAGCTCAGCTGTTGGAATCCTGATGCAGGATATGTGCATGTGGTAGACCTGTACTTAGGGTACGGTGGAAGAGATCTAAACCTCACTAATGAGAAAGTTTATGTTGTTTCCTGTAGGCTGCAGATCAAGCATAGCAGAGATAGCTGTTGTGCAATCATCTGTGAATCTGGCTTTCCTGTTGTTCCTTTGCAGTTGAATACTTACATAAGGAACAGCAAGGGATCACTGAATTCTCACCTTTGACTCTGACCAGAGGTCCTGCGTGGTAGCATATACACAGTGATGCCACAGGAGCAATTTTTAATGAGTCTAAGTTTAGCAGAAAAACAGTTGTCCATTCTATGAAAATACTGACGTAGAAAAGAACAAATGTGGAAGAGACAGGCTCTTATACTCATCAGCTTTTTAGGATCTGCAGAAAATTCCTGCCAAAACCAGTAAAGGTCCAACTTCACATGTATAGCAAGGCATCAGTTTGTAGTGAGATGGATTTAATCAACTTCTTCAAGACTCACCAACACCCTGGTCCCTCAAAAAAGGTTCAATCAATGGGAAAACAATTTTATAGGCTATTCACTGGAGGAACTGGAACACTAAGGACATTGCAATAATTTCTGACAGTCTGAACTGCCAGTGGCTGTTACTGAGGGAGATGAAGATACACATATGGAGGTCCTACCATAAGGATGTGTGGTAGTACCGTCCAAGACAATCAAGTATACACATTCCCAGAATAGCTTAGTTTGGAAGGGACCTTAAATGTCATGTAGTACAATCCCCTGCAATAAGCAGGGACATCTTCAACTAGATGAGGTTTCTCAGGGTCCCATCCAACCTGGCCTTGAATGTTTTCAGGGATCAGGCATCTACCACCTATTTGGCAACTTGTTCCAGTGTCTCATCACCTTCATTGTAAAGTATCTTTTTTACACCTACTCTAAATCTACCCTCTTTTGTTCTAAAACCATTGCCCCTTTTCCTGTTGCAACAGGTCCTACTAAGAAGTCTGTCCTGATCTCTCTTTTAATCCCTCTTTCATTACTAAAAGACTAAGATTTCTCCAGAGTCTTCTTTCTCTGAGCTGAACAACCACAACTCTGTCAGCTTGTCTTTGTAGGAGAGATGATCCTCTGATGATTTTTGTAGCCCTCTAAACCTGCTCTGACAGGTCCATATCCTTCCTGCTCTGAGGACCCCAAAACTGTATGGAGCACTCCAGGTGGGGTCTCACCAGAGTGGAGCAGAGGGGCAGAATCCCCTCCCTCACCCTGCTGGCCACGCTGCTTGGGATGTGTTTGGTTTTCGGGGCTGCAGGGGCTCATTGCTGGTGTGGGACCTCATGAGGTTTCCATGGGCCCAGTTCTCAAGCTTGTCCAGGTCCCTCTGGATGTGACCCATCCCTCAGGTGTGCCAGCTGCACCACTCAGTTTGCTGTGGTCAGTAGATTTTCTGAGTGTGTAGTCAGTATCACCGTCTGTGTCACTGATGGAGATATCACACAGTGGTGGTGCCAATATGGACCCCTGAGGAACACCACTTGTCCCCAGTCTCCATCTGGACATGGAGCCATGTTCAGAAACGTTGAGCTTTGAAGAGGGAGTATTGCTTTTGTGTTCTGTTTGCTGTTTCCTGCTGGGACTGCCATGAAAAGCCAACTGTTTGGGGAATCTTTCAGGTTTGAATCACACACAAGAACTATTTTCGTTTTCACAGCATATATATGCATGGGTAAATATAAAACATGAAAATAGTTTTAGATATATTGAGTCTGAAAAGTGTAATTGTAAGCATAGAAACTAAATAAGAATATAAATTTTTGTTAAACATTTGAAAGTAAAAGGCATTTCAAAAAGTTAGGAATTGCAGGCTACTGTTTCATCTCTACCTCTGGCCCCATCATTTCATGTATTTCTTGGCTCAGTTTGAATGAGAAGTAGATTGGCTGTTCAGATCTGCTCTCCAGTTTGGATGTACCAAGATTATTAATAAGAGGCAAAGAATTTCACACCTGCATTCTTGCTTTGAATGACCAGATAATGAAATTTTCTGTATTTTAAGGTATACATCATGAAGGAATAGCCAGTACAATTAATTGAATTTTAAAATATTTTAGTACCATCTACAGAAGGAAGTGAAGGTAATAGCTAGAATTAAGGGACATTTAGTATTAAACTGTCCATCTTGTTTTGAAGCTTGGCACCAGTTTTGACAACAGAAATAAATAATATTTTGAAGTGGGTATCTATAATAATCACTCTGTCAATCCATCATGCTACATCTGTGCTGGCACTTTGGTAGGAGAATAAGAATCTACCATATTCTGAAATTATTACAGATTAGTTTAGGCCCTTTGCAGAGACACTCTGAAGTCCACCTCATGTTCCTATCATTTTTAAATGTGTGGAATGAAAATTTATGGCAAGTATTTACAGGCAGCCATCCAGTTAATTGTCACAGTTGAACATGATGTGTGAACTGGGAATTTCAAGTTTTATCCATGTGAAACTGGCTTGGGCACTTTGGGCATGCAAGAATGCAAATACAATAAAATTCCATCACAGCCATCAAGTTAAAACCAGACTCAAGTTAAAAACAGACTGTTAAACATTTTCTGTTTAAAAAATCCAAATCCACAATAGTGAGATTTAGAACTAATGCTGTCTGAGAGAGCTAGAGGAGCTCTGTAGGTCTGGAGAGATCCAGAAAAAGGAAAGATGTACTCTCCAACTCTCTTCTACTTCAGAGAATGCTATATGAAAATATTCATGAGTAGAGGCAAGTGGAACTATGGATGTATTAGAAAATTTAGAAAGCTGTTTATAGAGTCGGACTTCTTTGTGGTTCTTTGGCTGGTTTTCAAAACTTGCTAGAGAATTACATTGGAACATGCATATGCCTGCAGGCATTTGAATAATTACATTTACTGGTGTAGGTATGGTGATATGTAAAAATTAGTTGTTTTTGGCTAGCAAGTGTTTATGCCAAACATACTTGCATGGAGGTTAAACCAGAGTACAGGTGCCTCTGCCTTATCTTTTAACATGCTCTTACTTGTTGCTTCTTCATAATGCTTCAGTCCTCCCATGTTCAGAAGGTCCCTTGGTCACAGCTACTGCATTTTACCTCTTCCAGGGCTCATCTGGCTATTCCCACACTTGTGTAGGAATGCATAGAATGTGATCCCTTACATGTAATCCTTCTCCTTCACTGTATTGTAGCCATTACCATTAATGAAGAAAATTAGTAACATCTCTTAGTGAAATATCCTGTGGTTACAGAGAAGGGATCACTCCCACAAGAATTTCTTTAACCAGCATGTCACTTAAAATATGCTACAATTGCACTGAAGTAGGTAATTAGAATGAATTCAAGTTGATCAAGAGGTACAAGTTTTACCTATATGATGAGATGTTTCACATTTGTTTCTTGTTGTCTTGCTTTTCTGCCTTTTATCTTTCTTGCTCCCACGTGACTCTCCCATTTGCCACCAGAAACTACACCAAGAATCATTTATTTTGTGTTGGTTAAGTTGCAGGAGGATGTAATTTCCAGTCAAAGCATTTTGCAGTTTCCTTACCAATGCAATTACTCTGTGGAAGATTTTTAATTTGCTAACATTCTGAATGTCACAACAGTACCATTCTGGTAATGCTTCTTTGCAGTTCATGTTTACAATATAGTGTGTTTTTTCTCATTTCAGGGAAGTCATCTTCTCTTTAAAATAGGAGGAAAAAAATGGTAATGAAACTCACTTCAGGTGTGTCTACTTTATGGTGACATCACAATTCTGTGTATGTCCTTGCACACAAGTAGTGAGAAAAATGAACCTTTTACAAAAGGTCTTCACGAGCAAATGCTAACTTGAGTTAGATGGCTTCTGCAGAGCAAAACTGGGATCAGAGCAGCAGAGGAGCTTATTTTCTTCTGTTCATTGGCTCCAGGTATCTCTTGAGCTGAGAGGTTGTTGAATGAGGTTTGATTGGATCAGTTTCCTAAATACCTCATGTTTTTAATGACTCTCTTCACAGTCCTGTCCCACTTCACTAACCCTGTGTTTGGAAACAGGGGTAGGAACTACTAGGACATTATGAGTTGAGCAAATGGGGAATTAGGGCTTCAACCCTAATTCAACTCCTAGAGCATCTGCCTGGGTTTTAAAGGTATGATGGGAAGCTGTTGGTGAAGGGGCTTGCATAGGATTTGGGACTCAGGGATCACAATTGAGTCTTCTCTTTATTCAAGAAGAGAGAATGACTGCTTGTGTTCTTGCCAGTTCCCAACAGGATGTTGTCTTCTCAGCTTTGCAGTGGGGCTGGGGGATTTGTGCAGAGAGAGAATAAATGAGGAGAGCATTTGGGGTTCTATATGGTTTAGTGGTGGTTATGCTGGTGCTAGGTTGACAGTTGGACTGGATGATCTTGAATGTCTCTTCAAACCTTGATGATTCTTTGATTCTGTGATGTTTTGGGAGAGAGAAAGTAATGCTTAACTTTACTGCCAAATCTGGCTCTCAGGTCATTCGTTTAGTTGTAATGAATTTGATGTAAGGGTGGGTTTAGAAGCCTAAGTCCCAGTCGTTTAAGGAAAGTCATTGTAAGGGAAGCTGATGCTGCTTGAACATGTGCTGGTGTGTGTTTTTGCATGCAAGCTTTGTGACATGTGACACCGTGCATCTGCTCACATGAAGTGAGCATTGGTCTCCTCTACAACTTGTTTTACTGATGTGAGCTTGAAGAAGCAGGGCTGGATAAGTGTGTGGTGTGATTACAGACTGAGAGCTGAGACAACCTTGTCTCTGAAATGAAAGAAAACATGGCTGGGCTTTCTGAATTTTTACCATTCATTTGTGTATTTTGCCCCCAATCCATTCCAGTTAAGCTCTGAATAGAAATGGGAATTAAGAGTTACACAATTCCCTGCTTCTTGTTTATTTTGGCAGGGTGTTCTTTCAATCTGTTTTCTGCTTACATTACTCGCCATTGTATTTCATTTTTCATTTTCCTTAGTACTGAGAGTGACTATGATTTTTATCTGCACTTGCATTTTTGTGAGGGCTCCAAACTGCTCAGTATTTCTAATCACTGAGCATGCTATATACTTCATAGCTGTTGTGGCAGTGGAAAACATCTAAGTAAACTATAGCATATACATTGTGGAGTTACAGGCTTATGGACTGGGTGCTTTTGACCTGGTGTCAGTGTATCTCCTAAGTGAAGAGGCTTATTGCCACCCCTCTTAATGCTGATTCTTCTCATATAAATACTGTCTCTGGCATGGGCTTATGAGTCCATGGATTTTCTTTCAGTGTAGTAGAGTTCATGAATATTATATTTAAGACAAATACGGCTGAGATAAATTCTCCTTCTTTATGCTGCATTATTAAATCTTGGATATACTGTATCAGACAGACTGGTCAGAGATAAAAACTGTTTAACTTGCTGATTTTCAGACTGAAACTTCCCACCTGTGCCCTCCAATTAAAATATTTCATGGAAAAATGTATTTTTCCAAGGATTCTTCTTTTCATCCTAAGAAAACAAAATCTAGTATCTCTCAGTCTGGGAAAAAAAAAAAAAAAAAAAAGAAAAGAAATAAATTTGGATTAATGTTTTAAACTAGGAGACGTTCCAGCTGCTGCAGGGTAGAGGTTGTGAGAGACAGCCTTGAGCTATGCTACAAAGGCATTTATCAAAGTGAAGGTGACAGGAGTTTTTCCAGGCAGAGAGATAAGAAAACAAGAAAAAAAGTTGTCAGTTTTTTGGTTTTTTTTTTCATCCAGTAAGGAAATTTGCAGAAATTTTCTGTTAGGATTTTTTCTTTCAAATTCACTTTTTTGCCACTGTTGAGAAAAGAACAAAATGGAAATACCTGAAGCTTGCAAGAATATAATTTTTCTAACATTTCAACAGGGGAAATAATTTATTATTTTCCAAACTTAAGAAAGTTTTTAGAGGGATGTTCCTTTTTTAAATTTTTGCTTTGAGGCAGTTTTTAAATAAAAGACTATGCTACTCTCAGCAAATTGATTTCCGAGATTTTCTTGCATCACATAGCAGGTTTTACATGTCTGCTTACATCAGGAAGGCTTTATTCAACTTAGCTCTTCTGTCAGTTAGAGGCAAACTAATAGGCTTGAAAGCAAAAGGTTTTACTCATTACAGAACTTACTACAAACAAAAAAAGCTTGTATTTTATGTATTTTTATGAAATAGTATTTTGTAGATAGCTGGGAGCTTTGATTGAGAAGCAGTATGTATTTTCATTGTGCTGCAGGAGCAGAGGTAGAAAGTGCTGTAGGCTTCATGGGGAAATCAGTGGCTCTGATAATGTAAATACGACAAAATGAGTTTATACCTTAACACATTTAAAATAAAGATTTGTGTAACTTCTGAGAACTAGCTGTTGCATAGTGTATTTTGTGGAGAGAGAGGACAGGAATGAGGACAGGGATGGACATTGAAGGAATACTTAGCTGTGGAGCTTGTTGGGCAGGAGTGCTGACAGGCAGGAGTCTTGCAGCTCCCTTCACAGTGAAGGAAGGAGAACTTGCTTAAATTCCTAAGATGAATAAATATTTACAATCTGTGTTTCTATATCCAAATATCATGAAAAGTCAGAGAAGATGGAATAATGACCAAGGTTTTTCATTACTAGGGCAGTTGCTTATTTAGATACTGTCTGTTGTAGTTTTAGGGTACTGCTTTTGAAAAGTCAGATCCAGAGACTGCTGCGACATATATTTGATATTATATGTACAATATATATTTGATGTTATGTCTGATAGAATTTAAAAATTACTTCTGAGACAAAAAAAATCCTATCTAATATAGTTACTTTTGGAGTACATTTGAAATAGCTATTTACTTGAAGTACATATAAATATAGTTGATATTTTGTCTGTATTAGTGTCAGACATGAAAATCTTGGCTTTTGTTTTAAAACATTGATCATGACCATGGGCCATATTCAACAGTTGAGACAGGTGGTAGAGAGAATCAGTGTTGGGAAGCAAAATGCACATACAGAGGCTCTAAAATAGATTTGCAAAATTTGGTGTATTTGTTTGTTTTTTTTTTTTTTTTCCCTAAATCTTTAAGACAACACTAGTGTAACAGCGATATTCTTGGTTGTGTTCTGCCAAATCTGTCTTTAATACTTCATGTAGTACTTACCCTTTGATTCTGAAGGCCCATCTAGGCTATCCTGTACTTGACAATAATCGATGTGTATGTCCAGTGATTCTATAGTGACTTAAGAATTTGTGCTTTATTGTGATTCAAAGCCAAAGAATAAATACCAAAAAATATATGCAAGGAAAAAGTTTTTGAACCTTTATTAGGAATACTGGCATTGCAGCTTAATAGTTTCCATGTTCTGCTTGCCTTTGGTAGAGCTTTGCCAACATGGAACATCAGTATAACATGTATTCTTCCAGTATACATCTTCAAAAATTGCAGCTGAAAATCAGACTTATTTCTATTATCTTGTGTGCGTTGCTCCTTTCAGAAGTCCATTAGGGAAGTATTCCTCATGATTTTTTCTTGCCTTAGGTAGGAAAATTTTCTCTAGTTTTTCCACAGGCATGATATAAGTGGAGTTGTGGTTAGTGCCAGAAGCGTAATGTCTCTAGATACTGATTAGGAAAGATAAAGTGACTCCAGAAAGATTTATTTTATCAGAGCTGTGGTGCTATATATATCTTTGTATTAGGCTTTTACACTGAAAAGGCCGCCTTGAGATTTAATGGAGACGTAATCTCCTGCTGAAGGTTTTTAAGAATAGATTAGTCAGATGTCCATGTGGCTCTATTTCTGTGCAGGAAGTCAACCCAAGTGTTCTCTGCAGAGCTCCTTGTGTCTTTTTTCTGTGTGGTTTACATTTTCAACATCTGTTTCTGTTTTGATTGATGATACAAAGGACAGGTAATTACTACAAAGGGACATTGTTAGAAGTAAGATCCGTTGGTCATTTTTCAGAGGGGTAACAGCTCAGTTATTTGAGCCACCAAACTGTCCAGGGAAAGACCATGATTTCACTTCCATGCACCGAGAGCTCCTCTCTCATTTCATTCCTTCATCATGGCTCTGAGCAGGATTACTGTGGACTAGTTTAATTGGTCACAGAGGGAGTAAGTTACAAAAACTGTTTTATTTTCTTGTGTGGCTTCTTCTTTAAGGTGAGGGTCTGAGGACAGACTTACACAAAGGAGTCACACCAACAAGGAGATGCTCAGAAGACAGTGGAGACCTGGGTGCCCTGAACGATCTCTGTGACCACTGACTGGTCTCCTGAATTCCAGAGGGTTAGAGGAATTCCCTCTTCCTTTGAAGAGCTCAGCTCATGCTCACACTGAGAGCAGTGTGGGGGGAAAGAACTGACTGAGATGTAAAGAAACTTGGTTGCTTCTTCAGCTGCCAGTACAGGCGTGCAAGTGAGTTTATTGATAACAATAAATCCAAGGCCAGCTAATGCTGGTGATTGTATCTGTTCTGCCCCCGGCCCACCCTGTGGTATATGGATTGAAGGTATCTCTCCTTATCAGATCAAGAGGAATTTTGACTAGCATTAGCATCAAACTACTCTCTCCCCGCCACATTATAAAATTACTTTTTATTTAAGTAGTTGAAGCCAGCAGACAGTCAGTTTCTCCCCCTGCTGCCCCACTTCCCCAGTGAACTGAAAGCAGTTTTAGAGCTCTTATTTATATTTTTGTATCTCACACTATTTGGTTTTCATTTGGTGTTTTGAATGTTTTTCAGTACAACTAAAGTACTGTCATTGACAATAGCTGTTTTCATTTTTAAGTGTAGATAATTTTTGACCTTTTTTATTTTTTTTACCTGATTTAGTGTTGATAATTTTTCTGAGTTATGAAACCACTCCAAGAAGGGGATGTTGTTCAGTTTTTCTCAAAGCTTTCAAGCTTCTGCCCATCATCTCTTTTTCTGAGTGTCTTCCACTTAGAGAGAAGGGCAGCAGCAAGGTCCCTGATGGATCACAGGCTATTTAAGTCAGGAACTTTCCTATCTTTGGAGATTAGGTAAACTCCTGTCACACTGTGGATACTGCTGTAATGTGAAAAAGTAGTGTCTATATTTTGTCTTGCACCTGCTACTTGCTGTTACTGTTTCATGAATCCTGTCATCATTGTCAAGGCAGCAGATATGCCCTGAGGCTTAGAAGGAGTGGTTCCCTCTAGTTTCCCTATGCCTAGATGCATTTTTTACTTCCATTATTGACACAAGACATGTGCTCCATCAAATGACCTGGACCACTCTCTCTGGCTTTTTTTTGAGGGTTTTGTTGGGGGTGGGAAGTGGGGTTTTAATATTATTTTGTTAGATTCCTATGACTTGGGATTTCTTACGACATGGGAAATCTTGTGCTAATGTAGGTGCTGAAGCGAGCAGAGCTGTGTATGAGTTGAAAATCTGAGTGTGTTTATGCACAAGGAAGTCAGACCTGGCATTGTGTATCTGTTTTCCCTCTCCAGGAATTTGCCTGTTTTTTGCTGCTCTCCACAAACAACCACATATAAGGGCATTTGACCTCTCCTTTGTAATCCTCTAAAGGCTGCCAGGTAGCTTTGCATGGGTTTTTTGAGTTACTTTCATCATCCCTTCTATGTATGGCAGCAGCAGCCATTTTCCTCATTCTGGCATAGAAAATTACTTGAGCAACTGTATTTTCATGTCAAAATGAGGTTTTTTCCTTAGGTCCAGCTAAAGATTTAACAAATCAGTTCTCATTATAATTTAGTGTTTGGATTCTAAAACTCACTGAATATCTTATTCCTCAGAGCTCATGTAATGCAGCCATCTTAACTGTATTATTAGTTAAAAAATATTTAAATGACAAAAAAAACTATGTATGTTTTCATTACAGTAATGGCAAAATAACTGAAGGGTATTTTTTCCTTCACTTCTCCAAAGAGTTATTTCTAGTCAATTCTCCAAATGCAAAAAGATTAAAGAATACCTTAAACCAAAAAAAAAAAAATCAAATTAAAAGGAAAGATAGGAAACTTTATTCTTGGTTTTGTTGTAGTTGTTCAAAAAATTCTGCAACTATTAAAAATTCTGTTATTTTAAGAATATTTATACACAGCTTGCACAAACAAGACAGGCATCCACTTTGTACTTGCTGAAGTGTTTCTTTTGGTGCAGCTGTGCTGTGCTCATCTGTAAGACCTGCAGCTTCCTGCACAGCAGGAGTGCAGTGGCCTGGGCAGCCCTGGGAAGCTGCTCCTTCCCAGCTCTTCTCCTTGCATGGTTGGGCTCTGCCATCCCCCTCCCTCTGGCTGTGGCTTCAGGGGCCCTGACCTCGCTCCAGAGCTCAAATCACACATTTCCTATCAACTTAGGTTTGGTTCTCACCCTTAGAATATGTTGCACCTGCATTTGCCCACCAGTTAATGCAAGTCTCCATGACAGAGAATCATGGAAGAACATACTTGAAAATACAAAGTAGTAATTTTTTTACAACATATATACTTGGAGACTAATTAAGTCCTTAAATGCACCACATGTATGGAACATGTATGCAAATGGAGTGGAAATGTCATGTTTTCTTATGATTCCTCTAGCCACGGGAGTTGAGTAGCATTTGCTGTCTGAATTAGAGCAGTGACCAAAGTAAGTCGTTGTTTTGTTGGTTATGGTGGTGGTGGTCTTGGGTTTTTGTTAGTTTTTATTTGTTTGGTTGGTTTTTTGTTTATTTTTTGTTTGTGGGTTTTTTTGTGAAGGACAGTTAATACCTATCTTACTGCAGATGTAGTCTATATTTTCCAACAGCATTTTTTGTTCAGCAAGTTGGGTCATGGCTTTTTCTGATAGAAACAGACCCTGCAAATATGTTTCAATAGAAATAAGGCATTTTCCTAGATTTGAGTCTTGTTTGGAGCTATACTTTTTAGATTTATTTTCCTAAAAGACAGGATAGTCTACTGGTAATGTGCTCAACTAGTATAAATTGATCACCTTTGCCTTCAGAATAGCTGTGCAGTATCAACAGATGTGTACTAAAAAAATCTACTAGTACCTGGCAAGCAAATTATGTAGGCTTGGTGGTTTAGTTTTTTTTTTTTTTTAATTTGCATCAGAAGCACAGGAACTGTGAACTGTTATTTGATTACTAAAACTGTAGTTCTTGTAGGGATGCAGCTTTCTTTTGAAGTAGGTGAGATTTCCATCAGTTTTGCCTTTAGACGTGTTCCACGGAAACTTATGAATACTTCCTAGATAAATAATTTAAGTCATCTACCAGCATGACCAAATTCTTGCTGTTCAACAGTGAAGAAATTGTGTGTTGTGCAGCTTTTAAACTCTCAGCAGCTGAATCACTTAAACCTGCTCAGCTGAACTTTGTAATTCGTCTGTGTTTCATTTTAACAATTAGTAGTGCCTTAGCCCAGAGGGACTGAAGCCTAGGTCTGAAGAAGATGCACTAACCACAGGTTACCAAGGAGTCTGCTGGGATGTGGAAGAGGTGAATTAAAAGCACATTTTTCATTGTTTAACAGCCTGATGGTTGTGGGTTTTCTCAGGTGGTGCATTGTATGCACTGTGTTGCTGAGAGTGTTCTTTCCTGTGCAGTTGACTTTGCCCACAGCTCTCCTGGTTTCTTGCCATAGCCCTGAGAAGGGTTTGGGTTGGGTGGTGCCCCTGCCCACAGGGCTGCAGTGCTCCAGCCCTGTCCCCCTGTGCACAGCCCAGCAGGAGGGATGTCCCTGCTCCTGAAAAACTGGCTTTGATTTCAGCTCTGCCCTTTTCATGCTGTTTTTTTTCTGCCATAAGCACATTCTTCAGGAGTTTTTCAGAGAGGGGAATGCTAAAGCTTGTTTGCTGCATCAGAGGAAGCAGCATGTCAGAGGAAAGTGCCTCCATTGTGTGTGTGGTGCCTTTGGGGAGCAGCCTCAACCTGGTGCTGTGGGCTGAGGTGAGCATCTATGAGCCAGATGTCACCTGCAAGGTCATGAGTGTAGCTGTGGAATATTCTTCAATGATTATGGCTTTTCTTCCATCAGCTGACAAGCACAAAGAAATGCTGATTTAAGTCAAAGTGAAATATAGCATGGAACATATGCCATAAGGAAAAACGGGATAATAGTCCAAGGCTTCTGAATAAATACAATAATCTGCATCACTGATGGAGGTCTTGTGTGTGTATGGCTGAGGCAAAGGGTGAGAGTGATGAGAAATACCTGAAGGCTCAGCCTTCCCTTTTTTATACTGCTTTATTTGCCAAAATCCTGTTTCTCTGGTTGAATTTTTTTATCTTCCATCTGTGTTGCAGCTGGCAGTGCTTTGGAAGCTACTGCATGGGGACAGGGCATTTCAACAAGCTTTTAAAAATAAATATTTCAAGATGGACATTCGTAGTCACATAAATGGCTAAGTAAAACCAGCACCGTTTTCTTCAGCAGAGCAGCCCCAAGTGCATATTCAGAAGTAAATTTGCTTTATATAGTGGCCCAAAGAAGTGTCTGCAACCACAAACACTGTGCAACTGTCAATGAATGAAGTGCAGTCTTGCCTTTATTGTGCTCTGTCAACAGAATTTAGCAGTGTTTCCTGATTGGCACTCTCAATTACTTGCAGTATTGCACAGGCCAGAGGGACTGCAGCTTGACATTCAGCACACAGGCAGGCTGTGAGAGGCTGGCACTTGGGAAATGAGTTTCTCTGGATGAGTGGAGTGAACCAACGAGTGCTCAAGAGGGGTCTAACTTTGTGCTTTGTGGTGCCATTGGCAGTAATTTCCAAGACAGAATTGATTGTAATCTTAGAAGATATATTCTATTTTTTTCTTTAAGTGCTGTTAGATCCAATTACTAGTGGTTATTAAGAAAAATGGCTGTGAATAGAATCAGAATTACTATGAAGTAGTTTAGAAATCTCATAATATCAACCTTTTTATCCGTTTCTGTTTTGATAATTAAGCTATGGGTCTGATAGTAATCACTGAGATAGGTCCTCTTTTTATACTGTGTGAAAATAACCCTTAATTGTGGAATTTGACAAACATTCTTCCCTAAATGGACAAGAAACTAATTTCACTTAAGCAAAGGAAATAGCCAATAAATGGGGAGGGAAGTTATCTTTGTTCTACAGCCCTGTCAGCATCACATCATTTCTTATGTCAAACGTCCACCGAGTTAAATTAGTTTAAAGGATCTGTATGAGTTTATGAATTATGTTTTTGAGTAATAAAAAAGTGTGCTTGCATGTAAGTAACATAAAAGGAATATCATTCTTATAGATAACCTACCAGCCCATGTCTAAGGAAAGTGCTGAATAATCCTATTTTTGTTATAGGTTCACGTCAAGCATATTTGAGAGGGTATTTTTTTCATTACCTGAAGCCTAATACTGTAATAGTGTCCCACTATTTAGTGTCCCACTTAAAGCTTGGATGCTGTTTTACTTTTTTACTGCATAATTTATTAATTATCAAAAGCATATTGGATTAGGGTTTCACAGGATATTGACTATTAAGTGACATAATCTGAAACTGTTGGCCAAGACTTCCTGAGTATTAGCTTTGTGTGCCACTAACTGTGTAATTCTGAGCTAATTCCCACTACCTAATTTGTGATGCCTTAGCTTATGCTGAACAACACTTTTACTTCCAAATAGAGTTGTTCATTTCCATAAATAAAAATTGAATAAAGAAGTACTGGAAGTAAATAGTAACAGGATTCAGCCTGCATTCCCTCTCTTTCAGTCATAGAAGGTGTTGGTAGGTGGTCTTGTGCAAAGCAACAGAACATCAGTTTTAAAACCTTACAAAGTTCTCTCTATTTTCATATTGGAGCTGAAGTTTATATATTCTCAGTGTGAAAATGACTTCTTATTACCTAGTTGGTAGAACCATGTTCTCAGTTAGAGTGAAATCTAAGCCCTCAAATGGTCTGTAGACAATCTGGGATTTGATAGTATGAATGGTAAAAGCATGGTGTTAGTGATGACACTGCAAGTGAATTTCAACCTCAACCCTAAATATTTAAGTTTTGATAATCTCAGAACTCAAATTGTTCAATTCTTGTCAAAAGTCAGCGGATTAGTACAAGCAATCTTGTATTCTGTAGGCTGTGTGGTTCACTGACAGAGTCCTAAAGAGGTGACCTAATTTTTCAAAAACAAAAGTCTTTTGGCATTAACTGAACCTGGAAGTGCTCACCACTTTGGAAAAAACAGGTCACATAGCAATTTAATGTGCACTCAGGGGTTTGATTCTAGACTCTTGATCTTTTAAATATTCATTGTGCTTGTCTTACTACATAGATACATTGCAGTGAAAAATGCAGCAAACATATAAATTAGTAAGTACTGAACAGATCAAGTCCATTTCTGAAAAACAAACTTGATCTGCACAGCTGCCTGCACAGGTGTCCTTCAGGAAGGGCAGAATGGGTTAGCAAAGGAAAAAAAAATGCAGCTTCCTTTACTGTGACAGTTGTCATTTGAGGGATTCTCTAGTCTTGGTTATGTTCTTGAGTGGAATCTGTTGAAGGAGAAGTTTATTGTTGATCTATAGAAAGAAGACATAAATTGGCAATTATATACACAAAAAGCTGGATAACAGCCCAAAAGTTTTTATCCCTATGTGCTTTAAACTTTTCCAAAGTGGAAATTAAAAATATCAATCCATCCATACCTAATAGCACTTCAGACTGATACAATATTATTTTGCATAAGTATTTGCTAATTAATTAAAAAACATACAGTAGGTATTAAGCATGTGTAATAATGCTTTGCCTGTTTCTCAAGAATGTTTTGGATATTAATTATATTCTCAAAACCATGTGGCAGCTAATAAGTACTAAGAATTATTATTGTGAATTGGGTTAATTTAACTGCTGGAGTTGCATAAGTCTTTAAACACTTTATGAGTATTTCAGCAATGTTCATGCCTGATGAGCCCTGTATTAACAGTAATTTGAAAACACATGTACATTATATAGACAGCAATTTATCATATATTTTTCTGGGGAGGAGGAGAACTTGAACTGACCTCAGACCTCTTGGCAGATCTTCTGAGCTTTAGCATTTTACTGAGATTCTTCTCAGCCTTATTTTCATATGCAACTCTTTCTTTCCCCTTGGGGTCAACTGTATATGTAAATGATCACTGCAAAATACTGCATTTTACATCAAATTTTGATTCTTTCTTTAATTTTTTTTATGTCTTAGTAGACTTTAGTGGGTGTCAGAATATCAATAAATTGTTTTTTTTGGAGAATAAGGCTCTTTGACTCCAAAGAAATATTAGTCATCTATCAAAAGTGAAGCAGTAATTTAAATTTATAACGTGGAAAATAATTTGAAAATTATTTCATAAAGCCAGAACACAATGGTAGCAGGGAACCTTATAAAAACAAGCTATACTGTCAAGTGCATGTAAGCAGACTACCAACTATTCATATTGCCAAGAGGTGAAAGAATTTCTCTTAAAAACTCAATCTCAGCAACAGGATATGTCAGAAGGTGTGAAAAGTCTGGGTTTTTCATCAATCAGAATATGACTTTGAGTTATAGCCTTGTCATGTGGCTGAGACAAAAGGAAAATCTAATCATAGACCATATCAGGCAATGAATTACCATCATTATATTGCAGAACTCTCATCCAGAATACCTTACCCATATAGTCAGCCCTATTTCAGAGAGATGAATTCTCACTGGAGCAGGTGTGGGAAGTGGTGAGCTAGCATAGCCAGCACATGGCAATTGTACCTCGAGACAGGGATGGAATATCTGGGTTATGAATGCTGGGAGCCCTTCCATCCAGGAGGGCTGCTGGTATCCTGGGGGTGCATCAGGAAGAGCTTTGCCAGCAGATCAAGGGAGGTGATCCTGCCCATTCTCTCACCCTCAGTGAGGCCACATCCAGAGTGCTGTGTCCAGCTGTGGGCTCCTCAGCACAAAATAGACAATCAGCTACTGGCGAGGGTCCAGCAAATGCCTACAAAGATGATGAGGAGT
Organism: Cichladusa arquata; assembly: GCA_026413545.1. Classification (NCBI taxonomy): domain Eukaryota; kingdom Metazoa; phylum Chordata; class Aves; order Passeriformes; family Muscicapidae; genus Cichladusa; species Cichladusa arquata. The sequence goes on from JAOTQP010000001.1 coordinate 19,334,041, forward strand.
CTGGAGCATCTCTTATGAGGAGAGACTAAGGGACCTGGGCCTGTTTAGACTTGAGAAGACAGAGGAGATCTCATCAGTCCATATAAATATCCCAAAGATGGGTGCCAAGAGGATGGTGCCAGGTTGTTTTCAGTGGTGCCCAGCAACAGGACAAGGAGCAATGGCCATAAACTAAACCACAAGAATTTTCACCTCAACATGTTTAAGAACTTCTTTACGTTGAGGAGGTCAGAGCACTGGAAGAGGTAGTGGAGTCTCCCTCTCTGGAGACATTCCAAACCCACATGGACAAATTCCCGTGTCACCTGCTCCAGGTGATCCTTCTCTGGAGGGTGGTTGGACCAGATGATCTCCTAGAAGGGACTACAGAGAGGTCCCTTCCAATTGCAACCATTCTAGGATTCTGTGGTACCCTGGAAATAACTGCAGAGGGCAAGTGTGCAAGTGGAGTCAGTCCAACCACCATTACAAAAAGCAAAAAGAAATGTTACTTTTAAATTAAAAGGATATTGATTGACTATAAAAGAGTCAGAATTTGTTGAGCAGTCTATTGAGTAATGTTCTGGACTTGGTTTTCAGTGGGATTTGAGGGAAAAGTATGGAGAAATAGCTTGTGTTCTCTCATGACCCCACATTGCAAAGATGGGAGTTCATTAACAAAGATCCACTTTGCTCCTTTGTGGTATGCTCCTTGCTTCAAAAGACCACTTAAGACACTGGCTTACAAAACTAGAAAAATACGTTGAGACAGCTTACTTGGTGTCTCTCTTTCCCTGAAAGTGAAATGGATATGGTATGCTCATTTTTGAGTTTTTGCCATATTACAAAACCAGTAAGGGAAAAGGTACATTCATTAAACTTTATCTAGAGCAGTGTCTGTGTTAGCATATCAGTCCCTGTAGACCCTTTATATTGCTTTAGAATTTAAAAAATTCAAAAGGTACAGGTTAAAGCAGGCCCCTGACTTAATCCCTTGTATTTGTTGAGACCTAATAAATAAAATTCTGTTTTGTTGACTTTTCATTACAAAAGATACTGCTGAAGGAAATAATGATAGCCAGCCTTTTGATATAATTGTTTCAAGAACCAACCTGCCTCTGGTATTGCTTAAAACCTTTGGTCCTTAATACCTTAGTGAAAACTTGGACGATATATTGGTTGTCAGAACAAAAATTTCTCTGAGGCTCTAATCCATCTGAACCAATCTGGACATGCAGTACCCAGCTGCCAGCTCCAGTATGAGTTCAGATCAGATGAGTCATGTGAAAGTGGTCAGCTATCACCTATGGCTGGTATGCAGGGATTTATCCTGGACGTTAGTAATCCTCACTTGCTAAATACTACCTTTAGCTCCACACCTGAATCAGTCTTGTGACCATGGATGAAGGCTGTCCAGTACCTTTCAGGTTTATGGTGTGTTGCTGTCAAGAGCATCCAGCAAAAATCCTCCATTGTTAACTCTTCAGTGACCATACATGTGTAAATGTGCCCAGCAGCATGCAAGGGATACAGTTGTGTTCCCCTGTACAGCCTCAGCGTTTGGGTGAGCAAAGCCACACTCCTTTGGGCTGGAGGGCTGTGACAGTCCCCAGCCTTTGTGAAATGTGCCTCACACCTTTCCTGATCCCCAGTGCTGTGACCATCTCACTCCATGTTCTTACAGCTTGTGCAGCAGTTTGTTCAGGGTTAAGTCTCTTCACTTATTTCCCTTTTTTCTTTTCTTTTTTTTTCCTCTTACAGATGGACAAAAGAGGAAGAAGTCATTAAGAAAGAAACTGGACTCTTTAGGAAAGGAGAAGAACAGAGACAAAGGTAAAATGGGAACATATTTAGTGATCAGGTCTTAGTTTTGTATATGAGATTTCTTTAGTCTGATACATACTTTTTGAAGTAGAATGTTGTTTAGCTGATATACTGTCTAGGTATTTATTTTCAAGCTAAAAAATATGTTTGACTTTAGTATGACTCAGATCTCTTCAACTGAAAGGTTTTGGTTTATTTTTCCCGAGGAAAAAAGGAAGACTTAAAGGACTGCATCTTTTCTCCAGTGTTCTTTCTCCCCATTTTCACCATCCAGTGCAGAATGTGGTCTGTATAACATGATCCAGTTCTTTACCTGCATTGCTCTTAATTTACAAAGCACATAAACCCAGCACTGCCCAAGCAAGTCAGTTGGTGTGCTTTTCTTTCTTAACCTTATGAAATATATAAATGCTTCAGTGCTACTGATCAGTTGGATTTTAATAAACTCCACGTGACAAGGATTTACAGATATGGTTGTACTCTTTTGTTTGGACGGTAATCAGCTTTATGGGCTGGGACCTAATCCAAAACCTGAAGCTGACCTGTAATTTGGAGCCATTTGCACTAAATCTAAATACTGAGACACTGGAAAGTGTTTGTGAAATTGCTTGTAGGTGATTGTGCATCTAATTTTGTGTTCACTTCTGGAAAAGTTCTGGAAAAAGGGTTGTAAAACTCAATATTGATATCTCAGTTTCACAAACATGCACACAAATGCGGGAGTTTGTGGCAGAGGAAGTGACCTGGTTACTGTGATGTTCTCCTCACTTTTAGTCTAGTTTAGAAGAACAATGGAACTTGGAAATTCCACTGAAAAAATTAACATCCCCATTTCCAAGTTAGTCTAGATAGCTGTCAAGAAGAAAATACTTTTTTGTTGGTGACTTAAAATGCATGATTATTGTTTTCTTGATTCAGTATTCATTATGGGAAATATTTGTATTAATCTTTTTAAAACTGAAAGTGCCCTGACTCATTGATTTGATATATCCAGTAGCTTCCTGTATTATTACATTGCAAGGACCAAACTTTTCATTTGTTACAAGAATAACTTGATATGTGACTGAGGCCACATGCAGGAGGAGTCATTAAGGAAAAGATTTAATGATTTTATAGCCACCTTTGGGGGAAAATCTTTTTTGCACTGTCCTGTTAGTGCATTACATTTGGTTACATTGCGATTAGTCAGTCACTACATTGCTATGTTTTTTTCTGTAGTTATTTGTGCAGATAAGAGTGCAAAAGCAACATAGTTCTGTGCAAAACCTGCCCTGCTTTTCAGTGTGTTTTACAGATATTGATCTTCATAGGGCCTGTGAGGTGCTCTTCTGCACCAGAGAAGGCTGACCACATCCTGCTTTTTCGTTTTGTCTCTCACAAATTTTTGGTGTACTGAGAGCTTCCATCTTTCGTCCGTTTGGGGTACTGTGACTTTGTAGTTTCAGTTGAAAGTTCCTCTTTAGAAGTTCTTTTGAGAGTTAAAATGCATTTTGGCTTTTTTCCCCTCACATTTTTTCATTACTGTAGCAGATTTTTACAATGATAAATTGCTTTGGTAATTCACCAAAGCCAGAATTTTGCTGTGTCACGCAGACTTGGTAGATGTTTGCAGTTGCACGTTCAGAGCTCCACCAATGCTCTTCAGTGCAGTGCCTTGAGAAGTGAGAGTGTCATTTTGGTGATGAATACAAATCCTTAACCCAGAGCTGGTCTTTATTCCACTAAATTCTCTGTTGCCAAAGATCTTTCAAACAATATTTTTTCTTATGTTGCCTTTCATTCTATTGTATTTCCTTACAGCCATGTTTTATTTCATCTGACCTTTGTTTCTAATAATTACACAGCTGCACCAGTTGAGCACTTCAAAATAATACTATATTCTGCTATTACAACTCTGTTCAGGGATTTTCTTGTGTGTCTACCCTGCATTTATACTCTATTCAGTTAGTAGGTGTGGGGATATACTTTATTTTTATTCTCAAGGGTTTTCTGAATGCACTTTGCCTTTTAGGGCTCACTAGTTGCCACAGTAAACATCAGCACTTTGGACTTATTCATCATTGTTTAAATTTATCTACTTCCTGGTTTTCAGCCTTGCTCATACTATCTATAAGAATTAACTATAAGAATCATTTGTAGAAACATTATGCTGATTCTCCTAATTTTAATTCCTTTTTTCTTATTATTATTTGAAATTCAGATGTTTCAAACATATGCTTTTATCTTTTTTCTCCTATATCTCACTGTCTTATTCTGAGTTACAAAGATGTTTTACATGCACTCTCCACTTAGAAAATATTATAGAAGCACCCTCTGAGGGGAAAATACCCCAGCACTTCTCAAACAGTAGAATCTATATTTCTATCCTTCCTTTAGGAAAAACTTAGGTTGGTCAGGAGGGGTCCAGGAAACTGGAAGGAGTCACATTCTGAAAAGGTTGTGTTAGCAGAGTGAAAACAAAGGCATATCTGCTCTTAGTAATTGCCATCAGCAAATGTTAGACAAAAATAGCCCAATAGCAGCATGTGGCATCTTGTCAGGTTTTCTGGCTGTGGTTGGTTCTGGTGTACTTTTCTCTGCCCTTCTGAGTTACTAAAGATCATCTGCCATCTCACATACTTGCTGAGCAGATGTTGTTAAGATACTGCTGGGAGCCAAGAAAGCAGCCTTTCTCAGGATGCTTAAGGACAAGAAATTATAACAATGATTAAACACCTGCTGAAGATGTGAGAGACGTGATGTTTTGCAGAAAGCATGTTTTCAAAGAGGTGTTGCCTTCTTGGACCAATGAGCCTTTTCTA
>JAOTQP010000001.1:19338744-19384490 GCA_026413545.1 Cichladusa arquata
TCCCACCCTGTTTGTGCCATTCCCACCCCGTTGGTGCCATTCCCACCTCCTTGGTGCCATTCCCACCCTGTGTGTGCCATTCCCACCCCGTCGGTGCCATTCCCATCCTGTCTGTGCCATTCCCACCGCATCTGTGCCATTCCCACCCCTTTGTGGCACTCCCACGTGCCTGCAGCAATCCCCTGTGCCAGGAGATGCCCAGTACCTGCGAGTGGAGCAGCTGCACCCTCTCGCTGGCGTCCGTCAGCTCCTGCTCGGAGACCCTGCGGGCTCGCTCCGTCTGCTCCATGGCCGCGCGCATCTCCTCCATCTCTGTTGTCATCAGGCTGTTCCTACGCTCTACTATGGCAAGCTGCTCCTTCAGGTCATCATTCTCTCTCAAGGCATCATCTAAATGGAGCTGGGAATCCTTGAAAGGTGAAAGCACCCTTTGTGAGACCCAGGAGCCAGCGAATGGCCAAGGGAATGGCCAAGGCCCACGGGACAGTAGCCTTGTGGTCCCTACCTTGAGCTGCCCTTGCACAGCTTTAAGGTGCTTCTGTGTCTCTGCTGCCTGACAGTTGGCATGGCTCAGCTGTATTTCCATGTCGTTCAGATCTCCTTCCATCTTCTTTTTCAGCCTCAAAGCATCATTTCTGCTTCTGACCTCTGCATCCAGCATGGTTTGCATAGACTCTAATACCCTCTGGTGATTCCTCTTCAGCTGTTGAATTTCCTCATCTTTCTCTGCAGTCCTTCTGTCAACATCTGACTTCACCTGGTTCAGCTCCAGCTGAACACGTAAGATTTTCCCTTCTTCGTGCTCTAAAGAGCCCTGTCAGGGTTGAAAAAATGTAATTTGTCTCTGTAGTGTCCATTGCTGGGACACGCCCCTGCAAAAATGTGACCCCCTGCAGCTGGAAGGGCAGGTGTACTTACCTTACTGTGGACATTTAGAAGAGACTAAGCACTGAAAAAGCTGACTGCTATTCCATACTCACTGTACCCCAGCTGGATATTAAATGGTAATTTAGGAATAGTATTCTTTAGGAAAATGCCTCAGATATCACAAAGTCTGGGCACTGAACGCTGTGGTGACACTGGAGAGACAACAGATCATGTGGAAACATAAAATAGGACAGCCAAGCCTCCTGCTCAGAAGCAGCTTGCCTTTTCTTTTATGTCCATGCTGAATTTTGCTTTGTCCACCCCAGTGACTGTGTGGGCAAGTTGCCCTTTCACACCACCTTTCCCTCTGGAACTCATTTTGTTCCCTCTGGTGTCATCCAGCTTCAGTGTCAGTAGCAGTGGAAAGCCTGCAGCTGGGTCTTTACACCCAGTGGACAGAAATAAGCACATACAGAGAATAAAACAGTTCATGTAGCCCTGGCTCCCCTTTTAAGAACATATTTTCCAGACATGCCTGATCCTCCTTTTGGATTCTAGAATGAGCCGATAGTGACTAATTCAGGATTAGATTGACAACATTTAGATAAATTAGAGTAGATGGATTACATGACCACAATAACTCTTGCTCCTACTGACCACCCATTTATGAGATCTAGAGATGTGCCAGTTGTTCTTTTTCTACCCAAGAGGACTTAAAGAGAAAATAAAGTGAGGCTTTTCTTGGTGGTGGACAACAAAAACACAAAAGATCTGTCAGAAGTCAATATAAGAGAAATCCTGACTGCATATAGGGATAAAAATGTTTTACCACGACAGTGATGTTGCACTGGAAAAGGTTGTCCAGCAATATTCCGAAATCTCCATCCTTGAAAATTATAAAAATGAATTTGGCAAGGCTTTGAGCAACCTAATGTAAGCTCAGAGCTGGCCCTTCTTTGACCAGGAAGTTGACTAAAGACTTCTAGGAATCCTGTAGAAGATAAATTAATTCTGTGTCTCTGTGTTTGAGGTATGCTCTAGGTATATCATGGGCAGATAATGAAGTGCTTACAAGGATGTTTTATGGAGAGTTAGATGTGGTTATATAGAAGTAATAAAATGTTTCCCAAGAGGCAGTCAGGGAAGATACAGAACAGAAGGCAGAACCCAGAAAGAGGGAACTGAAGGAGCTACAGTCTGGCATGGATTGGCAAAAAAAGTAGGATTTAAAGTAATGGAGAGCTGAGGGGTAGCCAAAGAGAGTAAGGAAGAGAGAAATTGTGGAATTGTGAGACCCAGTATATGAGTGCCAGCAGTGCATGACAGTGTACCAGTGTAGTCTGAGATTTAGCAGATCCCAGAACCCTTTCATGTTCTTCAGAACCTGTGTCCTGTGAACTGGCTCCTCTTTGAACGTGTTTCTGACTCCTGTTCATTAAAATGGTGGAATTGAAGAAATATTGCCTCAATTCTCTTCAGCATTCAGCTTGCTTTGAGAAGGATGTGACATTGAGAAAACCTTTAAGTATGAATTTGACCTTCCCTGGAAACATCCTTGATTAATTTGACTAGAAAACAAAACTGTCAGAGTTTTGAAATGCTCGTGACTTTTCTTCAGCCTTCCATGGGAGCAAATTCAAACAGATGGTACAAAATTACCTCAATTTTAGACTGGGACTGAGGGGGTTTTGTGCATGATAGCACAGCAAGGAATGCCACATTGGAATGGGAAGGGAGCAGTCCCTGTGCTTTTTGGTCTGTCTGTGCTGTCTTATTGCACTTTTGGGACAGTTTCAGGATAAGCAGGAGTATAAAATATATACCCAAATTTTCTCCATTCCTGATTTCTCTAAAAGCCAGCCCCTGATTGAGGACACTTGCCTCTGCTTCTTCTAATGCTGCTTGTAGGTCACACTTCTCTTGCTCAATTTGCTTCTTTGCTTTCTCCAGCCCATGATGTGCTTTTCCAGACTCAGCAATCTGTTCAGTCAGATCAGAAATTTCCTCTGCAACCAGAAAACACATACTCAGCTCCTCTCAGACAGTGTGATCACTGTCTTGTGGCACCTGCAATTGTTCTTTGGCAGTGGGAGTGACAAAAGAGACTCTGGTGTAATGGGATGTAACAGTGAGAAGAAATAATACATCTTGTCTTGTGTGCAGACATTATTTCTGATAACTTGCACATCCCTGCTCAGTGTGCAACTTGCAAACAAGAGGCACCAACTGGAGTGAGCTCAGAAAATAATGTCAATTCCTCTGGGTAGTGAAATTACATCTTCAGAGACAGTCATGATTGATTGATTTTTAAAGTTTAGATAATCCCCAGTGATCATTCAGCTCACAAAAAGGATCTGAGTTGTACTTCCTTTCCATAATTAGTTTGCTTGTTAAATGCCAATCCATTGTGCCACAGCTGCACAATACTCCAATAACCAGGAGACACACAACAGCCCTCCAGATTTTTTCTAGTGGCAGTGACTGAAACAATCTGTAAAAGCCGAGTATCATCATAATTTCTGTCTATTCAGTTAACTTGGTCCTTATCCATGCATAGGATTATGATGGTGTGAAGAAGGGGGAATATCCTGAGGAAGCAGGATGCCATAGAGATGAAAGTGTGTGCTTGCAGGTGATTTTATAATCAGCTGAACAGGAAAGAAAGTCACCACCTTTGTGAGAGAATCATAAAGAAAAAACCCCTGGGAAGAGGCAGAGCTCTGGTAGTCCAGAAATGTGGAAGCATCTAAGGGTTCAGGGTGAATCTAAGCTGACAGACACGTGAACTTACGCTGGAGGTTCTTGTTCTCCCGTCTGACAGTCTCAGCCTGGTCAAGCATTTCTTCATAGGCATTCTTCATCCTGAAGATCTCAGTGCTGAGAGAGCGAGACTCCTTCTGGGCAGCCTCCAGCTCAGTCTGACTCTCCTGGTACTTCTGCTTCCATTCAGCCAGGATCTGGAGAAGAATGACCCATTCTGAAACACTCCATCTCTGCACCTTTATGTGACAAGAACCCAAGAGGCCTGGCCTATCTTTATAGTCTTTTGCTTTAGACTGTTCTCTGCCTGTGACAATAACTCCCTGTGGTGCATACTCTGGTTGTTTTGATGGGATCTACTAAAATCTGCCCTTTCAACCAACACTAGTGTATGCCCCAAGCTGTCAGGAAGGAGTTTGGTTTGACACCAGCCCAAACATAATGTAGTTGGTTTGAATAAGGATGTGTGAGGCTTGATAGTGTTGCAGGAGCCAGTGGTCCTGGACTAAGCCCACCAAGAAAAGTCATTCTCTAACAATTCTCTCCTCAGTTTGATACCACAGACCTGTGAGATCCTTTTTTAGCTCAGTCTTTTCACTCACACAAGGGTGGGCCAAGACACAGGGCTGTGCAGCATCACTTGGTCCAACAGTGCAGATTCTTTTAAATATTAGTAAGGGCAGTGAAGGCTGAACTTTACGTGAGTATGAGGCTCCCCCTAACCCCAAGGTTAGGCTGGCAGACTAGCACCAGGGCTTGTTAGCTTGCATGTGAGTACTCAGTCTGTTTGACCAGTCTCCCTCGTGAAGACTTCATGCTTTTTAAAATTATCAGAGGGCTGCTTTATTATTTGCTGTGGTCACCTACTTACACAGTGACTTTATCTTTACAATATGTCCCACTATGGGGTTCTTACCATAACTTTGCTTTGGGTAACATGCAATTTATTTTACTGTGAGTGCAGTACTTCAATAATTTCAGAATTTATCTTGTCCTATCAAATATCTAATGATGTTTAGATCTGGCATGGTCTTTTGAACAAACCTTGTCAAAATTCCTCTGCTTTTTATCCAATGCTGCACAGACTGCATGTGACCTCTCCATATCAATCATGAGATCATCCACTTCCCCCTGCAGCTTCTGCTTTGTCTTCTCCAGTGAAGCACACTTTGCATTGACAGCCTCAATCTGCTCCTCTGATTCCTGCAGGCGCTGGGCCAGCTTCTTCCTGCAGGATGGCACATTCAGCACCAAAAAAAGGAAAATTTTGACCTTCTCAGAAAATGGACATCAAAAGAGTTTGGAATAGGGAAGATGGGCAGAAAGATCAATATATAATGCTGTGGTGCCAGGAGCCCGGGGTGGCACAGCACTCTGAAGTGGTGCATAGGCTGGGAGGATATGCACCCAAGGATGAACTGTACCAATATGGAGAGGGACCAAAATTATGCTTTCAATACTGACAGTGTAAAGAATATGCTCTTTCAACTACTATGATTAACTCAATGCACTGGAATCCTCCTTTATGTAGACACCCCTAAGCCTCCACCCCTACTTCTCCTTTAAATATCTACTCACCCCCCTTTTCACCCTTTTCATTTCTAATACATTGAAAACCACACTGCCCTGCATGTTATTACTACAAACATATTCTGGTTTCCTCCACTTCTTCTCCCCTTAACACTTAAATACCCTTCCACTTGCTCCCAGCCATCCCTCCCCATACTTGGCCTCCTCGAGCTCCTCCGTGCGCTGAATCGCGTCCGTCTCGTATTTGGTTCTCCACTGGGCCACTTCACTGTTGGCCTTGGACAGGGCTCGCTGCAGCTCCCCCTTGGCCTCCTGCTCCTCCTCATATTGTTCCCGGAGCAAGTCACAGTCGTGGCGAGCGGACTGCAGGGCGTGGGCCAGGGCGTTCTTGGCCTTGGGAGTTAATATTAAACAAGTTGTCAGAACATGAATAATTTGTGACTGGATATTTTTCCTGTAGTCTGATAAAATATTCATATCTCCCTGTCCATGTGTTACAGTTGCTAGAGAAAGAGAAGGAACAAAATTAATAACATTAGGGATTCTGTGTTTCAGGCTTGATGTTGCTAAACAGGGTCAGGTGTTTGCCCATCTTGTCTGGGATAACACCTCTCAAACACATCTGCACCAGGTGTTTCAGGAAGAGGCAAAATAAATCCACCAATAGACAAGGTGCAAGCACTCCTGCTCTATTTCCTTTTTTTGGCTGCCGCTGTTTGCTTTGCCCATGGGCACAGAGCTGCTTCATTTCTCTCATGTTTTTGATCTTCAGAATGCATGATGAGAAGGGCTTAAACTGTCTTGCTTATTTAATTTTTAATGTCTCCTCTCCGTGTAGTATTCCAATGCAAAGTTCAAAATTTTCACTATTCTGATGTTTCTTCTCTGAGGAGAAATCTCATTTATTTTTTAGCTCATTGATTTATTTTAAAATGTGTTGTTTTAAATGAAAGCAAGTCACCTTATTTTCTTCCTCTAGTTGTCTCTTCAGCTCTTCAGTCTGCTGAGTGAAAGTATGTTTGCCTCGAGTCAACTGAGAAATCAAGGACTCCTTCTCCTCCAGTTGCCGAGTAAGTTCACCTAACAAGAAGAAGTTGATTTTTCAGACAGACATGCGAAACATAAAACAAATGAATGAGAGCAGCTAGCCATGTGGAAAGGTGTAAGGTGGTATGTCATTAGGATGCTGCTGGGAGCCAAGAAAGCAGCCCTTTCTCAGGCTGTTCAAGGACAAGAAATTATAACAATGATTAAACACCTGCTGGAGACGTGAGAGAAGTACTGTTTTGCAGAAAGCATGTTTTCAAAGAGGTGTTGCCTTCTTGGACCAATGAGCCTTTTCTATTTTGTATTGCACGAACTACCCTTTATATAAGTGTAGTGTTTCTTTAAATAAAGCTCTCTTTTGCTTCTCCATTACACACAGAACTATGTTGCATTATCCTTTTTGCCATTCTCCTATAGCTCAAATGCAACAAGCAGACTCAATGCATGACAGCAGAGGGAATGAACAACCAGGATTGCTGGTTTGTGCCCTGGGGCCATCAGCCTGGCACAGTGGTTGAAAGGTGGCTGTTTTCCTGTGGGTTGTTTTCCCTCCAGCCTCAGGAGTTAGGGGGAACAGGATTGCCCAGCTTTCAGCTGGTGATTTACCTGTGGAAAGACAAATATAAGGCCTTGTGCTGCTGGTCTCCATAAGGATGAGCCTGCTATACTCACATCAGAATTGGGCCCCACCACCTTTCTTGAACAAAGACCTCCATGTCACCTGAAGTCAGAGTTAACCTCCCTCAACATGCCTTTCACAGCAAGCTTGTTCTGTAAAGAGAATATCTTCTATTTCTGGGCAGCTAGTCCAAAACGAACACTGTGACCATGGGTGTGCAAAAGGCTGGGAGCACACACCCACCAAGACAGGTCCCTGGACTTCATGCCTGAAAGGAATGCCTTCCTTCTGTTTATTTTGGGGGGTTTGTGGTGGGTTTTTTTAGTAACTAGTCCAGCTGCACTGTTGTGAGAAGAGAACAGAACAAGACCAGGCCACAGGATCTCGGAGGGGAGGCGGGGAGGCTGATTACCAGACACTTCATATGGAGGAGATGCAGCTGCCTTAATGCAGACTTCATTTCCATCCCTTCAGCATCACTTTTGTAAACACAGTTGCAGTCAGAAGAGTCATTAATTCCAAACATTCTGCATTTTCTCAGTCCCAGCCTGGGAGCCCCCATATGCCCAGACAAGTAATGGCTGAGGGAACCATGCTGTTGGTCCTGCCCAGGGTATGTGCCACCTGAAAATCTCCTTTTGTAGATCAGACTCCTGAAGGTTAATCCTGACAATCATGCAGCACCATGTGTGGGCTGCAATCAGAGATAACAGGGATGTGCCTGGCAAAGGAGGCCCAGAGGTGGAAGGAAGGGCCCACCATGCTGATCACCAGGGATGCACAATGGAAGCCTCACTGCAGCTCTTCCCTAACAAACCCTCTCCTTTAGCACCAACGTGCACTGAACTGCCCCAGGCTGCAGGTTTCTGGGGTGTCCCTCTGCAGAGGTGCCACCCCTCTCCCATTTGTGCCCAAGACTGTTCTTCCCCACCCACCCCACCAGGTATCTATGCTTAACAGGCATAACCAAAAGGAATTATACGCTTTTTGTCTAGGACTGTTTGGAGATTTAGTAACTTGTATTTTAGGACTCAGTCCAATCTGTAGAGTTTTTACTGTCTAAACTTCACATTTTATTTAGATGGATCAGTCAGCCTGTCTGTTAAGTAAGAGTTTCAGCAACTTGTCAGACTTCTGAAGGCCAATAAAGACATCATAGTAGAATTTAATGCACTTTAAATGAGTTTTATATATCCTTTTCCTTTATTATATCTGTCAACATCTTGTTAAAAGGGGAGAAATTGTAAAATAAGTGTTTTTTTCAATTGTTATTACATCTCTGAGCAATTCACCAAAGCAGGATATAGCAAAACTTGCTGGATGTAAACAGTCTAAACAGGAGAACAGCACTCCACCCAGACATTTAAGCAATATTTTCAGCTTCCATCATTCAAGTGCTTTTGCTTTACCCGGCCTCCTTGTTATTAATGGCCATCATGACCCTCAATCCTACTGTCTACAAATGTCTCCAAACATTGGATTTGGCTGCTGACAAACAGTACTCAGGCTGAAGGAGCAGTAACATGTCAGGGCTGCTTGGAATAAGACATTGTGCTTGGAATAAGACATTCTCAGGATGCTGTGCATGCTGGCAGCTGGAGGCAAATCCCGTATGAATTCAGTGCTAATTTTTATGGCAGCTGAAGCAGAGTCTTTGGCCATCCCTTGCCAGTGATATGGGTGCCAGCGTAAGCAGGCTTACTTTTAAAGTACACACAGGCATTCCTGAGAGAGATGCCTCCCAGAAATTACTTGTCCTAAAAGATGTTATCAGTAAACCAAGTTTGTTTTGCTTTGGTTCCAGAAAACCTTTCAGGTTAATGACGAGACCTGCTCAGAAATAATCCCATAACAATCACACTTTTGTGATTGCTTGAGTAACTGAGAATCGTCCCTTTTGCTGATGTTTCTGCATGGAATGTAAATACTTGGCAGGTTCATCTGTGATGCCTTAGCAGAGCTGCTGAATGCAAGACTTCCTGAGAAATGCCCTTCCTGGTAACTCTGTGGCATATGCAAGTCCAGCAGATGTTCAATTTTTCTTTAGTTCAGAATTCTTGAAAATGTCGTTTGTGTTTACTTCCTATTCATGCTCAGTAAATTAAGATGTATGAATTAATGTTTGCATTTGTTCCCATAATTCAGCCTATCATAGTGTCCATGTGCTTTGGTACAGCTTAAGGAGGGAGCTAAATAAATGGAGTTTCTTTTTGTTGTAGTTTGTCTGAATTTTTTAAAAGCCTTTCCACTGCCTTACCATGCCTCTTTAAAAATTTTGAATATGTTTCTCATGCTCTCTCACTCTCTCAGGCATAAAAAAGTTTTTTTTTAATCTACATTCTGTCATACTTGATACTAAAGTCAAGTAAAGTACCAAATAATCTCTTTAATTTTTGTAAAAAAACCCCAGGCCTACTCCCAGAAAAAAGCATAAGTGTTTGGGAGGGCCTTATATCACTCCTTGAAGGTCAGTGAGCTCTGAGTAGCTCGAGAAGAGATTTTCAGCCACAGAACTGATGCTGAGAACATTGTCTGATCTCAAATCTCCTGGAGTCAATGCAAGTTTTGAAGAACCTTGATTTGGAAGGAGTTTTGTTGTTCCATTATGGACTGAGGTTTCTGTTTTCCTTGTTTTCTGCTTCCATCACGGTCTCTACAGATCTGAAAGAATTGTTTTCAGTTAGCAAAACAGAGTTACCTTGGGGAGATTGACTTAAAGACCCCAATTAAATATCCCTTTAAAAGCATGTTATTCTCTGATCTCTGTTTCTGTCATTTAAATAGATGTGGTACAAGCACCTTAGTAAATCTTGATCACAGGATTTTAGCAACCCAAACCCAGCATTTATGATGTGCTTAAGAAAAAGCTCTGAATGCTGAGCACCCTAACCATAGTTACTTTTCACTTCATTAGTATTGAAAGACTCATTAGAATCTAGAATATAGACCTCACTGGTTCTTAATGGACTGTTATGTTCTGTGGGATGGAAAGCAGCTTTCACCAGCTGAAACTTCTGAGAAATCTTTTAAACCATATCTGGAGAGGGTTGACATGAGGTCAGGTAAGCTATAACCATGTGGGTCAACATCGTGAATATTATCATTTGATTAGCAAAAAGGAGGATTTGGGATCACTGAAACTCTTATTTGATCTGGCTAGGAATTTTTCTGTGACATGCTGCTTTTTATTAGAAAATGATGATTTACCACCAAAGAAAGATTTCTTAGGAACATATCAGTTTCAATCAAAATTTTGTTAAGAAACTTGCCTCAGCTGCAAGATTGACTTTCTGGTAAGAGAAATTGTGCACTTCTCCAAAACCGTAAATTGTCTCCTTTGCCAGTAAACACTGAAAACTGGAATGTATTAAAAGTGGTGCTGGCTAAGGGTACAAGTCTGTTTCCAAGCTGATTGCCCAATCTGCCAGGTTGTTTCACATTTTTACATGATGCTTTTTGCAAAATATCTTTTTGTGCCCACTCTCCTCACTGAGTAAGTGATCAATTTTTTGTTGAGCTTACAGAGCATAACAAACTTAGTGGTTTTGGCACTCAGTATGTATACAACAGACCAAGGTTTGAGCCACTGCTTTAGGTACATTTCTTCATGTAAATGAAACCTCTCTGACTGAGGGGATCCCCAGCCTACAGCTGTAAAAAGGCAGCTGGTCCTTTCTCCTTTCTTGTGAGACCAGAGCCTCAAACCTACACATCTTGTGACTTGAGTTAGTGCCCTTTCTCTCCCATCCATGGATTGCTAATTACTTCACATGAGTAATGAGCATGAGTACAGCTTTTCTTTTTTAATGAATCTGAAATGTCAGAAGGGCTAACATTCACTCTAATTACCTGTCCAACAAGAAGTTGTTGGGATTGAATGCTTCTGAAGAGTGGTGGGTAGCACATGCTTCCTGCCACCACAGCCCATGGTGCAAGCACACACATTTTGGTGGGAACTTGAGGATGTAGGCAGTCTGCAGAGGGGTAAACTGATTCTCTTAATTTCAACAAATGAGCAAAACATTACTGGGTTTGCCAGCTCTTTAATGTAATTACCACTGCCAGCCAGCACCACTACCATCTGTATTTGGTCTGAAATTCAGCCAGTTGGTTTTCATCCAGTTCTACATCTCTGCCAGACACTGAGAAATCGAGGAAGCAGTTCATGTCCTCTGAGAAGGGCTACATCAGAGCAGCTTGGAGTAGAGGCTCATTGTCCTTTCTCTGGCCCACACTGAGCAAGAGCAATTAAAAACCTGGAATCCCACACCAGAGAGTTTCCAAGGAGGGGCAATGCCTACCTCAAAATGCCAGCCTTCACACACTGAACTCAGGGAGAGGGTCATGTTAATGGCACTTGTTTAATGAAGCTGAGATCTCATCTCCTGCTGATTTTATCCCAGTTGATGTAGGATCAGTGGCATGCTGTTGGGCATCACATGAGCTTAAATACTGCTGTCCTCTCCCAGTTTAATGCACAAGCAGCTCTGAGCCAAACCAGAGAAATATACTATTGGCTGTTCTCAGGAAATGTAGTAGGACAAATAAAAAGGGGTGCTGGGAGTATAAGAAAGCACCCAGTTAGTCAGCCAGAAGGGGACACATGCTGCATATGTGTCTTTCAGATTCTTCATCTTAAAAGTTCATTGGGAAGACAATTCAGAACAGTAAAAAAAAATTAATATTAATACTGTCATAATTTAGTAGACACACTCTGCTGAGTACAGGAGGGAAAGGTCTAACTGAGCTCCTGGAACTGGCAATCCCTGCATTGTTTGATATCTGCATGATGATGTTCTTTCTTGTCATAAATTAAATGCAGATGGTTTTAGGTGTCATTCTACTCGTAGGTCACCTCCAGAGCTTCTTGATATATGAGGCTCTGCTTCCTGATTTAGTTTTGTCTGGACACCAAAGTTAATTCATGTCTTAACATTTCATGCTTCTAAAGAGCAGGAATGTTTCTACCCAAACAGAGCAACAGGCTGTTGTTTCTTTAGTGTGATAGACTAGTAGGTCTCCTCATTCAAGATCCTTAAAATATCATCTTCTTTTCAATGCCTTACTTTAATACAAATCCAGATGGAAGTGTCATCAAAGACCTAGTCTGACTTAACATCCCAGGAGGAATTTTAGCCTTTAATTATGTACGCGATTGTGGCAAAAGAGAAGTATATTACGTAAGAATTTTTATGTGCTTTTTTTTTGTAATTTCTTTTTTGATGCTTAAAGAAATTTGATTTTAATCTCTGGTGCTTTATTTATTCCTGATATGATCATGTCTGAAGCTGGAACCTGGTAGAAGTAACACTCATTTTCACCAGGGTGAATAGCATCAATAGCTATTTTTTTCATTTCTTTTGAGCGCAAACCAGTTCTAGTTGGAAATCTATCTCAGTAGTTTTGCTTCAGCTAATCTCAGATAGATCTGATTTGAAAATTTTTGATGATAATTTCATTTCTAATGATTGATTCACTGTAAAAAATTTTTCAATTTTGTGAAATATTTAAGCATTTTACTTTGAGACCTGAGATATATGCTGGTTTTGTACATTGCAGTTATATTGATTGAGATAGGATTTTTTTTTCTTAATCGAGACAAACATGTTCTCCTGTATTTCCATTTGTTTTTTTACTCTTACAAAGGAACTTTATACTGATGCACCACTATTTAAAGAGTTTAAATCTTACCAGTATTTAAAACAGTATAGTTCTTGTTTAAATTTAAAACTATATCCTTGAAGGCTTAGTGTGAGTGGTGAATGTACTTTGAGGCTCTCTGTGCAGGTAGATTCATACTGTTCTGAACTGTTGTGAAACCCGTGCATATGCTGGGACCCCTTGACTCTGATGCCCCACAGCATTTATGAGAATGGAGCCTGGTGAAGGGATCTGAAACGTGAGAGAGAGCTTTGGCACAGTCCAACGAGGCTCCCCAGTCTCAGGATGGTTACCAGAGCTTCTGATGCCCCTCTGCACCATCTACATGTAACCAGAGGTGCCTGAGTTCAGTTACTTTTGGTAAAAGTTAATATCTTAATTAGATCTGATCTCAAGTGATTTTCCAAGATCCTGTGCAATGTATCTTGCATTATGTGAGTAGAAATATGATTCAGATATCATGGGCTACAATTACCTGGCACTGTTTTTATTATTATTGAGTCCAATACTTCATTGGAATTACTATATATTAAAAGGGACTTCAGATTGTATTTTTTAACAACGTAAGAGTTAATTCTTTTTGTACTAAATAAATATCAGATGTTTGGTAACTATTAGGGGTTTGTTGTTGTTGCAGAATTTATTCCCCAGGCTTTTGGAATGCCTTTGTCTCAAGTGATTGCTAATGACCGGGCCTACAAGCTCAAGCAAGACTCTCAGAGAGATGAGCAAAAAGATGTTTCAGATTTTGTGGCCTTTCTCTTGCCATTCGGAGCTAAAAGACAGAACAAAGAGCTTTCAAGCAGTAACTCATCTCTCAGCTCAACGTCAGAAACACCCAACGAATCCACGTCTCCGAACACGCCTGAGCCGGCGCCGCGAGCCAGGAGGCGTGTAAGTAGGCACATCCCCGTGGGGCGTGGCATTCTGGGCACTGAGGGTCTAGATGGACCAGGAAAAACCTGCTGTGTGTGTGGACTGTGGAGCGCTTTTTGTTCAAATAGTGGGTTTTTTTCACATGGAAGTCAGCCTCATCAACAACAGAAAGCTCTTAACTGTAGTGGGAATCTTCTTTTGCTGATGATGGTGGGAAAAGATGATACAGACTCTGTGAGTCTGTAACAGATTGCAAAGATGCAGAGAGATTATCTAGAAGTCTTCCTGTTTCCTTTATCTACCTCCTTCTATCTAACTCTTTTAGATTTAATAGATTCCATCTGTCTTCAACCTAATCTTTTCAGCAGGGAAAGTCTAAACATTTGTGTTTGGTATTTATGGGTATAATTATTTTAATCTAGCTCTAACCTGATAATAAATCTGGCTATTAATCCCTATCCTTATATTAATAAAAATCCTCATGGCCTAACCCATATCATATCCTCTGTGGTAAGAAGTTGTCAGACTAGATTTGTACCAGGGTCTTTGATGGATGTTTCTGCATGCAAGCTATGAAGATGCTTTTGACAGCAAAACACAGAATGGTGGGTTTGGGTTGAATATTAATCTACATGTAAAATTGATCATTTTTTAGCATAAATATTTTCCTTGTAAATAAATTTTATGCTCTGAACTTTCCAGTTGTACAGTTAGTAAACTATTTTCTTTTGTTACCGTGGAATAGAGGTTCTAGACTTTCCTGCTTTTTGATTTCATTTGCAATGGAAGGAGAAAAAAATTGCATTATAAAATACTTTGAATAAAACTCCTTTTAAGAAATCTGAGCAAGAATTGAGGTACAAGAACAGACTCTGGAAAATAAGATATTTTCTTAAGAACCTCACCTTTTTTCATACTTAGGATAAAACGTTCTTCATAGAAATTCTCTCTTGGGCTTTTCAAACCAGGGTTTAAGAGGAGTGGAACTGGAGTAAATTGCAAATGGAGAGAAGGCAGAAGGCAGGTCATGGAGCTCTTTGTGTAGCTGTCTGCTGAAGCTTGAAGTGTCTATATTCTGTCTTCAAAACTGAAAGCATGATGCTTGCAGTCTTGTATATGCATTAATGCACATTTCTTGGTCTGTGCCAATCATATGAACAGGCATTTGTGTTCACACAAAAATGCAAAGTAGCTTGTCTAAGTGTATAGGAAAACCCATGAACTTCTTTCAGAATTTGGCAGTCAGTGACAAAAAATAAAAGTTCACTGTATGTACTCATGGGCTTCAGAACCTTTTCTTCATAGGAGAGAAAGAACTCATGTTCAGAGTTGAGTCATCTGCTGCTCTCTTCACAAAGTGTGAGAAGATTTCTGACTTTCATTTGTCCAATGAGCAAACAAAAGAATGTGGATCCTTTAGTACATCCATAGAGATCCATCAGGACCAACTTCCTAGAAGCTGAGGGACGGTTTTGCTTGTTTTGTTTGGATAGTTGGTTGGTTTTAGGAGTATGTTTTTGTCAATACTAGCATTGCAGCTTTCAGAGTGCAGAATTGGAGCCTTTAGTCCATTGGAGCCTTTAGTATGACATGAGGGACATGGCATTTCCTCTAGGGAATGAACTTAGCTAATTCACTTCATGAATTTGCAATTTTTTGACATTAATATAAACTCATATCCTATATCTTCTCTGTCTTTATAATTCTGTTTATCAGTGCACTTACTCCTCTACCCCGAGCTTATTTAGGGGATGGTAAGTAGGGCGCCTTTTATCTCTTGGGCACTATTGCACTGTTTGTTTTCAACTGGCAAATGCTCACAAAAAACCCTAAAAAATTATTTGTTAGTGCATGCAACTGACACAACCAATTTAGCATAAAAATTCTGCGCAGACACCTGGAGTACAGTCCTTTTAAACCTAAACTGGAGGGATTGTTTATCATGGCACCTTCTTTGTTAACTTCTTTGCAACTGTGTCATTCACTTATTTGTATTTCAGTGAGTCTTCAAACACTCAGCTGAGACTTTCAATAAGAGATAGAAGGTAATGCTGGCTGCAGTGTGAGTGCTGTTGTTCTCTCTCCTCCAGCAGCTTGACAAAATTCACTGTCGCTGCATTTTCTGTGTAGGATTTTTGCCCAGCAGTTGGAGCTTGAGACTTTAAATTCCACTTTGATTGGTATCCATTATGTGCAAAGGTAATGCCTGGTAGATGGAACTTGATTCTCTAGTTGCTGGGCACTGCAGTTCAGGTATCTCAGAGTGTGTGTTACTAGACCTGGAGCAGTGGGCAGTGGTGTGCATAGCCTCCTCCTCCACTGCTCCTCAGCAGTCAGGTAGGTTTGTCTGAGCCCAGGCTAAGAGGTCTGCCTGAGTTTGAGCTGGACCGGTGGACTATGTTGGTAATGTTTTCCTTTGTAAAATCAGGGCTGGCCTGGACTTGGTATTGCCAAGCAGTGACTTCAGTCACTGAACTCAAGGTCATTCTTCCTAAAGCCAGCTCAGTGTGCTGGTTAATCCACAATTTTGATAGAATGCCCAAGGAGCACGTCGAACCATGTATTTGCATCTATTTTAGGGATCTGAATCCGATTTAAGTGACTCTAATAATGATTCATGAGGATGCTTTGCAGACAGGAAAGGACCAGTAAAGGCAGGGTATAAAGGCAAGCACTTATCACACAGGGGCTGCAGTGGTGAGGGTGGGGTTAGGATTTTCATTGTCAATTGGTTCATTTGATGTTTGGAATGCCAAACCCTTAATTAAAATAAAAATATCATTCAGTTGGAATTTTACACACATGGATCATAGCCAGAGGTTCTTGTTTGTTTTGGAGGGGTTTTTTATTTGTGTTTTTGTTTCCTGTTGGCAGGAAATGGCAAAAGGAATCAAGCAGATGTACTTTTGAGAGACACCAGAAATAAAGGTCAAAAGTTGCATTCTAAAGGATCTAGTAATTGTTTATAGTAATGTGGGTAAAAAGAATCTAGAAACTTCACTATACTTCACTTATACATCTACCGTGAGTTACAAGAAACAGAACTAATCCTGATAAGTTAAATTGGGGTTTTTTAAGGTATTATGAACTAGAAATTTATCAATGAGTTTGAAATCTCGGTGGACTTTTTGTGAGTTTTGCCTATGAGTTGAAAATTTTCATAAAGTTCAGTTGGCTAGGCTGATGGAACAAAATAGAGCTTGAAATTCCCTTGTAAGCAATTGTACAGTTCTCATTTAATAGACTTAGAGTTCTGACTAGCAGTCTATAAATTATCTTTCAGCAGAATAGTGTGCTTCTAAGAAACTATAGTTGTCAGGAAAGTTTTGAGTAGGAATTTACATTTTCTTTATTATTTCTTAGGATGAAATGCTGTATCCCTGTACAGTACATTCTGTGTTGTGGTAAAATTTATGCTTTGTTTCAGAAAGAAGAAAATTGCAACAGATATTTTTAATAGGAATAAAACCTGAATTTTTTCTTTGTGTTTTATTATTACTGTAGACTACACGTATCCTAGAATGTTTTTGCCTCATAATTTTAATACAAATTGAGAGAAATGGTAATTTTCAAGTGACAGTAATCTTGTGCTTTGAAAAAAAAAAGTCTTGTTTTTCAAGTATAAAAATTGAAATATGCCATA
Organism: Cichladusa arquata; assembly: GCA_026413545.1. Lineage (NCBI taxonomy): Eukaryota > Metazoa > Chordata > Aves > Passeriformes > Muscicapidae > Cichladusa > Cichladusa arquata. The sequence continues at coordinate 19,355,748 of JAOTQP010000001.1, forward strand.
AACCTCCTGCTGCTTGTGCTGCTTTATCCTTTACAGACTGCTTGAACCTCTGCACCTTGCTGTAATCCAAACCTAGCTTTCAAAGCTTTCAATGGAATTTTAATGATTTTAAAATATTAAGATATGTGAAGCAGAATTATTTTAAAAATATTACCCCTCAACTTTTTTGATGTATCTTTATTCTGTGATAGAGTGGGATTATTTCAAACTCCACAGCTGTATGTATTTGTGATATTAACTATTAACTGTATATGGTGCATGGTTGTAAATAATTTTGCATAAGTTTTAGTGATACAATGGTCCCAGCTACAGAAGAAGTAGGCAGTAAGATTTTTAAATATCTATATGTCTCCATGAATATGGAACTGCTGAGGTGCACCCACAGACCATGATTCATCCTTGCCCCCCAGTATGAGCAGGCTTACAATGGTAAAAAGATGGAGCAAATGAATGGAAAGCATTTCATTTTTTCAGCATTTTAATTTGTATTCATTGTAATATGAGAATATGAGAACATTGGTACAGTAGTGATTTTTCCTATCCATTACACTGGTATTATAACTTCATTAATTTATAAAAATGTTGTAGCTAATTGCATTTTTATATTAGCTTGTTTAAAATGCAGGTAGGCAGAATCTTTGTTGGGCATCCTGTGATGCTGAGAGTCCCCAGCCCTGCTGATTATTCGTGTGTGTGTATTTTGCAGGGCGCGATGTCTGTGGACTCTATTACAGACCTTGATGACAATCACTCAAGGCTGTTGGAGGCTCTCCAGCTCTCTTTGCCAGCAGAAGCCCAGAGCAAGAAAGAAAAGGCAAGAGATAAGAAACTAAGCCTGAACCCTATTTACAGGCAGGTCCCCCGGCTTGTAGATAGTTGCTGCCAGCACTTGGAAAAGCATGGTAAGAATATTTTGTTTTCCCAGGAGTGGCAGATGTATTTTTACTATAATATAAATAAATGCCTATTTTGAGAAGTAAGTGTATGCTTCCATTTGCAAGGACATCTTTGAAAGCTAGACATTTTCCCTCCTGTTTTGCCTCTTGCTAAAAATACTGTCTCACAAGTAATTCTGTACATGATAACTTCCCAAACTGAAGAGCTATGCTACAATCTTGTAAAACTGGCCCATAGAGCACAGGGATAGAGGCTTTTCTTGGAGGTCACTCACCTTGTGCTGGGATGCTCAGCTCTCCAGAAATGGCTCTTCACATCCCACAGGTTTGCCTGTACCATCAGAATAAAAAGTCTGAAATGTGCCAGTCAGTCTGGAGCCATTCTTCACAACCAGTGGATCTTAAAGTTTGAGATCTAGATGAACTATTTATGCTAGTAGTGCACGACTTTTGATATTTGAAGATGGGGGCTCAGAGTAAGAAAGAATTCCATGCTAAATACATATTAAGCTCCAAGAAGCCTCTTCCTCTTCACTGCAAGGCTTGAAGGCTGTATACTCAGTTTGTCTCTGGCTTGATTCCTCCTGACCAGCCTCAGGCTCAGGGCTGCACTCTCCAAAGGAAATTACAAACTCCTTGCAGTATTCTTCTTGTGTGCTCGTGATTGTCCAGACATAAGCCTCCCATGGCTGTACATAATGCAGAAACAATAGTCAATCTAGGTATCTGCTCACCATCTCTGCCAGTCTATCTTAGCCTTGTAAAGCTTTTTAATGATAATTGAAATAACTTGGCCACAGCAAGGTGGAGTTATCACATGGCCAGATAATCAACAAACCATAAAATAATGTGGTGATTGTAACAGCAAATGATGTATTTGATGTTAATTTCACCAGCAAGTAATCATTTACTAACTCTGAATGAAAGGCTTTTGCAGATGAGGGACTGCAATTTAAACAACCATGCTGAGCTTTCGCAATTCATAACTGAAACCTGTGTTTCTTACAAATATATCAAGGAACATTGCAAAAGGTAGTCACTGTTAGTCTTTTACAGAGATTAGATATACCATGGCTGACAAGTAAGTATGGGATGGTTAAGTTTGAGATGAATGGCTTCCATCCCTTTAAGCAAAGGTAGCTGAGTTTGGAGAACGTAAAAGTATCTGAGTCAGCCAAAAAGCCATCCAGTTGAGTATCATTTGGATAATGTGATTTTAGGTCACCTGATCATCTGTGATAAATTTTTTAAACCTCTTAATACACTGTCATAAAAAAGTTCTTTTCTGTATGATGCTCCTTACAAAAATATTTGAAATTTCCTTTTAAAGGAAATTTATGATGGGTTATTGTGCATTGTTTAAGAGTAAACTATTAATATACCACAGTGCAATAATCTGATACAATCTGGGGGAAATTCTTCAATTTTCAATTTAATCTGCTGTCCATAAGAAACTGAGAGAAACTTAAAGATAGTAGAAGATGGACACTGTAGCAACATCGTTCCAGTCTATATGATACACCAAGTTGCTGATTCTGAAAATACTTGCCTGTATGCATGAGTCCTTTTTCTGCAGCAAATCACCAGCAGTTTCTGATTAATAATTTAAAGGATAATTCTGAGCATTATATGACAAAAAGTGGTTATGTTTTTAGACATTAATGCCCCTGTCCTTATCCCTGTTTTCCCTGGGATCCTGTCCCAGAGATATAAAGGTCTGGCTTTCTGTAGACCTGAAGTGTAGAATGAACACTGTATGTCTATGTAGGAACAGGTAACCAGCCTGCAGGTTTTGCCCAATGTGTGTAATCTCCATCTCAAATGATTCCTTGCCAGTGTTCCTGGGTTTGCTAACTGATGGTCCATCAATGTAATTTTCTGTTAATCAAAGAGAGAAGATTTAAAAAGAGATTTTTATGTTATGTTGAGACTACAAATTAAAAAGCAGAATCCTATCTGAATTTTTCTGAAGATCTGCAACTCCAAATACTTCTCAAGGTGACACAGCTCCAGCAAGCAAGTATAGTCTAATGGCTGTCAAAAGGCATTTGTCTCACAAGGTAATTTTACATCTCCTCTATGTCAGTAGAGATTAGAGCTGCAGAGTAGCCCTTGTTAGACCATAAACTTCCAGGCTTATAGATAATTTCATCCCTTTTGCAAAAGTGTATAACTGTGTAAAATTATATTATGTACACAGGTCCTTAAGGCTCAAAAATTTCTGCTCACATTGTTCTTGCTAAAGAGCGTGTCACCTCTCAAATTTAAAGGCCCTATTAGCCTGCAAGATATGTCCATTTGAGAACCCTGTTATCATTTGTTGTATTTGTAGTGGCTTTCTGCAGGGCTAGAAGAAAGTTTGAACTGAGGTCTTATGAAACAGTGAGCAACACCAATTTCCTAATCACTCTAAATCTAAATGACACACTTTGCCTAAAGTACAGCAATGCTTCTTTATGGCTTTCCCTCTATATAATACCTTATAAACTGCACACAACTCCCAGTTGAAGTTCTTCCCTCTCATAGTCTGAGGGCCCTATTTATGTACCCCTGAAGGAGACTCTCAACTTTGTCTTGACAGGAACTTGAGAGCCAGTGAGCCAAATACCAACTTTATCCTATCTCCAAATACACAGCTCAATGCCCATGTATTTAGTTGTTTTACTGCCTGTTTCCTTTGATGTCAGTCCTGGAAATTACACCTCCAAACCCTGAGCAGTGCCTCAGTCTCTCATAGCAGTGGCACTACCTAACTGGCATCACAAGAAATGTCACAGAGATGCCCTTTTGCAGGTTAAGTGTGATCCTTAAAAAACACAGTGGATAGCTTCTTCATCACAACTGAATCTGCATCAACATGGTAAGTACATGTTTGTGGAGAAATATGTTGCTTTCTTTTATTATTTATTCTTATAAGTACACACATAGGTCAGAATGCTTTGGTTCAATGCAATTTTCAGGAGAAAAAATTAAACAATAAAATAGTGCAATGATGTGTTACACTTGCAGGTCTCCAGACAGTAGGAATATTCAGAGTTGGAAGCTCAAAAAAGAGAGTAAGACAGGTGAGTGGATATGGATATGGTTTTCTTTCATCAGCTATGATACAAACAAATCTGATTCCTTTTGTTGTGTTTTCTTCCCCATCTGTAGCATGGTGAAATTTAGGTTTTCTGGGTCAGTGACTTCACTGATTTTTTTATGGCTCATAAAAGGCCATTTCCAGTATCTTTTACATCTGGTGAAATCCTTGTCAGGTTCTCAGCAGGCTAACAGTCTCTGTATGTTTTGCTCTGCAAAAGTAGCACAGGATTAGAGATCCAAATAAACTACAGTGAAGAAATTTTCCAAAGGTCACACTGCAGGGAAAAAAAAATCTTGGCTGTTCGTTTCATCTCAGAAACAGCTGAAGCTCCCAAAGTAAACTCAAACTGTAAATCTTTTTTGGAAAACTCACGGTATGAGAAAACATGCAAGTACAGAACAATCTCTTTGACCCTAAGATTGCTGCTCCTAAATATCACATTTCTTTTACCCCTGCTACACTTCAAGGTCAGAACAGACCCTTCCAAGTCTTAGTCTCAGCCAAATTATGAAAAAGAAAAGATAGTGTACAATTAGGTTCCAGAGATAAAGTCAAATGTGGATATTGGCTCCTAGGTATACCTACCTAGATATTGCACTGCTATTCCCAGAAGCTGGGAATGCATGTTGAATTAGAGCAGTGGAGAACAGTGGTTAGTGTTTGCATGATGCATAAGGAGGGGATGAAAAATTACAGGAAAATACCCTTCCCATGAAGTTAACACCAAAAACATCAGACAAAAAAGAAAGCAAAAGAAAGCTTGACTCCATCTGATCCCAGAAGTTATAGTTCTTTGCAAAAAGCTGTAAAAACTTCATAGTGTAATGTTTTATCATTCTGGAAAGTCACCTTGAATAGCTAAATTGAACTGATTTTGTCTGGTAGGACAGTATACCCTACTGAATTGTAGCTCATTTTCCAGCAGTTTCTATTCCTGAGTAGCTAGTGTAACACTAAGCTAAAAAAAATCTGCAGAGGCAGTTTTCAGATTAACAATGAACTAGATAAAAGTATTGAAGTTTCCTCACATTTGCATTGCAAGCATTAGTGTTAAAACATAAATTATCATTTAGGGATGAGTACAATTGCATCATATGTCTGTGGAAAAAGCAGAGAGCTTCTATCATTCACTTGTAAACTAAGCCTTACTTTGAACATCTATGACTTTCACCACTTTTTCTTTTACTGTGTTTTCAAAAGGTGAAGAAATCAAGAGATTTGGGTATCTATGTTTTTATTACTTGCACTAATTTATTGAACTAGGTAAACTGATATATTTCATTAAACAACAAGGAAGCATCAGCTTGGCCCTTGTGATTACAGTAATAAATGTTGTCAACATGAACACGTGGGAAAGTCTGGGTTCAATTAAAATTCCACTCATTTTCTGAGCCATAGAAAGCCAAACCCAGCACTCAGATTTTGGTGTGCTTTTGCAGCTGTTCATTAGTTTTTCTTGTGTAGAAAGCAAGCATATTTTGTTTTCCTTCCTTCCCCAGTTAGAAAATGTCCTCTTTCCACTGTAGTTTGTTGCAGTAAATACATAAGTAGATGCATGTGCCAGCAGGGTTTTTGATTGGTGACCAGGAAGAGAAAATCTAGAACATGTGCATCTCTTGCAAACCTCCTCTGTCATGTTCGGTGGGATGTAGGACAGAGATTCCCAAGCTCATGTTCCCAAGCATCATGAGATTCTCAAGCTCAAGGTGGTAGATCTGGAGCATCAGGATGCCAGGCACCATCTTGTGCCTGGAACAGATGCTCCAGCAGAGCATTGTTGCCAAGGCTGGGGAGGGCAACCCTTGATGCTGGGTCTGGTGACATCGTCGCAGCTTCAAGCCTGAGGATGAAGAGTGAAATAGCTGGAGCTCTGCTCTCCTATCCCCTCTTCCAGCACAGATGTCCTCATCTCTCATATCATAAGATTCATTAAGATGCTTTAGTTCACCACCTTTATCTTCCAGAAGTCTGAAAGCATTCCATGTGAATGGAATCTGAAAGACTTAAAGTTGATGTGTACAATAAACAGTTATAACATCCATGGCACCTGGGCCTGAAATGTGGCCACATCTCACCAAAGCTTCTATGATATTTTGCTGCTTAGAACATCTCTGTAGGTCTCAGGATATCAGATCACAAGTGCCATATTCAAGACTGTAACAGCAGTTTATGATTTAGCCAGCAATTTGGAAAGTCTGAATTCCTGATGCAGTGCTAATGGGTTTCCTCAGCTGTTTTTGGGCACTTAAGTGCAGAAACAATCTTCTGGATTGAGGTAATTTATGGTGCTCTGCAGGGATATTCTGCATTCTTCACTAGTCTGGAGAGTAGAATTAGGCTGGAAATGAAGTCCCCAAGCTGGCACTGGAAAATCTTTGACCATAAATCAAAGAATAATATTAGATAAAGAACATATTCTGGTCTTCATAGCATAATTACTCAATAATGACATATAAATAATGGTAAAAGTAATCCTAATAAATTAGAATGGAGGCTGTGGTTTTTAATGAATACCTGTCACACCCATTATGAAAGCACAGTCTCAGCTGAAAACAAAAGATTTTCACACTGAACACACTCAGGATTTGCACATGGTCAAGATTTGCCACAAATTATCACAGACATATCGTTTGCTTGTGACTGAGCTTCTTTCCTCTCTTGGGTATGTTTGTAATATTCCTAGTGAAGAAATCTGATACCTCAGATTTCTTTGTTTATAAGATTTAGCTGTAGTCACTCTCTGAGAAGATACGTGTGACATTGTCATACCTCATAATGTTAGCAAAGGTACACATTTTTTCTAGGAAATAGTTTTAAAACCTCTTGACTGTTTTCAAAATTAAAAAAAAAGAGTAAAAGGTGAAGCTGTCAACCTGAGGAAAGTATTCTGGTCTTGGTCCTGGAAAATCCCTCCAGAAGGGCAGGCTTTTGTCTTTTCCTAAGGCATCTTGAATTTGGGAGAGGGTTTTCTTCTGCCTTTGGGAAGTGTGATGCCTTTCAATTATACAGAATTTGTCTGAGGACCAAAGCAGGGGAAAAAAATACAGCAGAACCTTGTAATGATGTTAGCTTGCTGTTTGTGAACTCTGTAATGATCATTACTTAATGAGTATAACTAAATTTAGAAGGCAAAACGAGGTGTGTGTGAAGGAATGCTGTGAAGTCTTAGTGAACCTCTCTGCTTGCTACCTATCTTTACATACAGCCTTAAATGGCAAAAGAAATGTGAATTTGGTGGATATTAACATGATCTTACTAATAATGTTTTTCTACAAAATCGTAAATGTTACAAAATGCAATTTTAGTCTCTCTGGTTCCAGGGACAATGCAATTAGGTGATATGGCCTGGCTTGTCATTTTCCTTATTCTCTCTGGTTTCTGCCTTTGCTATGAATCTTGCATTTCTGCAAAAATGGTACTTGAATGCATGTTTTCATACAAGAGTGTCATATATTAGCTGGGAAAAAAACTTGTATTTTATTACAATCTGGTACAAGCCTAAAGTTAGGTATTATGGAATAAGCAGCAATTAGATATGAATTATATCTTTGACCTTACCAAAGACTATTCATGCTCAATCTTGAAAGTGAATATGAGTAAATCTGCTTATTAAAACATTTTCTTTGTTGGGATGTATTAATTGGGACAAGAAGTGACTATGATTTTCTCTCATGTTTTTTTGCAGTTACGTGAAGAGTTTGACCGAGGCGTAGATGTTGTATTAGATGAAGAGCACAGCATTCACGATGTTGCTGCCTTGTTAAAGGAATTTCTGCGTGACATGCCTGACCCACTTCTCACCAGGGAGCTTTATACACCTTTCATCAACACTCTCTGTGAGCTCTACAACATCTTGATTTATCAATTTTCAAAAGCTGACTTGTTTGAATTCTTTGATCTCTACTAATAGTCTTTTATTCTCTTATTATGAATGCTGTGGCCTTGATTTGCTCCAAATGTTTGTATAATACACTGTAAAGTATATAGTATATTCTAATATGCAATAGTAAATATAATATAATATAACATAATAAACTAGAATAGAATAGAAATAGAAATAATATAGTATATTCTTTAGTATAAATTTACTGGGGTCTCTTGGTGGTTTTTATAGTGTAAAAGAATAATCCAGAAAACTAGAGCAAGAAGGATTTCACTGACTATACATATTTTTGCGTTTGTAAGAATGGAATTCATGTTGTCTATTAAAACCTGACCCTGTCATTGATCCAGCAGTGCCACAGACTCCCATTTGAATCCTTGTATCTTAAAATTTGTAGATCCGTCCAGTGACCATGGTTCCAGCTTGGCTTCAAAAATTCAAGTTACTTCATAGTTAATGGTCCTCAAAGGCATCATATTAAGTACTCCCAATTGTGTTGCCTAAGACCCAAGTGCAGACTCTAAGGGGTTTAGGAAAAAATAAAGCTGGAGTTTTCAAGCTTAAGCAGCTGCCTGGTATATGTTCTTCAGATGCTTTCTAGCCCTCATGTCTGAGATCCTGCCTCTGTCCCACCATTGTCACTGGCTGCCATTTAGATGGTTTGAGTGGTGGTGGTGGTAACAGAATGTCCTTTATTTCTCTGGTTGCTTTTCCAATCTCCTGGTACTTCTGCAAGTTGAAAAACTAAGAAAACTGATTAAAAATGGCTGAAGCATAAACCTGACTGGAATGCTTGACAGCTACTGTATATACCAGTAGCTATACCTAAATGAATGGAGTAAGTAGAAAAGTAAGCAGAATATTTGAGTCCAGTAACAGTGATGGAGTGTAAAACATGGAATTTGTTCTCTTATAGGATAAGAAAAATCCTATGAACTTGTGAGCAAAATGTTAACCAACTAAGGCAAAAATCTCATAGCAGTAGTTCTTAGAGTTTTGATGTTTCCTTAGAGTTTTCTCTTTCTCTTCTGATGTGTTAAGGAAAATGTTTCTTATACAAAGCTATTCCTATGGGTTTGGAACAGTATATTTGTTCTGCTTTTAGGTTAGTTGGAGTGATTTTCTTAGAACATATTTTTTCCCCTCTTAGTATTAGAGCCAGATGAACAGCTCAGCACCTTACAGCTTCTCATTTATCTTCTACCTCCTTGTAACTGCGATACCCTTCACCGGCTGCTGCAGTTCCTCTCCACAGTGGCTGGCCATGCAGAAGACACCAGAGACAAGGATGGCCAAGAGGTAAGTTCTGGTCACTTGTGTCCTTTGACTTTGCTTAATTAATGGTCTGAAAAGTGGTCTTTAAAGCCTTGAAACATACACAATGGTGGCATATCCCTGAAGGATGGGAGAGACTTAGTCTATCTGCCTGCACTTCTGCCATTTGTTTACACTGTTCTTAGGGCTGTGAAGGTTTAATTTTTTGTATGACTTAATCAGTAAAGCATCTACCACTTCCTTTGGGAGATTCAGTGTACCAGCCTTGCTGTCAAGAACATCTAATGTCATCCATCCTTCCCCTGCTGCCTTGTTTTATCTCATTATATTCTATGGGAAAAGTAGTGAAAAAAGGTCAGGCATGCAAGGATATACTTCTTCGTTTTCTTTTCATTCTCTGTTGTTGCTTTTTGTATGACTTTTGGACACAGCAGTTTGCTTCTTGGTTCACTTCCTTGTGTGCCTTGAGTAGGGAAAAATAAAAAACAGGACAGAAACTCCAGCCATACCCTTGCAACTGACAGACCTCATCACTAGCTGGAGTCAGGCTTCATCTTTGCCTGTTTTCTTTCTGACTCCTTAACTGTTGCAGTCTGGAGCAGATTCAGTAGAGAGTTTGATGTGCACTCACCCACAGAGACAAGAATGCCCACAGCTGAGGGGCTGAGCTCTAGCCCTGAGCATTCTCACATCTGCACCTGTGCCCATTCACACCAGAGAGAACCTGAAAATCCAGGCTTCCCCTTTCCTGCCAGGGAAGTGCTTGAACTAGTAGCCTGCTGTGCAAAAGGAGGCAACTCTGTTAACTGAATAAAATGGATATAGTCTGTCAGTGCTTGACAAAAATATACTGGCTTGTCTGTGGAAGGACTTCTCAGTCCTCTGAATGGCAGCACAGATTACTTCTGAGACTCTTAGGAAACTCCTCAAGAATTTTGTCTTCCAGATGGGAAATCCTGCTGATTTTGTCCAATTTGGATGCCTTTTGTAGTTGGCCGATTTTAAGAATTAGCACTTTGAGACTTATATTTGCCAAATTTCTGCCTCAAATCTTAACTTCCAGTTATTCCATCTTTACAAGTCCTAACTTCCAGTGTTGTATGTGACTTCAAGGCCTATTTAACCTCTAAATCCACTTTAAATGCTATTATTTTTGTTTTCAGCAAGGAGTTGTTAAAAAACTATATCACTGTGATGGAAAGCATTTAGAAAGAGCAGCCTGTAACAGTTTTACTGTACTTAAAAGCATGTATAAGCCAGCTAAGGTCATGGTCCCCCTGGTCCAAAGAGTTCTCTGTTGGTTCAGGAGTGTACCCAAGAGGATCTTATTGCAGGGCTAGGGGATCCTGCTTAACAGAGTTGATTTGGCTCAACCATTGTACATCAGCTTTGCCACAGGTATTTTGGCAAGGCAAATTTATGTAAGCTATCTTGACAGTATTCTAAGCATCAGGAATATTATGTGCAACTGGATACCTCTTATAGATAATACAGTATTCTGCTCACAATTATTTAAGCTATTTATGAAGAATTAAGTGAATGAAGGCATACAGGGCAAGAGAAAGTATTTCATCAGACTGTTTGCTATCGTTGGAAGGAAAACAGCCAAGCTTTGGCACACAGACTCTCTTCTTGATTTCTTTCTACAACTCTTCTCTCACAAAGATGAAGATGGATAACTAACTCTATTTACATTACTCATTCAGTCAATTTCTGTGGAAATGTTTACAACATTTTTTAGGGATGCCCTGAGGCTGCCCTTAAGAAAAGGCTGACTGTCCAAATAGCCTGCACATGCAGATCTGGGCACAGCCAGGGGCTGCCCCAGCACACCTGAGGCACTGTGTGCCTGTGCATCCGTGGTGCTCAAAACTCAGACTGAGTTTGAAAAGCAGGTCACCTGAGGAACTACTGGGTGCTTAGTGCTGTGCAAAGAAGGGTGTGCTCTTCTCACAGCTGTGATGGGATGAGTCTCTAAACAAAGAGCCAACATGTTTGCTAGGACTGCCCATGCACCTACTTAGTACAGATGTCTTTTCAGCATTACACACTGCTCCTACCAATAAAAAGACAAGCTTTTTACTGCTTTTTCTGTGCTGTCTTGTTCTTTAAAAAATAAACCAGGTATAGTCAGTGCAGTTTTAAGTTTGACTAGGGTATTTTGTGAATGATCAGCTACAAAGAAATGTTAAAAATACTGCTTTGAAATCATCTGTTTTGTACAACTGACTTCTTGAAATTCTGTTTTTACTACCTCTTTTTGATGTCTCTTTATATCCTTTTAAAAATTATTAGTTCAAATGACCTATGACTTCTACTTTTTGCTTTGTTGAAAGAATAGGAGAAAATATAGTCTAATCACAAATATAACAACGAAATTTTTTATGTAATAATGTATATGACATTTTCCAGATAATTCCTGTCTAGTCTAGTATGTATTCCTAGCCTTTTACTTCCTCAAAATTCAGGTTGCTGTTGCTTCCTTGAGCACAGTTTTATAAAAATAATAAAAAAGGTAAGGACCCCCAACTAAAAAAAGCCACCTAACAAGTAAACATTTGACATGTTCTAGAAATACAGGAAAATACTAATAAAAACAATGAGCCTGCTCCTTAATTATATCAACAGTTTAAACATGGAAAAGTATCACTGTATATGTTTCAAATCATGAATGCTACTTGAGACAGCCAAGAGCTCTCAGCATTTGGTCCTAGGAGACAGTAATGTTTTGAGATGCTGAAGTAGGAGGGCGATTTCTCTGAGTTCAGAAGTATGCCACTGTTGAGCTCCCAGGGAATTAAGGGCAGAAAACACTTCCACCTTCTACTCCTCTAATCCACTTGAAAATATATCCAGCAAATCTACAGTGCTTGTTGCAGAGATGTTCAAAACAAGGTGTTTCTAAAAGTTGTTCATTTTTTATTGACAAGCAGCGGTTTTGGTTTTGATGAATGAAGTATCCATCAAATGAGGGGGGAGAGAGAGTGGCTGTGTGTTTGTGTGTGGGTGTGTAGGGGTGTGAGTGTGTATAGATGTGTCTATATACATATCTGTACACATTAGGCCCTGTGAGATCCCACCTCATTTTTATTCTCTTTTCTAGATTACTGGGAACAAAATGACATCGCTTAACCTGGCCACCATCTTTGGCCCTAACTTGTTGCACAAGCAGAAATCTACAGACAAAGAATTCTCAGTTCAGAGCTCAGCTCGAGCTGAAGAGAGTACTGCTATCATAGCTGTTGTGCAAAAGATGATTGAAAACTATGAAACCCTTTTCATGGTGGGTGGATATTTTTTCATATTACTTGTACACTTGTAAGATAAATGAGAAAATACCTGACTGATGTTAAAGTAGATGGGGATGAAATAAACTGTAGAAACTGCATTAAATTTCGATCAATAATTATTGGTAAAAAAGAGTAGTCTTCCAGCAAGGAGAATGATTTGCATTAAGTAAAAATATTAAAAATGTGTCCTTGTATCTTGCTTGGGATGGTTTCTATGTAGGTAAAGGTATATTGTTTAGAAGATTGTCTGTGAAAATGATGGGGTTGGCCATTCAGTTGTATACTGAGCAATGCATGTACAAGACTGAAAATGATCTTTCACATCTCAGTTTTGGAAGTCAGGAAGACAATTTTTCTGCAGGCATTGAGATATCCTTGATTAATTTAAGGAGTTGCCTTCCCTACCCAAGACTTTTAAAATTGGTTGGATGGAGGGGAAGGACAAAGCTTTCTTGTTTGTTAGAACAAAGCATAAATCTGTGTAGTTCCTGAGTCCCTTTCGGTTCTTTTGCTGAAGGAAGCAAGTTCTTCATGTGAAGGCTGATGGCCTTGGGCTTGGACATGTTGTTTACTTAAGGCAAAGCTTAGTTAGATCACATTTCTCATGCCTAGTAGTTACCTGAGCAGTTCATGCTATGGCTTTATCTTCTGCTCTTTTTGTGTACAAAATTGTCGGTCAGCTCAGCATGACTTGTGTCTGAGGGAGCCCTTGTGCTCTGGGGTTGTAGAGGTCAGTCAGACCTAGTGGTGGTCTTCATTATTCTCTCTTCATTTTAGTAAAAATACACATTATAACAAAACTAGGAATCAGAAAAAGTGGAAAAAACTTTGGTTGTTGTGTCCTGGGACTAAGCAGCACTGCATGTTATACTGAGGAGACAAGTTCCCAAAGCAGAAGGAACACTCTGGAAACCTTCAGTGCTTCAGCAAAGCTGAGTGCTGGCGACCTTGTTGGAAGAAGATGAACAACCCTGAACTGTGGGCTGATGGCCACATAGTACTGTAAATGGAAGATGTCTATCAGTTTTCAACAGGGAGTAGAGCATGAGAAAGCAATCATAAGCACTGCCTCAGATGTCTTAGCCTCAGATGAACTTCTTTGTGGTTTTCCTGCCTTTTATTTTTACTCTTGTACCAGTGAGACACTTGCAATAGTTTTCTTTTTTTTTTCTTTTTTCTTTTTTTTCTTCTTTTTTTAATGCTTTTCACAGTTGGGGAAAATGGTAGGTGATATTTTTCCTTCCACATCAGGAAAAGAAAGTGACAGAACTGCAGTCTTGGGTGAAGGTCTGCTGGCCTAGAGTGTGGATGTCACTATCAAATTTAAGATAATACTTGAATAAGAATACTTAAAATACTTGAAGTGTTCTTGTTGTTGCTTCTCTTTAAGAACTTCTTACAGCACAGACACATCTCAGTACATAATACTTGAGGCACTCATTGTGACTTTCAGTGTGGAAAGGATGGGGCTAAGGTTAGACTGATCTGCATCTGGGCTCTTCTAATTCTGATGGATGGATTTATTCCTTCATCTCTTCAGTGCTTCAACTTTCATCTGGAGGTTAAATGAAGTGTGGGAAAAAGAATTTCTTTTGTTTTCCAGAGTTTCTTCTACTGTTTATACTTGACATTTATGCTACATATAAAGAACATCTGGAGTTAAACATTCAGCTACAGCTATAACATGGTGCATTAATGCTCAGATGCTTTTGTGTTTGGTTTTTTTCTTTTTTCTTTCTATTACTTTTAATGTATGGAGAGGCTATAAAACTGTGATTGGTTTCAGCATTGAAACTGGAACATTTGTGAACCAAACCCTAGGAAACCAGAAAATGGTGGGGTACCCAGGCCACAATATCAGAATGATTCTGACATATTGGTAGGTCAGAGAGATTCTGTTTGTCGGAACAACCCACAATATTGAGCACCATTTTTGCTAAGTAACTACTGTTAACATCAGTAACATGCAATAGTGGGTTTCTTATAGAAGATGGAATCTGACCATGCTTCATTGATGTCAGTGATAATCACTTTCATGTCCAAATCTTGCCCATTTCAGTGAGTCTTGGGGATGTGTAAAGGACTGTTCTTTGCCAGTCTCTGAGCTATGTCCAGCAGCTGAATGAAAGGAGGCACAACTCAACCACCTTTTCTTTTTGACTTGGCTTTGACTTGGCATGAAGGATGGAGAACAGCAATTTGTTCATGTATTTCATCCCCTCGTGTCCAAATCCAGCCCTGCTGCAAAGAACTGCTACAGTGTGTATGAAATTTCATATTTTTACAGTTAGAGGCTACTGTGGCCTTCCCACGCAGAGGCAGCCACACACTGCCCTTCTGTGCCACATCAGTGGCAAGGGACAGCACAAAGGAGACACGTCAAGGGTCCCTCCATCCTTCTGTGTCTCAACAGCTGTGATGCAGCTGTGGCACCCAACCCCAAAATCTCAGAATATCTGGTACTCTGCTGGAGTCCTGACAGCCCTAGAGCCCTCTGATAAGTCCCTGTATGTCCTCCAGAGCTGCTATTTCCAGAAATGCCTTGGCTTCTCTTCTGTCCCAAATTTCAAGTTCTCATCCATCTACTTAGGTGCAATTACCAATGAAACAATTAATTCAGTAATAGTTATGGTGATGTCTTCCTGAGATATTGATATTGTAGTTCTCTATAAGTGTAAGTTTACAATTACATCCATATAATTTCTACACTTGCCAAGTTATTGAACTAAACTGAAGAAAATAGCTGCACAGGAGGGAGGCCCAAATCCAGTAGGTAGCAAGCAAGGAGACCATCAGCACAAATCTACTTGCAGATTCATTCTGGTAAAAGTCCTGTGAATCAGTAGAACTGTTAAGTTTAGGTTTCATGGAAGCTTTCTATTGGAACTGAACTTCTGGTGGAAGTTTCAGACTTGTTTTGATGGAATGAAAGACTGATTTATCTTTTTTTTTTTTTCTTTTTTTTAATAAGGTGAGGATTGTTTTATTTTTCTGACAAAGTTTTCTCAGCAGTTTCTTACTTGATGCAAAGCTGAGTAGTAAGTTACAGACAAAAATGTGTGGATTCTGTTTTACCATGAAAGTTTATCTGGAGTTTCTTCTAGTGTACAGAAAGGCTATCTAAATGGAGGAGTTACAGTACACCAGGTTTCCAAAAATTATATTCCTATTAAAATTTTTTCTAAAGACCGGTATATCAGTGACCATCAGTAAGATATTTTTCCAGTTCAGAGACTGAATACAATTTTAAAAAAAATGAGTATGTGGTTACACAAGTTTTTAATAGAGATTTTGGATCAGTTTGAATTAAATTATTCGTATCTTTATTTATTTTCTAATTATTTCCTTATTTTAAAAAATATGCCTTTTATGTAACTAGACTCCCTAAATACCTCCCAAAATTAGATATTCCTCTGGGGAATGCATTAGTAATTCTATTCCTATTTCCCAGGAAATGTCAGGGGGAGCAAATGGTCCATAAAGTGTGACCTGAAGGTGAAGAGGTTCAGGCTCTGACAGATTGCATCCAGAAAATATATTGCCCAGCTGATGACTCCTTGCTAAGATTGTCTTGCATCGAGTTCCATCTGCCATGAGTGAACCTGGGCTGCTCAAGTTTCTTGGATGGTTTTATTTGTATCAGTGTTTCGAAGTTTGAGTTGAATGTTCCACTCTAATGTTGACAAAGCAGACAAACTCAACTTGAGGATTGGAAAGACTTGTGTAAAGTGCAGTTGGAAGCACAAAGTTACCTTGTGCACTTTTTGGGATGCCATTTCTGCTACCTGCCCAGGAGATGTTGCTGTATCCTGCAGCATCTGAAGCTATCAAGGGTTTTGAAGGTTTATACCCATACCAAGTGCAAAGAGAAAGCAGATCAGAGTGCCAAACTCCAAAGAAGGTGATGCAAATTCTGGCTGAGCCTGAGTGGCTAGAGAGGCAGAGATGGAGATTTGTAAATGTCCTCAGATTGTTGAAGGGCGGTGTAAAGTGAGGACCTTCAATTGGAGCTTTTGAGATTGTGATACATAAATAATCCCAGTGTTATTTCCAGATAAAATAACCAACTGGATACCAACCAGTTATTCAACAGTAATCAGCACTGAACATTGTACAAAGTGATCTTCAGTCCTACTTCATCTGTTGCTACATGAAATTTCTCTTTTAAGTGAAAGCTTCTCGATATTTTATATGCTCTGTAAATGTGCTTGTACTTGGTCATTTAGATTAAGCAAAGCACCAAAATTAATGTATATGAAAGGATATTAACCTCCAACTAAGTATTTTTTTAATGTCTTCATAGGTTTCCCCTGATTTACAGAATGAAGTGCTTATTAGCTTATTAGAGACTGACCCAGATGTTGTGGACTATTTGCTGAGGAGGAAAGCTTCCCAGTCATCGTGAGTAATCTATTTTTTCATCATCCCTTTTTCTGCTGGGAATTTCTATCTCCCACTGGAAGTGTCCAAAAGGTTCTAGTTTTCCACAGCTCTTCTGCACTGTCTACAGTGGAGTAGAAATATGCTCCCTATCACACAGACTCTGCCAAAGAAATTATGACTCTTGTACAGCATTTTCTAAAGACAAAACTGTTTCCTTGATTCAGAGGAAAGATTGTGTTCTGCTGCAGAGAACAGAATGACATGTACATAAAAATATTCAGTGCACTGTTATCTGACAGGATGTATTTTAGTCATCTGCTGGTTCATGTCTTGGGTTTATTGTAGTCTTCAGTAACAGGAAGCATGTATTCCACTATCCTTGAAACACACCCTAGAGTGCCTTAACACCGTCACAGCGAGCTGCTTGACCACTCTGTCATTCTTTTCCTGTCCTATACACACAGGACTTTGTGAACAAGCCAACTGTCACAGCAGCAGCCCTGTGGAGGCTTTGGATGTTATTTAATTGTATGCTTTCTGAAAGATCTGAAGAGAAAAAAAAATCACACTGGTCACTATAGCAGTTATGATACATAATGTATTCTGACCTTCTGTATGGTGTATATATGCCTGCACCTTGTGCCTTAATGCTGTGAGTTTGTACATTCAGATTAACAGGATTCCTGGCTTTCTCATGGGACCACACAGTCATTGTCTTTATTCTAGTAAATCTCAATATGGCAGACCTAAAAATCACAAAATTTGACAGACTTGCTTTAAGTAATATTTAAGAGTGTTTCTAGATTCTAGACTCTCTGGGACATATTGGGCTTTGTCTTCCCATGTTTGTGGAAAGTGCCTAGTGCATTCAAAATATAATTAAAATTGAATTTGTACAGTCAGTTAGCTATGTTTTTTTTTCTCTCTCTCTTAATATTGTATAGTTGGAGGTAATGTAATGGTGTGCCTGGCTTCAGAGGAAAACGTATACAAGAAATAGTGTAACTAACACCTTCAGGAAAAAGGTTTAACTACAAAATTTGGAATCAAAAATATGTGCAGAGTATATTAAGTTGTAAAAAATCCTATTAGTTTGCTAACTTGACCACATGAAGTAGCAAATTATCACAGATCATCTGATTTGGGGCAATTTTCTCTGTGTGAAATAATCTCAGCTGGTTTGTCTGACTGACAAGTAGCCATGTGTATATTTAGATCACAGTCAGTGCAGGACAGTTAGAGGTACATGAGCTGTCTTTTAGACTTGTTTCACACTTGCCAGAAGCCAAGGCTACAATTAGGACAGTCACTGCAAATCATGTGACATAAGGTAGAGAGTAGAGACTTCTTCCTTTCAGCCCTTAGTTTGGAATGATCATATTATTTCTAACTCAATAAAAATTTCATGCTGAATTTCACCATCTATATAATAAAAAGACATCAAATTGTATCTATGTGTGACTACACATACCAGTTGTGCATAAGTTAGTCACAAATCATTGTGGATGTAACAGGTAATTGTTAGATCCTGTTTCCTTAATTGACTTTTCCTCAAACTTCCTTACTTTTAGCCAGCATGCACACCTGCAGGAGAAAGTGCATCTTTTGTGGAAAGCTGGCCACAAGTGACAAAAAGGCATTTTGTAAGGACATGTTCTGAAGCCAAACAGGAGCATATAGCTACAGTAGTACTAATTTATTGTGTTGTCAATAACAGGCAGATAAAATATCACTGAGATAGAAAAAAATTACTGTCATTTTCTTTCTACTCTGCTGTCATGTAAGTGAGTTACTTTTAATGTTGATGAGATATGTTTTCACTGTGGTTGCAACTTCTTGGTTAAGATATTCCAGGCAATTAGAGAGAATGTTGCTTCGTGTTATTGCTAGGAGTGTGATGCTCTTAAGAGATTAATGTATTTCATAACATAATCTCAATTTTGAGGCTACAAATGTGTTGCTTATTTTTCCTATAAGAAATGTGAGACAGCAGTCAACAAGATGTTTGTCTTGATTTCACAGAAATAAGCCTCCAAAATATATCCTTATTGCTCTTGGAAATTGCCTGGTCACATACTCAAAATACAAATGTGGATCTGTGGAATAAAAAACTTTATATAATCTTGAGACAGTCTTCATCAGAAGAGCTAGTTGACTGCATAGAGTATAGAATCGACTTCAAGACTAATGTCACATTAATTGCTTTGAAAGTCCTGTTCTGCAATTGCCCTCACATTTCTGCTCTTGCTGTCATTATAAATGCTTTCTTGGCTCTGATCTAACAGAGAAAACACAATCTCTTTTCCTCCCCAGAGGAGGACAAATCAGATGTTTCTCACCTTTCAGTTCCCTTAAGAGCTGAGTATTGTGAACAGTGTGTCAGGGAATTTATGGAAGTTGTTCATGGCAAAGTGCTAATTACAAATGGCAGCAATTGTGAAGTGTGCTTTTGTGGGTGACTTCCCAATTTTTTTGTATGTTGGCTTGATGACAATGGAATTTGGGTTTAGAGCTGTAAGATGATGCATCTTTAAACCAACAAAAAATAAAATCTATTTCTTATGGTTATTTATTGCTTATTATGGTTAGAAGTCCTTTCAGAATAAATAAGTTTAAAAGTTACAGCATTTTTGGATTATGATAATGAGTTTTAATCCTTTCTGATCTGTGACATAAAGAAGAAGCCGTACAACAGATCGTACAGTATGTGTAAATGTAGTTTTTAAAGCTGCAGAGGCTCCTTGAAACATTGAGTCCTGTACCCTGCTACAGTAGCAACCATATCATAATCCCACAGTTTTCTGTCTTGTTGGTAGCACCTGTGGTATTGAGATATATGTGGAAATTAGTACTGTGTGCTGCCAAGCCATCACACTCCATATGATTTGCCTCTTGAAGGCATAATTGTTTTCCCACTCAGAAGCTTTAAGTTACAACAGAAAAGGATTTCTGCCAGAAACCGAAAGGGATTTCCTGTTTTGAGAACCTTGATGCTAGTAGAAAAGTAGGAATATCCTCAGTAGAAGCAATTATTGTGATTAACGCATTTCCAATTCACTCATGCAACTGGACTCTGGCAATTCATAGAAAGATGCCTGTTGTTTTGGAATCTGAAATTGTCTTTTAAAATTCATATGGCATAGGTTCCTTCTGCTGCTTTCGAATCTTTCCATTGGTACTTAGCCACTTCTAAAATATTTTCCTTAACATAGTTCATAACCCCTAGAAAATATTTTACTTGCCTTCCCACCTCAAATTTGATTGCACATTATCATCTATTATTCTTTGTGGAGAGCATAATCTGCCCTTCCTCATATTTTGCATATAGAGGAGTGGGTATCTTGCACAGTATTTGTTTGCCTTCCAATTTAGTTTCTCCCTGATGAGCGGGTAGAGAATCTCACTATCCAAGGGAAGAAGAATTTTGAATTGTAGTAAACATCTGTTTGCTAATGAACTCAAACAGTAAAGCAAACAGATGCAAAATTTTCATTTTAAGGGATTTGTGAGTATTTGTTCTTTATTTGCAAAGAAGCAAACCAAAGTCTTCTTGCAATTGTTTTATTTTGTTTGTGAAGTAAAGCTGCAAATGTATTAATTCAATTTCCCACTTTTAACTACTTAATCCATTTTGATGGTTTATTGTAGTAAGATTGACAGAGACTGCAGCAGTTCCTTTGATTTTTAAAGCTATTTTGCCTAAACAAATTTGAAAGTGATATTCTACATGTATGTAAAAGATAGTATGGACTTACCAGCCAAAACTGTAAATCAGTTTAGAAACTTGAATGTTTGAATCTTTACAAAGACTTGAAAGTTTCCATTCAGGTAAATTTTTAGCAGGACCTCTGTCTTGAGAAGAGGTAGCCTATAACAGATCATTCAAGGTAAGACATGAAATCGGTGTTTCACAAAGCTCA
Source organism: Cichladusa arquata (assembly GCA_026413545.1). Classification (NCBI taxonomy): domain Eukaryota; kingdom Metazoa; phylum Chordata; class Aves; order Passeriformes; family Muscicapidae; genus Cichladusa; species Cichladusa arquata. The sequence goes on from JAOTQP010000001.1 coordinate 19,376,480, forward strand.
AGTTATGTTTCCACATTCATTTCCATTTTCATTTCCCTTATTCCTTGTGTTACCTTGCCATGGGTAAGTGCTGGTTTACCTCTATCTTTGCCCTGTGCTGCACAGTTGGGTTTTGATGCTGCAAGGATTTACAAGCAATAAACCTTACTGTTAGATGGCATTCAGTCTAGAAGGCTGGAAAGAAGGACACTTGGTCATAGGAAACCTGCAGATATGACAATTTCTCACTTTTTTAAGAGGTCCTTCTAGTTCTTCTGAAAATCCCAAGACATTGCTTAGATCTCATGTCACTGCACAAGGGTTTTTTAGGACTTAGGAGGACAGAAAGAGAGAAGCAAGTGGCAAAAAAGGAGAAAAAAGTTTGTGATAGAATTATACATAATTCAAAAACTCTTCAGTGTGTGTCTGTTCATAGATTAATTTACATTAGCCTGATGTTTAGATGAGGAATTATGTAATTGAGATGTCTTTTTATTGTTGTTGTTTTTTTAAATGACTCCCCAGCATTACCATGCTGCTCTGGGAAGCTTGTGACAGCAATTTTGCCAAATGGCAGCTCTGTTTTTTGAGTTTGCCTCAGTTTAACTCCAGTGATGGTTTTGTCACTGAGAGTTACTGATGAGTAACATTATTTAATTAATTCCAAACACTTTATGGTTGTTTTCATACTGAAAAAAATAGGAATATTGAATAACATAATAATCATGCTGTCAATTGTATATATTTTGTGTATATATATATATATATATATATTTGTATGTATTTTATTTTTGGGACATGCAATATGTAAATCAGCCAGGGAAAAAATCAACAGCTTGAAAGTGGTGTTAAGTTTTTTTTTTAATTTCTGTATTAATATTTACTGTGCTGTTGCTAGCTGTGTGTTTTCTTTATTTTCTTTCTTCAGTTCTATTTTATTTGTCTGGAAAAGAGGTTACTGTTCCATAGCAAGAAATGAGTTTTGGCTGCTCACTACATTCAAGCTGTCTTTGGATTTGACTATGAAAAGGGATGACCATTTTCAGACATTTACAGGAATGAGCCTCTGTTGTATCATATTTAATTATAACAGATATTAACAAGAGGTCACTGAAAGAAGTGTTTGACTCAAAAGAATCAAAAGATAAACATCTACAAAACAAAGGTGCAGAGAAATGAAAAATGAGTAATAGAAATACAAGTTAGTGAGGAACAATAGGAAAAAAATGTTATGTTTGTTTACAGAGTAGTTCTATGTGTTCTTTGTGATATTCAGTGACTCACAGCCTGCCTCCTACCTGCACAGCAAACTATGGCAGTTAAGAAATCTCCACCAATGTTCCCAGCACATTTCAAAAATTAGTTGTCTCTCTGATCTTTGTCTGTACTTAGGTGGGAGTTGTGTTTGCCTTTTCTTGGCAAAATTAAAAGCAGTTCATGTTGGTGGTGGTGTGAAGGTGAAAAGGTAAAAGAAGTTGTAGAAGGTATCAGGAGAGCCAGTTGTTTGATGCCCCAGTCATAAGTACAGTAAATACATCTGCCCCTGTAGAATATTTACCTTCTTATGTCTCTAGAAGAGGATTATTCTCATTGTGTGAAATCCAAACTGAGTGTTTGATTTCTATATGCAAAACTTCAGAATACAAAAATTTATTTTAGCATACTGCTTAGAATCAAACTAATCTTCCCTATCGTGCCTTCAGCTTTATTGTTGCCACAAGGTACATTGTCAAGGTAACATAAGGAATTGATTCACTGCTTAGTTTCCTCTGGTTTACTGTACAGCTGTGTGGATTTTTAGTTGTTTTCTTTCCTGACAGCAACATCTTTTGATTTTGAGTGGCCTCTGCTGGCCACTTCATGGCAGAAGTTTTACTCATGGAAAATCCACCTCTATAACTGTTTTCATTTCAGCAGCTGTGTCCATTCTTGTGTATTTGATTTTATCTGTATGATCATAGAATCATAGAATGGTTGGGTTGGAAGGGGCCTTAAAAGTAATCTAGTTCCAAGCCCTCTGCCATGGGCAGGGACACCTTTCACTAGACCAGATTGTTTAGAGCCCCATCCAACCTGGCCTTGATGTCAAACTGCATCTGTAACTGTGAGCATGATGCATTTTTTTACTAACAGTAGTTTTTTCATCGAAATTTCTCAGGAGCCCTGAGATGCTGCGGTCAGAAGGTTCCTACTCCACAGGAGAAAGACATTCTTCCACAGACTCCAACAAAGCTTCCAGTGGTGATGTCTCCCCTTACGACAACAACTCCCCGGTGCTGTCAGAGCGCTCGCTGCTCGCAATGCAAGAAGAAGTTGCTTGCAGCCCAGATAAGCTGTACAAGGTACCTGAGCAGTACACACTGGTTGGACACTTGCAAACTAAGTCAAAGGAGAATTCTTCTGCATCACAGGCTGCAAAAGGTATAGTGCATCCTGCTTGTGCCCCTCCTCCTCAGTGACTGATGGAGATGCCTGAAATAACTGTAAACTGCCGAATTTGTATTACCAACTACCAAGATCTGAGGAACAATAGAGTAAATAACCTTATTTTAAAATGACGGACCAATATCCTTTTATTCTGTATTAAGCCCAAAGTGCTCAGTTCTTCTCATTAGCTCAGCCAGTTGGGATGCTCTTGGTATGGCACTTCTCAAAACTTGGAGGTATTACTTAGGAAAATAGAACTATGTATATCCAGTTTTTCAGCCTGTCTGTGACAGCATGGCAAACTCTAGTCCTGGTCCATGGGACCATAATACCTACAAGGTTATGGTCCAGGCTTTGGGAAAAGCTGAGATTTTAAGATTTGAGGCAAAAACTTTCTCCAGCTGTAAAGAATGACCTCAACACGCTCTCACTGGAAAATGTAGCTGAGCTGTACAGCTTTACATCTGCAACCACTTACACACTGAGCAGTACTAGTGCAGGGATCCATTATTCCCATAGCTACCTGGGGAGTGCATACCTGAATGATTTCTTTGGTAAAGAAATGTGGTTTAAACTAATAGTTCAGCAGCACTTCAAGATGCTTTTCCTATAAAAATATATACATTAAAAAATTGCCATCCATGAAACTTATACTTAGTGAACCAAACTGTAAGAACTTTCAATGCTTAGGGATGCACATAACTGGTGGTATTTTTAAAACCACTTAATTTCAGATGTCCTGCCTAGGCACTTAATTCCCTTTGGAATTAATGGGATTTAGACTAATATCTCAATTACATGCTTTAGAAATGCCAATTATCTTCTGTACTCAACATCTAAATCTCTGAACAGGTTTAAGAATTTGGTCAGATTTCTATTAAGTTATGAACAGGAAATTACATGAAGTGTTATCGTATTAACCATCTTTTGGACTTCAATATGCATCACAAAGATGCTGGACCATGACAAATTAGGAAATTCCTCTACTGTCTAGTGGAATCAGAAAAAGGCATTAAACTGTTTATAACCCAGCATTTCATTAAATCTTTGTTCTGTGGCTGCACTTCTGAGTAAGACTGGCAGCATCCTTGGGTTGATAGAGCATGCCTTACAGTAACCCCTGGAGCTGTCTGAGGGAGCTTTGCCAGCAACTGCCTTTTGTGAACCAAATCCCCCTGTTCTTGTGCAAATTCACTTGAGTTCAGTAAGGCAGAGGACTTAGGACTCAGCAAACTCAGGCACCCTGCCCATACAGACCTTACTGAATCCATTGCAGGATCTGATCTTGAAACAAGTATCTGTGAGCGAATACATAGAATCGTAGAATGTCAAGGGGTTGGAAGGGACCCTAAAGATCATCAGTCCCAACCTCCCCCTACCATGGGCACCTCCCATTAGATCAGATTGCTCAAGGCCTTATCCAGCCTGGCCTTGAACACTGCCAGGCTTGGGGCATCCACAGCCTCCCTGGGCAACCTGTTCCAGTGCTTTACCACCCTCAGTAAAAAATTTCTTCCTAGTATCTAACCTGAATTTCCCCACTTTCAATTTTCACCCATTAGTCCTTGTCCTGTCACTTCAGTTCCTGATGGAGAGTCCCTTGTTGGCTTCCTTGTTGGCCCCCTTCAGATACTGGAAGGCTGTTAAGAGGTCTCCCTACAACTTTCTCTTCTCCAGGTTCATCAGCCCCAGTTTTTTCAGCCTGTGTTTGTAGACAAGGTGTTCCAGTCATCTTATCAGCCTCATATCTCTCCTCTGGATTTTTTCCCTCTTTCCATGTCTTTATGTCTTTATGCTGGAGTACACAGTACTCCAGGTGGGGTCTCACATATGAGAAACTTGTGTTAGGTACCCAATGAAGGTGTCACTGGATGTTAATGACTCCGATACATTACATAAGGTTTTACCTTTCTATTCATATATTTCTAAATAATGTCTTCAAGAGGATTGATTCATCATCTTTTCCCTGCTCTTACTGCTGTTTAGATGTTTCTGAAGATCATTTTGATATCTGGGGCACTTGGCATTCGACGCTGAAAAGTGGCTGCAAAGATCCAGTAATCACAGGTCAGTAATTTCTCAATTTTAAAGCCCAAATCTGGCAAAGAAAAAAACAATTCCTTGTTTTCAAGAAATCACTGTGAAACCATTAGGAGAATTCACATTGTCCAGAGTTAGACTTCTAAAACGTGACTCTTAAATAGAATCAGAGGTGCACAATGGTTATACTTCTCTGTGTTCAGTGGAATACAGAAAACAGAAACATTTCAAGCTATCAAATATAATTTAAAAAGTAGTTTTTAAATTGCTTCAAGAAATACTTTTACATTCATCTAGAATTCAAAGAATCATAGAGCCATAGAGTGATAAGGGTTGGAAGGAGCCTTAAAGATCATCTGATCCTAACCCCCCCTCCCTTGGGGAGGGACACTTCCAACTAAACTGGGTTGTTCAAGTCCTTGAACACTGCCAAGGTTGGGGCATCCCCAGCCTCTCTGAGCAACCTGTTCGGTGTTTAACCACCTTCACAGTAAAAATGTATTCCTCATATCTCACCTGCATTTCCCATCTTTGAGTTCATACCCATTACTCCTTGTGCTGTCACTACAGTTCCTGTTTCCCTGTCAGCCCCCTTCAGATACTGAAAGGGGCTATGAGGTTTCCGTGCAATCTTTTCTAGGCAGAACAGCCCCAACTTTCTCAGCCAGTCCCAGCCCCCATCCCTGTTCTGCAGTGATACCAGGGAAAAGCAGTAGCTTGTCAATGGTGCCTGAATGGTTCTGCAGACTGACGTGGTGTTCTGGCTCTATCCCCAGGCTCTTACGGGAACATTTTTGAGAGCAGCGCGCTGCGGCCGGGCCAGTGCTCCCTGTCCCAGGGGAACCTGGCCGTGTGCTCCCCGCGGTGGCAGGGCAGCCCCTCGGCGCCGGACAGCGGCCGGCAGCTCATGCGGAGGAGCCAGACCACAGCTGCCATTCCCGAGTGCCAGCTCCAGCCCCTGCTGTCCCGGGGCTGCAGCGACCCACACGCCGAGGGCGGCTGCAGGAGCTCAGAGCTGTCCCACTCCAGGTCGGAGCAGCTCTTGACTTTGAGCAGTGTGGAGGACCTCAGTGAGGGCTGTTTGCAAAGCACAGCCAGGCCCTCCTACAGGAAAGAGCGGCCGCCGCCCCCTTACCCAGGCCCAGCAAAAACAAGCTCTGCCTTGCCGCAGCGGTCGAGTGTTTCCTCGACGCTGCACTCTTTGTGGAGACTTCAGCGCCCAGAGAAGGGTTCTGGGCCGAGAGCGGCTGCAGGGCCGCCGGGCAGAGCCCCTGGCCCGGCCGCCCCCCGGCAGGAGCCGCCGGCCCCGCACAGCCCGGGGAGTGCCGGCTGCGCCGCGGCGCCTCACAGCCACAGCAGCAGCAGCGTCTCGGAGGCGGACTGGAGCGAGTGGCAGCGGGAGCGGTGGCAGATCTGGGAGCTGCTATCGGCTGACAACCCTGATGCCCTCCCAGAAACCCTGGTATGATCTGACTGTGGAGCTGCCGCTCACGCCCGTGCCTCCGTCTCATAGGAAAACGGCGGTGACGTTGGAAAACAGGGAGGGCTTGTTTGTTTTATACCAACTGAATTGCATATACTTTTTTAAAACTTTGTTCACTTTAATTTCTTAACGGCACTGTCGAGCAATAAATTTACAAATGCAGTATGTTCCTGTTTTTCAGCAAGCTTTTGAGAAAAAACAAGGTGAAAACTTCAGTGTAATAACTCTGTATGCATATGCTGTGTATAAGATAAAACTGTTGCTTTGATATTGCTAAAAATGTATTTATATATCTGCAGTTTTGATGATTGTATATTCTGTAATGGGTATTGTATGATAATCATGTTATGTTTTCATATACAGATGTCAATCAATCATGACTGCTTTTTTTAAAAAATCACTGAACTTACATTACCATGATATGCATTGGAATTCTATAGAAAGTGCACAAGCTGGTTTCTGTGCTTATATATATATATATGTTAAAAAAAAAAAAGCTGTTAATGGGGAAAGTTGTACTTCTTTTCACTGCCTTTTGAAAAACACTAAAATAAAGTGGAACGTGAAAAGCCATATATTTTATAAGGGTAGTAGTGAGCTTACAGGGGGAAATACAAAATATTTTTTTTCTTATACATATGTTTGCAAAAACCTTTAAAATTTGGTACAAGATTGTCAAAGTATTTTTTTAGATTCTGGTAGGAAGCAGCTCAGAGAATCTAATAACAACATTGTGCCTAAACCAACAAAGTATGTAGTGCAAAGTCTGCCCTCCCATTCTAAAGGAAAACCAATGTTATATATACAGGATATAATATATATATTTATAAATGTATGATTTTATGTGTTGTTTTAAAACAATAAACTGGAATCCAAATTTTAGAAAACCAAACCTAATAAATTGAGATGTGTAATACTGAGAAAGAATATATCTTTTCCTTTGAAATAACAAAGCTCCAGCATTAAGAAAGTTAGAGAAAGGAAAAAAATGCAGACAGACACATGAAAGGGAGTCAAGTAGAGTCTCAGAAATGAACATGACATTTGGAGAAGCTCACAACTGTGTTTCTATAAATATTGTGCCAAAGTCTGGGTCAGTCACACCCCCTAGGTAGCTGTATGTTGCATTGTGTTAAATGTTGCTATTTTTGTTGTTTTTCAGCTGCAGAGCCGTTTGTGGGCAGCGGGTGGCAATGTACTGCAGCGTTCCAGAGAAATTCCTCCTTAGCACTCCATAAGGGAAAGTGTACCATATCAAAAGAATTTTATAAAACATATTAGTCTTAATTTTAATGAAGACTTATTCAGTGATGTTGTCTTTAAGTTCTATCTTGTGCCATAATGATGGAATAAAAAGCTAAGTGAAACAATGAGCATATTTTTTGCTCTTTTTTTTGAAATAAGTTTATGGAATATTTATGTGTTTTTATACATTCTTGAGTGTCTCTATCAAAAACATCTAAAAGGCATAGGAGATTAAGGGCCACCTTCAAATGCAACTTAAATATACATGATTCAAGGTTTTACTTTAGTGTGAGGCTTAAAATCCATCATATAAAAAGTCCTTCCCCTCATATCTCCATTCCTCATCGTATCTCCGTTTTCCAAGTAAAGTTACAAGATAAAAGCACCAAGCCAAGTAGAAAGGGGCAGGATTTGGCCTTTGACTGTTGTAGCTCTTTTCATGCAGAGTAAGTATCATTCTCTTCTGGTAGTTGCAAGACTTGTCCAAATTTTATCATGGTATGAACTTGATAGGAAAAGGTACTTGTGTGTCCCTTGTTGCAGCAGCTCTTTGTCAGTTTATTCCAAAAAAAGGCAGTCCACCCCAAATGAAAATTATTGCAGAACAGAAGGAAAGACAAACATGAGCTCTTAGAATCTTCACTATTTGGTCTTGCCTCAATATTATTCCAGGCTTGATACAGATTTCCTACAAGAATTAGCTCCCAAGTACTCCTCAAAACCAGTCATAGTATAAATCTTGCTGCAGAAGATACTGTATTCACTAGATGTCCATCTCTTCATTTTAAACCCTTCTGAAACCCTTCTGCACCCTGTTTAGAGAAATGTCTGAGGATT
>JAOTQP010000001.1:19388378-19435284 GCA_026413545.1 Cichladusa arquata
AAGGAAGGAAGGAAGGAAGGAAGGAAGGAAGGAAGGAAGGAAGGAAGGAAGGAAGGAAGGAAGGAAGGAAGGAAAAGTAAGAAAGTTAGTTCAGACTGAAAAGCACTTTATCATGCAGAAAAAAAACAAATGCTCATGGTAACCTGCCAAGCAGGGTTACTGAAGTAAGAACACACCATTCACTCGAGGACAAGAATCAGATGATCACTTTGGGGAGATGGAGTGTTGAATATGGAAGCAGCATCTGGCTTTTCTCCTAAAAAAAAGGTTTTAAAGGGTGAAATGCTGAACAAACTCTTCCTTTCACCCAAAGGCTATTTCTGTAGCTCTAAACAGCAGCTAGAGGTTACCAGCTGTGCTTTTGCCCAGGGTGCTATCGACATTGTGTAGTTGTGGCCTTATTTCTGATTGCAGGGAGAGCTGGGGCCCTGACAGAGCTCAGAGTTGCAAGAAGACTCTTCTGAAATATTCCTAAAAAAAACCACAAAAAGCCCTGGTTCCAGTACTATGAGCCAGTTTTCGGTCTGTGAAAAAAGGACTAGAATTGAAAGAAAAAAGACCTCTGAAGCAGCAGCCTCATCCCACTGGGGCTTTCAGTGGGTGATTGTTATTTTGGAGGAACCTATTACCTATAACTCTGACAGTGGCAAACAAGTGGTAGGACCCAGGGAGCTGGGAGGCTCCCCTGTCAAAGGAAAAACAAAGATAATTCAAAAAATAAGGAAAGAAAGTGGGAGAGAGAGAAAGTTTGCAGTGCAATGTGAATGCTGTTTTCCCATGTCTGTCACTAACAGACAAGTTTCCAAATCTTCATGTTTTCCCATCTTTGAAGAATCAAGATTTGTAGTTGGAAACACTGAGAATTGGTGTGGTGGAGTAGAGCAAGATCCAGAGAACCCAGCAGGAGAGATGAGGCCTTGTTACCTTGCATGTCTTGTCTTCCATGGCTCTGTAATTTATTCTGTCTGATCCTGGTGCTAGTGAGAAGATAAGTGTGAGAATATGTGTGAATTTTGAGCCTTGCTGCAGTGGCATTTCTGCACAAATGCAGGGACAGAGTCACACTCCCTTTTGTTCTATTTTTCTTCAGGTTTTAGGGTTCCTTTATATGGCTTTCCTTTAGGGCTCTTCAATATGTGCCTCCTGTCATCTGATGATTTGAATGCTACTCCTGGGATATACCAGGAATATTTAAACTCTGAGTATTTATCATCTTGTTCTCCCATTCCACTGATTAGTGGGAGGGACCAAGGGCAGTGCAGCAGCTGCACAGCACTTGTCAATGGACCACACACAATTTCCTGCCTTGCTCAAGCCTCTCCCACTGGACTGAATTCTGTGGGCAGGGAGGTGGTGTGTGCATGTCCCACAGCCCATGATGGCAGAGCTTAGCTGAGGAGCTGATGCCTTTCCCCAAGGACAGGGAAGCACACCTGAAGATTTGCTGCCCAATTCTCAGGATCTATGTGGAAGTTTCTGTGCCCTGGGACCCTTGGACTGCTCAGCACTGAAGATTAAATTGCCTGAGCTGTTTTGGTTTGTGTTGTGCTGAGACTCCAATGCCCCAAGGGCTGGAGCATGTGGATATGGCCCATGGTGTTTAAAGGCACAGGGAGCTTGGGAGAGCTTCATGTGCCCTGTGCCAGCACCACATTTTGTGCTGAGAGTAAATAGAAAGCCTCATACTCTGAGGCAGCCCTTTGGACACCTTCAGACACCAAATGAGAGTCTGCCCTGGGAGCCAGACAAGCTGATCCAGGAGCCTTGGGAAAGCAGCACTGTTACTGCTGCAAAATGAGCCCTTGCAAGCTGGTACCAGAAACTTCTGTTTCACTCCTCTTGCCGAATAATGGGGAAGTGCCAGGGGGAGGGGCTGAAAAGAAATTAAGGATTCCAGAGAAACCTCACTCTTGGTAGGGGAAATTCATCACTCCTGCCCCTGCCCACAAGGAGACATCCAATTGTTACTGCAGGTGAGCCCTGAGCAATGGAGGTACTCTCACTCCTCCTGGGATGGGGCAGGGCATCAGGTTCAGCTCCCTGCTACAAGAGCTATGCCTGTGTGTGAGTCCTGTTTGTGGTTGTTGTGGGGGTCTCGGTTTTATTTAGTATTTCTCTGCTCTGCTCCTTTGTCTCACTGATCTTCATATTCACAGGGAATGTAGGATTTGCCTTGTGTACAAAAGAGGGAGCAGAAACCTGTACTTCCCTATTCAGGAGGAGAGCTCTTCAGAAGGTTTTTGGTTTAATATTCATACTACCCTCAGGCAATTTTCTACTCTGTGTTTTAAGGGAGTGGAGAGGGAGCACATGTAATTGTTGTTTCCTCTGGTATCAAGGGATTAGCTTAAGGCCATGGATAAGGAGCATCAGGGATGCAGATGGCAGTGGAAGAATAAAAGTCACCATAGGAGACTGGGAAGACAGAAAGCCCCACTATCCCTTTACATAGAAAAGATTTTTTTTTAAATCTTCCATGACCGTTTCTCCTTCAAGCAAGTAAGAAATATCCCATCAAAAGAATTTTATAAAACATATTAGTCTTAATTTTAATGAAGTTTAAGACTTATTCAGTGATGTTGTCTGTAAGTTCTTTAAGTCAATTCTGATCAGCCCCCACCCAGTGAACTGAGACAGAACTGAGTGCAGTATAAGGCAAGGAAATAAATTTGTGCACCAAATGCAATAAAACCATACTATTAAGGTTTGTATGCCATTTTCTGCTATACCAAAGCTCATATCAGTCATAACAGAAAAATGTGGATAACTTCTGCCTAATTCTGGACATTTGTCACAACATGCACAGTGAACCACTGTGAATCCCTGAAAACTAAAAGGAATAGGATAAGATCAGAGTTTCCATGTTATGATTTGTATTTACAACTTATCAAGTACTATCCTCCCTCTTATTTTTTTTTCCTTTTTAAAAAAATACCTACTGTTTCTATAAACTTGTGCAGGCACAGCAAGGAGGACATTTCTCTGCAGTGCTGCGTATTCAAAAAGGGCAGCAAACACTTCTGCATGTCCATTGTAGGGCTAGGTTTGGACTCAATGTCAAAAGCCAAAAGCTGCCTTGTGCAGACCCACAGGTTTGAATTTACCTCTGAAGAACCTTAAAAGATTTCTTAGGTGGGAGGGAGAGAGAAAAAGAAAACATGAACCACAGTCATGATGCTTTTGCCACTTTATGTGCATGTCCACTTTACATCTTTACAGGCAGTTTGGTGGATTTGCCAGTGCTGTGGAGGCAGCAAACACCCCCCACCCTCATTATCCCTGTGAGGAGCACATCACCATCGGTGCCCATCACCCTCCACCATCAGTGTCAGCCCTGTGTAGCTGCAGCAGGAATGATGCTGACTCTGCCACAGGGCCCTGGGACTCGTTGCTGTCTCCACACCCTGGGTCTCCATCTCTCCATGGCTCTGATCCCCCCCACAGCACATCCATCCCTGCCTGGAAGTTTTGTGCAGGACAAGTCTGTGCCAGGGGATAGGTGGGCAGGCCATGAACCCCAGGATTTTTGCATCCTCAGCTCAGCTGCAGGCAGGATCTCAGAGTGTCCATGCATCCAGCTCTCACAGCCAGCCCACAGGCTTTGCTGTCACCCTGTCAGATCCAGTGACTGGAGAAGCCTTTGTAGAGCAGAGATGAGATTATACCATAAGGATTAACATCTCACACAGGACTTCTTACACTTGTTTCCAATCACCCAGCAGGGAATGTTGTTTATTTGGCAGGCCTATGCAAACACACTAGCAGGGCAACTGGAGCAGACCTTTCTGCTTAGAAAGTTTATGCTCACTGCACAATTGTGTTAATGTAAACCCATTATATTGGCATCAACAAGAACAGTGCTGAATACCTTAATTCTTCCACCCAGCAAACAGGCTGCTGGGCTAAGTTCCTCATGGCTGCAGCCAAAACCCTGCCATCCTTGTCCCCTGTGGTCTAGATGTTCAGTGAGGAGGGAGACAGGAAAAAAAGACTTTTCTTAAGATACATCCATACATCCTTTCAGCTTTATAGCTTTATTCAGTAAACTAGGATAGAAGTCACATAGCAAGATCAGCAGAAAACTCAAATATTTGTTGCATGTCAGAGCCTGTGGACCTTTTCTTTAAAGTATGGGAGTTTTGGACCCTGTTCCCACAAAGGGATTAACCAGAGAAAGAGTCTCATTGCCCAGCTCTCTCTGCCAGTCTGGGGGCTAAACTACCTTTTATGTTTCCTGAACATTATACTCTTGTAGATACAGCAGAACAGACATAAAATTAGCTTTGTTTGTGGGATCTTTTCTAAGGGAATTAAGTTTTATTTCAGTGTTTCCACTTGCTGTTGTCACATGTTTAACACCAGAGCCACTCAGAGTAAATACTGAATGTTTGGGCTGCCAAAATATTCTGTCTGGGGATTCATGTTAACAGGATGGCACTGCAAGCCAGAACAGACTCATGTAATACTGACCATTTCATCTGACTGAATGCAAGGAACTATCATTTGAAGAACTGGGACTTCAGCTGCCAGAAGAACAAGTGTAAAGCAGGTGTGTGTGCTGTGACAGAAACAGTAGCCAGACCTTTGTACATTCTTCAGGATGTGCCTGCAGCACCTGGTGGAATTACAAGTGCAGTGTCCCAGGAAATGTTCTCATGGCTCACGTCAGAGGTAATCTGTGCTCCTTAGAATGACTTTCCTTTATTTTAGACATCCATTCCTGGATATTGTAGGGAGCATAGAAGGACATTGCATGTATTATCACAAGACAAATCCTTGCATGGCCCCAGGTGTGGCTGGGGTGCTTTCCCAGTGTTTTGGAAGAGCACCTGGGGAAAAACAACACTGCAGCCCTCCTTTCAGCTCTTCTGTCACCGCAAGCATGAGGTGAGCCACATCCTAATGCCTGTTCTCATAGGCAGGAGCAATCCTAAAATGTTTTTTATGGTATTTACCTCCATATTACATGATAGATGCTCAGTAAAGTGAATGAGGTGGGCTGAGATGAACATCCTGTGATGGGATGTAATAGTTTAGAAAGGACTTCTTATACCATAAACTTTCAGGCAGCATGAAATAAAAATACACGAAGTCCCCTTCAGAATTTTTAACTGACATTGCTGCCATAGCGACCAAAAATGTTTGAGTTTTGCCTTATTTTTCTCTCAAGACAAACCTTTTTATAAGGAAAGGTCCCATTTTTGGTAGGTAGCATCCCAGCTGTGCTGCTATCCCTAATTGTGCTGTGGCATCTTGGGCATCACCTGGGATAGAATTGCACACTGGCAACTTGTTCTCTCAGGGTCTGGGAAGGCCACTGTATCCTGACCACTGGGATGATGGAAGCATCCACACAGTTTAACAGAGCTCTCCTTTTGGAAGCTCTATCTGGAAAAGCAGATTGGGTTGCAATTCTCTGTTGGTGATTCCTGAGGCTTCCACCTTCCTCCGTGAAAGACAAGGGCACATAAAGGAGCACATGTGGTAGAGCAGGAGGTTCAGCTCCAACCTTGCTGATCCCAACACCTTCTGTCTTAGCCAAAAAGGAGTTACCCTGCAAGTTTTGCAATATAAAACATCGGGATGAGTATTCCAAAGCAGCTCACCACTATTTCAGGAAGCTCTAGGATTTTGAAGAGGATGATGAACTATGGCTTTCAGGCAGGCTGTTGAAATCTACTGTGTTCACACAGTACTGAGATAGGATAATATACCCCTACTAGTTCAACAGCCAGCTACAGCAGTTTGGAGATTTTTGTATACCTATGCTTAACCTACTCGGACAAATTACCATTTTAATTTTTTTCAGAGCCTATCCCTATCAAGGAATCCTCGCTTGACTTCTTTCATCCCACTAACATTTTCTTTCCACAAAATCTCTGTGACTCCCCCAGAAACTGGGTATCAGTGCTCAAGATCCTGCAGCAACTGAAAGTGTTCTGTACTGTGTTTTCTGGCTTAATCCATCTCAGCTAAAGGATAATCCAGTGCCCTTTTGCTGCCCTGACTGATAGTGGCACATGTGTTCATGACAGGGAGTCCCAGCACCCCTCACTGATGTAGCCAGACACAGGAATGGTAATAAATGCTTTGCTGATGAAGTTCAGTCCAGAATATCCCTCATTTTAGTACTGAGTTGCAGAGAAAGCTGCTGGGCAAGTGGTTAAGTCCTGTGCTCTACTAATTTTGTGTAAAGCTCTTCCTTAGAATTAGAATTATAGGAAATTGCCTTCCTCCCTGCAACTCATCCCATTGTACCAAGGGCAGTTCCTGCAGCCTTTGTTTAGTGTTTCCGTGCATCTGTTCTTCTCACAAAATTGTTTATGAAAAGATCCTTGTTTTCTCTGTGTTTTGTATATCTTTGTTTCTCTGTTCTGCCCTGTTGTATACTTCATACTTTCCATGCCTCTACATTTCTCAGCCATGAACCCCTCCAGAAGCTTTAACACTGCTCAGTGTTGGAGTTGTCTTTAGGGGCCATCCTGTACTCAGCACAGTGAAATAAGGATGGTGAGTTGGAAGTTAAGGGTTTTATCTGTATCAGGATCTATGGTACATACAGTGTTACTGCTGTAAGGGACAGGAATGGAATAGAAATATTTTTTCTACTCAGGGACCAATGAAGAGAAGGGGTGGTTTTCCTGCTATACAACTGCCTCTAGAATTGCTCTCCTCTGAGCCCATTCTAAGAAATCCCACCCAGAGGGTCCATATTATCTTTCTTACTCTCTAAAGCAATGTACTAGATTGACTTGGCAAGATCTATAGCACTCTCAAACTCAGGATATTAGTTGCAGGTTTATTTTCTGTAGCTATATAAAAATTTATTTTTAAAGATGTTTGCAATAAATGGTTCTTTATTAGGACCAAAAAAATATTTTATTTAGTAGATGGAAAAACTATTCTGCCTCAAGAGATAATGCTCTTACGGAGTGCTGCTTTTGTGTAGGCAAGCCTGGAGGGATGGGCTGACAGATTCTCTTTAATCCCCTTGGAAACAGGGCTGGGGAGAGGGCTTATTTCCTTCAAGGAAAAATGCAGATTTGGCACCCTAAAGCTATGTGTCTGAACTTGCTGGGTAGCATGCATTCTGTTGTTTTATGCTACATGAATAGAAGGGAGTCAGGCATCTCTGTAATTTGCTCAATAACCAATCCAGCAAGAATGTGAAAGACCAGGTTTTGACAACTTTCTCCTCCTGAGCAGGAGTTTAAACTCTTTCCCCTCCTCCTCCCATCCCAGTTTTTTTGAGGATAGGTTATGAAATGCAAGGCTAAAAGGTATTTGCAGGCAGATCCTCCTCAGGGTGACCTGGTAGTGCTGTGCCATCCATTATTAATGTGCAGGTATTAGAGAAAAGTAGGCAACAGTACAGAGAGCTGAGACATGCTGGGAGTGTGAGACCTAATGCAGCTCCTCTTCCAGGCAGTAGACCAGTGTTTTCCAAAGCTCTGTGCTGTGAACAAGAGAGTGAGGGAACTGTGCCCAGACAACCCTTATCACTTGAAGAACAAGGCATGTAGAAGGCAGATGATAAAAATTAAATAAACTTACATAGAAAATGAGATTTAAACTAAATTTTACATGCCCCAGGTAAAAGTCCTGAACATTTGACTGACAGTGTGTATTTGGGGAGGCACCAGAACTGACTGAAATATTTGGTTTAGGCCCTGACAAGTGTTTGCTTGATTTGGAATGAAATGTGGGATTATTTCCAAGAAAATGAAACCAAAATTTTCAGTGATATGCTCTTTATTTTGGCCTAAAGACGAGCTCTTGAACTGGGAATATCCATTCCAGGGCACATGATGGTGCCTAGCAGCAAAGTGCTCATTCAGGTGCAAGATGGATAAAAGCAATAGTGTGGTCCTTCAGGCTGCTGTGCCAGGGTATCTTGCTCAGGTATCTTCAGGACAGAGATGCTGGTTATGGCTTGCACAAGAAATAAGTTCTTGCAAGTAAAGAAAAAATATCTTCTCTCTCTTTCTTTTCCTTATCTCAGATATTTTGGACCATGCTGAGATTTTGGTCCTAGAGGTATAGCCATTCAGTGAATTCTGAATTGGTTCCTTGCTAAATAATCTGAAGGAATTTAAGAAAGCAGAAAAGCATGACCCTAAGTGGAATAAGAGCTTGTATTCCTCTTGTTAGTTCTCATGGTCACCTATTGCACACAACAATTGAAAATATACATAATTTACTTTGTATGCATTGCACTTATTTTGGTGTCTGAAGGTTTACACATAATATGTAAGAAATCTCAGAGGGCAATGAAATGTTTTGCTTCTTGGAAGTGGAAACAACTGAACTCCCTCTAGGATTTTTGGAACAAGACCACATGAAACACTAGGCTATTATTTGCTAAGTTGGCCATGTAAATTTGTGCTGAAAACTGAGACTTTCTTCCAGGTGTATCTTTAACTTGTTTTTCTATTGTAACATTAAAACCTGGCCCTCACAAGCAGCAGAGTGATGGTTAAGAAATCTGTATTTACTAAAAACATACAGGACACTGAGTATGTTCAGTCCTTGCAGTGAATTTGTGTGCCTTCAGAGTTGACTGTGAGCAGTAGTGTGAATGCAGATGAGAACACCTGAAGGTATAAGGAAGTCATATTAAAATTGTTAATGGTCCTTGAAAATAGATGCTTTACACAATGAAACTTCAGCAGAAAAAGAATCTAGTCTATCAAGAGGAGGAAACAACTGGTATTTGCAAGAGAAAAGTTTCCTAATATGACTAATACAATTGTAGTCTATAGTCTTTGTCTGTAGGTAAGTAAAGGTTGGAGTAGGAATGAGGCAATAACAAAAGTGTCTGTTCTTTAACCTAAGGAGATTTTATCTTATCCTGTAGCTTTTTCAGCTGATTGAAATATTACTGTGCCAGTTTTAAAGCCCTTGGAGGCAGGTGTGTATGCATTTCTGGAAGCCCTACTTAACAACCTTTGTATTGTCAAATTGAAAGTTCTATTTAAGTGACCACCTCTGACCCTATCTGTAGCAAATGGATGTTAAAAATCTCAATATAAAATGGATCTCAAAAATCTCTTTTAAGACTGGGAGCTTAGCCTTGGTAGTCAGCCTGAGTGTCTGCTCTTTCCTTACCTCCATGCAGTGCAGCACATGCACCACTCAATCCTCTTCTTGCCACAAGAGCAAAGCTTCAGGTGTGCTCATATGAAACCTGCCTGCACACATACACATTTCCCATTTTTCCTCAGTTCATGCTGAAGGTACAACTATCTAGACTGAACACTCTCTGTTTTGGCTTGTGAGACACATGATCCTTAACCAGCTCATTTATATTTTACACTGCATTTCACATAACATACACTTTTTTATGATTCAGTTATGCTTTCCAGTGAATATAGAGGTACAATACAATATGTATAGAATTACTTTAAAAGGATGCATTATTTTCTCTTATTACACTGTCAGAATACTCTCACAATCAGGATTAGATCCTTTCTTCCACAAAGACTTCAAAGCTTTCTAATGTTCTGTTTATTTTTCCCCTCTTAGGTTGTTAAGTATAGTCTGCAAGAGTTTTCTCTTCTGGAAGATAAGCATGGGAATAATCCAACTTTCTTCTCTTTAGTAATTGACTGGATTTCTAAACTTCAGTGACTGGAGATGTCCTAGCAAATGAGGATTTGTTCAATAAACTAGGAAAACACTTTGAACTTCAGCAATACATGCATTTAGTGAAGGATTGATTAATTTACTTATTCTCTCCTGTCATCAGGACTTTGGGAGAATGGGCAGATTTTTTTACAGGAAGTTTTTAGCTCAGCTCCCCAGAGCTGACCTCTGCAATACCTGCACTCACTGGATTACTGCTGCCTTTACTGCATGTGCACAAAACTTGCCTTCTCCTCTACCCCCACCCTTTTTCTGCGTGACTCCTCTCCAGCTGAGTCCCTCCCTGCAGCCATGGATGCTCAGCTCTGTCCCAGGTCTGAGTAGCTCCTTGGGAAGCAAACCAGATGCCTGCAGGCCTTGCCACATCCCACAGCTGTTGGCAGCAGGTTTGTGACCCCGAGGGACTGGCACACCTGAAACCCATGCATTGCTTTAGCCTGTAAGGAGATGATGCTTTACAAGTGTCTGAAGGGGGCGTAGAGGAGGGCTGATGTCCAGGGATAATCTGGGGAAATGCAGAGCTATTCCTATGCACTGCTCAGTATTGTGGGGCTGGGACACTGGCTGTCCTCTGGCAACCCTGCCTTGATATCCTTTTATCTTGCATCCCTTATCAGAGAGTTGTCACAGGCAAATAAGAAACATGAGGTCTTTGGACACAGCTGAGGTTCTCAGAGAAAAGACACCCTGAAGGTGTGCTTGACCACTGCATAAAATTTCCTTTTACGAGGACTGAAACTATGGAGGGTTATAGGAATAGTAAAAGAAAAGGAAAAAACAAAAATCTGCTACCTACCTGTGTGTTTGGATGAAGTGGAAAGTGTCCATTATGGAAGACAAGCTCCACCATACACCTCTGAACCCATTTCATGAGGTACTGTCTGTTTTCTTGCTTTGTGCAAGAATGAGGTTTATGCTGCTTTTAAATGGACAAAAATCACATTAAGTATGGGTATTAAAGGTAACACGAAAATAAGTTTTTGTTGTTTTGCATAATACTACTACTACTACTAATAATAATAATAATAATAACAATAGTTAAAAATATTAATTGAAAACAAAGTTTTTGAGATGCCATTTCAGGGGTTTTTTTTCCCCTATGAAACAATCTGTGCTCCAATAATTAATTTCAAGGAAAAAACCAAAATCATGCTCAGCAGTGGGAATATTGGTGTAAATCCCTGTTATGGCTCTAATAAAACTTTTTTTTGTTGGTACTCCCAGACCTTTTATATTTCCTAACTGCTGGGCTGCTTAGTGACAGAGGAATTCTTCAGCTGTATGTTTAGGCTCTTTTTTTGCTGTTTTTTCTTCCCTATAAGTGTCTTTATAAGGATCCTTTCCTTTTCCTGGGTCCAGCTCAGAGTGGGGGTGGGCTGGGGCATGGGGAGCAGCAGGCAGGGAGAAGCTGAGTGGGATTTGGAGTGAGCTGTGAACAAATTTGCTCCAGCAGAGGTAACACAGGAGATCTGGCAGCTGCTGGAGCCGGGCTGACCTGACATTTTCTGCAGGTTTCCATAAAAATGGGGACAGGTTTGCAGCCTGCTCTGGGAGGCTCTTCCTCTGCTGCCCCATGGCCCTCCCAGGTATCTGTGCAGGGGCCACTGCACCCATGGTGCTCCATAGGCACCGTCTGCTGAGATGTCTCTGGACCACAATCATGCACATCCATGTATAAAACAAAAGTGCACGTCCCCATCTCTCCCTACAAAGCTTGTGGTTCTTTATCAAGATGAAGGAACAGGACATTCTGGTGAAAACCCACCTGGAGTGCTGTGTCCAGCCCTGGGACCAGGACATGAGAAGGCTGTGGACCAATTAGACCAAGCCCAGACGTGGGCCATGAGGGTGATGAGAGAGCAGAAGCATCTCTCCTATGAGGACAGGCTGAGAGTTCTGGGGCTGTTCTGGCTGGAGGAGTCTCTGGGATGAGCCTGTATCACCTTCCAGCATCTGAAAGGGACCTATGAGAAGCTGGATGTGGACTTTTCACAAGGGCATGTAGAGGTCAGACAAGGGCAGAATGGCTTAAAGTGAAAGAGAGTAGATTTAGATTAGACATGAGAAAGAATTTGTTACAACCAAGGTGGTGAGACAATGGAACAGGCTGGCAGAAAAGTTGTTGATGCCCCTTTCCTGAGTGTTCAAGGCCAGGCTGAATGAGACTTTGAGCAACCTGCTCTAGGGAAAGGTGTCCCTGCTCATGGCAGGGGGGGCTGGACTAGATGGCCTTTAAAGGTCCCTTCCAAACAAAACTATTCTATGATTCTATGCCTCTGGTCTATGGCAAAGACACGTGCTGGTTTACATGGTGCTCAGAGACTTTGTAGCTAATGTCCTTTCACCTGGTGAAAGACACTGCTGAAGAGACTAACACTCAGTATTGTTGTCTTCTAAACCTTAAAATTTTGGGGTAAAAATTGGACAAAATCTGTAAAAAGAGGAAACAAAAATAAACAAAGTGGCTTGGTTTCTCTCTGAGGGCTTCTTGTAGCAACCCTTAGGAGGTTGATGTGGGCTGAGGGAGCAGTTACAATCAGTGTCCATCAGGATTTTCAAAGAGGAATCTCTGGTTCTTATGGAAACCAGCAACAAAATCATTTCAGAGGAGTGTGATCCCACTTATTCCCATTTTCCCCCTTTATTTGACTGCTAATGCTTAAGGCTTCTGAGGGTTCTGAATTAAATATTTTCTAAGCAGTCAGTGTCTCTCTCCTTCATGCTGTACACTTGGCTTGGAGATGATATCTAGCTTCTCTTCCATCTTTTATTATTTTAAATACATGCTCAGCATTATGTCATTTACCCTCAGCTCTGATAATAACAGATACATAAAGAGTAAACAACTTTATGTCACAGTAGGAGTGTTGCTATAAAGCACAGGGCCAAGGAAAACTTAAAGCTCAGTGCTAAGTGAATGAACCCTGAATATAATCCTATTAAGAAATTGATTACAAAAATCTGAAATGAAATTGCAAACAAGGCTCTGTGTATGACATATCTGGTCCCATCCAGATTGAGAGCCAGCTGAATCCTACAACCAATTTAGAGAAAAGCAATTGCAAAGCCCTTCAAAAGATAACTGCATATCCTATTTGCACTTTAAATTAAAGACAGAGACCCAGTCAAGCAGACAGGCACAAGCAAATTCTTGCAGTTGATATGAGTTACTCTGTTGAATTACTTTAACCAGAGGATTATATAGATTATTTATTCTATGGATTTTTACACTCGTTTGGCTCTACTACAATAACAAAGTCTTGGCTGTTTAATTTTCATTTAAGTATCTATATTTCATTTGTTAAGCAAACATAGCATAGCTTCTGCATTGTAGCCCTGTGTGGTTTTATATTTCTATATACACACACAGAGCTGAAGAAGCCAAACCTTTGGCATCTATATGTGAGAGAGCTTCAGTATTTTATTCACTAAATGTGAGTCCATTGAATTTTTCTTTTTCCTGCAGAGCATTTGAAAACAGTCATTGTGGTAAATCCTTCCTGCCTAAATCATACTCTTGAAAACCCAATACAACCAAACTTTTGGATGGTATGAAATGAGGATGTCAGTGATCTGTGTACAACCAAACTTTTGGATGGCATGAAATGAGGATGTCAGTGATCTGTGTACAACCAAACTTTTGGATGGCATGAAATGAGGATGTCAGTGGTCTGTGTGAGCCTAATCTCCATGCTGTGGGTTTAGAAGGAGAGGGGGTGAAAAGAAAAAGACCTAAATAAGGCTTGAAGAGGTTTTTTTCATATGGTGTGCAAATTTTGTATGCAATGCCATTTGTCCCTGACTGTCTTGGAATTTCTAAAACTTTTATTTCTATTTCCTCAAGTAGGGCCCAGTCAGAGTACAGATGCCTAATTGTTCTGGCACACCTGTTCAGGTTCATAATCATTTTCCTCATTGGATTGTTATTGGTGTTCATTCAGTTTCCACCTTGGATATCTGAGGGATTCAGAGCACGGAGAACAAGTTCCACTTTAGAGCCTTCACAGACATAAGCTGCTGCTTCTTCCTTCCTGCAGGGAAGCTGAACTTGCATTGAAACATCTGGGCATTGTGTACAGAGGTGAGAGACAGAATGGCTTTTCCCTAAAATCTTTTTTGTTTCCAGTTTGCCTGCTCAGAGAGGTGAAGAGAGGGAAGGCCCATGGAAGTGACTTTCAGGGAACTTGCAGAAGAGCCAAAGATCTGTTCCCTAATGCTACAAAGCCTAAAAATCTGCAGGGAAAATAGTAATGAAGGCTTTGACTCACTATTCCCTCTGTCTTGAGGTGCATTTTTGTCCCTCACAGCAGAGAAGTCATGTTATGCTAATCAAAACCACTAACAGGCAAAGGCTTCCTTTTCCCAAACAAGACAAGAAAACAAGAAAATAAATATTTATTTTAGCAGCCTGGCAGTTGTATTTCCACCTTCCTAAGAGAAACCAATGCAAACTCCTAGGGCTGATTCTGTCAGTTACCAAATGTCTAAACAACTTCAAACGCTGAACTTAACTAGTGCTTAGAATGATGCAACAGCACCAGCACATTGGTCATCTCTCATTTTCTGTAGCATCCTTGCTTTGTATGCTACAATGTCCAATGGAGGCTTTGCTCTAAGTAACAAGGAAATGATAGATAGATGGATAATAGAGTCTGTCTTTGCTCCATACAGCTTATATAATTGTAATGTCTGCATTACAATTGAATTATTTTTATTTATAGAAGGCAAGAGGGAGAGAGGGAAAACGGCCACAAACAGAAACTTTAAGACATCTATCTGGACAGACCATTTGCATCAATAAAAATTTTCAAATTTCTACCTTTAAAAACTCTCTTGTTTGTAATTTTTCACTTGGGAAGAAAGTTGCAGAGAAAGTTTTAGAAGGAAAAGTTTTAGAATGGTATTTTAGAACAGCTGACAAAGCAAAATCATTTACACATAACTTCTTTGTTAAAGTGCTTTTATTATTGGATTTCTGTTATGATTTTATTACTGGGCAGTAGCAGATTCTTGAGATTTCTGTAAAATTGGGTCAGTCTCCTCAGGCTTCAGCAAAGTTTTCTGTTCTTTGAAAAGAGAAATTCAGCATTAGCTAATCTCTTCAGGGTGGTTTTTCTTCCAGTAGGATGTGCACACTGATGATAGCAGCATAAGTAGTGCAAAAAATATCTGCAGTCTTTGCATGGTAGCCAAACCTCTGAAATGCCAAAGTTCATACCTCTGCCACAGGTGAATGCATTTGGTAAAAAGAAAACAGCCTCAGGGTTTGCAACAAAGTAGAAGATCAACTACAAATGTTAATGATTAAAAAAGAAACCCCCCACTCCACCTCAACATTTGTACTTTAATTCTCCTCTGACACCAAGACCACCAAAAATGTCTGGAGATTCTGCTTTTCTTAAAGCTTTAGGCCCCGTAGCAGACTGGTCTTTATTTCAGATGGTGATACAGATTTCTCAAACTGACCCAACTTTTTAGGGATTAAACAGACCTCAAAAACTTCTAGCATGCTTGAGGTTTGCCCATGAGCCAGCTGCCTCCCTTTGCCACTGGCTGGGCCAGACAGAAAACAGACACCAGGACATCTGTCCTGCAATGAGAGGTCCTGGGGAGAAGGATGTCCCACCTGCTCAAACCTGAAGGGCCAGGGGAAAGCCTGTGGGGCCCTGGCAGCCCTTCTGTGTTTGACATTTAATTGCTGATCCTCATACCCACCTGTCTAAAAGAGTGCCAGAAACTGTCACTCACACAGCTTTAGCAAAAACCCTGCACTTTTAACATTGCGAGTTTTATTATTGGAGTGCTTCAAATAACTCAAAACATTCCTTGTCTGACTAAGGCTGAAATGTGCTCTATAGCTTCAATACAAAATATTAATTGCATTGAAGTGCAAAGTAATTTCAAACCAAAATGGTGTGTGATTTCAGCACAGAGCATTGGTGGACATTGTCCCCATTCATGCAAGTTCAAGGAACTGCAAAATTAGTGTATACAGCTACTGTCACCTATGTGGGGTCTGAGCTTGTAGCCACTCTTACAGCATACTTGCCTTTGGAAGGACGGCTGAAAACAATAGCCAAACCTCATGCCAGAAACACTTTTGATAGAAAGTGATTTTTTGAAGTGTTGAGCTGACTTTGAAGCTTGTAGATTGATTTTTTTAAAAGACTGCTCTGCTAGAAATAGCACTTGAGAAAAAATGTATTTACTAAGCTAGTCTCTCCCTAGAGTTGGAAGCGAGTTCAGTTCTTTTATTTAATATATGCTACTTTTAATCACACTTTTTTGGTAGACCCTCTTGGAAGAGGAGGGGGAAATAAAGGGGATCATTGCTTGTTTCTGAGCCCCAATGTCTGTTAGAAATTATTACTGTTTGTTTCACAACGGGGTGTGAATTACTTGGTTGCAGTCAACCATTGTTTGGAAATATATTTTGGAATGTTTCCTTTATGAAAGGCTTTCATTTGCTTAGGATTCATGATTCTGTATTTCTTTCAGCTGTTCACATATTCTGTTGCTACAGAATTGCTCACTTTTTAAATAATGGGTTCAGCTAATAACCAGACATTTGTTTCAAACTACATCTTGTAGCGTGGTGTAAAATCTAACTTCTGAAAGCTGCATTAAACCAGGATCTCCTACATTGTACACTCTGCTAACAGTGATCCTGGGATTTAACTTTTAATAGAAATATTCCATTATTTCCTGGAAATAATTAAATAAAAGGTGGTAAATTTTTGAAAGTATGGTGAACATATTTTCAAAAGTGATGATTTGAATTCAGCTGTTTGGGATCTTTTTAAAATGTTGGAAGACAGCAGTTGTTTTTCCCATTTTGTCTGACCATACGTGACTTAGCTACATTAAATGCATCTGAGTTCATTAGTGCTGGATGATTGGGGAGACTAAGGCCTAATTTTGGCAGTGTCAATTAAAAATCAACACTTTAAAGTGTTGATTAGAACTGGATCACTTCCAGGTTAATCAGTTTAATCCAAATATTGCCATTGTCCCTCCTCTCCCTTCCATTTGTCAGAGGGAGGAATGTGGGAAGGACAGACGTGGCAGTGCTGATAGAGGCAGGAGACTTGGAGTGCCTTTCTCACACAGTGACAGTGTTTGAGGGACCAAGCTGAACACCAAAATTCTGTCTCCAGCTTCTGGCTCAAAGCTGCCATGCTGGATACCCAGAATGTACTGCTCATGGGGCTGTATTTGTTGCTTTGTAAGCACTTTTGAAGACAAATTTTGGCTTTGGGACGTAATGAATTTTGGCATTCTGGAAACGAGGCTCATGGATGAAAATTAAAGCTTACTAACCAAGTAACACTTTTTGATCAAAATTTTGAATTTTCACCTCTTTATCATTCTCTTGTTGTTGGTTTTTAGGAGCTATCTTATTTTATTTTGGATTTACTTTACTTACCTAGATGAAAGTGAGCAGGTTACCTCAGCAGAAAAAAAATCTCTGAAATGGTGATGTGTGGTCTTCGTGTCACAGTTGCCATCTTTCATTGTGCTCATTATGTGCAGACATACAGATAAGGACAGGAAAGAACCTCAACCACCTTGTCCAGCCCACTGCTACCTTAGACAGCCACATGATACCAACAACTGAGATATTTTATGTCTTTATAGGCTTAAGTTCTAGTCCCACTACTCTTTTTAAAAGGCTGCTCCACAGCTTTGCTTTGTAGATGATTAAAGGCCTTTCTCCAATGACATGTGAACATCCTAAGTCAGAATTGTCCTTATAGCTGGTTTGTGGCATCTGTAGCTTCTCCCCCCTGGACAGAAGAGGCTATTTTTCTGATCTGAAAGCTCTTTATACGCTTTATCTTCAGTATAAATGCAGGGTCCAGACACTTGTGCCTGCAAAATGGCACCTAGATTTTCTTCCTTCTTTCACCATTTTCCAGTCTCCTGCTTTGCTCTTCCTATAAAATATTAAAGGAGTTAGAGCTGAAGTTTGTCAGGATGATATTCCTGTAGAAGGATTTTTTTTTTCCCCATGATGTTTCTTATTTGCAAATTATTGATCTTAAGTTTATTTTAGATTTTCTTGTGTTCATCTGTTGTGTTTTGTTTGGATTTTGAAAAGTGGGTGTAGACCTTTGTGTTTGCAGTCCCAGTAAAGATGATAGTACACAAGTAGAGTACTACAGCAGGAGCGCACAGGATTGTTTATATCCTGCTGTGCAAACTGGAAATCTTGTTCTCCTTCCTCCCAGCTCTCCACACTCTCAGGCAGAGGAGGTAGATCAGGGAATAGGAGAGGTTACTGCATTCCTCTGACTGTCCTGATATTTTAATTACACTGAGTGGTTCTTTTAGCAAATACCATCTTGTTTTTGCTGCAAGTCATTCTGCTAAACATTTCATATGAAATTCAGCGTAGAAGACAAACCCTGGGCAGTCCTGAAATCCTATACAGTCCCCAGGCTAATGGTCTGTCAGGGCTCCAGCGTGTTCTGCAGTGCCTTTCCCACAGGCTGTTTGCTCATGTGTGTTGGCCTGAGGTGCTTCTTTCCTCATTAAAGGAATTTGCCTTTATATTATTTTGCATCTACTGTACAAGATTTCATTTTCTCACTTTGATTCATGCTCTGACTTCTGATGCATATGGGATGTTCCAAGGTCAAACAGGAGTGTTGTGTGTCCCTTTTCCTGCCTCATGTGACTATCATCTCTAACAATGACAATTTTAATTGGTGCCACTGAGACAGTGCAGGGCCAATGGGTCTTTATTAGAGATGAGATTGGATTCAGTTTATAGGTGCACTTCCAGTTTCTGGTTTGTAGGAAAAAGCCATTTTTAGTAATATTTTGCTTTCTGATTCAGGCACATTTTGCACTGCATACATTTTGGGACTGTTTACATATACATAAAGTTGCCAGGTCTCAATTGAAATTGGTATTTTAGAAGCATGGAGAGAACTGGCAAGCAGGAGGTACCACAAATCTTACATGTACAGCATTTCTCAGTTTTTTCATTAGAGACTGAGCCAAGTGTTCCTTTGCTGCCTGGTGATACTGCAGTTTTATACCAATAACCTCTGTAAAATAAATACAGTTAGGCTTATGCCTGTGGGTTTTAGTGAATATGTATTTTATAGATTGTTTTCTGAAAGACCTGATTCTGTTGCTTTGAAGTTAGTTGGAATTTCAAATCTTCTGTGCCCCAAAAATACACCATGCTTCCCTAGCCAGTCAATGAGTTAGTGGAGATTGGATTTAATTTTTTTCTTTGGTTGGACATTATCTATTCCAATTTTGTCTGGCTTTGGAACATAAATTGACTTTTTTTTTCACTTGAGTTCCTCTGGGAGATCTTTAAAATGAAATCAGAAATTGATGATAAGAAAAGCAGAGCTAATAAACACAGTTCATACCCAGCTACTGAGCTTATATCCTTGCCACATTTGGGGAAGCCTTGGGGTGTACTGATGATGGTCTCATGATTTTCCTTTGTCAGTACAGATGGCAGCATTCCTAAAGCTGAATTAATTGGGATAATTTCCTGCCACTGTCCAGGGGGGCAAATGGAGCTGGGTATGCTCTGAAACAATTCCCTTCCCAAACCCATTCCCTGCAGGCAATGGTTGGGAGGAAAGGAATTTGGTGGGCATTGGAACTATTTCCCATTAGGGGGCAAACTTAAACAGTAAGATTTTGGAATGAAATATGTGTTATTTGGACTGCTCAAGGTTGTTAAACAGGGGAGAGAAACAGCCAGTTGTGACTCCTCCATTTTTTATATAATGGGATCAGTTTTCAGAGAGGAGAATGTTTATGGATGCCCTACAGTGTAATTACTGTCAGGACCTCACATTCTCCCATCAGAAGTTGAAGAGGACTCCAACTAAAATCACTAAATCTTTTTACCAGCTCATGCAAAGATGGACTTTTCACATTCCTTGAAGAACCTGGCTTTGTGGTGCAAACTGATGGGGGTGGGAATGGCGGAAAAAGAGCAAAGGCATCAGCAGCTTTCAATACTAAAGCCTAGCACAAGGAAAGCAGAAAGATATCGAGGCCATGTCTCCAAATACCTTGGGATCCACCCACCTTTATGAAGATAAGCTGCTTCCTGTGTTGCTAATTATTCAGAAGTAATTATTTTTAGTAGTATCATTTCTTCAGCAAGATTTTCCTTTGAAAAATGTCTTGTCTCTTGTACAGCTGATGTTAATGAACATGCAAGTTTTGGCTCAGGGCTGGTGTTGACCAAGTGAGATGAACTACGTGAATATCTGTACCAGTGAAATCAATCCAGTAATATTTAGATCAGATGTTTTCCCACTCACTCCCCTTAGCATTCAATCCGTGTTTCACCAGTGTACTGTAGTGGCACCTGAATAAACACTTGCAAATATTTATAATTCCCCACCTTCTCATAGGGGGCTTTCTGAGATCTTTCCCACAACTCTCCCATATAAAACAGTTGAATCCCTCTTCTTTCTTAATATAAACATGAAGGTAATGTGCCCCTTGTCACAGCAGACATCTGTTATATGTATAGCAGTTATTCTGTAGCTCACAGATTAATCATTGTGCTCCATCTCATTTTGCACTGCAATCTGCAAATTACAATGATTCCTTGAAGAGACAGAAATCAGGTTTGTTTGTTGTATTATTAATAAACTTTAAATCACTCCCATATTCATAACTGGTTTTTGAGATTTGTTCCAGTCCCCAGATGACAAATATTGGCTGCTAAAGACGCTTTACTACGACTGGCTTTGCTAATTGCCATGAATGAATTGAACATTAATTAACTATTTCTGTAAAGGGCTCATCACAGGAAAGCCTTCTGGACTTGTGTAAATTTATATTTAACATCCCATGATAAATGCAGGCCTTTCAACAATTGGTTTGAAATTCCTGACAAATGTTTTTATTTCATTTTATAAGTTATGAGTTCAGTCACTGCATCAAAAATAGCCATGGGTTAGATTTGCATTAAGACAAATTACTCTTGAAGTGCATTTCAAGTCTTTTGGGAATCAGCAGGCTTTCTATAAAATGAGGATCTTCCTCCAATTTTTACTGAATGTTTATGTTTTATATAACAAGAGAATTAAAAAGATCCATGAGGGCACTGCAATAATTCATATGTTGGGCATCATGCAGTACTGGAATTTGTTCCAAGCCAGATCTGTGCTTTTTTTGGATTAGGCTTAACATTTCCATCACTGGAAAATAATTATATATTAATAGAAATACTAGTTATACTTGGGATCTTCTCATCTTGCCACCCTCCTAAGAAGAGCTTGGAGGAATGCTGGGTCAGCCCTTTTGTGACCATCTTCATCAGCAATTTTATTCTTTAGCACAGAAATTTGGTGTTCCCAGTATAATCCTCAATGGTTTATTTTGCCATTACAGCAGCAGTGGCAAACTTTGAATTGCTACAAAGGCTGCTTTAGTATGGCTGAGCAGCTGACCATATTGTACAGTCTCCTAATATGCATTAGGATTTTATTTTCTGTACAACCGAGTGGTTTCTGCTGCAAATATTTGAAAGCTAAGCAGAAAGATGTGGTGAACACTCAACCCAATTGCTGATATGCAACTAAATGATATTTTAAGGTATTTCAATGTTGAATAAATGTGAGGAGGACAATGCACCCATCTTGCAGGAGTGTCAAAGGACTGAAAATAAAATTACGACTGTACATAACGTCAAATATTATGGGTGAGTTCTCTGAGGTTTTTCCACACCATAGTTTTTAAAAATTCTTAACTCCAAAACTTCCTTATCCTGGAAAGAAGACTTCAAGAGTGATTTTTAGGAGATGTCTCTAGAGTATTTATTAAAAAAAAAAATAAAAATTTTATATATACATATATGTGTGTGTGTGTGTGTGTGTGTAAATGTGTGTATGTTTTTTTATAGTTTTCCATAAGCCTTTGTCACACAATTTCCCTTTGCATTTGGTTTGCATTACACATGTGCTAATACAATTGCTCTTGGAGAAGACTTGTACAAATATACATCAGTTTAATCTATTTGTGCTAATAGAAAGGATTCTCTGTGATTTTCTTGGCTCTGATGAGTTTATGCCACATACATCCACTTTACATTATTGTCCGTGGTTTATCTTCATTAGTCTCAGGTTTTATAATTCTTTGTCCTTCATATGGCTTGAATTTTGCACAGACCTTGGGACTGGGAACTAGCCTGGAATTCAGGAGAAGCAGGGGTTTTTTCTTCTCTATGATATTGGGCCTTTTTAACTCTAGGTGAGTCCTTTGTGCCACTGACTCCTCCCGTGTTTCTGTCTGGTTAGAATCTGACACCAAGCTCTCTCTTCAGGGACTCTGACTTTGTACCCACATGGTGACTTGAGAAATCTGTGGATGTCTAGATATCACAATGGCTCCCAAAAAGTGTTTGCTTTAGGAAAAAAAAATATCATCAGAAATAAAATATATTTTCAGTACTTTCTCATGACCTGCTAAGTGTGGGAAGATAGCTTGAAAGGATAGTGCAGCACAGTCCAGAAGGCAATCTCTCCCAATGAATTACAGCTGTGCTGATTACTGAGGAGTGGAAACAGCCTCGCCTGCCCAACGAGTTTGGGTGTTACAAAAGAGTGGGCTAGCTGGCCACTAGTTGCAGTTGGAGTTTGGGTCTCAGAGTCTGTTGCAGTTTGGATGGAGGCTGCTGGCTGTGCTGAGGTCAGGGACATATGACTGTGCAGGGACAAGTAAGGTAAGAAGATATGTGAGAGACACTCAGTGTTAGATGGCTGGGTAAGGGACAGGTTAAGGTTTAGCCAGTTATGCAGTGTGGAAAGAAGGAGTCAGAGCTGTGTGAAGCTGCCTACAAGGGAAGCAATCAGAGCTGTTGGAAAGAAGGCATGAAAAGTTTTCCAATAAAGGATTGGTGGTGATGCCAGTCCAGACCATCTTGACATAATTGTGACAGCTAAGTCCGTCTACAGGCTTATTGTATGGCCATAAATGTTTCTGCAGCTACACAGAAGGAAATATGCATCCTTTTTCCTGGAATGCCTCACACAGGCTTTAATTCTTTGGGGGCATTTGTATGCTCTCTTCCCTTCAGGGCTGTCCCATATATTGTCAGTGCTGTGTGTTTCTTTGCAAACCTGAACCTTGCTGTGTAGATGTAAGGATTCTGACTCCTTGCTATGAGTGGAGGAAACCACCACCATGGTGTTCTGCCTTGGGCTCTGCAGAGAGCCAGGTTTGGGACGGTCAGCACTGTCTTCAGTAGTGGGATCAGCTGCATCTTGAGCCACAAGGTCATGCTGCCCACTGCTTGAAACAGCCCTGGTAGTAAATCCTGTGCATTACACCACCATTAGACTGTTTAACCCAGCACCCTTAACCTCATGGGTTAGGTTGGCTGAAACTGGCTGGTCCCTGAGCTGAGCTCTGCCCTGATGTGATGAAAGGGTGGGTGAGGTTGGCTACTACTATTCACCCTCTGAAATTATGCATCTGCTTGTTATCTAGATTTTTGGGGTATTGTTGCTTGGGCATCTGGCAGCTGAGAATACTGCCTCGAATGTGTGGTGGTTGGTAATCAGAGCCTGGCAGACATATTCAGCTAAAATTTAATTCCAGGCTTGTGGTTTACCCTTGAGAGGCTTTCTTCCATCTAACAGCAGCACTGAGCTCTCATCCAGACCAAAGCTGAGTCAGCTGTCTGTTTTCCAGGTACTTATCTTCTGAAGTGCTGAAACATCTTATGCATTTCACTGCCTCCTGTGCCATGGGAACCCCAGTAAAAGCAAATGACTGGAGGAGAGCTTGCCTTTCTAGCATTTCCAGGCACAGCAATAAGACAAGTTTGTGGAAGAGCTCTCCACCCAGACCTATTAAACATTAAGATGCTGATGTGACCATTGGCTCAGAAAGTCTTAAATTGTGCAGGGCCAGAAACTAGTAGAATATACAAGGGAAGGATCTCTGTCTGCTTTCCCTTGTCTCTTACTCTGTTCCAAAATAGTCACTGCTCTCACATCATCTGAATTAAAAGGATCTTCAGTGTGGTCCTGTAGAGATGGATTTCTCTTCCTGACTTAGGGAGTTTCTCAGCTCTTTGAAAGCACTGTGTGGTCTCCACAGAAAGCTGTCAAGGGACCCAGATCACAAGCTGGACAAAACATATACATTGTATGACATTTAATATGAATGTTTTAGTAATTTCTGGTGGAGCAAAGGAGTGATCCGCACTGAGTGAGGGCAGACATCAGGGCTGACTAGGGACACTAGTCTTAAACATGCCAGTTTACCAGTCCCATCAGTGTTCATTTGTGGATGGTGTGTTCCTGGATGACTACAAGCAAAGTGGGGCTGGAGAAATCCTGCTGAAGAGTCTGAAAAACTGAGCTATGTAGATTGTCACGGGCACTTGAATTAACAGGAAAACTTGACTCCAGAAGAAAGGGAGCAGCTGGGGAGGTAGGAATGTATCTGATTTCAGGGTCCCAGGACCTACAGCAAGGAGAGGCAAGAGAGAAGTTCTGGCAGAGTGGAGCTGAAAACTATGCAGGAGCTTAAGTATGGCTGAGGATTTTGAGTTGTGATTTAATAATTTCTCTTTTCTTTCTGTGCTTGTGTCTAAAACCCCTTCTTTAAATCTTGCAAAGTAGACAGTCCTGCAAAAAATGTTTATGCATTTGTCATTAAACTTAGGTTGAAGTAGTAGAAATGGCAAACCTAGGGTATGTTCTTCCCGTGGTGGAAGATCAGAGTAAAGAAGGGTACAGGTAATGCAGAGGGTTTGCTCAAAGAAATTTAGGAATCATATTCTACTTCCACTGAATCACAAAAATATGGGCCTGGTTCTGACAGATGTTCCTCCTTTCTTCAAGAAGAGAAGAAATGGGGGCATGCCAAGACTTCTCCAAAGCACTGAGAAGAGTTGCCGTTGGCATGTGGCATCTGACAGGGCTGTTTATATATTCTGGGTTATGCTGTAGTTTGAGATGCATCACAAGGAATATATGGGGCAAATATTTTTTTTTCTTGACCCTTCCCTATGTGTAATAGGGGTAGGATGATATCCCTATGCACAGACAAGCTAGAACGATAAATATGCAATAAGGTGAGCTGGTCAGAGAAGAATGGAAACAACAATATAGTTATTTTAGCTTATTATAGAGGAGAAAACAAAACTTGCATGAGGTTTTACCCTGCTACTTGGCTTTGTGGCAAAATTCAGTCTTGCCTTGCTTCTGTCATCTGAGGAACTGTAGAACTCACTGATCAAACAGCAACAATTCATGGTTGTCAGAATGGATAGAATTGATAGTTTATTAATAAAAATAAGCAATTTTTAAAAGGAAGTTGTATTCTATTCATTATTGCATGTTTGCTGTTTTATGATATTACTCTTGGCAAGAGTTTTTCGTCATACTAGAGTGTGTGCTTAGCTATAGCACTTACTAATATGCTGTAGTAATAAAGGGAACATTTTCAATAGTAGCAGCTCACATACTGGGTAGTCCTGTTGTGTTCATGGACAAAAATTGTTGAATAAGTTACCATTAAATAGGCATAGCAATCAGTGACAGATTCTGCCTCTGAGATACTGAGCCTTTTCCTTAAGCAACTGATGTTACTGAATGCTTGACAGTTCCACTGTATGATCGTTTTCATGAATTTCCTGCCTTTGAAATTCCAAATGGACCACTTCAATCTCTACAGAGACATTAATTTTACATCTGCTTTTTTTCTCCTCAGAGCTGAATTTTTAAATTAACACTAAATAAATATTCTTTACAAAGTGTTATTAACAATAGCCATGAAATCCAGTGGGTAATGGTTTGAACTGCAGCTGTCCTGTTCCTTTTTACATCACTGTCTGTGATTCTGTCCATATGGGCAGAAGTCTTCTGCCCACACACCTCTCTCCTCACATTCAGACACTTTGAGTCCAATCGAATGGCAGCCTATTAGGTCCCAGTGTTTCAAAGCATACAGTGATTTCCCATGAACATCAAAGTAAATTACTCTGATTTTGTTTCTCTTCAGAAAGGAAGTAGTCCTTTACTTTCCCACTGCAACTTGTTCACCCTTGCTAAGTGCTGCTGCAGATATCATTCCCTCCTTACAACTTCCTTTTTCTTGTTTTCCCCTTCCATCTGAGAATTTCAGTGAGGCAGTTTTATCTGCCATTTTAAAAGAGTGTATTTTGCAAGCACAGGCCTCACTGTTATGCTCTTCTGATGTAATTGGAATAAGATGATTTGGCCATAGAGCTTTGCAAAATTTGAAAGGACTATTACAGAACAAACAAATTTATCATATTTTGTGTAATTTACCTCTCATTTTCATATCAAAACACATAGCTTCTGAAATACTCATTTCAGAGGTTTAAATTTTTTTTTGTACACTTTGGTTGAACTTCTTTAGGGCAAATTTTCCCCTTCATGCATTGCTAGACACCAGTTCACAGATGAACTTTAAATGCCAGTAACTTTTGATAGAAAGAAAGAAATAATGAAGATACTGAATGATACTCCAGAATCAAGTTGAAAAGTGAGATTTCTATAGGTTTCTAAAAGTTCTATCTGAGATTTCTAGATTATCCTTAAAATAGGAGAGGAAGAGGATGATAAAAAGAGGAATCAGCAAAGTCCTTGGAAATAATCAACAATATTGAAATGATTTCCTTAATATGCACTTTTTTCTGATTTTTTTTTCCTTTGTACTCAAAATTAGCTTGTATTTCTGCTTTCAAGACCTCCTTAACTTCTGTAGAGAAGAGATTTAATGAGGCTGATGATTTGATATCAACCATCAATGGCAATGTGTGTTGGTATCATTTTCATAGGCATTAATGTCCAGTTGTGAAAGCAACCCAGCTTGACTGCAAAACTCATTCAAACTATCAAACTGCATGGTCTGATGCTAAACCTGTAGATTACTGATGCAAAATGCAAGTTCAAAGTGGATGTTTAGATGAAAACTGATAATTTCCAAAGGTTAGGTCACTGAGGTTTTCTAAGGAGCTACGAGCAAGGCCCAGTGTGGAAATTGGAACTCCTCACTGCAAGTGAGGATTTACTTTTGTCCATATCCACCAAAGATGGGAATGAGAGACCATGAAATGCAATTTAAATTTGGTTATCCAAAACTAATTACAAAATGAATTCATGCATGTTTCTGGGTTTGGTCTGGAGAGATTTCTGTGTAGATATGTCTTTAGTGTTTTGAATCCAGTTTGTCTTCTGAAATATTTTGATAAAATCTGAGTGCAAGAGCATTCATTGTGGTTTTGATTATTCTCTGTTTTAATAAACAGCTGTGAAAGCTGGGAGGGGACAGAGTTTGGTTTCTTTTTCTCTATCTGCCTAGTATTAGAGACTTAAGATAGGAGCTATGAAGAAATAATTAAAGCTCCCAGCATTTTTTCAGTGTGAGACTAATTAGTAATTATTAAAGATAATTTTGGCAGCTTCTTCTATTTAGCTTATTGTCCAAATTTTCCAATATAAGCAGGATTTATACCAAAATTAATTATTTAGAAAATGAATAACAAAATTATTCTCAGTTTCATGATTTTGGAATAAAATCTCAAAGTAATCATTTTTGGGGTAATTACTGTGGGGAAAAAAAGGATTTTAGCCAGGAATAATATAATGCATGTCAAAACCCAAAATCCCAGTTTGCCTAGGTTTTTTTTTTTTTAACTACCCCATCAGAATGTACAGAGTTCTGCATTCCCGTGCCTGTGGAGCAGCCAGCCGTGGGGATTTTGCTGGCTATCCCCAGGCTCACAGAGACAGGCATGCAGCAGCTCAATCTGTGTGTGAGAAAGAAGTTGTCACAAAGCCCTTTGCAGATAATGACCCCTTTTCTAATTTACAACTTAATTGTCTTGACAATGAATAATCTTTACTCAAGTCCAGTGTGAAAAGCATACAACAATCTGCAATTCTTTAGTTTTTCTTTTTTTACCATTACTGCTAGAACAGTTAAAGCACTTACAGAGGGCACCAGGAACAGCTGGGATTTCTTCATATAGCTATTATATGGTTTGGTATACATATTTCAATCTGCTTTGCAAGAAAAGCCTAGAAAACCCCGTCTAATGGGAGCCAGAAAAGTGTAGGGCAAACCTTTCCTGTCACTCTGCTTCCTTCTGTCACTGCTGCTCCCCCTCAGCTGGATGAGATCATGGCTTAGGTACCAGTTGCACTCCAAGCTCAAAAAAGATGCCTGGGCTTAGATCATCCTGATGATGCCCCTTCTGTCATTTTAGGGGCAGTCTTCATGACTAAGCAAAGAAGTATTTGTTCTGCTGATGTAGAGCATCCCCCCTTGATTTTTTGCTGGCTTTATAACTACTGTGCATCCATACTTACATGCTGTAATATTGTAAAAGGAAAATAATGTCGATTAAAAAACTTCTGTTTTCTCAAAGAGACTCATGATTCTTAGGTATGCACAGCAAAGGACTTGAAGAACTGTAAGTCCCACATGGCTCTGCTTGTGTTTTGCAAAGCTAGGCAGGGTTTGACAGCTCACCCTGGCACCCAGTGCCAGATGCCAGGGAGTTGGGACTCTGGGTGTTTATTAGTGCACACTGATGGTGGATACCATTCCATCAGGTGCCATGTCACTGCTGTGTGAGGTGGGCTGCCACCCTTCTCACAGTAGGAACAGATGACTTCCAGAGGGCAAGAACTTGAAGAGAGTGGTTTATATGACCAGATGGAGCCACTGTGATAATCTGGTGTGAGCTTCCAGATAATTTATTAAGAAGTGGCAAGAGCAGGCTATTATTTCCTTGATAGAGTTTTTTATTTTTGATGGGAGGAGAGAGTGGTGAAGTGTTAATTGAGAGGGAATTAGCTCTCCTTTACTCTGGATATACATGCTCAGTGATGTACTTTCCTCTCTTTTTCCTAGGTGGAGAACACTGTGCTAGAATCCTACTGACCTTTATTTACAAAGATTTCAGAGCCTGAGAAGGTCAGGGGAGGGAAGCAGATGACTGGGTGTCAGAGGTAGTGGGGCAGGCAGTCCATCTAGATTTGCTCACTGGAAAACTCATTCTGGTGGCCTGACCCCTGAGCAGTGACAGAAGAACAGCTCAACACCACCGAGTGCCAAGGTCCCATGGCACTGAGGCTGCTCTCTGCTATTTTGGGTCATGGTGAAGCTGATAAGGTTTAAATAGGAAGTCACACTGCAAGTGTCTGGGACGTGCTGGTGTTGGCATTTTAAAATAGATGTCCACAGCTGAATCACAGTGCTAACCTCTCTGAATTCCCTCTTTGGGGTGCGATCATACCCCTGGCATGAATTCTACTGAATGTATAGAGGGGGTGCGAGAGTGATGAGGGCTTGAACTACAGAAAGTGAGGACAGCTGAAGGTCATTGAGGGTTTGATGGATAAGAGCACATCCCTGAGCTGCTCATTCAGGGCCCTGCTGCTGGAGCAGGGCTGTGCCACCCTGCTGCAGTGGCTGCCAGTAGGAGATGCTTGAAGAAGCCACTTTGCTTTGGGCATTAATGAAAGTAATGAGAAAAAAAAATAGCAAATGCCTGGAAGAGGAGCAGACTGAGAATTCACTTCCTTCTAATAAAATTATCTCTTCATCTGTGTAGGCATTTCTGCTAGACTGCCATTTCTTCACAGACCAGACAGCTAAATGAACAGTTGAGTATCCACTTATTCCCTCAGCACTCACACACTGAAAACTATGGTGGAAGTGCTAAATGCTTTTCTTTTTTAACTCCTGAGACAGTTTAAACTAGTAAAACTTCTCAATATATTTTTTGTTTGGCAAGGAGGTGGTCAAGTAAAATTATCAAAATTACAATAATTAGCAAATTGCAGAGAAATGTCTTTAGGACTTAAAGCTCCAATGTGTAGGCAATAGAACTGTAATTTATAGGCTGACATACCAATTCAGCTATAGGCAACTCCAGCAGCTGCTTTGCTACTCATTAAAATAAGTGCACAGCTATCAGACTAATTATAGCATGGAACTATGTAGAAAACTGAACCCAGACAGTGAGACAGGAGATCTTCTGACAGAAGTACTCCACACCCCACTGCAGCCTGGAAATCCTGCTGCATTTTAAACTGCTGTCTCCCTGGACATGTTTGAAATGCTGATTATTTTGTACATGTTCCTCTGTCCCTCACTTTCCTCAGAGATACCTTTGAGTCTCAGAAGGGGAGTCACCAAAGGTGTTTGGCATGCAGCAATTGCTGCTTTTGTTTTTTGCTCTTTGAGAATACAAACCCATCCCAGTGACTCCTACTTTTTTATTATTGGAGCAGACTTCAGCAGCTGCCTGACCATGAGTGCAAAAGAAGAATTGTTATTTTCTCCCTCACCCCTCTCATAAAAGGAAAGACTGGATCCAATTCCACATGTCTGCTTCTGTGTTAAGTTTGAGATTAGGGCCAGGGTAGTGTGTCAAATTGGTTGAGGTGAATAGATAACTCAGGTGATTCCTAATACCTTCCTGAAAATGTCAGGCTTTGTAAAAGGTGACCAACTTCTGACTTTTGTTGCATGTCAGTGGGTTAATTTTTCTGCCTACCTGTGTTCATGTTTATGTTCTTGTAAACAGAAGTCAGGTACTACTGCTCATTTTAACTAGGCTGTATATAAAATAGCAAACAGCTTTGCTACAAAACCCTTTCTGATTAATGAGGCTTAACTTAGCTTTTGGGAAAAGTGCTGTATTTCATTGTCCTGGGTCAGCCAGTGTGCAGCAGGCAGGCTTGGTGGTCTCTGCTCTGCAGTAGAGGTCCTTAGCTGCTGCACTGGCATCAGCAAGTGACTCTGATCCTCTTCAGAGCAGGCTGTGCATGTTCAGCATTCAGAGGGGTTTCTTCTGAGAAAGGAGGAATCAGCTTCAGCTGGTTTGGCCTTCAGCTGCCTCTGTAATATTGGGCTCATCCTAGTGTCACACAAGCATCCTTACTCCATGATGTGAGCCAGGCTTGCAAAATTTTGGAGTCTTAAGCTGAACTTCACAGCCTTCATTTACATCTTTACCATATCTTGATTTGAACTTTTTTGTAGATAAGACATCTCAAAAGATAAAACAGATTTGGCAGCAAAAGGGAAAAAAAAATAAAAGAACCCCTCTAAAATCATATGCATTTGGAAAAACTTTCTAATCTGTCTTGACACATATGTTGCTTTAGGAGAAAAATATTCCCTGGCTGCACTGGGGCCCTGCAGCTCCATGTGTTGGGGGCCTGGGTGTATAATTTGTGGAGTGTAATAATTCTATAATTATATTGCTAATTGTCTGCTACCCCTTTTTTATAATAACAGAGTGAAGTGATTTATAACTTAGCAGTTTTACAGGAGCTTAGACAGACACTTAGTTCAGTTAGTTAACTGAAAATGAGCTCTTGCAATGTAGCTCATAGTAGTTAATAACTGTTATTGTTAATGGCACACTATGAAACTGCCCAAGTGCCTTGCAGGAAGGTGTAGTTCTGCAGAAGTGTTTCAGATTTAAAATCTCAGCCTTTGTGGTCTTGCCTTTGTGAAAAAAAATAGAAGAAAGGATGGAAGAAAGTTTAAAAATAAGAGGAAAGGAAGACTAAGCGATATTCACAAAGAAGTTCAAAAGGCTGCAAATGGTAGGAAGAAATCCAAATTGAATAATGGAAGAGGTATTTGTAGTGAAAAAGGAACTGGATTTGCAAAGGCAAAAATACTTTTCAGTTCAGTAGGAGGAAAAATTGATAGTCTGAGGAATAGACAGAATCTCTTCTCACAATACTTGGAAGACCTAGAATTTGCAAACTTGATTGCAAAGATATTTACCTTCTTTTCATTGGTGCTTTGGATTTTTGCTTTCTCTGAGCTAAATTTGGCCTTGGGGGGCCAAAGCTGCTTTCTCTGTCTGTGGATATATTTTTTCTGGGTGCTGCCAAAGCTGCTGTTGCTTCCCAAGGCAACTTTACCTTGGCTGGGACAGAAAGGAGTAACTGTTCTGAATCATTCAGACAACACATTGTATTGGTGGATTTGTGCCTCCAAATTATATAAGATGGAAATATGCAGCATTTTATACAGAAAAAGGGATTAAAAGAAAAGTCTTTAATGCTTGGAAATTCTACATGTAAAAAGCAGCAGTATTATTTCTTCCCCTAAAAGCAGAATATTCAACTATCTGAGCTCATGTGTTAAGTGCATAACAATAACTACCTGTTGGGACTCTTGACTGCATGCTGTTCACTCTGGAACTGTTTTAAATTGTTGGAATTGAAGTTACATTATGAAAAGAACAATTTTTCTTTCACAGATGGAGTATTAGAAGATGAAACATTTCCGATACTCTTCCCTCATTTCTGCAAGTGTCCTTTTATGTCAGTGGTTCCATAAGTATTTAATCTTTTGGAACTGATGATTTACTACACTTGGCTTCGATCTTTACTGCTTTCCCTGTATCACTTAAAATATAACATGGCTTATCATTGCAGATATAATATGACCTAGGTTGTGAAATCATTATGGAAGGTTCTTCATTAAGAGTCATACTGGATTCTTAGAATTATTTTTATTTCAAAGGATTTTTTTTCCTCTCATTCATCCCAAGAGAAATTTTTGAGCCAGCTGGTTCTGATATGATACAGGCTATATACAATACTCATTTTGTACTCATAGTTGCTTGACATGAAGATCAGTAGATTAAAGAACATATGATATTTTTTGGAAAATATTTGAATTTGGAAACGATATTAAAGTGAGCATATCTCAAAAAATTAGCTCACAGGATGTATGTGTGTTTACTTGTGTAACTTAAGTATTCTGCAAAATATGATACCAGACACATT
Organism: Cichladusa arquata; assembly: GCA_026413545.1. Taxonomy (NCBI): domain Eukaryota; kingdom Metazoa; phylum Chordata; class Aves; order Passeriformes; family Muscicapidae; genus Cichladusa; species Cichladusa arquata. The sequence goes on from JAOTQP010000001.1 coordinate 19,420,829, forward strand.
ATCTGGCTCAATCTATATGAGTTGTTTTGGCATGATCAGAATTTGCCTCATAGTCTGAAGTCAAGAAATAGAAATAACTTGTTCAGCATGGCCAGACAAAGTAGTTATAAAAGAAAAAAAAAATCTTTGAGAAATTAGAGAAGTGGAATTTTTTTAAATAAAGAGACAAGAATTTGGAATACAAGAAGTAAAAGATTATATGAATATAAGGGATAGTTTGGTATTCATTCTTTTTAGCTAAAACAGTTCAGGTTTTCTTCTGCCTCTCTCAAAATCTGTGACAAGGTCTCTGTTTTTGTTAATAGACTGTAACTGTGCAGCCTCTAGTACACATGTCCAGCCTAGGAACAATTATGTTTTTTCTTTTTCAGTGTGACAAAGGTATTGACTTTGGGCTTTTAGTTGTGAGAGTTGCACAGTCTCTGATGAACATGTGCCATTGCTATTCCTAGAGAAGCATGTAAAGTTCTGTTGTTAGGAGTTTATTTTCTGCTAAGCATGATTTTGATTTTTTTCATTTCACTTACTGATAAAAATATTAAGGTAGTTTAACACACTTAATGAAATCACAGCATTTGTCTTAGCTTCTCATAATGTTGTCCTGCTAATAATAATTTCCTTTAAAGGTTGTGACCCACACTGTTCCCTTGCACACTTTAACTGGAGTTTCCATTCATAACCTTCACTGTTTCACTCTACTTAGTCTGCTTTAATATATGACTTTACTGTATGCTGTTCTGTGGACCTTACAGCTACATTTTGGAATACACATCCAAGTGGAAATCCAGTGGAAAGGAATTAAAATACCTAATCAAATAGGCTGATGTTCCTCTTTCTTGCTTATGCATTTCTCCATCTTTAAAATATATATATATCACTACTTGCTTTGGATCTGTGGGTGAATTTTTTATGTGAAAGATTACCAGTATTGCCTTTTGCTCCATATCTTTTCTTGCAGCTCTGCTTTCTATTTTAAAGTAACATGAGATGCCTCTGGATGTAATTTTTCGTAGATATCTTTTCAAGAAACTTAAGAAATTAGTAGAATTTTGTCTTCACTTAATATGTGCAGAAAATTGTTCAACTCTTTTTCCTGGGTGGTATATAATATGGACATCACACACTATTAGAACTATTTATGTCATTATCTGGTTTTGTTCTGTAAATGCATCTAGACTTCTTGTCAGTGTATAGTAAAGACAGGCATATAAAATTTTGAATATTTTCAGTCTGTTAATGTATTCCAATCTTAGAGTGCATCAATTTGATATGAACATTTGAAGGTATTTGTTGAAGAAAAATAATTATGAGATATTATAAAAGCTTTAATGGAATAAAATTCCATTTTTTTCTTCAGGTGAATTCCACAAAAATGCATTTATCAATATTGAATAGCCACAAAGTCCACTCTTCTGTATTTGCACTTAGAGTCAGGAAAGGGATGCAGGACATGAAGTTAGCTCAGGGGAATTCCTGTAATTTGGGCAGAATCACCTTTAATCACCATGTCCGTCTTCAGCTCAGGCAGTCTGTGTGAAAGCAAACCCATTTCACATCAGTCACTAACCTTTTCCAGTCCCAGAGCCTTTTACCTGTATCTAAGGCATCTTCTAGATCATAGCTCAGTTGAGCAGCACTGAGCATAGGTGTGCTGTAATGGTCTGGCTTTTTATGTGCATCATTTAGAATTTGCTGAATCCACACTTTTGTGAAAACTCAAACATCCTTTAGGAAAAAATTGTATGAAAAATTCTTTTGCATCAGTATACTGAATATAAAATATCTGCAGCCTTTGAATATACTTTATGCAGGTATCAACCTAGATAATGTGTCAGAGCAGAGAGGTGGAATTTCTGGCATTATTTTTAGGACAGCTTTCAAAACGGGATTTTTCTGCAGTGCACAGACCCTTTAAAATCCTCTTTAAATCATTTTTAAAAGCTGTACTGTAGTTTTCTCTTGGACATAGGGGGTATGGGGATGTTACAAGAAACTAGGATTATTTCCTGCCTTTCTCATTAGGGAAATGTCTAATGCTGGTTTTAAAGTACATTTTTACAACATAATAATTTTTAACTGGAAAACATGGCCACAAAACTGGACACTGAATATATTTATTCCTTTGGATACACTCTCTGCACCTTAAGAAAATACATCACAGTGAGTTAATAATTACTATTTTTATACTATGTTATTTTATGGAAAGTATCTCTCACCAGCAGGAAAGTACAAGGACTTCTAGGAATCACTAGGGTATAATGAAAGTTGCCAAAAATGTAAACCAATACAGATTTTCTTATGAACCATGAAAATATTATGTTTAAACTAAAACCCTAACCTTTAGCCTTTGTATGAGAGCAGCAAAAAAAATACGGACAGGAATTTTTTTAAAAAGTGTCTATATAGACATCTGAGGTCTTAGGTCCTATTTATTTAAAAGAAAAAATGGCCTGAGACCTTAGAAAATACCAGCCAACTAAACTAACATCAGAAGATCTATGAATGATCTGTGAGTAAGTGGAAAATTTCTAGTCTGATTAAATCTGCAAAATGAATTTGAACAGTGGGGTCCCCACTTTTTTGCTTCTCAAGTGTTTTGCTATGTATTTAATTATGGCAAGATACCTTTTCACCTCCATAAGGTCATTTTTTTCCTGAGGTTTTTCCATTCTGCTCATACTTCCATCCCTTACTTAGTCCACAGACTTCAGCCAGCTTGCCAGCAGTACTCAAATAAAACACAAAAGAATTATTCCTTCTGGAGAGGAAAAAAAAAGTAAGTTTTCAGGATGCTACTTACTAAGGTGTCAGTGTTGAAGCACACGAAAAGAGGATTTCTACTTCCTAGCCTGAAGATGAGCTACAGGGGCACACAATTAAAGAGGGAAGCCTATGAAGATATTTTTAAAAATGAGATTTTTTTCAGTGATTTATTTTCTTGATAGATTCAGTTGTGGATCAACTGAAGTACTTTATTGAGTCTGTATTGATAACTACTCTTGGCAACAACAGGTGAAACAATTAGGTTTCTCATTTTGAAGTTTTATGAAGGTCAGGTATAAAATCCAGAACACTGTTGAATATCTTCAGATTGAATGGCTGTAAAACTTGATCCCCTTTAAGAACAGAACAATATTTTTTTCTCTGTCTTCTTTGTTTGTTAAGTGGGGTTTTTTCTTGTTTGCTAAAGGGAATACAAGGGTTAAATAACTTCAAACAAAACAAAAATTAAATGAAAGTTCTGCCTGACCCCAAGCATTTTTTTACAGTTCTGGTTCAATAACCCAAATGAAATATCCCTTGTTAACATGGTTTTAAGTACAAAATACCTTAACAGCAATTCCCAGGAGATGTTGTAACACCTTTGTCAAATTCATTTTAATGTTAAAGTAGCTGAGAACAAGTTCATTCCCTGAAATCAGAGGTATTTCAACATTTCCATTCTAATTTTGGATGAAAACAAATGTTGAAATATTAGAATTTCCCCCAGGATGAAAATTCTAATATTTTGTTCGGCTCTAGTTTCCAATAACTCTTACACTTTAATTTTGTAATATTTAACTTAATGTTTCCCATGTGAGTATTATAGCACTAGTGGGTGAAACTTTAGTCACCTCACAGATTAGGCATGCAAAGGAAAACAGTTTGTGTATGTAGAGGGACAGATTTCTCCCTTCACAAGTACCTTCCTCTTGTTTCCCCTGCTGATGAGATGTCAGTTTATTACAGACTTGATGAATGGAGTTTCCTTTCTCAGGAAACAGTAGTCAGGCCTATGGAAGCACTTATGTAACAGCATACATTCCCTCCCTCATTATCCCTTCCCTTGGCAGCGCTGGACCACAGTCAGAGACTGCCTGAAGGGAAAGAGTGAAATGCTGCTTCTGGGATATTTGTGGGAAACAAAACTTAGCAGTCCTGCTCCTAGGAGCCATGAAGCCATGACTGACCCCTGCTTGCACCTCTGTGGTGCTGAGTGAGAGCCCTTCTGTGCTGCTCATCCCTCCAGATCAGGGAGGCTGGTGCTTTCCATGGTAGGGAAACTTCAGGCACACGTGCACCACACCAGATCTCATCATGTAAAATCTCTCTTAAGCAGGTAAGTTTGCTCCTACCAGGTTGGGTTCCAAACAGCCCAGGCCTGCAATGACTTTTAATTCTGGGCACCTCCAAACCCAAATGAATTGCAGCTAGATTCAGTTCCCATTCAAAGCAGGTGCAAGAGAATGTGAGCTTCTCCACAGCTCCACACTTCCCTAGATATCAAAATACTTTATAGATTAGCTCGATTGAACTATCTCAGTTTTGCAGGTTGGAAAAGTGAGATGTTGACACAGTTGCAGCTATCAAATTGTCCACTGTGTTTTGCAGCATGATTAGCCTGGGAGTCTGTGACACTAGACTCACACCAGACTCCAGGTCATACACTCCATGTTGGACCATGGTCTTCAGAAGGTGTTTCACAGAGTGTGTCTTGGTCTTAATTCTGTTTTCCTTCCTTAAATGCAGCACATCAGTGCCTGTACCAATGCATGCCTTTTGTTCTGATCCATGTGAAAGATGGAAATTGGTCAGCCTATCTGCCTCTTTCCCCAACTGAGGAATGCCTGGTTATGACAGTCTGGCAAAATGTGAGTTGTGGCTTAAAGAAGCTCAAAAGGAGAGATGATCTAACCATACCTTCAATGAGGTAGACACAACTACTGCTGACTTTATTGCAATGTAAGTAAGTACTATTAAGGCATAAGTCAATGGTCTCCTGCCCAAAGACATGAGCTCAGTTCTTGCTGGGATTTCAGGCTGTGGTCTTATGTGTGCATGAGAAAAGGAAATTTCAACCTGCACAAAGTGTTGGTTTGTAAATATTGCTCCTAAGGATCAATTTCTTCCTCCTTCCTTTGGCCCTAAGTACCTAAATCAACTTTGTCAGGTGTAGCCCAGGAACCCAAACTACTGATATGGTATGTCTTTGCACAGGTATGGACCTCAGCTTCCACCCAGACTGTATTCTAGGGACATTCTTTACTGGCACTCTTAATGAGGGCTGTCTTATGGAGGAGCTAGATTATTACAACTTAGAGACAATTGAAGAAAATACAAAAGCTCAAATGTGCAGGCTATGGTGCAGTTATGATGAACTCATTACCTGGACAAGGCTACTGAAGGTGTTGAAATATGCACAGCAGTTTATACAAACTGATACATTGTGCATGCTAATATTTATAATGTGATAGGATACAATGATGGTACTAAAACAAAGAGCTATAACAGCAAACCTAGAAATACCTTAAAACATTTATAACCAAAATGGAAAATTATGTCATTGTGGATAAATGTTTCTTGATTTTCAAATTATTCTTCCAGTGCATTTTGCTCCTTGGCAAATGTAGCCAAAGAGACAGATCCAAGAAGTTCAGGTTTCTAATAAAATAATGAGTTTTTCCACCCTCCCCGTGTTCAATTCACCAAATTACTTTTCAGGAGAATATATTCCTAGGGTGCACATATCCAGGAAAGAGTCTAAACTGATGTTGCTGGTTAAGCAGAGTAAAGTGAAGGTTGTTTCATTGACTTCAATGCACACTTCGAAGTATTTTGGGTTTATCTTATCTCAGAACTTTCCATATGCCCTATTAATAGGTCTTCAATTCTTGCTATTTTATTTTTGCTTTCAAAGCTTTTTATCTGCAAGTTCTTTATTACCTGTGCATAAATCATCATTCTGTTTTGTTTTCGTACACTTCATCACAATTATTTGGTCAATTATGATTCCTTAAATAATAAACCATTTCCAAAGATTTGAAAGTATGTTTCTGTTTTCTAAAAAACAAATGCAGCTGAGTTAAGGTCTAATATGAGTCTGTGAAAATCAAAGCCTAAACACTTACTGACCATGTTGCTTTTGAAGAAAAAGGGGAAGCGTAGGATAAAAAAATTATTCTTAATGACTTGATGTTAGGTACTTTGAGAAAATCTGAAAAATGTATTTTGAATCAGTTAAAGATACTAATGTTTCACAAAGTCCTGAAAGAGATTTTAAATTCTTTTTTCCCTTCAAGTTTGCTTGTAAAACCCTAGTTTTGCATTTCTCTATTCCATTACATGTGACACGTAGCATCTCCACACTCAACTCATGCAGTTGTTGGTAGAAGTCCCTTGAGACTTCTTTTGTGATCTCAAGATGATGGTAGAGGGAATATTTTTGCAAGTTCAGCTGCCACAGGTAAAACAAATAAAACTTGCTTTAAATGATATTTCATTTGAAACAATCACCAATAGCAAAGAATTTCTAGGTAATGTCTCTAGAAACCTCTAGAAATCTCTGTCTACTAGCCCTTTATGAAGAACCATTAAATCCCACTAACAAACATGAGAATGGGTTCTGAAACTCCTAAATTGTTGACTTTGCTATAGATTTGTTAAAGGCTATAGTGGAACAATTTTTCTGCTGTTTTCTGCAAAAATACAAGTGCATGCTGCATGTTTCTTAAATGCTGGATAGTAAATACTGTGTAATTCAAAATTAATATCACTACGGTGATAACACCGAACAGGGATCTGCACTGAATATTTTTTTTTCCTTCCTGAGCCAAGAAGCCCTGGGTGAATATATTATATATGTCAAAGATATATATAAGACAATTTGTCTAACTTGTTCTCAGGAATTACAGTGATAGAAATCTGAGTTTCCTTAGGCAATCTTTCTCAAGTGCTTTACAGGACCTATCATCTAACATGAACCTCATTTGCTTCAGTTTAAAACCATTTATTTCTGGTTCTGTGCATGATAAACTTGATAAGCACATTTGTTTTTTTTTTAAGATTTCATCAGACTTATAAAGAAGATACTTACATGTTGAGCTGAAATTGCAAAAAATATTTGCATCAATTATGACTGTCACATATCTGTCTGTTTTGTTTTTTCTATTTGAACAAGCTTAGGTAAAACAATCTTGGTTAAACTTCCTATTTTGTTTCCTCTGTATGATTTAGTAACAGAGGTTTCAGAAGGGGTTTTTTTCTGATTAATTTTTTTTTCCCCTAGAATGCAGGTACGTGTTCATGCAAAAAGATTAGTGATCTATTTTACTTGAGAGGTGATGTGTGATAATTGACCAATCCAATAGAAAGGTGTTCATAATCACAGACCAAATTCCAAAATCCCTCTCTTCTTTACACTTGAATGCTTCATTTAAGACATTCAAGAGTTACACACATCATGAAATACTGTGGTTTTGGGAAGAGGATTTCTGAGAGGGCCTCTCTCCCTGATAACATTCAAGCTTAGGAGTTCAATATTGACCTAGTCAATATGAGTGAGTTAATTGTTTTACAATAATGAGCAGGAAGTCCATCTGTTCCTCCTTTGTGATAGGAATGATCATGTTCAGAACAAAAATTCTGATATAGTAAGAACTGGAATGCTCTTTAAAAATAGAAAGTTAAAGAAACAGACATCCCATTTAAATCCCCATGCTAAGGACTGGAACACAAGGGTTTTATTTTGATACTTAAGATTCCCAGTACATCTCAACAAAGACTTTCTTTGAATTTTATTGAAAGTAGGAGCTGGTTTGTTTGCAGTTTAGCTCTTGAGGAGGCTCACTGTGGGGGTGAGCAAACAGGGCTGTAGGGGCTGACGTAGGCAGAGGTTCCTCCAGGCGTGCCATTGCTCTTTTCTCAGAGATAAAACCCCAGAGATTACAGATCAACAGTAAACTTCCTTAAGGTGAGGCTGCTGGTCTAATGACTCTTTTTGCTTTACAGGGCCCAGGGTGTGTTTGGGAAGGGAAGCTATTAAGATAGATGAGGTTTGGTGATATATTGTATTTGGTACTCCCATGGGACAAAGGGATCCTTTGATTCCTGCTCACTTCTATCCCCTCAGTTGCATTGAAGTGGCCATGATACAAACTCATCTAGGACCAGATGTACTTAAAACCCTTCCCAAATAATTTTGTTGTTGCTACTGCTGTATCTTAAAAGCTGGCTCTGTTTTGGGACCCCCAAGCACCAGTTTTTCCTGGCTGGGAAGGCTCAGAGGAGAGATGTCTGGGGGGCCAGGGGCTCAGTGAATTGGTGGGAAAAGGAGTAGGTGGAAGTAAAACCGTAGGGCTCTTTAAATGATATGATTGCAGAAGACAGTTGTCCACAGAGATGAAGAGGAATGAGGAGATGGTGGCTGCTGGCTGCCTGTGATGCTCCTGCTGAAGAACAGCTTTTGGAGGAGTATCTGCTCACCAGATGCCTTGTGATGCTGGTGCAGCTACAGGAGGAAGCCCCAGGGGAGCTGGGCACTGCAGGAGGTGTGGTGACTGGTGCCCATCTGTGGTGGGGTAGCAGAATCCACAGGTCCAACCTATGGGACCCTCCTGACTCTGGCTTCCTTCTCCCCATGGTACAAGGAGAACATTCCCACAGCTTCTTTCCCAGTGGTATCAGTGATGCTGGAAGTACAGGGGTGTAGGAAGGAGTGGTGTGAGGGGTGACCAAGGGAAGGAAGGGGACTCTTACTGGAGGAAGGAAATGCTTTCCTTAGTGAGAACGGGCAGGATGGTGAGGAGCAGAGACAGGGAATCAGGATGTCTGGTCTGTGTGTGGGGTAAGGGCAGTCTGGTTAGAGCACGAAGTACTTTTCTGGCTGTTCTTGTGCTGGAGTAAAGAGGAATATTTTAATGGGTGGTTTGGTTGATTTTCAGTGGGGAGACATGGAAGTCTCTGTTCCCACTATTCACCACTGCTGGTAAACTTCCTTTCCCTTACCTGAATACCTACTGAGATTGCCCTGCCTCCTATCCCATAAAGCCTTACTGATATTTCCCAAAGCCACTGAGTGATGCAGTGTCGCTATTGGGCTAGGAGAGTGGCAAAAAGGATGTAGCAACAACACTTCCTTCAGGCAGAAGAGAAGCAAAAAGCCCTTTATTATAAAGAAACAAATTACACTTTTATAGACTAGATTGTAGAACCAAGGACAGACTCTATTTCATTGGTACAAGGAAGGTAACACCCCTGGTAAACATGCTTTCATAAAAACATCACGTCTCTAGGTGCTTAATCATTGTTATAATTCTTTCTCTTATGTTTTCCTTGATCAGCTTGAGAAAATCCAAGCTTGCTTTTTCCCTGGTGTTCACCAGAAACCTACAATGCAGATGTTTGTGAGGAGTTTCCAACAGCTCCAGTTCAGCCATTCATCCAACTTCCATGTTCATACACATGTAGTTTTGCTGTACAAGTGGAAAATGAAAGAAATTCTCCTGCTCCATGTGAAGTAGGTGTGTATTTCAGTTTGTTCCCCATACTGTGGGACTCCTCTTGGAACAACTTGCTGACATCAGACAGGCCTTGGGAAGCATAGCTGGGCAGGCACAGGGCCAGGTTGGGAGCATCCTTTTTGAACCTGAAGGTGGGAGAGCTCATTGGGCTACCTGCTGTGGATGGGATGGAGCAGCCCCTTCCCACTTCCTCTGTGATCCCCTTGACCACAACTCCTCGGGCAAGTTCTCTCTAACACATCTTACTTAAGTGCTTAGCTCTTCTGAAATATGGCAATACGTGCAGCTATCAGTTTTTTCCCCTCTTCAATACCTCCACTGAGTAAAGTGTTGCTGTGATGGATACTGCCTATTTGTTATTGGTATTTAATTGTTCCGTGCTGGTGCTGTAGAGAGAAGGATATAGAAGGAAAAGTGCCTGTGTAATTTATTTTGATCCTGTGACCTATATCTCAACCAGCTGGAGCTTTATACTGGATCTTTTGTGGAGCTTTTTTCGTGCCCAAGTGAACTGAGAGTGCCAGTTGTTTTAATAAAATGCATGTGGTCCTTAGTCTGAGCATCCGAGGCAGGTGTGCTCAGTGTTTGCTGGCACAGTGAGGTGCAGCGAAGTTTCACTGAAACACCAAGCATGAAACACCAAGGCATGGCCACTCCAAGCAGCTGTACTAAGAGTTTTCTGAGGGGTATTTAGTAAATCAGCTTTAGTCTGAGAGTGCATGCTAACGCATCCAGACACTTCCTGTCCAGTCCAGAACCTGCACAAGTGCATTTGGATAACGCTGCATCATGCCATGAAATTATCCCTGTTCTTTCACAAGGAGGAAGGATGACTGAAGAAAAGGAAGGGTTAACAAGTGGCAGAGCAAGTATTAAATAAAATTTTGGTGAAGAAGAGAGAAATGGAGACATAATAGGTAAGATAATGAGAGAAAAGTTACAAGAAAGTTATGAAAGTATTGACATCACAGATGTCCTGCAGCTTAGATGCATCAGGAGGAAGAGGACTTATGTGTGATTTCTAGGGCACATTACACAGTATTGGACATACTTATCCCGCATGCATATTGCACAGTGTCTTGGATTACTGGAATGGTGTTTGTAGCCCAACTGTTGATGTCTCCTGGGCCCTCCTTGCCTTGTCAGCCCCTATTTGAGGTTACTTCTGCATATGCTGTCCATGAACAGGTGGCAGCCTTCATCCTTAAGCTCCACGCATGTGAAAAATGATTCCCTCCTTGAAATTTTGAACTTATTCACAAAATGAACACGAAATTAAGCAAGAAACAAGACCAGACTTCTCTGCAGTTCACAAAACTCTCTTACAAATAGAGCTGAACATGGGGGTTAAACCAACGCTCACTTTCTCTGAGCAATTTGTAACATAGCATGAAAACTTAAAACATTTAAATCAGGATTATCACACAATGTCTTGTTAGTTTTCTGGACAAATGTTTTCAACTAGTGCAATATCATTTGGACAGATACTGCTTATAATAATATAAAAAATCCTTACCAAAATGATGGTTACCATAAGCACATAATGTGATTGCCCATCTCTAAGGAAAATTAACAATTGGACCAGATGGCTAAAGGATAAATAATAATTCAGGAATGCTGAGAAAAAAATCAAATACATTAATAATCATGCTTGAATCTTCTCCAAGGGCAAAATGATACACTGTGAATGTGTTTGTCTAATCTTCTGCAGTAATAATAATTTTCAGTCCAGGCATTCTTTCTATTAACCATATGGTTTATCAGGCTTTTCTTCCCAGCAGCAGTCCCCAGTGGAGGGACTGTGTTGCAGTGCTAATACAAACCTCCATGTCTGAGGAGAATGAGAAAACTATATTAGAAATAGTTGGAGTCAGATGCTGATAAGCATTGTCAATCACATTCCTGTATTTAGTTCTTTGTAAAATGGATATTCTTTCTTTTAAAAACTCCTTAATTGTCATGGTTACAAATCTGTATCTGATTACATCAAGTTCTGGCAATTGTTACTTGGGAAGGTACAAAAAAATGACAAAAGGTACAAAGGTACAAAAAAATTGAGTTCCTGTGAGCAGAACTATTTGCACCAAAGTATCCTTCATTTTATAGCTCTTCATGTATGAACACTGCTTGTGATAGATAAACCACCCCACTTATTAAGAAAAAACACAGGAACTCTTTTTTTCCCCTCTGGATTGTTAGGAACAGAATTAAGTAGTTAATTAAGTTCAATATTGGATTTATTTTTTTTACACAAAGTTTTATCACCTTTACCTTGACTAATGATAATTTTCCTCTTATTTTAATCTGGAAGATGAGAAACTGCTGTTGTTTTGGTACAAGCAGGATTTACTTGATTATTTATTTCCCTAGATGTTTTTCAGCTTCGGGTTTTGTGCAGAGCCTGAGGAGAAGGGCTAAGCAGGTAATGGAAACAGCTTAATATTTTGTGTTCCTCATGAGCAAATTAATCACAGTTACAATTAAATATGCGATGACATTTGCAAAGATGTAGAGTACAGATGAATTGAACCTAAGTCATTCTCAGCAGACTTGTTCTACATGGAATATAAGTACTAAAAGAGAATACGACTTCTTTTTCCTTCTGATGTCCCTCAAGACTCCTTGCTAAAGTCATCCCCATCATACTATGGGCTCTATCCTGGGATGCTTATGTGAAACTGATTATTATACTCTCTCAGTAAAAAAAGGAACTTGAAATGCAAACATGAGTAACTAAGGCAAATACTAAGCAATGTTGTGATGCCAAAGCAGTGCAAAAAGGCCTTTGTGTAAATGAAAATCAGACTTCATGTTTATGTGAATTACACATCTGCAAAAGATCTATAATATAGAACATAGCAGTTGTTTAATTTTTACCTAATTAGAGAGGCTTGAAAACATCTGGCATTTGACACCAATCCATTTTTTCATTGTATCCTCTCTTGGTAAGTTGGGAATGGAATATAATATATCCCACGAGATGAGCTTTAGTTTATGACAGGTGTGCATTTCCTAGCTGGTCATTCATTGTATGACACTATTTGTTTCCCACAGATACAGCTGGAAATACATTTATTTGGCAGTGAGGAATTTTCAAGGGAGGGAAAAAACTGGTTTAGGAGGAAACTGACATCAGAGATGTAGATATATAATGTTTGCATGAAAATCTCAATGTGGCATTTCATAACTTTCACAGACATTTGCTTTGTCAACCAAAATATCATAAATTTAATAAAAAATTGGTGCAAAATTTCCAACATTAGTATAAAAAGTAAAATGAAATGTGTGTTGTCAAACTGTAATCACTCCTGCAGTACATGTAACTTTTTATTCAAGCAGTGAGCAAGTCACTCCTGTTGTGCTTTCTGCTGCTAGGAGTAAGGGGATGAGTGAAGCTGGCCAACTGTTGGCCAAGGAGTGGTTTGGGCTCTGTGTGGGGTCTGTGGGTGGGAACAGAGAGCTGAGCTTTCTCCTCCTTCCTCATCCTAGAGGGTGTGGGAAGCCCTGGGACTGCATGAGAGATTGTGGGAAAAGCTGGACACAGCTCATATGGAGACTCTCATTCAGTATTGGTGACAAAAAGAGCAGCTCTGGGCGTGCTGCTCAGAGTCTGTGCATGTTTAGGAATAGCATCACTCTGGCACGTGGTCCAGCCTGGTGCACTCCACAGGGACACCCTTTGCCCTGCCCTGTGCTCACTGCAGCTCCCAGTCATGCTGGCAAACTCCTACCCTCACAACAGCCATGCAGAGCACCTATCAGCAGTGGACCCAAGCTGAATTCCAAATTACTCCTGGAAACAGTTTGTGAGTGCTCCCCATAGTGTAAGTCAAAACTACACCAGTAGTGAATGATACTCGTGGCCAAATTGTAGTGCCTGGGAGCATCCCCTTGTGTCATTTACTGGTATAGGCATACTCCAAACCTCCCTGTAAAATTCATTGTTCTTGACTTGGAGTTTCCCTAGAAAGACCTATCAGGATAAGTGAAGATTTGTGAAAATTTCTAGTTTAGCTGTATTTTGTGGCATAAAAAATGTCATTTCCCTAATCCAGGATGGTTTTTTTTTTTTAAATTCTGACACGTCTGGTTTTGTTGTTGCTAATTTTTTCATTTTAAAGGAAACTGATTATTATAAAATCTTCCACAGATCTTTTAGAATGGAAAATGTCATGTAGCCCCTTGCCAGATAAAAATATGTCAGACATTTGTGTGTTTTAATCCCATATGAATATCTCATGAAGCCTGTGCACTCAGACCACAGATACTATGAATTTGCCATTTTGTATTGCAGGCTCTCTCCTTGTTATCAACCAAATGAAAAAATTATTTTTCTAGTTTTTCCCCTCACATGAATGAAGGAAGGTGACTGATTTCCTGTATTGGATTTGGCACAAGAAACAACAATAGGAACAACAACAAAACCTAAAAAACCCCACCAAAACCCCCAAAAAACCAACAGCAACAAAAAAATAATCCATCATAGCTGTGTAATTGGGAAGGGATTTTTTTTCCCCCATATGGAATATGGAAAACCTTCACTCCTGGTGGAAACAAGCCCAATTCAATGCTGCTGAAAAAATGAGGTTGGTGTGGGTTTTAATTATTTTTCTCTGAACTGGACATATCTTCTTTCACTTCATTAAAAAAAAAAAAAAATAGTCTTCTGTTATTCTTCTGAATTTTTTTCTTGTCCTGTCATGCCTCCTCCACCCCCCTCAAAAAGCCAGTGCTTGATCTGATGACATTGTCAAAATGGATTTATGGATTTGTTTACTAACCAGGATTCAGAATGGGATGAAACAAGTTTGCATTTAGGAATGGATATGACAAATGCTGTTTTCTGAGAGCTGATTCTTGTCATAATTTTTAAAAATAGATTTCTAGTGTAAAATGATTCATAATAAAAGAAAACTGGCAGTAAAAAAGTACTTATATACTTATATATATATATAAAAGTATATATATATACACTTACATACTTATATGCAGCCTGGCATTTCTAAAGCTGAGAGGTGAAATGTAACTGCTCTGTGAAAAGCATTTCCTCTTTTCTTTTTGGCATGTTTTCACTTATATCCAGGGTGGTCCTGAGGATTTGTGGGCTCAGTGAGAACAGGAAAGATTTCTCATCATATATTCCTTTCCCTCCCATTTCCCTCTTCTTCCTTTGTTTTT